>JASAUF010000132.1:1202409-2404819 GCA_030180095.1 Magnolia changhungtana
AACAATCAAAGACTGAGGCAAATAAAAATCTGTAGTGGACCCCACCAAAGAAAACAGTGGGGAGAGTGATTCCCACCGCTGAAACTATCCTAAGGCCCATCATAATATTTATTTGAAATCTGACCCGTTCAAAAGTTAAAAAAGACATGATATAAGGGAAAACACAAATATTAGCCTGATCTAAAACTTTTGTAGCCTTTAGGGCGTGTTTTGCCGGACCAATCCCATGGGATTAGGAGGGATAGAATAGATTTTAAGGTAATGATGGTGGTGTCAGTGTTTGTCCCTTGATCCCATGGGTTTGAGATATCCCATGGGATATACAGCATCCTGTTTTAGACCGTCGCAAATAGATGGGTTTGCATCTACGCTGCTACTTGTGGTGTGCCCCACTCACTATTTTATATTTGCCTTAAAACAAGTTTATGGCTAAATGTAGGCTGGTGGAAATGATGGACAAAGTGGATATCTCATTGATATCTTGGTGGGCCCCACATAGAGGTGAAAATTCACTTCATGGGATTGGCATAATCCATATTAGCTAATGGCTGTGTTTACGAGGGTGAGGTACATCACGCTATTCCAAACGGGGGATGGGATGAGATGGCGCAGGATAATCCTCCTAATCCCATCTAATACCATATTTAGCGCTTGGCCAAACACACCTAGGGCATGTTTGGCCGGGCGTTGGATATGAGATATCCGTCAATTTTCTGCAGTTATCCAGACTCGTCCATCTCACCATTTGTTTAGCCAGTATCTGTACGGGCGATAGCACCGCCCTCGTAAATGCCGTGTGGGATTTTGATTAGATTCGGTGAATCCGTTCCACTGTTTTCTCTATTCCATGGGTTTAGACGACACCCTCATCTGAGTTCCTGTGACCGTTCAGCACCGTTAAAAAAAATGTCAATGCAGACATCCACCGTACACTATCATAGTTGTATACTCCATCAACAATATGCCTCACAACCTTTACGGTCTGGATGTCCATACAAGAATTAACTTGGACGAGTCAGTGTCACTCTTAGACGGTGATAAACTATTATGGGAGTTTATCCAGATTCAAAGATGGTAAAAATCTACAACGACCAGACACCCCAAAAACAAAGGAAGATCACAGCGGCTCATCCAGCAAATAGATGGACGGCATAAATGAGACACAAATATCATGGTGGGCCCACATAGCGGATGAAACGCACGGGCGTTGGATACGGCAGAGGTCTACTCCAAACACGCCCGGCTGCAAATCCACGATCTACATTGACAATGACTGCCATCCCAAACACGCATTTCGTCATCCTGGAATTCATTCCATCCCATGGGTTTAGATGACAACCACGAACATCACCATCATTACCTTAAGTTCCATTCCATCCCTCCAAATCTCATGGGATCGGTCTGGGCAAACACTCCCTGAGAAGTTTTTAACGATGGGCCCCATTGTCCCACGTTTTATGTGCTAGGGTCTACTGGAGCTTTGGATTTAACTCGTTCTTTGCATATTTTTCTAAAATGATCTCTCCAAATGTATGTAAGGTGTGGATACAAAACATTCATCATGGTGGGGCCTATAGAACTTGCTGACGTCACTTCAGTAGTTAGTATTGCAGTAGCTAATCTGTGCCTGTGCGAGTTGGACGCGGATTAGATACTAACAGGTTGAGTAGTGAGACTCGCTACTAAAGTGGCGTATCTACACCGTCCATCCATTTGGACAGATCATTTTAGGGCATGAGACAAAGAATGAGTCGGATCCAAATCTGTAATGGACCCCACCAAAGAAAACAGTGGAGAGTGACGTCCACCGTTGAAACCTTCCTAAGGCCGTTTATCTGAGATCAACCTATTTATAAGTTAAGACAGACATAAAATAAGGGAAAAACTTTGATTATATAAGTTTTAGATTCATGTTTGGCCGTTGCTAATCTCGGAAAACTGAGGATGATCCAAAACTTTTGTAGCTGTGGTGGGGTCCAAAACTTTTGTAGCTGTGGTGGGGTCCACTTGAGATTTAGATCTGACCGAGTCTCTGTCTCGTGCCTTAAAATGATATCTTCACATACATCATGGTGGGTCGCACAGAAGTTGGTGACGTCACTTCAGTAGCGAGTCTCGCTACTCAACCTGTCAGTAGCTAATCCGCCTCCGTGGGAGCTCACGATCGTTCATCTGGTGGGTCCCACATGTTGGCACTGTGGACCGAAATTCAAACGGTTCCATTCATCAATAAAAGATGAATGGAATATTTTGGTATGTAGACGTTCACATGGCCCAGCTTATGAACAGCTGCGATCTTTTCCACACTTAGACGTGGGGAAGGAACGCGGATTAGGTGCAACCCCGGATCTAGCCAGGTGGGTGCGGCCCTGATCGTGTGGCCAACTTCGATGTATATGTTGTATATCCACGCCGTCCATTTGTTTTGCCAGCTCACTTTGTGCATTGCCTCAAAAAATGAAGCAGATAAAAATCTCAGTTGGACCACACCTCAGGAAATACATTGGACGCCCACCGTTAATAGCTTCATCCAAAACTTTCTTCGCTCCCGAGAAGTTTTTAATGGTAGGAATTCAATCCCTACTGTGGTCCACATGAGATTCTTATCTCCTTCATTTTTAGTATCATAGATTAAAATGATCTGGAAAAACTGATGGACGGCGTGGATATACAACACATGCATCTATGTGGACCCCACGGTCCCACTTGGCCGGATCCGGGGTCACACCAAATCCGCCGCGTTTGTGGGAAGGCTTGGAATCCGAACGGCTGCTAGAATACATTCCACCCTACTATAATAGAATACGTGCGGACTTTGATCTTTGGATCTGAGGTCATCTTTAAAACGATCCAAACCGTTTACATGATGGGGCTCACCTTCATGGACGATAAATAAATGAAACTCATTGATTGGAGCATCTGAACCGTTTGATCATTTTAGCTCTTTTCCAATAATATGGATGGTCTTCTTAACGTTTGAATAATTAATGAATTCAAATATTTAAATCCCTCCATGTTTTTGGGATTACCCATCCCATCCACGGTAAGGATTATTTTAATGGACGCGTAGGATTTGCTGCACATGTCAAGCGTCGTCGGTAAAGATGGGGCTGCGTATCATGAAGTGAGATGAACGTGATTCGTCTCTCCCCGCACCCAGGAGCGGATTGCATCCGACCCCGCCCGTACAATAATCCGTCCATATAAGGCCTCCTGTGGGGCCCACCAATATGTATCTGTTTATCCACACTGTCCATCCATTTTCTCAGGTCTTTTTCGTATATGAGAAAAAAAACTGAGGTAGATTTAACGCTCTAGTGGACCGCACCAGAAAGTAGCTTGGGCTGCATTAAATGCAAGAGTCATCTCTGGTGTGGTTCAATTGAGGGGTGGATCTTATTGATTTTTTGGTTCATATCTTAAAATAATCTAAGAAAATAAATGGACGGCATGGATAAACACATACATCACCTTGACCCCCCTATAAGACGCAATCCGCTTCCGGATTAGATGAGACCCGGCATCACCCAAGACGGTGCGGCCATTACCGTTGGGCCCACTTTGATGTATGTATTATGTATACACACCGTCCGTCCGTTTTTCAAGATTATTTTAGGCCATTATTCCAAAAGTAAGGTAGACCCAATTATCAAGTGGACCATACTATAAGAAACGGTGCTGATTGACCCTCCTACCATTAAAAACTTCTTAAGTCTCACCTTAATGTTTCAGTAGTGTTTATTTACCATCTAATCCGTTGATAAGGTCACATAAGCCTTATATGAAGGCAAGAAAAAAATATCAGCTTCATCCAAAACTTTTATGGCCTATTAATAGTCAACCAACACTGTTTCCTATGATATGGTCCACATGATAATTGGATCTGTTTCATTTTATTTTTTTTTGTATAATGTCTGTAAAAACAGATGGACGGCGTGGATGCATAATACATACATCCAAGTGGGCCCACGGTAGGCCGGGATCTTACCTAATCCGTTCTCCTCCCTTCCTCTCTGTTTTTCTCTTTCCACCGTGGAGATGTCGGAGATGTCTTGATGATGAGATGGGTTACCGTAAAAGTCAGTTATAGTGGGCCACACCATATAAAATATGAGGCGTCCATCCAAAAACTTCCTAAATTCACGTGGACCGTTGGATAAGCCTTATTATTTTAGTGTCCCAGATTCTTGATAAGCAATTCTTTTGGACAGGTGACTAGTAAACTCCTGGAGTCCCTCCATATCTATGTGTTTCATCTACATCGCCCATCCATTTTTCCAGCTCCATTTAGAGCACCATCCCAAAGTTGAAGTATATCCAAAGTTCAAGTGGACTACACCACACAAAAGATGGGGAATTCAATGCCTACCGTCCAAAATTTTTTAGAGGCTATAGAAGTTTTGAATCAAGCTGATATTTGTGCTTTCCCTTCATCCTCAACTAATAAACATCACCGTAGGCCCTAGGAAGGTTTCAACAGTGATGGTTTACTTAGCCTTGGATATACTTCCATTTTTTGGCTGTCTTAAAATAAGCAGAAAAGAAGAAGAAGATGGGATGGTGTAATTAGGACACATACATCAGTAACATCACCGTTGGGCCCACAGAGTTTACTAATTATGCTACGGCATATTGAGTTACAATCCGTACGCAATCCCCTCTTGATGATGCGATGGATTACCTTAAAAAGTCAGTTTAGTGGGCCACATCATAGAAAATATGAGGCATCCATTCAAAAACTTCCCAAGTTCACGTGATTTTCTGTAGCATCTCGATTTCATTGTAGGCTAACCTTTTGTGCTGGTTGGATTACAATTTACAATGGACCGGACGGGGATTGCGTCCTACCCTGCCCGGATGGAATACTGTCCGGGAGGGCTTTTTGGGGCCCACCGTGATATAAGTATTTCATCCACGCCGTTAATCATTTTTTCTCAGATCATTTTAAGGTATAATACAAAAAATGAGGCAGGTCCAAGTCTTAAGTGGGCCACAAAGTGAGGATTGAACGTTCACCATTAAAAACTTCTTTGGATCTGGAGAAGTTTCGGATCAAGTTGATATTTGTGTTTTCACTTCATCCACGTCTATATGACCTTATGAATAGATTAGATGGTAAAAAAACATCAGGGTGGCCCTTAGAAAGGTTTCAACGGTGGGTGTCATTATCACCGCAGCATCCTTTGGTGTGGTCCAATGGAGAAGTGCACCTGTCTCATTTTTAGTATTATACTTTAAAATGTTCTGAGAAAAGTGATGAATGGTGTGGATAAAATACTTGGCCCCTACAGAGCCCTGCCCGGACGGGGTAGGATGCAATACGTGTCCCGGTGGGCCCACAAGATTAAACTCTTTTCTATAAATGTTACAAAGGATCCGACCTTTTTATGGTGATAATGCTTGAAATTACGGTGCGCCGGATCATGTCATGTCATATGACAGGCATGCATGGAGGAATGCTTCGCGGCTCACCAGTTCTCGTGAGAACTATTCGAGAACTCATTTCTGGTGAAATTATCTCAACATCTGAACCGTTCACCTGATGAAGAACCCTATGAAACCTTTAAATTCAAAATTTTACCCTAATTTTGGTTAGCCATGGAAAAAAGGAAATATTTTCCTTCCTTGATTTCCCTTTCTCTTTCTTCGTGACATATCAAAGTTTTGGATTAGGGTAAAAGTTGGCTATTAGGAATTTCATAGGGTGATGCATCAGGTGGACGGTTCAGATTTTATGTTTATATTAATGAAAATGAGTTCCCAAAAGATTCTCATGAGAACAGGTGAGTACGAGTGGGCAGATGGGCATTCCTTGGCATGCATGCGCCAAGATGGCTTGGGTGGCTGTGAGGGGGAGCCAATTAGGTGTGGCCGTTACTGTGGGGCCCACCTTGATGTATTTATTATGTATCCATGCCGTCCATCCATTTTGTCACAATTATTTAGAGCATGAGACAAAAAAATGAAAAAAAATTCAAATCTCAAGTAGACCATATCTTAGAAAAAAAGTGGTGATTGAGAATCAAAATCTTTTTGTGGGCCACAAAAGTCTTGAATCCAGCTGATTTTTTTTTTTCCCTTTTCTCTAAGTTCGTGTGACTTATCAACAGGTTGGATGGCAAATATACATTACAGAAACATTATGGTGAGCCTTAAGAAGTTTTTAATGGTGGGAAATTCAATCACCACCGTTTCTTCCCGCAAGGTCGGCCCGAGATTTGAATATGATTCAATTTTGGGCTCATGCCTTAAAATGAACTGAAAAAACAGACGGACGGTGTGGATAACTCACATACATCACAATTGGGCCCCACGTAATTCACTCATTTCATTATAGCATGTAGAGTTACTTAGAAAGGATAGGGGCCTTTTCAGTACTAATTGGATGAGAAATCATTGAGGAATTATATTACAATTTGGTGTGCCACAGCCTATCACATTGTAGGCTTGCATGCACCAGAGTTGAGGTGGACCACATCATGGAAAATAGAGGAGATAGTGACATCCACGGTTGAAACTTTCCTAGGGCTTTTATTTGTCATCTAATCTGGTTGTAAGCTCGCAAAGACCTCTATGATGGGAAAACACAAATATCAGCTTTATGCAAAAGTTATGTGGCTTCTAAGAAGTTTTTATTTTTTATTTTTTATAATGGTAGGTGTTCAATTACCACGGTTTCCTGTAGTGTGGTCCACTTGTGCTTTGGGTATACTTCAATTTTGGAAACATGATCTAAAATGAGCTAGAAAAATAAACGTACGGTGTGGATAAAACACATAAATGATGGTGGCCCTGCAAAGTCCTCACACCACAGTAAAGATTGGTGAGCCCCTCACTACACCTTTCATCCATGTCCCATGCCTATACCTCAATCCAAACCGAGCTAGGTTTTAACAGAGGAACCTTGTCTAACATCCAATTCATGAATGCTTTTTGGCTTCATTTTTTATTTCTAACCACATGTTGTCACTCAGTTTGGTTTTGATCACGAGTGATACGATGCGATTGTGTTATAACCGATTGAGCGGCTCAATTCAAACCGAACAACTTGACTCCAAGCACAAGATAAGTATATACGTAAAATGTGAGTGTTTATGACTGAGATCTGAGAAAGTCAATCATCTAATCAACCACTTTTGATGGAATTGTAAAATGATCATGTGATATTCAAAGGATGAGGTTATTTCTCTGATGATGGGTTGCTTCTTATTGTCTGTATGAAAGTATTTTAATATACTAAGGTAATCGAATATAAAAGGAAATATTTACGATCGATCACAAGGAGTAACTGCAAGAAACCTTTTTGAAAGAAGAACTTGTATTGAGAATAAAAATAGTCCAACATATAAGTGTAGATTTGAATTATGGTTAAAAATTATTACTACTGAATTATCGTTACTCTTACAATAAAATTAAACTATGATATCCTTTCTGCAACTTCCTTTTAAGGCATTTTTCTTCTTTATTTCTACGTTTTTGGCAATTGAATTGTTGCCACATCAGTTTTTTAGATCTTTAAGTCCCATTATGTTCTTCTAACTGGTCTTTTCCACTTGACTGCTTTCCGCCTTTTAAGCTTATAAGCATACTTCTTCATCAAATGGCATGTCCCATCTTAATGAGTGACATATTTAATTTTCGTAGAAGTCACTCTTAATATTTCTAAAGATCTTTCACACACTATAAATTATAAATTTTAGCGCAACAGCACATGTTCTTTTTTTAATTGGTTATTTCTAAAACAGTTAAAAATAAGGTATAATACCATCCTTTGGATGTATACTTACCAACTGATTAAGATCATCATATTAAAAGGCTTTCTAGGTCAAGCCCCATCTATACCGACACCCACAATTTGGACGGTTTGGATTAAATTACATGCATGTGCTATGTACAGCAGGTGAAAAGAGTATGTATGCAACGTAACATCATCTCTCAGAGTATGGTATGATTCATCAAAATCAATTAGCCATTTTGAGCCATCCATATTTAAAAACCTGGACCGGATGTGATGGTTGATAAACAGCTCTAGAAATGTACATTTGGCATACAATTAAATAGAATTGAACCGTCCAAATTGGACCCCAAACTTGGATGCAATGTAAATGAAAATTTACACCACTTTGATCAACAACTTACTACCCGGTTTGTGGACTTTAATAGATGGTTGAATGAAAAATGATCAACGGTCCTGATTACCCAAAAACCAGGGTTCCATGAAACAAAATTGAGATTCGTTGGACCCTTCTGATTTTTGGGCTACCACCAATCTACACCGAATCCGTTAAATGAATAGGGGCTCAAGGCGAGTCGTGACTCACTCAAATCAGGGTGAGTTGGGGTATCGATTCAGATCAGCTCCGACCGAGTCATGGACTCCGAGTTGACTCAGACAACTCACATGGTTCTCATCCGAGTCTTACAACCACCACAACCCGGATTTGTTTATTTTGACTTTATCACGCCACGTCAACCCGGATTTGTTTATTTTGACTTTATCATGCCACGTCAGAGCATTGAAATATTTAAATCCCAGAGTAGTTTTGAAAACCATCATCCATGACGTGGTCCATCATATCAACGATCCAGACCTCATGACAAGGTTGACTCTAGAACTCGCTCACGAGCGTGACTTAAAAGCTCATTGCAACGGAGCGGATCCAATACGGTATGCCTCTAACTGTGGGGCCCACCTTGAAGTATGTATTCTGCATCCAAGCCGTACATCCGTTTTTCCATATCATTTTAGGGGAATATTACAAAAATGAAGCAAATCCAATTATCAGGTGGACCATACCATAGGAAACAGTTTTGATTTAATGCTCTACCATTAGAAACTTCTTAGGGTGTACCTTAATGTATCTGTGGTGTTTATTTGCCATGCAACCTGTTGATAAGGTCATGTACGTAAGCCTGAATGAAGGGAATAAAAAATAAAATAAAAGATCAACTCAAGTGGACCACATCAAAGATAACTCTTACATTTAATACTTTTTGCATTTAATGCAAGCCAAGCTTACGTCTGGCTTACGTGAGCGTTGTATCTGCCTATTTTTTGTACATATACCCTGAAATAATCTAAGAGAAGGGATAAACCGCGTGGATAAGCAGATAAATCGGGGTTGGCCTGCCCGCAGAGCTGCCTGTTTCCAATTACCACAGGCTTGTTGTGCCTTAGCACGATTAGGTGTTACGCGGGTAACAGCTTAGTCGGTGTTAGGCTTAGGGTAGGGGCCACTTGATCGATGTGACATTGGGTTGAGCTCCGGCATGATGTATTGGGTTTGGTCTTGGGCTTTGGTTATACAAACACCAACCTGATAAAACTTGGGTCGGGCTTGAGTTGAGGTCTCGGGTTGCCCGACCTGACTCGACCCGAACCCGATTAATATATAATTGAGTATGGATCATCTGTGTTAAAGGCACAAGAAATTCTCTCTTTCAAATAGATTGTGTGCTATAAACAACAAGACTTTTAAATGAGTGGTTATCTTATATTTTAGCTTGTTTATTTAGAAAAAAATGAAGTTTTTCTTTTTTTACGATAATAAAATTATAAGTACAAAAAATAAGACATGTATTGAAATATAATAAACTAATAAAATAATAAAAATATTAGCATGTATCCACCTGTCCAACCCGGCAAAGCTGCTTGGGTTGGGCTTGGGTTAAGAATTCCCAACCCAAGGTTGGGTTGGGTTAGGGTTGAGGTGTAAGAACCTTGGGTTGACCCACCGAACCGGACTTAATATTTTGTATATCGAAATCTCGGGAAGACCACACCATAAGAAATTGTCACGATTCGAGGCTTTCCTAAAGCCCATTGTAAGCAGATTCATAGTGTTTATTTGTCATCCAAGCCGTTGATAAGGTCAAACAGAACTGGATGAATGGAAAAACAAAGATCAGCTTGATCCAAACCTTTTATGGCTTGGAAAAAGCTTTTAATAGTCATTTTCCATTTTTATCCAGTGGTGTGGTCCACTCGAGATTTGGATCTGCTTAATTTTGAGGATAACATCCTTAAATGAACTTACAAAACGGATGGAAGGCGTGGATATGAAAAAAAATCATCAAGGTGGGCCCCACTCAGTAAGGATAACACCCACTAAGTTGTTTCTCCGGATAACAGCTAATCCGCTCCCGCCAATCGGCCGTCCTTAATTACTTAGTTTCTCCGGATAACAGCTAATCCGCTCCCGCCAATCGGCCGTCCTTAATTTTTAAACGGGAAATATTTGATACTCTAGCTGAGTATGATGAATGATACACAGGCACTTATAAATTGTTTAGAAATTACATACATGAAATGCTGATAATTAAAATTAAACTGTCCACATAGTGGGCCCCAGTTTGAATTTATCATGAACTGGCAAGTACTATTGTGTGATTAGCTTGCTATCCGACAGGTGGGAATTTATTAGACGGATACATGATGAAAATATCCAATGGTCCTCTTCAAACAAACAAATGTACATGAGTCAGAGATTAGGTCTTGACTTAGCAATAAGCCGATAACAACTTGACAACACGTAGCAGTCCAATGAGCACCGACTGACTTGGTCCAGCACTATTGAAAAGCGCCGCATGTGTGCATGTACAGGTATGGGACCCACAGTAAAAAAAACAACAAAATGGTCAATTCATACCGGAGTGGATCGGGTGACCTTGGTAGAGGTGTACATGAACCAAGCTAGCTCGGTTAGCTTGCTCGACTCAACTCGAAAAAGCTCCATTCGACTCGGTTAGAAGCTAAGTTGGAGTTAATTTTTTTAGCTCGAAAATGAGTTCGAACCGAGTTCGAGTTGGCCCCAGCTCGACTCAACTCGGATTGAACCAATTCAGTGACTCGGTTACTTTGATATTGATGTTGCTCACCAAGTGTTTGATGAAATGACTCAAAGAAGTGTGGCTGGTGGCAAGGAAGGTATGTATATGAAACCAATACCCTTTTCTCTTTGATTTTTATGTTGCTTAGAAGGTGTTTGATAAAATACATATAAAACCATTGCTGCTGTCTCAAATACAATGAGATTTTGAAGATACAGTCCAAGCGTTTGTAAAATTGCTACAATGGTGAACTCGGCTCGATCTTGGCTCGAACTCGGCTTGAACTGGCCCGAGCTGCTGACCGAACCAAGCCAAACTGGCCAGTCAAGCTCAAGGACCAAGTCGAGCTGAGGTTAGCTAGTGGACGAGCCAAGTTGAGTTGAGGCCAGCTCGACTCAGTATGACTCGATGTACACCTCTAGACCTCGGTAGTATGTTGACGTCACCAAGTTATGTGGGCCCAACCATGATGTATGTGATATATATACATCGTTTATCAATTTTGTGAGATCAGTTTAGGACATGAGCTTAAAAATGAGGTAGACTCGGAGCTCAAGTGGACCACACCACAAAAGGTAGTGGGTGTTGAATGTCTACCATCGAAAACTTTTTGAGGAGCACATAAGTTTTGGATCAAGCTAATATTTGTGTTTTCCCTTCATTCAGATCTTTGTGACCTTATGAACAGGTTGGATAACAAATGAACATCATGGTGGGACCCTGAAAGGTTTCAATGATTGGCTTAATTGTCCCATCGCCTTTTGTGGTGTGGTCCGCATGAGCTTTTGATTTGTCTCATTTTTTAGCCCATACCCTAAAATGATCTTTTAAAAAATGGATGGATGACATGGATATAACACTTACATCATGGTGGGCTCCACGGAACTTGGTGACATCAACACACCATTAGGTCACACATAGAGGTGTATACGAGTCGAACCGAGTTGAGCTTGGCACAACTCAACTCAGCTCGGCCACTAGCTGACCTCCAGCACAAACTCGGCTCAACTCGGTCCTCGAGCCTGATTGGCCAGCTTGGCTAGTTCGGTCAAGAACCCGAGCCAGTTCCAGCTGAGATCGAGCTTCTGCGACATTTTTTCAAACACATGGAGTGCATCTTCAATATCTCACAGGATGTAAAACAATAGTATTGGTTTACCGGTATTTCATCAAACATTCAGTAGGCAACATGAAAACCAAGATACAAGGGTATTTGTTTCATATCCATACCTTCCTCGCCACCAGCCGACACTTCGTTGAGTCATTTCATCAAACACTTTTTTTCACACACACACCCCCACACACTCACACTAGTGGAATTTCACCACCTATGGATACTCGAACCCTTGACTGGGTGTTGAAACTCCTAAGAGTCTACCACTCGAGCAAGAGTAAGGATCCCATTTCATCAAACACTTGTTGAGCAACATCAATATCAAAATAATCGAGTCACCGAACTAGTTCGATCCCAGTTTAATTTGAGTTGGGGTTCAATCCGAGTCAAGTCGAGCTCGGGCTAACTCGAACTCTGCTCGAAATATTTTCAAGCTTAAAAGTTAGCTCGGCTCAACTCGAACTCAATTTCGAACCAAGCTTTTTTGAGTCAAGTCGAGCGAGCTAACTCGGTTCGTGTACAGCTCTAGTCGCACACCACTCAATCCGCTTCCATTTTATATAGAAAATTTTTACATTTTCATTGTAAACCCCACGCTTGATAGATCTACATGGTGCTTTTTCATTGACATTAGATGGAGTGCATTCGCCGCCATGATGGACACAATCCATGTTCCATCCACACGGCAACACATAACATGCAAGTCATTATTTCTAATAATGCGATGTGATGTGGCGCCACAAAATGATGGAGATTTGAATGACCATCAAACAAGTGGCATGTCACTATCTTGAAATTGCCATGCGACTAAATTGTAACAAGCAAGAAAAGAAATCTTAGCTAGAGAATTCCTGAAAGGCTATCATAGCTTTGACAACTAAACAAAAATGGCATTCTCCTTGTTAGGTTAGGTTTTGTTTGGGTAAGGAATTGGAAAAATTAGGATTAAGTTAAGGGCATGTTTGGATATGCAGAATCTATAAGCAATGTAAATAATAATTTCCAGGAAATTTTGTGAGAAATTTTTTCAAAATTGCCATATTTATCAAAGAATTACTCTTTGAACTAAAAATAACTAGGTAAGGTTTTTTAAGAAGAGAAGTAACCAAAGTATCCTTATGTTTTTTTTTTTTTTTTCTTAGTATTATGGTGGATTACATATATTAGATGGGTTAGATATCATAAAAATATAATATGGGCTTTGCAATTTTCCAAATTACCACTTTCTTTCTTTAAAAAAAAAAAAAAAAAAAAAAAAAAAAAAAACCTATACAAAAGTGCATCCCTGACATTTCGGTTTGTAGAGGCATTGTCTGGTAAAATCCTAATTTCTCATGGAAGGCAGGATGCCCACAATAATGTGATGTAATGTGACACTAAAACATCACCTTCTTGATGTCAAACAATCGGTTTCTCTAAAAGCTTGAGTTGTTAGAGGATGGTGTATCAATGTATATCACGAGACTTTAATGCTCCTCTACACGTACTGGTAGGGATCGAGAAATCAAGGCCAGTTAGTTTTATGCCGTGAGTGTCCCTCCACCCTTGTCAAGTATGATCTTGTGCACGCGTAGTTTCACCCCGCAAGTGCAGTGGAGTGTTAAAGTTTAACACTCTCTTGCACTTGAAAGTAGTTGTTAAAGTCTAACACTCCCTGCACTTGAAAGTAGTCTCACCCCGCAAGTGCAGGGGAGTGTTAAAGTCTAACACTCCCCTACATTGATATACCATCATCTAACAAGTCGTGCTTTTAGAGAAAGTAGTTGTTTGACACTTGAAAGTGCTACTCGACTTATCCCAACAAGCTAGAAAAGAAACCTCGATCACCAACGCTTTCCTTACAGAGATAATTCGTGCTAAGCCATCACATCTTCAACAACGTATCAAAAATGACCATCTCTATATTAAGTTTAACTTAATTGGGTGGGAGATCATGCAAAATAGGATTAAGCAAAGGGCATGTTTAGATACTTGGATTATGCATACAACATAATGAATACTTAATAATAATAATTTTTATGTTCACACTAGAATATAGGATTCCAAAAATAAATTGCTTACTTAGGCAGTAAGAAAAATCTTCAAATTCATTAGACAACAATCATCTTATTTTTTATTTAAGTTGAGTTCTAACCATGGATAAAAGTAATAATTGGTATGTAGGATCTACCATAGTGACAAATCTTGTTGTCAACAATTTCTCAGCTTAAAATTTTTTCAATAAATTTTCAAAATTTATTTTTATCATGATATTATTGAAAAAAAAAAAAATCCAAAAACAAAATATAAATAATTTTCAATTAAAAAATAAAATTAAAATATTTTTATATATAACAAATTCATTAAAGTTTTTTTAAATTATATATTGCAATAAAAATGATATTTCAAAATCTAATGATGATATCATTTAGGGCTTATTTGGATACCACCGTAAGTAACTTATTTAAGATAAGTTTGGCATATGATCATTTATAAGTAAGTTTTTTTAATTTAAAGTTACTTAATAACTTTACTTTAAATAGTAGAAATCAAAATAAGGTAATGAGAAATAAGTAGCTTATCTTAAGTAACTTAAGATCCGCCCTAGTGCATTTTCCATATTATTACAAGATTTTCAAATCCTAGCGGTAGTTACCACAATGGAATACACCTATCCAAACAGCTCAACTGTCTTGTTTACATGAAGCAATTTCAATTATCACATACACTCCATGAATCCAAACACACCCTAAATATCAATTTTGGTGGACCCCATGCCCTACAGATCATATTCATGTTACAGGAGTAGCACTTCTTTCACTTACTCACAATTAATTTTTTAATAAAATTAAATAATTCTAAAATCGTGATTAAGATGAAAATGTTGTTTTGAATTCGGCTGATATTTGGTTTTTTTTTTTTTTTGGTCCCCTTTTTATTCTAAATTTGTGTGACCTTATCAACAAGTTAGATGGCAAATATACAATACAGAAGCATTATGATGGGCCTTAAGAAGTTTATTGGATTAGGATTTTCCCCCTCTCATATCTTATTTATAATACATAACAAAATAAATAATTATTATTTGATAGTCTGAAGGATCACATACTATGGTGCACACCACTAATTTAACCTAGAAACTAATTTAATAAAAAAAAATTACCTACGGTTGAATGTTTCAATTACAATTATATATATATATATATATATATATATATATATATATAGGAAATGCTCACCTGCGCAACAGTTCACACGGAACTAGTGCGAACTTTTTTGAGAACCCATCATACATGATGTGGATCCGAAATCTGAACCGTTCATGTGAAGCAGCACCTCATGAAACCGCCCGGGCCCAAGTTTTACTTTGATCTAAAACTTTGATGGGCTATGCAAAATAAAAACAGTTTCCTCCCTTGATTTGCATTTCTCTTTGCCGTGGCCCACCAAAATTTTAAATCAAGGTGAAAAGTTGTAACATGGGGTTTCATGGGATTCTGCATCACATGGACCGTTCAAATTAGACACCCATGACACGTGTTCAAAGGTGCACATGTGACCATGACTCTCTCTCTTATAGTATATATATATACACATATATGTGGGAAAAGGTACAATGCGCTCGAGCTGACGATAAGCTCCCATGAGGTCGAGTTGTGTGGGCCCCACTGTGATGCGTGTCGACCATCAACACCATGCATTTGATGGGTACCCTTTAAATTATGGGATATCCCAAAAATCAGCCGTATACGGAACTCAGGTGGGCCATACCATCTAAAATTATGTGAAGACACCAATAAAACATATAAAAGCACTTGGTGGGGCCTACCTGAGTTTTTCATGCGCCTGAAACTTGGTCTGAACCCTCATTCAAGTGGGACACACATAATGGATGGGCTGGATTTGCAAACCACATCTCGATGGGCCCTCAAAAAATGGTTATGAATGTTTTAATGGTGTACGGCCCCTCTCCACTTCTGTATGTGGTGTGGCCCACACAAGTCACGGATTGACTTGATTTTTGGGACCTACGCCACGATGGAATGGTGCATCTAACTGATGGGGTAGATGTTTGAAACGCATCACGGTGGGGTCCACACAACTCGACCTCATGGGACGGACCCGTGAGCTCGAGCGCATAGTACCTTTTCCCAATATATATTATATATATATATATATATATATATATATATATATATATATATAAAGTCAATGAAGCAATATGCCTGAAACTACAATGAGACAATTGATCACCTGAAAGTAAGGTACCACAGCTTATAGTACACCGCCCTTTTTACTGCAAGCATTTCACTTGTGTAAGACATCAGTACCATTAACATGGTGGGGCCCACCTTGAAGATAACTTTGTACGGATTGAGAACCCTAATGGTGCCCTATAAACTCCTGGTCCGAACATTGCGTCATACCTCTGGAATCAAATACATTCTAACATTAATGAGTTCACATGGAGAAGAGCATATGTGGTGCTCACCGTGATGTGCGTGTGAAATCCAAACCGTGCATCAGGTTAGATGCCTGATGTTCACTTTGTATTTCAAAAACCAGGTTGATTCAAAACTCAGGTGGGCCACACCAAATAGAAAAATGTAAAATCACCCTAGAAAATCTAAATTCATGTGGTGTAGCCTACACGAGGTATGAAAAATACTGCCTTTTGGGTGGTCCCTTCTCCCTGGTGGGCCACGTCTGATTAATGGCTCGGATGGTGTATACACAGTACGTTGGGCCTCACATAATCTGGAAGTTTCTACAATAGGCTTTCCCATCCCAATTTAGGACAGGGGGGGTGCATCTGATGACATCAAGGTGGGCCCCACAAAGCTCGATGTGATGGCTCCTCATATACGTCCAAACGATGAAAGGCCTGTCAACGGTGCCAACCAGCAAAAGCAATTAGCCAATTAGAGAGGGGGAGCGGATTAGGTGTTATCACTTACCTGTTAACACATTAGTGGTGTTTTCCTGAGCGTGGGGCCCACGTTTTTATATGTGTTGAATATCCACGCCGTACATCAATTTTTCAACTTCATTTTAGTGTATGGTTCCAAAAATGAAGTAGATCCAAATCTCAAGTGGACCACACCATAGGAAATAGTGGTTATTGAATGTCACCATTTAAAACTTCTTAGGCCCACCATAATGTTTATTTACCATCCAAACTATTGATAAGATCACACATAACTGGATGAAGGGAAACCACAAATATCAGCTTATCCAAAACTTTTGTATCTACGCTAAGCTTTTAATGGTGAGAATTCTCTCCCGATTGTGTGGTCCACTTGAGATTTAGATCTGGTTCATTATTTACTCCATGCCTAAATTGAGCTGAGAGAAAACATATGGACGGCGTGGATATATAACACATACATCAAGGTGGCCCTCCGGCCAGAGAAACACCCACTTGCGAGTTACCGAGGCAACATCTAATCCGGAGAAAATAACTATTCTAAATGCTACCTTTTATCCAGCGTCTTTTATGAAGAGTCCGTGACAAAAATACCCTTACTTTTCAAGGACGCGGCCCGAACAGTAATCCGTCTGGGCAGGGCTCTATGGGTCTCACCATGTTGTAAGTGTTTTATTCACATCGTTAAACGTTTTTTTTTTTTTTCAATAATTTTAATATGTGAGCTAAAAAATGAGGCAAGTCCAAGGTTTAAATGGACCACAAAGTGGAGATTGAACGTCCACCATTAAAAACTTCTTAGGAGCTGGAGAAATTTCAGATCAAGCTGATATTTGTGTTTTCACTTCATTCACGTGTAAATGACCTTATGAATCCGTTGTATGAAAAAAAAAAAATCACGTTGGCCCTTAGAAAGGTTGCAACAGTGGGTGTCATTATTAGTGCAGCTTCCTTTGGTGTGGTCCACTTATGCTTTGGATCTGCTTCATTTTTTGGCTCACATATTAAAATTATCGAAAAAAGCGTTTAACGATATGAATAAAACACTTACAACACGGTGGACCCCATGGAGCCCTGCTCGGACGGATTACCGTCCGGCGGGGGTAGGACGTAATTCACGTCCACTTTTCACATAACATTGCACGTACGGGCAGGGGTATTTTCATCCTCAAATGTTATGTCCGTGCGTACAAGGCCTAAGTTTTGCACTGTTCATAAAAGACGCTGGATAAAAGGTAACGTTTACAGTGATAATTTTCTCCCTAATCCGAGAGTACAAAAAAATTGGTACTCGCGTGGGAGCAGTGTAACGTACACACGCATGCATAGAGAAATTTTACACTGCATAGATGTTCCTGAAATTTAAGCCGTCCGATTAGTAGGGTTCACAATAGATGGTCATAAATCAGAAATCTTAATGAATTCATGGTATTACTGGATGATTGGTGGTTCACAGATTTTGTATGGTTAAAACAGAACCTAGCTAGCGTCCAAATTAAAGTAGAAAACGGTCCATATCATTTTTATACATAGGTCGTGACACGTGTTTGTTCTGATTGAAGTGATTGATGGGACAGGAATCGTCCATGACACCTGTTTTACGCAGCTGCATCAAAATATCGAAGCTCTGTGAGGCCATAGCATTTTTATACATAGATCTACTCCGTCCATCAGGTGATAACCATAATTATAACCGGAAATAAAAAATATCATACTGATAAAAAGATCTGATGGTCTACAACAATTGAAACAGTGTACAAATGGACTTAAAAAGTATAAGCTCACACAGTGTGGCCCAAACGAAACTTTTATTAGGGTTATTGTTTTTATTTTTAATTCATCCTGGTGATTTACACATGATTAACGGGTTTGATGAAATACATAAAATGTGGTGGTCCAACATGCAAATCTATGGTTGGCATTCCATCCCCGTTGTTTCATGTGGTGTGGCCGATATGAATTTTGAATATTTCCTTTTTAATTTTCTCTACAGATTATATGATCAAGAATAGAATATGATGGATGGAGTGGATTTCATATATACAATATAGTGGGGCCCACAACTTGAGGTGTTTTACGCACTGCGTGGAAGAGGTGTTTGTTGCAGAGGATTCCGGTCGTCATTGATGATGGGATGGTGACGTGGTGGTTAACTGAGGGAAGACTCGGTTCTGACAGGGACCCAACGAGCTGTGTGGCACCCTAACTGTGGGGCCCACAGTGATGTATGTGACTACATCCACGCCACCCACACGAATTGAAAGCTCATTTTAGGAAATGATAATAAAAAAATAAAGTTATTATTATTTTGAGTTTAAGGTCATAATCTGAAAGTTCATTTTAGGAAATAATTAAAAAATTAAAGTTATTGTTATTTTGAGTTTCAGGTTATGTCTTTCGGACTGACCAATGCACACGCAGTCTTCATGCGGTTGATGAACGAGTTTTTCTATTCATATCTTGATCGGTTTGTTGTAGTATTCATCGACGACATTTTGATATATTCGGCGACTAATGAAAAGCATGAGCAGCATTTGGAGATTGCGTTACAGACTCCCCGCGCACATCAGCTGTATACGAAGCCGGTGTGCACGAAGGGTCTTAGGTGGACCATAATACATGAAACAGTGGTCGACCATTAAAACCTTTTCATGAGCCACAAAAGTATCGGATCAAGCTGTTATTTGTGTGGTCTCTTCGTCCAGATCGTTGCGACCTTATCAACAGGTTGGATGGAAAATACGGATTCCAATGGCCCCCACAAAGTTTTTAAGGGTGAGGATTTGATCACTACTGTTTCGTGTGTATCGTCCACGTAAGATTTAGATCTCTTTCATTTTTTTGATCATGCCTAAGATGATCTTTTAATAAGGATGGACGGCGTGCATTTAAGGCATATACATCACAGTGGCCCCACAGTCAGGTCCCACCCACCTTGGTCGACCGGGTCTCACCCAATCCGTTCCCGTTTCATCCACACCGTGCACTCGTTTTAACGGATCGTTTTAGGTGATGAGCAAGTAGATCCACGGCTCATGTGGGCCATGCCATATTAAAAAATGGGGATTGAACGGCTACTGTCGAAAACTTCTTAGGCTAACAGGGAGTCTTTTATTATTATTATCAAACATGGTACTGGTGTTTTCCCTTCATCCCAGTCTATGTGACTTCATGAACAGCATGGATGAAAATAAAAAATGATGGTGGGCCCTAGGAAGGTTTCAACGGTGGCGTCGTTATCATTACTGCTTCCTGTGGTATGGCCCACTTGTGCATTGGATTTGCCTCATGTTTTAGGTAATGCCTTAAAATGATCCGTAAAAAAGGATGGACGGCGTGGATGAAATACATACATCACGGTGGGCCCCACAAAGCCCCTGCCAGTACTAGAGCTGGGCAAAATAGACCCGATCCGGTGGATCCGACCCGATCAGACCCGATCCTACCCGATCAGAACCGAATCGACGGTCTGGATCGGTGCTGATCGGGTAGCCCCATCCAGATCCGAAACTTTTCGGATCGAATTCGAATTGACCCTGATTCGACTCGACCCGACCCGAAAACTAATCCATTCACATAAATTTTTGGTTCAACCATTAAAATGATATGCAAAAACGAATGGACGGCGTGGATAAATTACATGCATTCAAGGTGGGCCCCACCAGAGTTACTGTGTACATTAGCAAAAAGATTGGCCAGTGTACCAAACACAGTAGCTATGTAGCTGGCTTACGCATTACGTGTCGTGCCAAGAGTTTGCTCCCTGTGAGTTGTACGAACGGTTCAAAGGAGATCAAAGTTATATGGCCCATATCGATGTATTTATTATATTTATACCGTTCATACAAGTTTACTTATCAATTTATAGTATTATCCAAAAAAAATGGATCAAATCCAAAGATCACCTGGACCACACCACAAATAGCGACTGAGAATGATTTTCACCTCTAAACAATTTGTAGGGCTCACCATAATGTTTATTTTCCATCCAATCTGTTCATGAGATCACAAAGACCTCAATTAAGAGGAAAAATAAATTTTAAATCATCCAAAACTTCCATCAGACCGTGACCCCAAAAAGGATTTCAATGATAAACGTTCATTCTTTACTGCTTTTTTCAGTGTGGCCCAATTAATAGTTAGATCTATCTTATTTTTTTTGTCTCAAGCCTTAAAACGTGCTCGTCAAATGGATGGACGGTTTTGATATAACACATGGGCCATGATATAATACATGCACCGTGATCAAACCCACCTTAAAACCTGCTCGCTTGGTGGATGGACTTGCCACTAGCCGTTCACAACTGTTTTACAGCTGTATCTTTGAGCCTCGACCCTCGAGCTTCGAGTTGTACGAACAACTCAAATGAATTTAAGATGGGCCCCACAATGATGTGTTTATTATATTATTTATTTTTCATGATAATTTTAGAGCATTTTGTAAAAAAATGAATCATATCTAAAGCTCGAATGGACCACACCGAAAATAGCAACGACGATAATGATTTTCACCGTTAAAAATTTTGATCAGGATCGACTCGGTTCGGCGGTTCGGGTCAGGCTAGCTGTGCATCTAATCGGTTCGACTCCGATGGCCTATACTCGGTGCCGGATCTGATCGGATTCGGATCTAGCCGTGTAGATTTCAGATCTGATCGGGTTGGACCAAATCCGGTCCGATGCCCAGCTCTAGCCAGTACCGAGTCCGTCATGGCTGAGTAGGACGCAATCTCCGTCCGACGACTTGCATTCATTTGTCTCCAAGATGTTTGCTAAATACAAACGACGCGTGGAGCCCTCCCTTACACACACAGGCGCACGTGCCAGTATTGGAACACGTACGTCAGATCTGAGCTTTCCATCTTGTTGGTAACAATGCTTAGATCTTCTGCATACAAAATCAGACTGTTTAACTCGTCAGGTGGGAAACAATATAAAAAATAAACTGACGGTTAAAATGCTCTGTGGTCTAAAATGGCCAGATTTTAGCACTGTATCTAAAGAATGTAGCACACAGATGGACGGCTCAGATGACCAACAACAAGATTATAGGCAATCATCGCTCTGTGTTGTATAGACCGTACACATCCTAACTACGTAGCATGTTGTAGACCGTTGATCTTGTGTGTTACCACATGGAGAGATTCAGGCCATTGACCTCCATGTGGTAACACACAAGATCAACGGTCCTCATCCTTTTACAATATGCCATTGTGCGGCACACTCGAGTAATAAAGACTCCTATGGTTGGAAATGGGCCGTGATGGCCCATTGGGCCGTTCTAACGGCTATGGCCCAGACTGGGGTCTCTTTTCTCCGCTCGTTGGGCCTTAGACAACCCATGCATCTTGAATGTAGACCGTTGGTTTGGTTCCATGTCTGTTTCTTTCTGCACGTGTAACCCACTTGATCAACTATCAGATTAGAAACATTTTGAACTGGATCAGATGGGCCACGCATGTTTTTGCAGATTGGGCTTTTAGGTAGCCCGTAGACATAAACTAGCCCAGCCTGATCATTCCCACCCCAACCCAGGCCCAGTGGGTTTGGATTCCACAGTCACTCCTCTTGGTAGGGGTGTACTAGATCCGAGTCGAACTGGGCTCAATCCGGCCTGGCCCTGTCATCAGCCACACCTAGCCCGAATCCAGCCTGGCTCGGTCACCGGGCAAACATGTCCAGCGGGCCAATTTCAGGTCTGCTCCATCTACAAAGGGATGGACGGCTTTCTCACTTCTCTATCTTAAATTATTACGATAAGAATTTAGGATATATATATATATATATATATATATATATATATATATATATATATATATATATATATCAACGGCCGAGTCGGGCCAAGTCAGGTTAGATTTCAGATTGAGTCGGGCTAAATTGGGACATGTTTGAACTCGGTCCGAACTTAGTTTCGGGCTAAAGAAAATGTCCGTCCCGGCTTGAACTCAGTTCCGAGTCGGCCGAGTCGAGTAAGTTAACCAGGCTAGCCCGGTTCGTATACAGCCCTAGTACTCGTTGGTACTTGTCGAAGTTCTGTTGGCCCTATCATGATGTATGTGTTCTACCACACTGTCCATCCATTTTCTATATCATTTTAAGGTATTAAAAAATGAGTTAGATACAAATCTCAATTGGACCACACCACAGGAATCAGTGGGGTATATTGAATGTATACTGTTGAAAACTTCTTGTGGGCCACAGAAGTTTTGGATCAAAATGATTTTTATTATTTCAATTCACCCGGCTCTGTGTCATCTTATGAAAAGATTGGATGGTAAATAAACATCGTGGTGGGCCCCTAAGAAAGTTTCATTGGTGGATGTTCAATCCCCATTGCTTCATGTGGTGTGGTCCATTTGTGATTTGGATCTGCTTCATTCTTAGGTTAGTATCCAAAACTGAGCTAACAACATGAATGGATGGCTCAGATAAAATACATAAATCATGGTGGGCCCACAGAGCTTTTCCGGTACCGACTAAGTACCCAGCTCAGTCTGGACCAGTGTGCGTAGACAGCTTTCTCTGGAAACGGATTGGCTACTCTCCCTGCCACCAGCCCGGTGGCTGATGGTCGGTGCTCTGTGGGCCCTACCATGGTGTATGTACTTCATCATGATAAAAAAAAATTAGATATATTAAAATCTCAGGTGGACCACACCACAGGAAAACAATATTTATTGGATATCCACCATTAAAATCCTCCAAAGGCCCACTGTACTGTTTATTTGAAATACAATAGGTTTATTAGGTCATAAATACCCAGATAAATGGAAAAAAAAAATAATATCAGCTTGATCTAAAAATTTAATGGCCCCCAAAAAGTTTTTAATGGTCAAATTTCGTTCAACACTGTTTCCTGTAATGTGGTCCACTTGAGACTTTTATGTATCTAATTTTTTGTCTTATACTATAAAAATAAATGTACGGCATAGATGAAACACATACATCATGGTGGGGCCCATGGATCACCGACCATCAGCCACCGGGCTAGTGGCAGGGGGAGTAGCCAATCCGTTTCCGCTTTTTTCTACCGAATCTTGCTGTAACGCATAAATGCACTTCCCAACCAGTTGCACGTGTTTGGCAGGAAGTTCCTGCGCTGGAATGATAGGTGGGGCCCACCGTGGTGTTTTTGAGAAATCCACTCCCTCAATCTGTTTTTACAGCTCATTTTACGGTGTTATTCCAAAAATCAGGTGGATCCAAAACTCAAGTGGACCACACTATATGAAACAGTAGTTATTTGGTGACATCGGCCTAGGGATGTACATCGGCCGAACCGAGTCAAACTGGGCTCAACCCGGCCCGGCCACTAGCCAAACCAGCCCGAACCCGGCCCGGCCTGGTCACCGGCCAACTTGTCCAACCCAAACCCGGCCCGGTCACCGGGCAACTTGTCTAGCCCGAACCCGGCCCGGTCAGCAATCGTTGAGTTCAGGCCAATTTCGGACCCACGATTTGGACGGCCTTGATTTTTTGACTCTGTTCCATCTACTTCATTAGAAGGGCTTTGGCAGGTAACTTGAACGGCCTTAATTTTTAGAAAAGGCTTTTGTTATAGATTTTGAGGACTTTATTCCATCTACAAAGGGACCCACGATTTGAACGGCCCATATTACTGTAAATGGTTAGAATAATTGGGTAAGAATTTAGGATATATATATATATATATATATATATATATATATATATATATATGCCAAGTCGGGTAAGGTCAAGTCGGGCTAAATTGGAACCTATTCGAACTCGGCCCGAAATCAGTTTCAGGCCAGGCCGAGTCGAGTGAGTTATTCGGGATAGCCCAGTTCACGTACCGCCCTAGTTACTCTCCCTGCCACCAGCCCAGTGACTGACTGATGGTCGGTGCTTTGTGGGCCCTACCATGTTGTATGTACTTCATCTATGCCGTCCATATATTTTTATAGATAATTTATGGCATGATTAAAAAAATGAGGTATATTAAAATCTCAGTTAGACCACACCACAGGAAAACAATATTGATTGGATATCAAGCATTAAAATCCTCCTAAGGCCCACTGTACTGTTTATTCAGAATCCAATATGTTTATTAGGTCATAAATACCCGTATAAATGGAAAAAAAATATATCAGCTTGATCCAAAACTTTTATGGCCCCCAAGAAGTTTTTAATGGTAGAATTTCATTCAACACTGTTTCCTGTAATGTGGTCCACTTGAGATTGGTATGTACCTAATTTTTTGTCTCATACCGTACAATGATCTATAAAAATAGATGTACGGCATGGATGAAACACATCCATCATGGTGGGGCCCATGGATCACCGACCATCAGCCACTGGGCTGGTGGCAGGGGGAGTAGCCAATCCGTTTCCGCTTTTTCTACCGAATCTTGCTGTAACGCATAAATGCGCTTCCCAACCACTTGCGCGTGTTTGGAAGGAAGTTCCTGCGTTGGAATGTTAGGTGGGGCCCACCGTGGTGTTTATGAGAAATCTACTCCCTCAATCTGTTTGTCCACCTCATTTTACGACATTATACCGGAAATTAGGTAGATACAAAATTCAAGTGGACCACACTATATGAAACAGTAGTAATTCAGTGACCACTGTTAAAGATTCTTATGGCCACAAAAGTTTCATATCAGGCCGTTTTTTTTTTTCGAATTTTCACTTCATCCCATTAGGAATGACCTCATAAACGGATTGGATGGCATATAAACATCAAGTTGGAGTCCAGGGATGTTTCAACGGTAGGAAACTCTTTTCCCACACTTTCCTCTCATGCGGCCCACTTGAGTTTTGGATCCACATCATTTTTCATCTCCTAAAACGAATAGACGGATTGGATTTCTGAAAAACATAACAGTGGGCCCCACACATCCCAGTGTAGTAACTTCATGTGAAAGGCTTTCGTAGTCTAAAAATGGGTTACCCCAGAAATCATGCCGACCATTCATTAAGTGGGCCACCACATGAACTCTATTGGGTGGTTAGACGTTGCTTTCAATCAATCGTGAGCCACACGTGATTATTGGATCGCCATGATTTTTAGGCTTATCTTATTTTAATGACGTGGACTAAGTGCAGCCCTGGCCATGGAGTCTACCTCGGAGGCTGTTTGTTTTCTAATTTACTCTCATAAATATTTAAAAATAATTATTAATTACATCCCACTATAATTCCAATATCATTTTTGATGCAAAGGAATGTGAGTTTCATATGAGGCCCACTGTAGATGTATACAGCTCATTCATGCCGTCCATCCATTCTGCTAGCTGATTTTAGGAGTACCAAAAATAAAAATAAAAAAAATGAAGTAGATCTAAAGTTGAAGTGGACAGCATCATAGGAATTAATGGGCATTGAAGGCCTGTTGTTAAAAACTTTTTTCATGGGTTCAAAAATTTTGGATCCAACTGATATTTGTGTTTTCTTTTTATCCATGTCTGATTAACCTAATGAATAGATTAGATGATAAAGAAATAGTTATATATATATATATATATATATATATATATATATATATATATATATATACATTTCAATGGCTGAAGTTTTATAACCATGGGATTACTTGAGATTTGAATTGCCTCATTTTTTAGCTCATACCATAAATGTTTTGGTAAAATAGATAAATGGTGTGGATATCTCACATACATTATGGTGGGCCTCCTAAATTTAAGCTAATCTGTTTTTGACCGATTTTTAAGACATAAATGCTCCAGAAAATCAAATACTGGCAATGAAAAAGAAACAAAAGAGCTCAAATAAAGCTTATGCAACTCTAGCATTGACCATAACATAGGAAACAATGATTATTGACCATGAATAGGCCATGTAATTTTTGGATCAAGTTAATATTTGTTTTTTTTTTTTTTTCTTTTTACCTTCATCCATGTTTGTGTGACTTTATCAACAGGTTTATCCACATTAATTTGTTTATACCCAATTTTGGCACTTACGTGAGCTAATGATATTCTACTACGTGTTAGTGCTACGCTAATTGATGAGTGAAATTTTACTTACACCCTCCATCATTGTTTACACTTGATCCAGCATGCTTATTGTTCATTCGGAAATCTAGTTAGCCCTCCTTGGGCTCGTGAACCTGCACAAAGAATAAACAAAGAAAACCCTAACTCGTGTCGGGAACCCTCCGATGCCAAAGTCAGGAATCTCGGTCCAATTGAGTGTTAAGGGTTTAGGGCTAGAGATTGTGCGTACCTCTCACCCTTGGGGGTATTCTTATTTATAGGTGGGGAGAGGCGGTGGCGTAGAAGGCGTTCGTCCCTGTTTTGGCGGGGACAGATCATATTAGGATTCTGAGTTTATACGCGATGGATTCTCCTAGATCTTTGGCTAGGATATCAAGGAGAACCGTGTCGGAGTTGGTTCCTGCAATCTTCGGCGTAGATCATGAGCTGACCCAACGGAGATCAGGTCGGATCCCAAAGGGTAGGCTCAGCCAACCTGAGGTGACCTGACTTAGTCCACTTTGGGGTTGGATCGTCGTCGGTGAACGATTCCTACTGTCTTGTGGTGAGTAGCTCGGACCGTTACTGAGGTCAAGTTAGGTTTATTCCCGGGAACTCAAGTTTGACCCCTTGTAGGTAGGCCGATGTCAACCTTCTTATGAAGTGCTGACCTAGCCTTGTTGATAGTAGGTCGGTCCATTTTTCCCACAACACTTATATCATACAGTATAGAAAATGCTAGAATTTTAGAAAGTAATAGTTTCATTAAAACAAGTTTTTCTCTCAACATTAAATTTCAAAATCACATAAAACGATATCTCTATTTAACATTAAATGCTAGATTTTTGTTAAAAGAAACTCTCTACCAAGTGAGGTAAGGATCACGAGAACTTTCCAATGTGAGATTCCAGAGATACAAGAACTTTAACGACATACACGAGAGTATATCTCTTATACACGTGACCGTACGTAATAAGCCACGCTAATGTGCAAGAATAAAAAAGATTTTCAGAATTGATCGTCCAAATCTTTACTATGCTGAAGACTAAGCAAACAATCGCCTCTCAAAAGCCTATATAAACAACACTCCACGAAATACTCTAGGTCTCACGCCATTACAATAAAGTCCATGCCATTATAATAAAGTCTATCTTTATTCATCCGTCCATCATAGACATTTATCTTCATTTTTTACTTTATTTTAGTTCATTCCATCACATCGTTGTTGATAGCATTGAGGCATAATTAGTTTTAATTTTTAGTTTATCTCCTCACCTTTTTATCCATGGCATTTCGCTGAATCGTAAAGAAAATTGCTCAATTTCGAATGGAAGGTTGTGTGGCTTTCCTACTATGTACTAGGAAATTTCAATGGCCATCTCAATACAAAGACTGGTCAACACTAGACGACGAACAAATAGTCGAATCACAATAGTCTTACCACATGGTTCCCTCCTAGACCACAAAAAGACTATCACATCACTGGACATCTCGTCACAAATCCTAATTCACCGAGTAATAAACAGATTGTCAAATATCCGCTAGCCCTCCATCAATCATCTTGCCACAATGCTCAGTTTTCAATCGAGCAACAAGCAGATGACTATTCCGCACATCACTATCATCTCGCTACAAACTTAATTTGCGATTGGGTAATGAACATATTGTCATCTATCAAGCCAATCGTAAGTGTTGTTATAATAAAAATCATTAATATAATAATACTTTCGTCTTTTATCCGTTTTCTTTATTATTTTTATTGTTGAACTACGGTAGCAAATTACGATAAAAGAACAAGTTCTTGAACTTGTGTCTATTGTCACAAAGCAAAAAGAATCCATTCGAAATGACTAACCCCTACCCTTTTACAAATCACTTAAACGATTAGCACAATTAATAGTCAAGAGGATAATAGTATCATGCGTCTAAACTTTAATCAGTCCATCTCAATGCGGGAGGGCATCAACAGTTCAATCAAACCTTAGTCAAGTAGACTTGGACACTTCCCATGCATCATACCCAAATACGGGCTCGATCGTGGCACGATGATTGTTGATCGTAAATCGGACCCGTGACCAACCCGCATCAGATTGCTTTCAATTTTGTAAGGCCCCTCCAACGAAAATGAATACAGTCCCTCATTCACACATGTGGCCTTGTTTGATTGAATTGACAATAATACTAGTTGGTTGACAAATAAATATTACGGAAACATTAGAAGGCGCTAAGAAGTTTTTAATGATAGGGAATTTAATCATCATTATTTCTTGTAGCATGGTCCACCTGAAATTTAGAAATTCTTAATTTTTTGGCTCACGCAATGGATAAATAATGCATACATCAAGGTGGGTCATATGGTAAGAATCGCATGTAATTTGCTTTGGAAACTACGTGGAGCCCTAGGTGATGCTCATGAGAAATCCGGCCTGTCCATGCATTTGCCAATTACGTCAGGGCATGCACTTAAAGATAATGCATATCCAAAACTCAAGTGGTCACAAGACAAGAAAAAGTGAGGATTGATTATCCACTGTTGAAACCTTCATGAGGGCAAGGAAGTTTTGGGTAAGGCTAATTTATTTTTTTTCCAGTTCATCTCAGTAGAAATAAAATTATGAACGGCATAGACTGCATAAAAACATTATGGTGGACCTTGGGAGGTTTCAACCAAAGGCATTTCCTTACCCACTTTTTTATATTGTGTGGCCCACTTAAGTTTTGGATTAGCATTATTTTTGGGCCCATATCCTAACACGATCTAGTAAAAAGGTTGGATGGAATAGATTTCACATAAACATGACGATGGTTCCCATGGCAACCCGCGTCCATTGGACAGATTGGATTTCATGCATCATAGGTCCCATTTTAATAACTAGCATATAGAAACCGATCCAATCCATCCATCATGGGTCCCACAACATAGATGCCTTGACCCAACAATCAGGTCCGTTTGATGATCAGTTGTGTCCCATTTAGGGGTGTACATCGAGTCGAACCTAGTCGAGCTGGCCTCAGCTTGACCCGGCTCGGCTCAATCCTCGAGCTTGTCAACGGCTGCCGACTTGCTCGGATTCGGTCAAGAGTTTGGGCCGAGTTCGAGCTAAGATCGAGTTCAGAGTTCGCCATTGAGGCATTTCTTAAAGATAACAAACACCTGAGGATTGATTATCCCTTGTCTGCACCTTCAAAATCCTTTGTAAGGCCAATTTATGTGAAATTAGAAGCGCATAAAAAAATGGTTTTCTGGTATTTTATCAAACAAGGTTGGATGGAATAGATTTCTCCAAGCAATATAAAACCAAGTCCCACAACATAAAAAAGGTTATTTGTTTCATGTACATACCTTCCTTGCCACCAGCCACTAGCCGACACTTCGTTGAGTAATTTTATCAAACACTTCAAAATGGTGAAGCAACATCAATGGCAAGAAAAAAGGTTAAAGTAAACCGAGTAATTCACCGAACTTGGCAACATCAATTCAAAGTTGGATTCGATCGAGTCGAGTCAATCGGTAAAAGCGGGGCCGGCTCTAAATCATTTTCAAGCTCAAAAAATCAGCTCGACTCAGCTCGAACTCAGCTTCAAACTGAGTCGAATCGAGCTTTTTCGAGTTGAGTCGAGCGAGCTAACCGAGCTAACTCGGTTCGTGCACACCCCTAGTCCCATTTATCGAAATAAAACTGAAAAAACTACCTTTGAAGAAACGTGGTTGAAATTTCCAAAGCTATATACTTGTTTATAACATCATGGCCCACCTGATCAGATCAATACTACCGAGTCTAGTATTAAAGTAACATTTATTTAATACAATCCATGTTAATATACATCCATTATCATATCCAATTACAAAAAACCACCCCACCAAAACAAATGAAATTAAGATCACAGCCCTCCAGCCCGTTCATTTAACGGCTGAGATCATCAAAGATGAATATTTTAGCTTCTTCCAGGTGGCTTCGGGTCATGTCGGTTGTTGGCTCCTGATCCAGGGTAGTCATTACTTACTTCAAAATCCATCCGTCGGTTTATGAAGCTCTCATCCATCATCACCATCCCTTCCCCCTCGTTCGTCTGATTGAAATTGGCCCACTTTAGTACACCATATTTTTTTTTTTTAATTTTTGAAGCCTTATATATAAGTAGTTGGACAACCAATATCAGGAAAGTATCCACATATTAACTATCCACCTTTTAAATATGTATGACATTTAAATGGGTCCAAGGTCGGATCTACCATGAAGAAGGCCTACACAAAAATCAGGCGATCCAGTCCATTCATCATATGGGCCCGCGTATACACCCAATTGGGACCTCCTTTATTTATCTATTTACTTAAATTAGTTATGATAAATTCTCCCACACTAGTTGTACGTCCATCTAGTTTGTGTGTGGGACCCACCATGGTGTTTGTATGACATCTTGTCCGTCTAGTAAAGTCATCTCACTGTAAAAATGAAAAGCTCCAAAAATCAAGTCAATCCAACCATCAGGTGGGGCACACCATAGAAAAAAAAAAAAAAAAAAAACCACCCCAAAATCTCTACATTCATGTGGGCTGCATGGATCTAATGGTTGTATTGATTTTTGGGGCATTCATTTCATGGTGGGACAAACTTGATGGGGGCAAGATGTTAGCTTGTTCATCTAAGTTGACGTGTGGGACCCACTATGGTGTTTTTATGACATCTAGTAAGGTTATCTCACTATAAAAATGAAAAGCTCCAAAATTCAAGTCAATCCAACCATAAGGTGGGACACATCATTAAAAAAATAAACAACCACCCTAAAATCTCCACATTCATGTGGGCTGTACGGATATAATGGTTGAATCGATTTAATTTTTAGGGCATTCATTTCATGGTGGGACAACGGGGAAGAGATGTCATACAAACACCATGGTGGGCCCACATGATCTTTGATTCGTCTCATTTTTCGTCCCATGTCCTAAAATGATCTTAAAAAACGGATGGACGGAGTGGATTTCTCACAAACATCACGGTGGGCCCCACCTAAGTTTCCAGCGCGGGAACTTCACGTGAAAGGCTTTCACAGGAAATCCGCGTCCATCACGTGTGCATGTGTATTGCACTCCGTGTATCGTCTCTTTCGTTTTTCCCAATATACCCTTGCCTTAATAAACAAATGGCATCATTTCAAATTTACCAAATTACCCCTAAGATTTTGATGCAATCTTGACATATTTACCCTTGAGGGTTGTGTCCAATCAACTAACCAGGTCAAAAATCATGGGGGTAAAATAATCATTTCAACATCCCATTGAGGATGGGAGCCGAGTATTCATTAATCATTTTATTGAAGTTTGGTAAAGTGCACACGCATGCATAAGGCAGTTCAGGTACACGCCAGTGCACGTGGCAAGGTGGCATGTAGAGATAAGATCCAAGCCATCCATTATGTGGATCCTGACAAGTAGATCTTCTGGCCTGGAAATCAAGTTGGACCATATGAGAACTTTTTTCATCCGTCCATTTCTTTTGTAAATTATGGCCCACCTATCGAATCAACCATCCAGATTATTGTACCAAAGCATCAAAACAATGGGACCCACTTGATGGATGGCTTTGATCTCATGCACGTGGGCCATGCTAGCTCATGCCGGGTGTGGAGATGAGATACCTTAACTCTATGCTATCATCATCTCACTTAATCTAAACCGTCCAATTAGAGAGAGAGAGAGAGAGGGAGAGACGGAGAAAGAACCTGTTCCACCATCATCATCTCAACAACTGAAGGGTCCAGATTTCCTGACCTTGGTCCCCCTGCAAATCACACCCACATAAGAAAATCACTTCTCCAATACATATGAAGAAAAACCCACTTCAAATATCATCAATTCATTCAACTCAACACAACAAAACCCCCAAAAAAAAGCAAGAAAATCCATGAAAAAAGGAGAACCGTTGATCTTACTGTAGAGAGGAACTGCACCCAGTGTAAGAAGATATGAAAAACCCAAAAATACAACTACTAGTTGAAAGAAAGGCTTGTTTTCCATTGGATGGAAAGGCTTCCTAACCCAATGAAAACTCAAAAGACCTAGTTTGGGTAGGACTCTGATCGGAGCATTGGTGGAATTTATATACATGTGAAAGTGCGAAAAAATGGTAAACGGCTTGCCGTCCTACCCCTGCGTGTACAATAATCCGTCCATGTGGCCTATGTGGGGCCCATAATGATGTATGGGTTTTATCCACACCGTCCATAAAATTTTCAGATCATCTTAGGCTATGAAAAAAAAGAACTAGATAGATCCAAGCTTCAAGTGGACCACACAATGTATATTGAACTCTCACCGTTAAAACCTAATTGGGACCAGCAGAAGTTTTGGGTCAAGACGATATTTGGGTTTTACCTTCATCTAGGTATATATGACCTTATTAACGGTTTGGATGGTAAATAAATATTTCTGTGGGCCATAGGAAGGTTTCAACGGTGGGTGCATTATCACTGCTGCTTTCTATGTTGTGATCCAATAGAGCTTGGATCTGCCTCTTTTTTTTATTTCATTCTCTAAAATGATCTGAAAAGATGGATGAACGGAGTGGATAAAGTCCGTACATCACGGTGGGTCCCACGTAGCCACTGCGTGTACGGACCAGGTTGGGGCAGGACGCAATCCGCTTCCCAAAAATCAACGTACCACATAAAAGCGCTTGGCAAAGTCAACTTGTATTCTTTTTTTTTCTTCTTCTTCTTTTTTTTTTTTATAATTTATATAAGGGAAATGCTGCAGTACTGAAAGAGCACTATAAGTTGTAGTGCTGGACACTTGGACAATCCAATCCATTGATCTAGACCGTTCATTAGCTCTGGTGAAAATTTTATGAGCTACCTTGAGAAAATAACATTGATCTGGAAAATATTAACGGTTTGATCGTTGGGTTTTAATGTAGATGATCGTAGGTGCACATGAAGCCCGGCAAGAAGCAGTACCAAAGGCAAGTAAAAGAGTTCCATCAGCCTAATTTCAATTCTCAAAGTGGTGAGGTTTCTCGTTGGATATTGCTTACACAAAACTAGGTCCAATCAATAATCTGATCCATCTATATGTTAGGGGCTTATGATTTTGGAAGATCTCATTTGTCAGGCATTCATAACTATCCTGTCCATGGATTGGATCGTCAGATCAGTGTAGTTTTTGTACGATAGCCCATGAAATTAGTTATGGAGTTAATGAACGGTTCAGATTGATCGATTGGACTATCCAGGTAGACAGATGCTACTAGGAACACTATAACTTAAAAGAACGGTTTGAGAGCACAGGAGAATTTCTCTTTAGTGGACCTCTGCCGAACTTTCTAGTAGTCAAAGTCTGATGAAAGTGTGCGTTTGGTACAGTTCACTTAATTGCTGCCAGCTCACACGATGCTCATCTGCCATCAGCATACGTATATTCCAATCAGGCCGTCTAATCTCAACCGTTATTTGAACGTAGACTAGAATATAGGATAGATAGGATGATTACCACAGTATCATTTCTGCTGATCACTTTTGTATTGTAGTTCTTTTTTGATGACTCGGACGGTCAGGGATCTCCAATCAGTTCAAACTTTCAGGATATCCTACATTCAGAACGGAGGCCAAAATTTTAATGGCTCAGATCAGAAGTACGCATGTGTGACACGTGTATGTAGACGAGTTACAGAATTATTAAACTGTAGCAAACGCGTATCGTGATTCCCGACAGTGCAATAGCCTATGCTAGAAGCCTAGAACCGAGTGCGATAGATACTTCCACAGTCATGCACATACATCTGATATGGAGGAATTATAATGTAATCTTGAGGATTATGGTGTACTGTGCTCATGTGCATGAAATCTATACAATATGAACCATATATATGTCAATCCAAACCGTTAAATAATTGGGTCCCAGTAATTAAAAATACAAAAATTACATTTATTTCTCGATCCAATTATAACCCTTACTTATTAATTTTGTACGATTGATTTGTTTTCTTTTTTATTGCTCTTCTGATACCTAATAGTAGTTGTATAAGATCATTGAAACAGTGGCCTACGGTTTTAACGGCCTGGATTAAAAGAAATTATGCCTTTTTTGGTGGATGTAGGCATGGGTTTTGGTCCACCATACTATTCGGATGATGGCACAAGGAATCGTCATGTTCACGTGAGCATCTGGACAGGCAGCAGAGAAATTTACGACTGTTGACCCCACCTTATATCCAGCGGTTTTTTTTGAAACAATACAAAATTAGAATACGTGTTTTGACTTCCTCGTACCGACTCAAAATTTCAAGACGAAAATATGCCTAGCTTTTCCTCTCCCATTTTCACTGCTTGCTTTTTTCCTCCTCATTTTCATTGCTTGCGTTTCCTCTCTCTTTCCATGGTTGCTTTCACTGCCGTTGCTTTCATCCTCTTTACTCCCGTGTTTCTGGTAGAAAGACCCCAAAAAACCTTTTTTGTGGGCCCCCCTCAATCGCATTTTGTCTTCTTCTCAAAATGGTAGGTCCAGAGAAGAAAGCACACAGCAAAGGTATATTTTAAACTCAGTTGACCCTATATTGAATGTATGTAGTTTCTTTTTTTACTAGAAGAAAATGTTCTATACGATCGAGCTCATGGGAACTCCTCACGAGGTCAACCTGTGTGGGCCCCACCATGATGTATGTCGAACATCAACATCGTGAACTTGATGGGTCCCCTTTAAATTATGGGATAGCAGAAAAATCAGCCATATATGGAACCCAGGTGGGCCATACCATCTAAAATCACGTGAAGACATGCCTAAAACATATAAAATTACTTGGTGGGGCCCACTTGAAATTTGGATGTGTCTGAATCTTGGTCTGACCACTCATCTAAGTGGGACACACATTATGGATGGGCTGGATATGTTAAACACATCTCAGTGGGCCCAAAAACATAAATATGAATGTTTTAATGGAAGGTAACCCCTCTCAAGTTTTGTACGTGGTGTGGCCTACAAAAGTCACGAATTAACTTGATTTTTAAGCTCTAGGCCCACCGTGGAATGGTGCATCTGACTGATGGGGTAGATGTTTGACATACTTCATGACAGGGCCCACACAGCTCGACCTCATTGGTAGTTCACATGAGCTCGACCATATAGAACCGTTTTTCCCACATATGCGTATATATACACACGACACATGTGCATGCATGCCTGCCCGTGCATGTGTGTACATACACACACACACACATACAGAGTGTTGAGCCCCAAATTGAAGCATAACAAAAGATCAAGTGGACCATATCACGGGAAACAGTGGTCATAATGAATTTCCAGTTTGCCCGACTGAATTTCTAGTTTGCCCCGCCTCAATTTCATGCATGTCTTGCCGATTTTCTAGTTTGGCCTGCTGACTTTCTAGCAAACAGTCGCTCAATTTCATGTTTGCCCCGCTGATTGTCTAGTTTGCCCCACTGAATTTCATGTTTGCCCCGCTGATTTTTTAGTTTAGCTTGCTGATTTTTTAGTTCGCTCCCATTGTACTAAGTAAACTTAGTTGGGCCGCCCACATTGAATGTATGTAGTATATCCACGTTGTCCATCCGTTTTTCCATCTAATTTTAGCGGTTAAGCCCCAAATTGAAGCATATCAAAAGATCAAGTGAATCATACCACAGGAAATAGCGGGGCATAATGATTTCCACTGTTGAAACTATAGTGGGCCCAACAGTAATGTTTGTTTGTTATCAAACCTATTCATAAGATAATACAGATATGGATTAATAGAAAACATAATTATAAGTTTATCCAAAACTTCTGTGTCCCTAAGAAATTATCAACATTAGAAGTTCAATTCAAAATTTTCTCGTGTTGTGGTCCATTTGAACATTGGATATGTTTAGAATTTTTGGCTAAAGCCACGAAATTATTTGTTAAGCTAGCCCCGATCTTTTTCATGTTTGCCCCGCTGATTTTGTAGTTTCCCCCGCTGATTTTTCAGTTTGCCCCACTGATTTTCTAGTTTGCCCCGCTGAGTTTCTAGTTTGCCCCCCGTGATTTTCCGCTTCTGTGATTTTCCGGTTGCCCCATCGATTTTCCAGTTTGCCCCACTGGTTTTCCAGTTAGCTACCTATAGTAGCATTCAAGTAATGTCCTTTGATTTCACCTGTTTCGGCCTGCGCTTTATAAATTGTTTCGCCATAAAATAAGAAATGGTCTCTCCAACGCATAAATTGTTGGGAGTTCACCTTCTCATCATCCTTGGTAAAATCAAGTCCACCACGGAGACATTCATAAACCGCCCTACCGTAGTTCTTGGTGGATAACCTCAATTTTGGTTTACTAGTACATCCCAATAGTGGACAACCATACTTGTTCAATTTATCTCTCTCAACTTAGATGCCATGGGGCGGTCCTTGGTAAGTTTTCACATAAGCAGTAGGAATTCGTAGATCCTCCAGACGTAGAGCTCGTAGGGCTTTAAACCCAAATACATTACCTACAATGGAAGTAAACATGTTAGTAACAGAACCTTCTTCAAAAAGGTCTAAAGGGTAAGCTACATAAGCAATAAATTGACTTTCCTCCCCAGGAACGGGCTCGATGTGGTAGCATCGTCCTTTGTAACGATCAAGGCTGGTAAGTCCATCGGTCCACAAAGTTGTCCATGTACCGAGAGAAGATTCAGAATAGCCTACTGCACATATCTGCTTCCTCAGGCGGAACTCCGGGTTGAGGAGTTACCGAATGCTGCCAAGATATCAGTATCTTTGGTTTCATATTCAGGAGTATAATAAGTCAATTTGTACTCTTTAACACCAGCTTTGAATCCAACACTTGCTTTAGTCTATGTTTTTGGTGACATAAGTCCCTCCCTATAACTTATGAATTAAGAATTCTCACAACGACAAGGTCTACTCGACATGGATTAGGTGTGAATGAAACATTTCACTGCAATTTTTCACAAAACTATCAACTAATATTATCAACTATCAACAAATTAGAATGGTTCGTTATTAAATCATGGTCATCCAACCCAGGAAGGAAATGATCTTTACATGGAAATGAAAGAATCTGGAGTGATTAATGAACAAAATATTGCAGAATCAAAAGTGGCTCTAGTCTATGGTCAGATGAATCAAAATATTGCGTAATCGGATTGCGTACTACCATTATACTAAATAAACTCAGTTGGGCCCATATTGAATGTATGTAGTATATCCACGCTGTCCATCCGTTTTTCCAACTAATTTTAGCGGTTTAGCCCCAAATTGAAGCATATCAAAAGATTAATTGGATCATACTATGGGAAACAGCGGGCCATAATGATTTTCACCGTTGAAACCATAGTGGGCCCAACAGTGATGTTTGTTTGTTATCAAACCTATTGATAAGATCATACAAACATGGATCAATACTCTAAAGAGAATTATAAGCTTGATTCAAAACTTCTGTGGCCCCCAAGAAATGATCAACATTAGAAGTGGAATTCAAATATCTTTTGGTGTGTTCCATTTGAACATTGGATACGTTTATATCTATCGGCTCAAACCATGAAATTATTTTTTAAGTTTGCCTCGCTTCTTGTCTAGTTTGCCCCTCTCATTTTCATATTTGCCCCGCTCATTTTCTAGTTTCCCCCGCTCTATTTCATGCTTGCCCCGCTGATTTTACAATTTGACCCGCTGAATTTCTAGTTTGCCTCGCTGAATATCTAGTTTGCCCCGTTGATCTTTTAGTTTGCCACGCTAATTTCCTTTAATGTAATTAAGTGCATGTGCCAAGGTATGTCTATGTCTCCTTGTATATAACATGATGTGGGGTCTAACACTGTAAAAGCTACAAACTTGAATAGATACATGCCTTGACTCCCTGTCATACGGCCATGTGCCTATGCTGGCCGAATAAAGGTAAGTATTCCCTATCTTTTATGCTGACAAAGCTACACAACCTTGCGATGTGCCGTGCTACGTTGACTAAGCTACGCAACCTTGCACTAATAAGCTACGTAACCTTGTACTAACGAGGAAACTCATGAACACCTCATTGAGTGATCCTTGTGAGCATTGCTCAATGCTAGTTGTCTAAGCGGCGAGCCTATTGTAACCGATTGTAGTTAATTGATCCTTCAATATCTTTGGCTCATATGTATCATGCATATTACAACTTTCTTGAGCTGTAACTTAGAATCAAAGGTATTTTCCTTTAAAGGTAATTAAGGGCATGTGGTAAGGTATGTCTATATTGTGATGTAGAAATTGGTATATCTTGATGAGAATCAGCGGGGCAAACAATCAGCGGGGCAAACACTAAAATCAGCGGAGCAATCAGTAGGCCCAACAGTGATGTATGTTTGTTCGTTATCAAACGTAGACATAAGATCATACAGACTTGGATCAATAGAATAAACAATTATAAGCTTGATCCAAAACTTTTGTGGCCCCTAAGAAATGATCAACATTAGCAGTTCAATTCCAAATTTCATTTGGTGTGTTCCATTTAAACATTGGATACGTTTATAAGAATTGGCTCAAGCCATGAAATTTGTCAAGTTTTCCCCGCTGACTTTCTAGCTTGCCCTGCTGATTTTCATGTTTGCCCCGCTGACCTTTTAGCTTACCATTGAATATCTAGTTTGCCCCATTGATTTTCTAGTTTTGCCTCGCTAACTTTTTAAGCATGCCCCGCACGATATTCTAGTTTGCCCTGCTTAATTTGTATCATGCCCGTCTGATTTTATATACGATGTTTTACTTTGTGAATTTTATGTTTGATATGTATTTAAATTCATCTCTGCAGGCAATGAAAATTCCGCCGTCATCTCCAAGCTAACATGTAGGTGTACACTGACATGGTGGTTTGACAAGGTCAAAGGTGGAGTGGAGAAGCATGACAGTCACCTAAATCTATTTAGGCAATCCCCTTTCGCCTTTTTATTGCACATTACATCCTTCAGTTTTATAGGGGCTATATTTCACCTACTTTTACTAAGATACAAAGGTGATTCAGTATTTGAAATCAAGGGGAGGCGATGCAGTTTTTCGAGATGGACTTCGCCCTCATCACCTGTCTTAAGATTGAAGATCTTACTGTACCCAAGAATCGCTGTACTACGCGTACACTAAGAGACAAATACTTTAAAGAATATCCAGTATTAAAGAAGCACCTAATGGGCGTGTTTGATAGACTAGTTGACACCAATAAGCATGAAGACGTCGTGAAGGTTGCCCTACTTCTAGTTGTGGAGTGCTTTCTTAGGGGAACCGAACCGAAAACCATGTGCAATATGGATTATATTCACTTGGTGGACTCGTTAGAGGATTTCTATATGTATCCTTGGGGTAGCTTGGGATACATTACAATGTTAAGGAATCGAATTTGCCCTTCCCGCATCAAGTTGCCCTCGGTACACTGTATGTGGTTGCGTCCTTCCTTTACAAGTAAGAACACCTTTTATTTTGTATATGTTTTCCTCTCGTAGTCATCTTAGAATTTTTAACCTAGTGCAATTTCATTCTAGCAGGTATGGGCAGTAGAGATACTACCAGCCCTACAAGAGTGTGTTGTTTCGTACGTTTCCCATCAAATTCCACGCTTCATTCGATATCGAGGCTGGAAGTGTTGGAGGTACAACAGAATACATGTTATTGTCCAGAGTAAAGCTGTAAGTTTATATATGTCCAGCAATTACTTTGCTTAACTTGACAACCTTATCAATTTTATATTTAACATTACTCCTTGTTCTTTTGCAGACTTCGGTAGTGATTAAATCAGAACTAACGCTACAAGAATGGGAAACGGATGTCATTCGCTCGGTGCGTGACAGTTTCTAGGTGAGATGTTATAAAAATTGAACTATATTTTTTTCTACATTTAGTAAATTTATCCTTACTCTGACATATCCATCTATATATTTTGTAGCTCACTGAAACTCAAGAAGAAGATGAGGAGGGTAACGAGATTGTTCATAAGGAGGATGACGAGTCAGATGATAACGAAGAGAAATGTGTGGAGGAAGAGGGACCGAGTGAGGGTATACCAGTGGGGGGTGTTATGAAGAATGTTATTTTTATTGAGGAATTTCAGATGGAGAGGGAGGAGTTGAAGAGGGAGAGAGAGGAATTGAAGAAGGAGAGGGGCGAATTGAAGAAGGAGAGGGGCGAAGAGAGAAGGAAGGGATGAGACGGAAAGAGGCAATAATTGATGAAAAAGAAAATATGTTACTGAAAGAGAAAGAGCAGTTGAGGATGGAGAAGGAATTATTTTTTAAGGACAGGGAAAAGTTAGCTAATGAGAGGGAGGATTTTAATAAGGAGAAGGAAGGTAGTCGTACAGAGAGGGGATGTTTTGTAATGGAGGAGGAGGGTGAGGAGTTGAGGAAGAGAGGGAAAGTAAATGATGGCCCACATACAGAACCTAGACATGGGGATTTGGATGTTCAATCGTATAGTAAAGCCAAAGATAATGTATTGTTGGGGTCCACTTCGCAACCCGTTTATGAAAGGAGAACCAAAAGGATACCGAAGCCGTCATATTACAAGATATCTCCGTACGTATCCCTGTCTGCATTCGATACAACTCGTGGGCCGGTTTCTGAACCCGAGCAAGTAACAGCTTTTGCAACTTCTCCGATACCATTTCCTCTACAGATGGATCCTTTCAGGATACTATCCGCACAGGAGGTGAAAGAGGCAGATGACTGGTATGAAGCAAACAAGGGCATGGTAGCGGGGAAATGGTTCAGTACGATATGACTGAAGGATGCGTGGGTTGATAGCGAGGTAAACATTACTAATTTATTCTCTATATGCATTGATTAACATATAATTATGTGTTATATTAATCTACGACTAACATTTTACTATCCTATTGATTAGGCTATCGACACATACATCGAGTTTCTTGAGAAAAGGCAGAACGACCTTTCAACAGCATATCCTCAGGATTGCAAGTTATGTCCCACGTTTTTTATGGTAACTGTTTATTGCGTTAATCCATAATCTGTTTAAAAATTTTATTTTCTTACATGTATTGAACTTTCATCATGTTCGTAACAGCAAAGCCTTGAGGGGTGTTTGCCTGTTTTGATTGCATATCGGGCCTTCAAATCGGTGTCAGAACGGGCCGAGCTATTAGGCAGATGAGTACGGCCTATGCAATTGCTAAGCACCGGGATAAACCATACGCCAAGGCAATCTGGTGTTATGAACGGGTAATGCACTTGTCATAGAGCATCATCTCTTACTATTATGTCTTCTATCATTTTTCTAATATATTATTTTGACAATAATGAACAGGTTTATGCGCCCATCAATCACGAAAATTCACATTGGTTTCTGCTAGTCATCTACCTTAGAGCAAGAGAAATTGTTGTTGTGGATAGCTTGTGCACGAATTTATTACCGAAGTACAAGCAAAATATGAAGAAGATGACTGATGCGCTCCCCATTCTCTTCCATGCCACTAGAGACAGCACCGCGCTTGAAGGAAAGAAGTGGACCGTCAGAGTCGATGAATCTGCGTCGAAGTAGGACAATGGTTATGACTGTGGTATATTCGTAATGAAATACATCGATATTTTGTGTAGCGGTCTCACCTTGGCGGGAATAGACATGCAAAAATTCACCGCCGATTGGAGGAAGTCAATAGCATATGATTGTTTGTCTGTACTTTGTAGATGAAATTTGTCCATGGCATGGGCAGAATTTTGGAAAGATGTTGTATACATTGTACGTTATGATGTATAGCATACTTTGTAAGTTTTGATGTATAACATACTTTGTAATTTTGGTGGATAGCATACTTTGAAGATTTTTTGCATATTTACGTGAAATGTAAGTTATGATGTATAACATACTATCTGGGCTTAAGGCTGAAAGTTGGGCGGATTCAACCCGACCGACCCGTGACCGACCCGATATTGGGTTGGGCTCGGGTAGGATATTTCGGGTCCGATCTTAAGCTTGGGCTATACAAACACCAACCGGGTTGAGGTCTCGGGTTGCCCGACCCAACCCGAACCCGATCAATATATAAGTTACTTATAAATTATAATTGAGTGTGGATCGTTTGTGTCGAAGGCACACTAGTAATGTCGAGTCTCATTTGTCCATGTCATTTCCAAGGACTCAAGCTAACAAGATATGTCAGATCTCTCTCTTCCAAATAGACACCATCCTATGCTACATGACTTTTAAAGGAGTAGTTGTCTTATATTTAAGCTTGTTTTTTAAAGGCAAAAATGAAGTTGTTTATAATGAATAGTCACATATATAATTAATAAAATTATAGATACAGAAAATAAGTCCTATATTGATATATAATAAACTAATGTAATAACGAAAATATTAGCATGTATATACCCGACCGAGCCCGCTCGGGTTGGGCTTGGGTTGAGAATTCCCAATCCGAGATTGGGTTGGGTTGGGTTAGGGTTGAGGTATAGGAACCTTGGGTTGGGTTAGGGTTGAGCACCAACCCGATCCAACCTGCCCAACTTTCAGCCCTATCTGGGCTGGGCTATTTTAAGAAACACTTGTTGGACTGCTGATTTTTGTATGAAGGTGAATATTTAAATACTCATATTCATATGTATCCAATGGTCAAAGGCCGGAATCATTAATGAAGCATGATAGGTAGATTATGGCTTTTAAATGATGTAGGGAACAAGAATGGTTCAAATCATTCAAATAATGCAATCCGCAAGATACAGTCAAAAATGGAATTACAGAAAATGAATCCAGAAAATAAACAAAAATCAATGTGATTTGTCTAGTTGATATAGTAGGTCAAACAAGATCTCAGCCTTTTTAAACCAATCCACTGACACCACCATCAGTTTGCCCCGCTCATATTTTCCTACTTGCCTAGCTGTTTTTCTAGTTTGCCCCGCTGATATTTCAGTTTGCCCCGTTGTTTTTCTAGTTTGCCCCGCTGTTTTTCTAGTTTGCCCCGCTGATATTTCAGTTTGCCCCGCTGATATTTCAGTTTGCCCCGCTGTTTTTCTAGTTTGCCCCGCTGATATTTCAGTTTGCCCCGCTATTTTTCTAGTTTGCCCATTGATATTTGATTTGCCGCCATTTTCTTTTTCTACTGGCGATATTTCGTTTGCCCGTTGTTGTTTTCTAGTTTACCCCGCTGATATTTCAGTTTGCCTCGCTGTTTTTCTAGTTTGCCCCGCTGATATTTCAGTTTGCCCCACTGTTTTTTTAGTTTGCCCCGCTCATATTTCAGTTTGCCCCGCTATTTTTTTAGTTTGCCCCGCTGATATTTCAGTTTGCCCAGCTGTTTTTCTAGTTTGCCTCGCTGTTTTTCTAGTTTGCCCCGCTGATAATATTTCACTTTACCGTCGCTAATTGTTAACCAACAACACATCGGCCACATTGCTTTAATTGATCGTCTATTAACATGTAATATGAAATTTTTGAGCGGAGTAACAGGTCGACGGTCTGGATTAGCGAGCATTGGCATATTAGTTAGGATTAATGACACCCCGGCCCACCTTTATTTATGGCGGACGTCCATCGGTTTTGCCAAATTATTTCAGACATGAGATAAAGAATGAGGCCGATACAAATTTTATAAGGACGCCCACCATTAAAAACTTCCTTTACAAATTTCAGAAGGACGTCCGCCATGCAAAACTTCCAATGGCCTGTTATAATGTTTATTTGTCATTCAACCTGTTGACTAGTTTACATGGGCATGGATGAAAAGGAAAAAAAGAATATTAACTTGATCCATAGCTTTTGTGGCCCCGGGAAGTTTTTAACTGTAGGTGTTAAATCATCATAATTCATTATGGTATGGTCCACTAGTGCGCAAGGTTCTATGAGGAATTTTGACGCATGAATGAACGTGATGACGATAAATACTCCGAATCCACGAAACTTCTCTAGACTCCTCACAGAGACTTCTCGAATCCACGAGGAAAGAAAGCAGAAAATAGAAATAAATTCTAATAAATTCGAAACTGATTAATTGCTGAATAAAAACGAGTTCACAACCCTTTAAATAGGGATACTAAGCAATAAGAAAGAAATCGGAATCAAACTACAACTAAAACTCTTAGAATTTGCGACTTACTATAAATAGTAAACTTACTATTTATAGACGGTCGTGATGTCTACTAGTGCGCAAGGTTTTCGGCCAAAAATAGTAAGTGTCCTATTTGGCTTCCCCAAACCGTTCTTCTAATTATTCTAAACTCTTTTCACGTTGCGCGCAACTCCTAAAGCCCGACGGATGAAGAGTTATAATCAAACTAAAACTTACTATTTATAGTAAAAACGAAATTAAAACAGGGAAACGACCGTCGATCCAGGGTTTTTTCGCAATTCCGAGCATTGTAACCCGGTATATCTGGGTTGGTTAGCTAAAGTATCTCGTTCTACCCCAAAATCATATATTTTACGTCGCTAACTCATTTCGGATTGTGAGATACGCCCGATTTAAGGTCCGATGGTCTGGATCACTTCTGTCGCCGACCGGGCCTTTTCTGATCCATCTTGGCCATGAAACTGTCCGCGACCCGCTCTACATCAAATCTGAATCACCTGCAAGTGGGCCACGTGATGAAAACAATGCAGATAGGAAGCTCCCCATTAAAAAAAACAATCGGGGTCGACCGGGTATGACCCGGTCGACCCCATTTTGGCATAATTTACCAAAATGGGGTCGACCGGGTCAATACCCGGTCTACCGGGAACATGTTCAGCGAGTTGGGGTCAACCGGGTCATACCCAGTCGACCGGGTACATGTCCAGCGAGTTGGGGTCGACCGGGTATGACTCGGTCGACCCCGACTATTTTTTTTTTTTTTAATGGTGATGGCATTCAGTCCACACTGTTTTCTATCAGGTGGCCCATTGAGCTTTGGATCTACATTATCCTAGAATTAAATGAAATGGGGCAATTGCAGTGGGGCAACTGAAAAATGAAATTAAAGAGCTTGCTTACGTAATGGTGATGGCTTTCCTTACGTAATAGGGCGCAGCTTGCTCCTTTCTGCATCAAGTTGCTCTTATTGCGGCGGCGGGAAGGACCCACGCCGGCTTTTGACTGGGTGGGCTAGCAATGCGAGTTTCCAACTGGAATTTGGTGGGAGTTCAGGATCCTACAGTCTCGGCCGGGTGGTAAGGCTCACCTAGTGTAGTGTCTTTCCCTAATTGCAAGGTGTTCAGAAAGCAACTCTCTCACCCGGTCTTGAGAACCTCTTCTTGTCAAAGAGCCCCACCCGGCCGTGTAATAATTGAGAATTCCTCTTCCATAACGTCCCGGAATGGGCGTTATGGCAAAAAAAGAGACCCATTGGCCCATTTTCCATTAACCTCACAGCAACTGTCCAACACTGGGCATTTGGATGCACATTCAAATCAGTATCAGTTCATTTATGCACCGCTGTTAGTTGAACCATCTCCTTTTCAATTTGGTGCTGCAAGGAAAACAGAACCTAAATTATGTGGGATTCTGTTTTCTGACTTTTTCAACCACCAATGTAACTTCTGGGAATGAAAAGGTGGAGCTAGTTTTTAAACCCGCTCTCATCACAAAGCAATTTGTGAGAAGAACATCCCATCTACCAGCAGAAGCAAAATTTGAAACCGCACCATGATCACCATGTTTAAAATGATGGAGCCTTCTATATTGAACATCCCAGCTATAGATATTTCCTTGTGAGGGCTCAAACTTTCGTGTCGAAATGCGATGATGTGATGTGAGATCCCAGCAAGTATAGAGGATTCAAAAAAATCTGCAAATGCAAAAACACCCTGTTCATCTGAGACATGATCTTGTGCTTGCCGTCCATCTGAGACTTGGAATTTCATCATTTTTAGGCAACACATATATTTTAGCGGGCTTATCACAACCATAGTGTCAAAAATTATATATCTCACTAATTGAGGATATTAAAGATGATTTAGTAATTAAATTCAAACCCTTGTAAATATTAAAGATGATTGAACATGATTCGTGCTAAAGGCATAGCTAAAACAACAAATCTCGATTTTATAGAGAGCTCAGAAAACTCTGTAGAATACTTAAAACACTGCCCGTAACTCACATGGTATGATAACAGAAGGGCCTATAAGTCATCTATCTGGTTCAACTGTCGGATTGCAACAAGTGCTTGTAATGATCCACATCCTTGGTTGGATGACTAAGCTGCCCCAACCCACACAAAATGTGTCAAACTTGATTGCTCAAGGCTGAAAGATAGGTGGGACCTTAGAAGATGAACTCCGTACTAACAGTGAGGATAGAAACAATCAGGGCCCCTACATAAATAGCATCCTTGAATGACACTAATCCATATATATTTCCGGCATTGTTAGTACTCTTCGGGAAGGGCAACAAATAAGCTTGCCTTGTGATAGCTGCCTCTAACTCGGTCCGGGTCGAGAAATGGAGAAACTTGCCACCATCTTTCATCACCAACCCTAGTATAAACGAAATTAAACTAAATGTTGCCTTAGATTTCTTAGCATTGAATGGGGTGCAACTTGTGTAGGTTGTGTTGGATTGAGGGTCAACCAAAGCTCTAGGGAACCTAACCCGCCCTAAGGTTCCCAACCCAAAGTCTATGCTTGACCCGACCCAAATACATGTGATTATTCCCAACCCGACATACCGACATAAATTTGCAACCCGAACCCAACCTGAATTCAGATCGACTTGGCATCTTTCAATAGAAACCCAACCTGAGGGCATTGACAACCCAACCCAAACTCGATTTGGGTCAAATAGGTTAGGGTTGACAAACCCAAGTTGCGGGCCTAAGAAGAGAGATACATTCTAAAGGTGGAGATGGACAAACATCTTCTTCAAGAGGAGATAAGCTGTAGACAAAGCTGTAGACAAATAATGCAATCCACAAGATACAGTCCAAAAATATTTGTGCAGCTTCTATGTAGTTTTTCTCTAGCCTCCTCTTGGATGATGGATGGGTCTGTCCACAGATTCCCTCCATTTCAACCAAATGAGTGATCCAGAAGCAGCATGGTTGGAAAGGAATTTTGAAGAGGACGAAGTTTGGGAAGCAATGCAGAACCTAGGCAGAGATAAAGCTCCGGGTCCAAACGACTTTCTAATAGCATTCTTTCAAATCTTTTGGGGAGAAATCTAAGGGATGTGATGTCGTTCCTGTCAGAATTTTTCTAAAAAAGCTGGCTATCTAAAGATCTAGGGGCTTCATTTATCGCCTTGATTCCAAAGAAGGAACAAGCTGAAAGTTTGAAGGATTTTTCTACAATTACTCTTACAGGCAGCCCGTACAAGATTCTAGCAAAAGTCTTGCATCTAGGCTTCGTAAAGTTCTAGGTGGAGTCATTTCAAAGTCACAAGGTGCATTCGTCTGTGGAAGGAAAATTTTAGATGGAGCTCTTATAGCTCATGAATGTATTTACTCGAGACACAGAGTTGTAGGCAAGGAATAAGTTAGATTCTAAAAAAGCCTATAAACATTTTAATTAGGGTTTCTTCACTGTACAATGCTAAGGAATACATATGGATGGGGGAACTGTGCATGAGATAAATTTGGCAGCGCGCGTTGACATACGCATTGTTATAAGGGGTTCAGTCTATTGTTATTAGAACATGAAACTCACCAAACAAATAAAAGGAAGGATAAAACCCATTTTGTTCACCAAACCTGATAAATAATCCCAAAATTAGCAGTCAGGCAAAACTTCAAAACCAAATGAACAAAAAAAAAAAACCCAGTGTTCCACAATTGCTAACACAGATCCAAACACACAAAACAAAAACAGATGTCGATGGATCTGTATGCTCTTTAGCTCCCCGCTTCTTCGTCAAGGATCTGAAGAACTGGTCTACTGGATCACGTATATCAATCATCCAGTTTATGAATCAGTCCGATGCGGTGCTGCTCCATCCTTTTGAACACAGCATAATAGATCCTTCAGGATGCGAAAGATCTTCTCATTCCATTGCTCCTGTTCGGTCCTTTGGGTCTTCATTTCAGCCCTCATATCAGTTATTTCAGATCGAACAGAGGCTAGTTCCTCTTCCACTCGGCTGAAGCGCTCGTGTATACGTGGGGGGGCCACAAAATCCTCATCAATGTCTTCGTCATTATCTTCCTCCTCCTCCTCTTCTTTCTCCTCGTCTTCTTCTTCTTCTTCCTTTGATTCTACTCCTCTTTCAACATCTTCTTGCTGAATCAATTTCATTCTTTTGATAGTATTGTCGTCAATAAAATTTTACGGCTCTAGCAGCGCATCGAGGATGAAACCAAACCCACAATCTTTGGCCATCTTACAAATCAACCGTCCGAAGGGTAATGATAGATTGGTTTTGGTGGTAGTGGCATTCAAGATGTGACGCATAACAATAGATGGGTAGAAAACCTTCACGCCCGTACCTAGTAAATACAAAACCTCCAACATATATTGTGTTACTTGTGTATGATTTCCCGATCTAGGATACAGATTGTACGTGAAGATAAGGTGGAAGAACCTGTAAACCGGAAGCATCCTTGCTGATTCCAAACAGTTATCACCCGTGACCCAATTCTTAAGTTCGCCACAAACAAAAATAGTCCTCTCATCCCTGTACCTATACCTCTTCGCATCCTTATATGGAACAATCACTATCTCACATTGCACCCCACTAATCCTCTCAATGTCAGACACTTTAAATGTTGCCAAGGAATTACCGATTGCTACGTCGAAAGTCATTGACTGTAGATTTGGATTCTGAATTGAAGCGTAGAAATGGCGCACCATCTCGGCGTCGGCATTGTTGTAGGGTGTGAACATGGGATTCCACCCCATCTTGGCAAGCCACTTGAGCTCTGTCGTATCAGCGAACAAGTCTTTCTCCACAAACCTCTCAAATGTTATCTTGCGTTCGGCGAATCTTCCGAAATCAATGGGTTGTTGTACATCGACTCCTCGGCTGCGAGTTGTTGACGGTCCGGCCCGAGACGTGGATGGACCTGAGCGAGGTCTCAATCTCGTAGCCTGGGTAGCCGCGTCAATGTCTTCCCTTCTCTTGGAGCGACGATTAAATGCTGTAGATGCGGCGTCCTATGCGTCACGCTTCTTGGCCATAGGGAAGATAAGAGGGACGATGTAGAAAAGGAGGTGTTGAGAATCTTCCCGGCTGGAGGGATCGAAAGATTCCATCGCCGGAATCGTGGAAGAAGAGACTCGAGAAAATGAGGTGGTGAGAATCTTCCCCGCTGGAGGGATCGAAAGATTCCGTTACCGGAATCGTGGAAGAAGAGACTCGAGAAGGTGGAAGAGGGTTTTCGGCCGAAGGGCAGGAATAGAATAGAAAATGGCCGCATGACGGCAAATAAATAAGAAAAGGGTGCCTGGGGAAATGAGAAAGGCGTACCCGGTCGACCCCAACTCTCTGGACATGTACCCGATCTGACCCGGTCGACCCCATTTTGGCATAATTTATCAAAATGGGGTCGACCGGGTCATTACTCGGTCGACCGGGTACATGTCCAAAGAGTTGGGGTCGACCGGATATGACCCGGTCGACCCCGACTGTTATTTTTTTAATTTTTAATAAATTCTAATATATATATTTTTTAATTTTAATTTTTATGCTGATGGCATTCAGTCCACACTGTGAATTGAAGGGAAATGACCGTGAATTTATAGGAATTGTCCTGCAATGAATAAATTTGACCGTGAAATGAGGGGAACTGTCTGTGAAATGCATGGAATTGTAACTCAGTTCACAGAAGGGAAGAAGTAATCGGATAATCAGATCTGCTCAGATAGGATGAAGGAGCAGGGAGATGAGATAAGAAGTAATCAGATTTTTGGTGGAGATGGGTATGGGAGCGTTGGAAGGGGCGTATGTTTTAGAGCAGGGGCATTTTTGTCATTTACGAGGGCGTCCGTACGCATGAGGAATATTCTTGGCAACTAAAAAGAAATGGGCGGGGCAAACTAGAAAAAACAATGGGCAACCGAAATATCAGTAGGCAAACTAGAAACAATGACGGGGCAAGCTGAAATATCAGCGGGGCAAACTGAAATATGGGCGGGGCAAAATGAAAAAAGAGAAGTTATAAATTCCTAGATGGCCAAAGAGAACTTAGATGGTAAGGTACATCCAATCAGTTTCTCATAAAGAATTTGTTTCTAGAAAATAAATTCTTTAGCAACTTGTAAATTCCTAGTTTCCAAACAACCCAAAATACAGATTCATTACATCACATATGGATAAGGAATAGAAGATTATAACCAACTTATTTGAAAGTGTAAACAAACAGATGCATTTGAGTTCTACTGTGTGCTTGTAAGTAATCAGATTACATGCAAAATCATTCATGTTGATAGCTTCCAAGATTCTCAATCTGTCAAATCATTCATGTTGATAACTTCCAACATTCTCAATATGATCTAACATGAACCTTACATGTATTTGGGGTTCTTTTGGAATGGATCTGCTTCCATGTGTGGAATATGTCCATCCACAGAAAACTAGAAAATCAACGAGGCAAACTAGAAAATCAGCGGGGGAAACTGAAAAATCAGCGGGGCAAACTAGAAACTCAGCGGGGCAAACTGAAAAATCAGCGGGACAAACTAGAAAATCAGTGGGGCAAACCAGGATATCAGCGGGGCAGACGTGAAAATGAGCGGGGCAAACTTAACAAATAATTTCCTGGCTTGAGCCGAAAAATCTAAACATATCCAATGTTCAAATGGACCACACCACATGAAATTTTGAATTAAACGGGACAAACATGAAAATCATTTTGCCTACTATTTCTCATAGTATGATCCACTTGATCTTTTGATATGCTTCAATTTGGGACTCAACCCCTTAAAATAGATGGAAAAATGAATTAACGGCGTGGATATAGTACATACATTTAATGTGGGCCAACTGAGTTTAAAATATACTTGTTCTAGGGTCCTTACTCTTGCTCGAGTGGTAAACTCTCAGGAGTTTCAACTCCCAATCAAGGGTTCGAGTGCCATAGTTGGTGAAATTCCTATTAAGAAACCTAAGTTCAACATGTATTAGCTCATTAAATGCTTGAATCAAAGTAGACAAGATTTTTATGGCTGCTGATGGGCAAATGGTGTGGGAGTCATTCCTTCAAGGTTCTCATTCATTTTAAAAAATAAAAGTTAAAGAAATCATCCGACTACGTGTTGAAATAGAATATTAGAGTGCAGATGTTATGGCCAAAAGACTCAAAGAAGAAACATAACAACTCAACACCTTCACCCAGTTACATCTTAATTCAAGGGATGACTCTTATCATTCCTTCAAGAAACTCATCAACAAGCTTTTGCGTGACTCTTATCATTCTCCCTTACATTTTTTTATAGTACATAATTATGTAAATATGTATATATAAGTATATAAAAATATTTTTCTATCTTTTAATTCATTTCTGTCTATTTATTTAACAAGCATATCTCCTAAACTAGAATGATTTTTCTTTTTACACACGTACACACACCCCCACACACTTACACTAGCAGATGGTGAATGCAATAAGGAGAGGAACATTTTCAACTATTTTAGACTACTCTCCTAAGGAAAATAATTGTACTTAAGAAATCTAACAAGGCATTATCTCCACAAAAAGATAAGATCAAACAGGTAATTTCATAGCCATCTGCTACTTGTTGATAGGGACATTATTGCTTGTAATGACTTCTTGTATTTGTTACTGGTCAAGGAGTTCCTTAGAAATTAATGCCACATGTTCAATCCATGACAAAAGATATGCAAGATTCTAAACTTGGCTTTTATATTTTTCTACTTCTAATATTCTCGACTTCTCCATACTCTAAATTTTTATAAATGGTAGTGATTTTCACATTGGTTAATTAATATCATCAAAAAAAAAATAAAACCGATTAATGAATTGGTTCCACCCTTTAGAGGAACTCCTAATTCTAATTCCCAACTAAACATCTTGAGTTAGTAATGACTGTCAACATTTCCTATAAAATCTCCAAATTACTTAAAATATATAAGGTTCCAGTTTTCTAACCATATTCATCGAGAGGAGCTTCATCGTAACAGCGAGTTGTTACAAACAAGGAAGCTATTCTGCCAAAGTTCGTTCCACCATGATACAACAAGCTAAGAGTCCAAAGAATGCTATTCATCCCACTTATATGGAAGTTCTTGTTGACTTGTAAATTCTCAAAACCTTAAAAAAGAGGCATCTGGATGGTTAACGAAGAGAAAAACAGCGGGGCAAATTAAAATATGAGCGGGGCAAACAAGAAAAACAGCGGGGCAAACAAGAAAAACAACGGGGCAAACTGAAATATGAGCGGGGCAAACTAGTCTAAGGAGGGGAGAATTGCCTATTACTCGACGATCTAGGCAAATGACAAATCAAGCCTTCATTGACAAGGTTGATCTTCACACCAGTCCCTTTCTTCAATTATCAATCTTTATGATCTCTAAATTTTAAAACTTAAATATTAATGGGTTTTGTGCCCTATACTTTAAACAACTTAGTTGAATCACTCAACTAGAGTTAAGCTCTTAAGTTTTAAGACTACAAACCATACACCCATATCCATAGCTCAAGTTGTAGACCAAGTGAAAGATACTTCGTTTCAACACTGAGGTCTTGGTATCGATTCCCTAGACGGGGTGGCTAACAGTGAAGTATGAACTGATAGTGGGTGTACTAACAAGCTAACAAAAAAAAAAAAAAAATACTACAAACCATCTTATATGCAGCATACTTGCATGACAATTCAGACCATCCAAGTTGTGACCCTTACATGAGATGGAGATGGTGTTATGAGGTTTTCTATTTGGTGTGTGGGGCCTTATTTTAGTGAGGTTAGCACATGTGGGCTCTAGGGGCTGGGACTACGAGGGGCCCACTGTGATGTATGGGTTTGTCTACACTGTCCATCTATTTTTTTTCATGTCATTTTAGAGTATAAATTAAAAAATGAGTTAAATACAAGACTCAAGTGGGACCACACCACATGAAGCAACTGTGATAATGATGTCCACCCTTGAAACCCTTATGTGGCCTACAGAGATATTTATTTTCCATCCAAACTGTTCATAAAGTTGCATGATACTGAGACGAAGGCAAATACAAATATCCAAAACTTCTACAACTCCCAATTTTTATTTTTTTTTAAATGATGGGAGTTGAATCCCTTGCATGATCCACTTGAGGATTGGATATGTCCCTCTTGTAATGCTCTTTGCTCAAATTGAGAGAATGAAACCCACCTATTTATAGCTGGGCATGTAAAATCCATCTGATAAGCTGGTGAGTCCCAAACAGCCAGAATTGATTACAAGGGAAATGATAAATGAGGGACTAGAAAACTATTTTTACTATCTAGGTCATTTTATTTTGAACAAGCTACCACATCAAGCTATCTAAAACACTTATGGACATGGCTTGGGTATTACTTCCATCAGGACTTAGCAAGAGATAGATGGTTACATTAAGACTTTATGGGGCTCATCGTGACGTATATGTTTTATTCGTGTAAACCATCCCGGGATTGCTATATAGAGTCTGTTTGGCACGCCCAGCCAATCTGGGGATTAAACCTTCCCATCCCTTTCAATCCCTCGAACCAAACACATCCCAGGCAAATTTGAATGGATTAGGGTGGATTGGATGGGATTTAAAGGTAATGATAGTGTTGTAGTGGATTGTCTTAAGATCCATGGGAGGATCAGGTCACCCTGTCTGTTTGGCACTCCAGGCCAATCCTGGGATTTAACTTCCAATCCCTTCCAATCCGCCCGGCCAAACGGGTCCTTACATTTTTGTATAGTACATAATTATGTAAATATGTATATATAAGTATATAAAAATATTTTTCTATCTTTTAATTCATTTCTTTGTCTATTTATCGGGTTGGTGTTTGTATAGCCCAAACTTGAGATCGAACCCGATATATCCTGCCCGAGCCCAACCCAATGTCGGGTCGGTCAGGTTGAACCCGCCCAACTTTCAGCCGTACATGAAATTCAGTGAGGCAAACTATCAAATCAGCGAGGGAAACATGAAAATGAGCGGGGCAAACTAGAAAAACAGCGGGGCAAACTGAAATATTATCAGTGGGGCAAACTAGAAAAACAGCGGGGCAAACTGAAATATCAGCGGGGCAAACTAGAAAAACAGCGGGGCAAGCTGAAATATCAGCGGGGCAAACTAGCAAAACAGCGGGGCAAACTGAAATATGGGCGGGGCAAACTAGAAAAACAGCTAATTAAGCGGATTGATGGTGGTGTCAGTGGATTGGATTAAGAACCATGGGATCTTGTTTCACCTACTATATCAACTGGACAAATCACATTGGTTTTTATTTATTTTCTAGATTCATTTTCTCTAATTCCATTTTGGACTTTATATTGGGGATTGTATTCTTTGAATGATCTGAACCGTTCTTGTTCCCTACATCATTTGGAAGCCATAATCTGAAATATAGTGCTTCATTCATGATTCCGGCCTTCGAACATTGGATACATATGAATATGAGTCTCTAAATATTCACCTTCATACACAAATCAATGATCAACAAGTGCTTCTTAAAATAGCCCGAGATAGTATAGAGTTCATAATATGATTAGATATAATTTGTAGTTGATGTTAAGTAAAGATGCCAACAACAGTGTGGATGAATAGGTACGTTAAATATGGATGCGTTTGTCTTTCCAGTCCTTATTGTCATTGTCAGTGTTCAATGTGTTGTAATTTTCGTACTTGTTATTTTTTACGTGTTTAACATTTGATTAGAAGATTTGAATAAGATGGATATCACATCTGCTATTTGGACTCGGAAGGTTATTTCCTTTTTCGACAAACGTATAAATTGAGCGAGGCTCCGCTGAAAATGAGTGGGCCAAGGAGTTCCCTTCTATGCCGGTGAAGTTCTTGTCTACCAGACATATTTGAGGTTTTGCTTATTCTAGTATATGCGCGATTGCTTTGCATTGATTTTCATGTGCATTTTCCTTTTCGACGAGTCAAACGGGACAAGCAGAAAATACAGTGGGACAAGGTAAAAAGTTCATTCATTTACAAAGTATGCTATACATCAAAAAACAAAATAAATTACAAAGTATGCTATTTTTCAGGTATGGGAAACTTACACTTTCGGCGATTATGCCCAGTTTGTTTGCATCGCACACACTTTGTTATATTCGATTCCTCTCCACGAGATGGAATTCTAAGCTTTTTGGGTCTTCCAGCTGACCTCCTTTGTCGTGGGGGTTTAATTTGCGCACAATACTCCTTGAAGCCCACTGAAATTTCTTCCCACTCATTCTTGTCACGTACTGGGTACACCGATTCGTTATACGTAGCTATGTAATTTTGCACCATGTAGACTGGGGAGCAGTATGAGTAATGAAAGAGATTATAGTTTATACATGCTGACAGGACATGCATACAAGGGTACCCCTTCACGTCAAACTCGCGACATGTCCACGAAAACTCACTAAGCTTGACTGTATCATTATAATCTCCCACAACATAGTACTCATTTCGAGAAATAAGATGACAGTGAACATCTCGCGCCTTCTACATAAGATCCTTTAACTGTTGCTCTGCCCATGGAGTCAATGGCCCTACAAACGATGCCGCAGATTCTCTCCTCTTATAAAACAACTCTTGTATCTTCAATCTAACCCTTTCTATCAATTTCGTAACGGGGTATTCGCGTGCTTCTTTGAAGAGGGATTAACACACTCAGAAATGTTTACAGTAACCAAGTTGAATCTTTTTCCTGGAAAGTGCGAAGATGCCCATCTCTCGTATCGATTACGTCACCACGCATGCATGTCTTTGCGGATTGGCCATTTCGATATCATGCATTAATTTTTCGACCCCACCACCCTACATGTCTTTCACCGCTCACTAATACATCTCCAATGACTTGTCTTTAAAGGTGTCCACCAAGTTTCTGTAGATATGATACGCACAGTAGCCATGAATTGCACGTGGGAAAACTTGGGGAACCTCTTTCAGTAAACATTTATGTCGATCAGATATAATAACAAGATCCTCCAAAGACCCTATCGCATAGCTAAGGTAAGTAAGGAACCAATTCCAACTACTAACGTTCTCTGATTCCCCGATGCCAAATGCAAAAGAAAATATATGGTTATCCCCATCTAAGGCCGTGGCGATGAATAGAACACCCTTGTATTTGCCCTTTAGGTGGTCCCGTCAATGGCTAATACCCTCCGCAATGAATTTTGAAAACTTCTAACACATTGACCGAGCGCAATAAAACATCTTTCGAACCTGAAAGTCTCTTTGTTAACACGCAGTGCAGTCACTGTCCCTGGGTTGACCGTCCTCAACTCATGCAAATACAAGGGGAGTTGATTGTAGGAGTCTTCATAAGACCCCATCACCTGATTGATTGCAAGCTCCCTGGCTGCCCATGCCTTCCTATAACTGATAACAATATTATACTTCTCTTGCATGGCGAAGATAATATCACGTGGCCTCAACCCCAGGCGTTGCTCGATGCGGCTAACAACCAAATCACATGCTAACTTACTGCTTGCTTGCCGGTGATCACTCCTCATCCATGACATGCCACACGTGTGATTTGCCATATAAGTCCGTATCTTGAAAATCCCCGAATCACCAACGCGTGATGCATGAACCCTCCATTCACATCTATCTTCGAAGCATACAACCGTAAATCTCCTAGAATTTTAGTACAGTACCCTGTACTGGAATTTATTTTGAAGGGCAAATAGGCTCAAAACATGCTGGCACCGACTCTTGTCCTTGAATGTTTGCCCTTTTGCTATCTCGATCGATTCACTTAACAAATCCGTATATTCCAGCATTGCTGCATTGGTGAATGTAGCATCATCAAAGGGCACGGGAAGTTGACGGGTGTTGAAGTTTGATGCTTCGGGAAGGTCTGGATGCGGGATGTCATTTTCAGGATTGATGTATCTTTGGGCTGTAGATGATGACGGCAAATCTGCTGTTGTTGCTAGAAGCGATGTCATGTAATCACAAATGAGGTCAAGGTCACATGCATCACTAACTTGGGCACTAACAAATTTTGATGTTTGGGGCGGTTCGGACAGTCGATCATTTGTTCCTCCTACTTGTAATGGATTTGGCTTATATTCAAATTTCACGCCATGCTCTTCTGCTACACTGTCAACATGCGTTGTCATATTTATGTGTTGGATTGTCTCGATGACCAAAGGAATAAACTTTTTCGAATGCTCCAACTGTGTTGCCAGGAACTCTTTCACGTCATCGTCGTCCTCAAGTACGGTTGGAAGGATTGATTTATTGGAGCATGGATACAAAACTTTCATCCGAATATCACAATCTGTTGGTGTACTCTTAATAATCTTGTACATTCTGGATAGAAGTTCCTCGTACGTAGCATCAACATCTAGCGAAATAGTTTTCGTACTTCCACTCTTGTACATCCATTGCTTGTTTTCACATTCTAACTCCCCGCCATAACAACAGATGATTCTCGTAGCCATAATATGGAAATCAATACAATGACAACTTATCAATAAAACATTAAACAACAGAAGCTTGCCATAAGACAAAACTCAATTAAATAATAGAATACCGAAAACTCGCTTTCCCTTATAGATGACAATGATACAAATCTTAAGGAAATAAAGAGTAAGCTGGAAAAATGCGCGAGACAACGTACAAATTAAGCAGGGCAAATATGAAATTCAGTAGGGGGTAAGCATGAAATTCAGTAGGGCAAACATGAAATTGAGCGAGGCAAACATGAAATTCAATGACCATAGCATGAAATTTACCGGAGCAAACTATAAAATAAGTTATGCAAGCAAACATTTAATCGAATGTATGTAATCCCCATCAACGCATAAAATTCAATAAGTCTAACACATGAAATTGATTAAGTCTAACACATGCGCATCAACTTGCATTAAATTGACCTTAGCTACCATCAAATAAGTCCATCAGTAAATTCACCGCGCTACCATGAAATAAACAACCAGAGCTCGTACGGATTAAGCCTTCAACGTTACGAATGATTTCATATGGTGCTCGTTTAATTTTATGACACTAACTATCATTATATTGAGTGAGGCACGCATGGAACTTGATCAATGCAAACTAGGAATTGATGGAGGGAAGTATGAAATTTCAGTGGGGCAAACTAGAAATTCAGCGGGGTAAAGTAGAAAATTGGTGGGCCAAATTAGAAAATCAGTGGGGCAAACATGAAAATCAGCGGGGGAAACATGAAAATCAGCGGGGGAAACATGAAATTGAGCTGGGCAAACTAGAAAATCAGCGGGTGAAACATGAATATTAGCGGGGCCAACTAGAAAATTAGCCAGGCAAATATGAAATTCGGCAAAGCAAACATGAAAATCAGCAGGGCAAACATGAAAATTGAGTGGGACAAAGTAGAAATTGACTGGGGCAAAAATGACAAAATTCAATGAGGAAATCCAAAAAATCAGCGAGGCAAATTAGAAATTGAACAGGGCAACCAGAAAATTGAGCGGGACAAACTATAAATATAGCATGTAAGCAAACATTGAATTGAGCGAGCATAGCATCATATTAAGCTGGACAAACAATATTTTGAGCGAGCATAGTATGATATTGAGCTGGGCAAACATTAAATCGAGCGAACGTAGTATGATATTTAGTGGGGCAAACATTAAATTGAGCAAACATAGCATGATATTTAGCGGGGCAAACATTAAATTAAGTAAACATAGCATGATATTCAGCGGGGCAAACATTAAATCGATCAAACATAGCATGATATTGGGCGGGGCAAAAATTAAATCGAGCGAGCATAGCATGATATTGACCTAGGCAAACATTAAATTATGTTATCCTAGCATGAAATTTATCGATGCAAACATTAAATTGACCTTATCTACCATTAAATTGAGTTGGGCAACCATTAAATTGAGCGATCCTACTATGAAATTGATTGAGGCAAACATTAAATTGACCTTATCTTATCTACCATGAAATTAAGTTGGGCAAACATTAAATTGACATTATCTTATCTACCATAAAATTAAGCTGGGCAAACATTAAATTGAGTGATCCTAGTATGAAATTTATCAAGGCAAATATTAAATTGACCTTATCTTATCTAGCATGAAATTAAGCTGGGCAAACATTAAATTGAGTGATCCTAGCATGAAATTTATCAGGACAAACATTAAATTGACTTTATCTTATCTACCATGAAATTAAGTTGGGCAAACATTAACTTGAGCAATCCTAGCATAAAATTGCGCAGCACAAACATGAATTTCAGCGAGCATAGCATGAGATCAAGTAAGCCCTAACATGGAATTGAGTGGGCTTTAAATGGAATTCAGTGAGTTTCACGTGGATTTGACCGATCAAAGCATAAAATTAACTAAGCCTAACACATGAATTTGAGTAAGCCTAACACATGGAATTGACCGAACTTCGCATGCAATGCAATTGTGCTCTTGGAACATTTAAAAAAAAAAAAAAAAAAATTGTACCACCAACTACCGTAGTACAGGTCAAATGTAGGTTGAAGAGAGGTGCTTTGGAGTGACAGAATATTTTGAACCTTTCCGAGGATTGCAAGTGCAGCCACTTCGTGGGATTTCACGTAACCTTAGCCAAGACGAAAAATGACAAACGTAGAATGATGATATCTAGATGATTCATGGAGAATTCGATGAGAAAAATGAAAAGAATAACCTCCATACGTTGGTTTATAGTTGAAAGGGAGTGAAATGCTGTTATGTTGAAGACGTTTTTTCATTAAGGGAGTGAAAGCAACGAATGAAAGCTAAGCAATGCAAAAATGGATTGGCTACTCACCCTACCACCATCCAATGGCTGTGGTCGGTGTTCATTGAGCCCCACCATGATGTATGTGTTTCATCCATTCCGTTCATCCATTTTTACAGTTCATTTTAGGGCTTACTCCAGAAAATGAGAGGGATTTAAATCTCAGGTGGACCACACCACAAGAAGATAATATTGATTGGATATTGACAATTAAAATTCTCCTAAGGCCCAATGAACTGTTTATTTCACATCTAATCTGTTGATTAGTTCATACAGTCCTAGATTAAGGTAAAAACCAAAAATCGGCTTCATCCGAAACTTTTATGGCCCCCTAATGGTTTATAATGGTTGACGTTCATTCAACACTGTTTCCTGTAATGTGGTACACTTGAGATTTGGATATACCTCATTTTTTGGTCTCATATCATAAAATCATCTGAAAAAGTATATGGACGGCATAAATGAAAAGAATACATCATGGTGGGGCCCACAGACCACCGACCATCCGCCGTTAGTTGGTGGCATGGAGAGTATCGAATCTGTTTCCATCAAAAGGAGGGGTATTTTTGTCCTGAAATTTTGAGTCCGTACGAGGAGGTCCAAGCACGTATTCTAAGTTTGTATTGTTTCAAAAAAACCGCTGGATAAAAGGTGGGGTCCACATTCGTAAATTTCTCCAGGCAGTATATGTGAAGATTTATTTGATACAACAGCTGCATATTGCTTGATACACATGCACTTCGAAGTTGTACACGTGGCATACATTAACTCCAATTAGCCGGCTAAATTGTGGAGCCCACTGTGGCCAGATTATATAACAAAAATCAGATTGTTGAGCAATCCTAACCGTTGATTCGTGGACACCTGTTTGTTGAAACATGACCGTTGGATATTTTAGATTTTTAACCGTCCAATAAAATTCCACTAATCTGATAATCAGATAATCAAATAAGACTAGTTTTGGCTCGTGACACATCTAGACCGCTATATTCAACACCGGGTGTACATCGAGTCGAACGGCTCAAACAGTGGCTGACCTCAGCTCAGCTCGGTCCTTGAGCCTGGCTAGCCACCTCGGCCATTTTCATAAATATCTGATCTACAACTTCAAAATCTCACTGTTTTACAAATAGAGGCAATAGTTTTATAAGTATTTTCTCAAACACATTCTAAGTAACATAAATTAATAAATAAAAAAAAAGAGAAAAAAATATTTGTTTCATGTACATACCTCCCTTGCCACCAACCAAACCCTCCTTGCCACCAACCACAATTCGTTGAGTCATTTTATCAAACAGTTGGTGAGCAACATCAATGGCAAAGTAATCGAGTCACTGAACTAGTTCAATCCGAGTTGGATTCAAGTTGGATTCGAGCTGGATTCGATCCAAGTCAAGTCGAGCTAGGGCTTGCTCAAACTCGGCTCAAACTCATTTTAGAGCTCAAAAAATCAGCTCAACTTGGCTCGAACTCAACTTCGAACCGAGAGCTTTTTAGAGTCGAGTCGAGTGAGCTAACCGAGCTAGCTTGGTTCGTGTACACCCCTATTTCTAAGTCATTTATATGTGCTTGTGTATCATCCTTTACACTCTGCCAAAGTATCAAAGTTTTTCTTAAATATATGATAGGTGGGCTGGCCCCAGCCTGAGGTGGGCCCCATTTATAATGAACCTAGGGCCCACAAGATGGGCTGGAGATTAGTTCCAAGGTTCGATAATTAAGTGGGTGGGCCCAGTTTTGGATATGAATAAAGCCCAAAAAGACAGCCACTATTGCTAGTGGGTCCGTGCCAGGATTCAAGCTCGTGGGCCAGGTATACTCATATGGTCTGCTTCATTTGGACAAAATATTGATGAGATTTTGAAAAGCCATTTTATCATGATAATATTAAGATATTTTCAAAATCTCGGCATTTTTTATTTTTTGCAAAACATTTTTACAGCTTAACTCCTTTATGAATTGAATTTTACCTAATAGTGCCTCTAGTAAGAGGATCCGAAAATATAGTGGACTAATGCTTACACATAACAACATTCAAAATATATCAATTTAAGTGTAGACCATCTAATGTCCTGATTGACTTGAGGTTTTATTCATGTTATCACTATGGTGTGGTACATTTAGGGTCAGTTTGGGCAGTGGGATTAGAAGGGATTAGGCCGGATGGGATTCAAAAAACATAATTATTACCCATGGCAGGGATTGTTCCCTGTTGCCATGGGATAAAATTAATGCCATGCTTTGTTGATAATACGGTGGTACATTGAATGGATATACCCACTATCATTAGAAATTACTGTAAATAACACACGTGTTATATCTAAACCATTCATTTGTTATGTAACCTAATTTTATGGCATGTGCTTAAAAATGAAGTAAATCCAAAATTTATGTAGCTCTAAAGAAGTTTTCAACGGTAAGTATTCAATCCCTGTTGCTTTCTATGGTGGGGTCCACTTGAGCTTTAGATTTACTTGATTTTTTTGGCTCATGCTCTAAAATAATCTCAATAAATGGGTGGACGGTGTGGATATAGCCTACACATCATGTTGGGACCTACACAACTTCCCAAACATTGAGTAAAATTGGCACAAGACCCAATGCAATTCCATTTAATGTAATTCCAAGCTTTTCCATTCTTCCCAAACGTGGATTGGAATTGGCACAGGACCAAATGAATCTCTTCCCACCTAACCCTTCTAATTCCACTGCCCAAACCGACCTAATGGGTTGGATGTTAGACACATACCATGTGGGCCCATAAGTCTCAAGCTTTATTATTTTTTAAAGAAAAATAAATAAATAAATAAGGGCATTTTCTCAATTCCATACCTTGAAAAGCACCTTCATGTCATTTTTAATTGTGTAAGCATTATTTAGTAAAATTTAGATTACTCAGGAAGTTTGCATTATAAATCCCTTCATTTTATATTTAGTTATTTAAATATTTTATTTTCGACAAGTTCTTTCCAAAAAAGGCATCCACATATTGAATTTTTCAAAATTAAAAAATAAAAGATCTTATAACGGCATTTATCACTATGGTAGGCTCAAACCTAGGAATGAGTAAAAATGTACCACCTTGTGCCACCAAGTGGGGGTACGAATATACTAAAAGAGTGTACCCATGACTTGTGTATAACTATAATATTATGGATTTTCACTATTTTGGATTTCCAGAAATTCTTGAATTTTTATTATTATTAATTAGCTTATAATATCACTTAATGACTATTAACACTTAATGTTAGTTTATATAGGAGTGGTACCAGTAAAGAACCGTACAAGTCTGTTTAATCAACCGTAGGAAGCCACCGAATCCGCCCGATCATTTGAACAACAAGTTTAGCCCCATGTTTTACTCACATAGGGCCCAAATCTAACTGACAAATCGCTAACTAATCAAGACAAACATAACTAAATTAAATATCTAACCGAAGCCGAGTCAGATAAGGCTTGAATCTTGGCTAATAGACCAAATTAACCCTGTTACTCTTTTAGCCTAAAATCGACGGTTTAGAGTATTCATGACCATATCTTCACTTTCGCTAGTTATAAATAGGCCACACTATGAACATAGCTATTCAAAACCTAATCATTGCCCACGAGAAATCTCAGTACCTAATTCATTTCAAAACTGCCTCGAATTTCCAAACAAGCTCTAGACCGCTCGTTAGTGGGTCACTAGTTCCAAAACTATAGGATAATGTCTGTATTACTGGGCTTGACGTCCATCGCGGGAGTCGGATCTAGGTACTGTCTAGAATAGCTCAACTTGACCTAAAGGATGATTGCATGAAAAGTGCAAATACCCTAAAAGAATGAACTGAAACTTAAGTAAATTGGGTCGTCCACTCTTATGCAAAGTTGAGGATTTCGGACCGTCAGTTTACGACCAAACCTTACCTGTGGAGTAAGGATATTTCCCTACTCATATCCGTATAGCCGTGACCCCGATCGACTATCGGTGACCGTTGAATAGACTTCTAATCATATCTGTCGATCGACACATCTAAATGGCGAGCCGATTATATACATACGTAGATCATCATTAGGGCCAACTATCCAACGGTTGGTGTTGACTCCTACGCCCCATAGTGGGCTCCTAGAGCTTAGAAAGACCCTCTCATAGGTCTAGTATAGTAAAAACCTAGCCCTTGGGGACATTTACACCAAATCCGGCATTATAAAAGGGCCTTATTTGGGTACCCCCTCTCCCCATACGATTTTGCCCTAGAGGAAAGAAAGAGAGAAAGAGAGAAAGAAGAAAGGAAGAAGAGAAGAAGAGAGAGAGTGTTTGTGTGGGTGAGGAAAATCTTGATGCTTGTAGGGTTGGTATTTCCTCAACCAAACTGGTGACTACTACAAAACCTCCACCAAACTTACCCATACAAAGAAGCGGATGTAAGAATGGTATATTTTCCCTTCAATAGAGCAACCTAGTGTAGATTTCTAGGCATTAATGTTGTCTTTCTTGATTTGATTTAGGAATTGGTGATTTTTACCCAAATCCCCAAACCTTAAGATCTCAAATAATGGAAATCTCCTCTTAAGGTGTGGACTATTATCCTTAGGTGGCCTAGCACCAATTTTAGTATGAACTTAATGATTTTGATTGCTTGGATGACGTATTTGAAGGATCTAGAAAGAACCTAGGAAAAACTTTACCTTGATTATTTCAATCGACATAGAATAGTTATGGAATGTTGTTGTCTCTCACATGAATGGTATAAAATTGATGTTGCATGCGTATGTCTTATTGATTTGTGTATGATGTTACCTTGTAGCATGTACGATTTATTAACCCATGTGCATTTGTTCCTATGATATATATATATATATGTGTGTGTGTGTGTGTGTGTGTGTGAAATGCTTAGCTTCCTCATTAATCCACACAACACACATGCACTTGATGTCACAACAATGTTAGCTTTGCTTGGTAGAAAATTTGAGTTCTATGTTGAGAAGTATGAATGCGTGATATTGCATATACTAGATCTTAACCCTGAATGTGGCATGTTATGGATTGCCATCAGGACCCTTGAGTTGGTCAGGAATATGAGGCGAGTGAAGGTGGTCCCGTTGGTAAGACTATCCTGAGGCTAAACCCATGGATTTAGGTGGGTGCATGTGAGCGACAGTAGTTAGACTATATGGGATGCCCGTGCCCGATGTCGTCTGCCATGTGCTTGCTTGAACTCGTGCAATTTAGTTTATTTACTGACCAACCTTATATGTTAACCATGTTTACTCACATATGTATGAAACCTGGAACATCATTCAACCACTGTAGCCCATTGCTAATCATTTGAAGTCGATCCACCGACTCGTGAGCCGAGCATGGTGGAATAGGATACTGTGTTTGAGCTGTCGACTTACGCTGGGGTGACTAACCTCCCCATAGTGACCGCAAGCGATCCCTTTCTTAGCACTCCTCATGTGCTTGAAGTCAGGGATGGGGAACCTGTTGAGGGCATTGATATGCGAGGTGTATCAGTTTCCCCAACCAGTTGGATGAATAGAATTAACTAAGAACTTGGCTAACACTATCATTGAATCGCACTAGCTAGGTTGGCGACTCAGCAGTCGAGGTTGCATTGAGGGAGTGTTGGTCATGCACAATCGTTAGACGAAGTCTCTCGAGAGACTGTTGTGGCGAGGGCATGCATCTTATCATTTATCATGCACCTGCATTAATAAGATTAGTTGGGTATTTATAAATGTTTGTCTTTCTTTAAATTCATTATATAATTAATGCTTATTGTAACTTAAGGCTAATAGTAATCACTGAGTTAGCTACTCACTCTCACTCTGGGACGGTGTTTTAAAACACCAACCAGACCCCTTACTAGATGCAGGTGAGGCGGTGCTCGACGAGCCAAGCTGTAACATCCCGGATTTTTACCAACCTGGAATTAGACGTCCTTAGGCAATGGGTCTATCCTAACACCTTATTAACTTCTCAAATACTCAATTCAAAGGTCTCAAATCCTTTTTCAAATCATTTTCTTCAAAATCTCACATTTCACTACCTTATCCTTCAAAGGTAACTAAGTGCTAAATTAGATTAGCTATGAAATCTGCTTGATCCACTTTAAATATGATCTACAAGACTCAAAACTTGTAGAATCATTGACGCTAGGTTACCCTAAAATCTAGGATCAATCTCATTACTCGACTGCTTTCGGGAGCATCACGAAACTCCATATCAGATCTGGACCGCACATCGAAAGTCCGAATAATACAAAGTTATATGATTAGGACCGCCTTGCTGAGCTTGACAACCAGTTTGGAAATCAAATCCAGATAGTGTCCCAGTGCTATTCGCTTGAGCCTGGAGTGAAGAGTGTGAGAAATGTGAAATTAATTAGAAATGAAGTCCAATTTTAAGTAATCTGAGACTTGTCGCTTGCGGGCCAAATATAAGCAATCAGATCGTTAAAATCTGACCTAAATACACCCTCGGATCAGGAGAAATTTTATACACATGGCAGTGTACTTGTGGCCTTGATTGAGTTCCAATGACCGTTGAACTGAAACTGGTCCGCCACATGCGATCAGGGAATCCGACTGGAACGAAACCTTAACTGTACCTAAATCCAAGGTCAGTGAGCTTAAGTCCGACCTTTGGCTAAATGGGAGCCTCCAAAAGTGCTTCGTTGAATCGAAATGGACCAACTTTGAATATAACCTAAATATACCTTGGTCCTGGGTCTAATTTAGTGAGTTTTGGGCCTATATAAGGACCTTAAACCCTTTCTCTCTCATCCCATACGAATTTGAGAAAAACCTAGGAGGGAGAAGAGAGAAAAGAGAGAAAAAGTGTGAGAGATGTGGGAGCATCTACCTGCTACTCTACCCTGCCGCTATACAAGCTTAACTATCCCTTTCTAATCATTTTTCCGACAATTTCGACTTCGTTTCTAGGTAAGAAACCCTAACCCTAATCTGTTTTGGGGTTTTGATAGTTGTAAGTTATGAAATAACTAACCTAAAGCATGTTATAGGTTGTCACATTACCATAGACAGAAGCTTAGAAAATCTATCGAGTTCATTACGCTTCTACGGCGTAAGGTGTAGACTTTTGTCACGCCCCAAACTCGGAAACCGGGCTCACAAAATTTTCGATCACCGAATCCGGCGCCGACAGCCTCCGTAGTATCCCATTCTCGGCTTCCAGCGCCCATACGCCAGATTCCAATCCTGGGATCCTACAAGGAGGATTTCAGTATGAAATTTTTTTTTTGTAATGTAATGGAGCATAACCAAAAGCATAACCAAGTCACAAAACAACATCACCACATATCCACTATATCAAAAACTTTTAAGTACAATGCGAAAGGGAAATAGGGTGATCAAAAAGCTCCAAAAGAGATCGATCACGCACTCCGCCTGTGACTTGCTTGTCTAACGCTACTGCACGCACGCAGCCGGTCGTGCATAAGCTTACAAAAGCTTAGAGGGTGGTATAAGTGTGTGTACAAGGCAAACGCCAAGTGTACAATATCAGAGTAATGCGGAAGTATGCGGTAAGTCCATGAATACTATCAGTTGTACTAAAGTTATGCAATGCAAGGCATGAATGCTATCGGCCATACCAAGGCCATGTGATGCGAGGCCTATGTAGCCAAATGTCATATGCGATATGCAATACAAGCGTGCCAGTACTCATCAAGTATACATATCAGTACAGTTCCTCTCTGGATATCACCGGGGTCTAATACACCTCACACTTTTGCCTCCTCCCTAGGCCGCACGGTCAAGCAAGTGAAAGAGACCACACTATCCACCGACTAGTAGTACGCAATACCTACCCGGCTCGTCGATAGCGGACACATTTGCGAGGCGGTCAAACTCACCTAGCTTATAGCCCCTCACTCGGGCGGATAAGGCCACACCCCTTTCCAACCGACCACGACACGGTGGGAGACGCGGCCTCGGTATTCGGCACTCGGGCGCTCGTGTATCCACTCGGTCCCAGACGTTGGAGCATCTCTGGTACCAAAAAGGTTCTGGGACTCTCACCCAAGGACATCCTAAGTGCCCACAGTCTAGAATAAAGTATTTTCGGTATCCGATACGGCCATCCACGATGTGCCTGTGGAGCCACGGCCCTGATGTCGCTAAGGCGTGCAGTGATCAAGTCACACATATGCGAGATGCATAATTCACACCGTACAATCATGCAGCAATCTCACGCGTACCACGCGATCATGTGGGGCACTCCTGCTCATAAGGAGTCCCGTAAATCTCTCAGTCCAACGGCTTATGCTATGATCAAACATTCTTCATATCAAGCATACAAATGATATGTATGTGTATGAATCATGGAGCTATACTAAGCATGTTATAAAGTGGTGGACTATCAACGAGTATGGGCCTACTAATGGGCCCTAGGGAGAGTTATAATGCGGACATTTAACCAACATTATTCTTACAACGTGGACGTCAAACCAACATTTCTCCCAAGGCATAACCTGTCATCAAACATTATTACACACACTATGGAGGAATCCCTCATTGCAATGGACCCTAAGGACATCCTGTTGGGCCTCGACCCATGGGCCTTATATTCATCAAATGGGCCGCATCATATGGGCCTTTTGTAAATCAAGTGGGCCACATCAAAGGGGCCTTATGTACATTGCAATGGGCCATATCCTACGGGCCTTTGAATACATCACAATGGGCCTTGTAACATGGGCCTCCAATACATTGAATGGGCCCCATCACATGGGCCTTATAATTATCAAGGTGGGCCTCGACAACGGGCCACAAATACATCAAATGTGGGCCTCAACAAACGGGCCACAAATACATCCAGATGGGCCTAATCACATGGGCCTTACATGTATACCAAGGTGGGCCACACCAAAAATACAAGTGGTGATGATGATTTCCACCATTAAAATTCCTAAGGCCCACCAACAAATACATATTATATAATATAATATATATAATATATACAATATAACATATATAATATAATATATATATATATATAATATATATATATATATATATAATATATGATATATATGTATATATAGATAATATAATATATATATATATATACACACACACCACATGCACACACGCACACACACGCGCGCACCATACTCACACGCACGGTAGGGGTCCCACCGTCCAGGGTGGACGGTGCGGACGAGCACACATACATCAAGGTAGGCCCCACACATACATCCCTGTGGGTCCCATGTGGGGCCCACTGTAATGTTTATTTTCCATCCAACCCGTTCATAAGGTCACGTGGACCTGGATGAAGGGTGAAAACAAGTTTCACCTTGATCCGAAACTTCTGTGGACCCCAAAAAGGGTTTCAATGGCAGAGTTCAATTCACACTGTTTCTGGTGATGTGGGCCACCCGAGCGTTGGATTGGTCCGAAATTTGGAGGGGACCCACTTCAGGTCGTGGCCCACCAAATGGACGGAGTGGATAAAATAAATACATCATGGTGGGGCCCACATGAGGAGCCGTGGGTCCCTGCACGGGCGCCCGCCCGCCTGGCACTGGCGTTCCTTCTGACAGCAGCAGCAGCAGTTGCTGCTGCTTGTTTTATTTTTATTTTTTTTTTTGCAAAAACTGGAAATTCAGGGGTTTTTCCGTTGTGGGGCCCGCTTCGGTCAAATCTGTCTCAGCCATTGGTCCCCATGGCTCATAACAAGGATAACAAGCCCAATATTGGGTATTTTTCAATGTACAGAAAGATTAGGGAAGTTTTCAACGGTGAAAATTTCTATTCCCAAAGGTATGGTCCGCCTGAGAGTCGGATTAACATCATTTTTCGGCTCAACGCCTAAAATGAGGTGGAAAAAATGGTGGACGGCTTGGATTGAATACATTCATCAAGGTGGGGCCTACATGAGCACCCACTTCCAATGCCTTAGAAAAGGCTTATATTTGTATTTGGTTTTAAAACGTCCAGAGAGTCCCTGGACTCTCTTTTCTTTTCTTTTTTTTTTGTTTGTTTGGGCGTGCAACGCCTTTGAGGTGGGCCCTTCCAAGGTGGGCCACCACATGGGGATGTGGTGTGGTTACAATATATATGTAAAGTGGGCCCCACCTTAGATGGCTTGGATAAAATACATGATTTATGGTGGGGTCCATACAAGTGGGCCACATGGCCATTTCATCACACACAAAAATATCAAATAAATAAAAAGAGAGGGAGAGAGAGATAGAGAGAGACGGGACACGCATGATGGAGGGCTCCGCCACTATGAGCCCTCCCTTACAAGCAATCATACATCGAGTGGGTCCCATTGCATGTGGGCCCACCAAATCAAGGATCAACGGTGGAGATCCCTTCTCCACCAAAAATGAAAGGTCTAGATGACCCTTTACAAGCTAGAAAATAAACATCATGATGGGGTCCATGGAGAATGGCCCCATCACGGAATGATCATGAAGATCAAGGTGGGCCATCGGCCACATCTTAAGGTCCCAAGTGAGATCCATACCATTGATCGGTAAGCCTCACTTGGTCCATCATCAAAACATGGAAAAACTATCCTATAAAGCACCCACCGGCTAATCTCTTTGGCCCGTTGGAATGCGTATCTCCTTGTGCTCCTCTTTGATGGTGGAAGATGGGGTTTAAATGGTTAGGATGATGGTTAAAGGGATGGGAAAGGTGGGCCACCAAAATCACTCTTTTCTCTCCATGGGAAAGCTTGGACGAGAGCCTCTCCTCTTGCTTGGGAAAAGTGCTGAGAAATGAGGGAGAGAGGGTGTAGTAAAGAGAGAGAGAGAGGAGCTTAGGTAGGCTATGATTATTTGTAAGAGAGGGTGGCTTGTAATAAATGGTTGTAAGAGGGCTAAGGGTAGGGTGGCTAGTCATAAGTACTTGTAAGAAGGCTAGGGGGTAGGGTGGCTATAGCTTAGACTAGGGTGGCTATAGCTAGGCTAGGGTGATGTCATCCATTACCCTCATAATTACCTAGGGATTTGTGCCACATGGGATGGGTGGGTCCCGCAATGTGCGGTCCATGGTTATTATAATGTATGGTCCACATCTCATGATCTAAGCGTCGGATTGACGCATGAGACGCGGCGTTGGAATCGCGGCGACGGCGCGGTCACAATGGTATGGGTCTCGAATTAAACCGACTCGAATCTAAAGGATACGACTTACGGTCATGTGCAACACGATTATCAGTCGCGGATTGCCGGACTTCGACGGAAAGAATTGCAGGATTCATCGGAACAGTACGAACTAGGATACGGGTCTTACAACTTTAGATGTATAGCTTATCGTTTTCAACGCTTTCAATGTCAGATAATGATAGATTCATGATCTGAGTGTGATTGTACATGCACAAACCGATGTTCGTTTTGCGTTTCGATTGCGTATATAAATTATGGTATATTGTGTATTCTGTATAATTATAAAAAATACCGTATACGTATAAATTTTGAAAGTATGTTAGCCATGATTAATTACTGTATGAATATGCTATATATATGTATAATACTCACTTGGCGAAAGGATTCACCCTAATATATATTTTTGCTAGTATACATTATGTATGTTAAAAAAGTGTATTCTAAGTGTTTGTGAGAATGACTGAATGAGTATAGAATTCACATTCGTGCTCGCCATGACTAATTGTTTTGGATATATGATTGTTGTATAGGTGAGACCCCTTTGACGAAAGGATTTGTCCTAAATCACGCCACGGCCAATATACACTATATATGTTAAAATGTGTAGCCCAAGTATTTGTGGAAATGACTGAATGAATATGGAACTTGAATTCCTTCTTGCCATGACTATCCGTCGTGGGTGCACGCGTGTTATAAATGGAGCAGCTCCCTAGTGAAAGGATTTCGCCTTATACCTATGTGATCAACATACGTCATGTATGTTGATGAATGTAGTCTAAAGAATTTGTTGAAATGTCTGAATGAGTAGTAGTTAGTAAATTGTAATGTATAAGGGTGTTGAGATAGGATTCTCAACTACCTTAGAGATGTGTATGATTTTCTTCATGTAAGTTGTTTAGTTTATTCACTTACTGGTTTATGAAACGTATGTGTTTGGATTTTCTGTTTGCATTGTGTTTTATAAAATGCTTGTTAATATGTTTGAATTACTTGTTTATTTAATTCTGCTTTGACTACTTCACATGTTTAAGTTGTATTCCATAAAAGCCGTGAAGGGTGATGGGGAAGTGGTGTAACGATTCCGTGTAATAGCTCTGGCAGCCCTAAGCGGACAATATTGGATATTTGATTGTATGATTTAAAATCTTGATCCATTACTGCTTTAACAATTCCATAATTGAATGTGATCGGGGCTATTGGATAGTCCAGGCAATCGGTAACGGGATTGAATTCGTGGCTGAGATTCATTCGCCACGTGAGATGTGTTCGATGAACCCGAGTCGTACTTCGGTTGGCGATAGTAATTGGCCACGCGAAGTGCTTATGCACTTCATGTCGTTCAACTTGTCGTGCGCTCGAGCTAGCCGAGCTCGTCAAGTAACCCGATCTGTCTAATGTATGTTCACCATGTTTGGACGCTACTGCTTGAACCTAAGGTACCGAACTTACCAGTGCAATCCCATTAACCTTGGTACCTTGATCCGCTAAGACTCATGAGCTGGACATGGTGGTATGGGACACCATGGTCAAGCTGTCGGCCTACGGTGGGGCCATGTGCCTCCCCGTAGTGACCAGTGAGCAACCAGACTCGTGAGCCAAATACGGTGGTATGGGACACTGTATTCGAGCTGTCGGCCTACACTGCTTTGATGGGTGATGGGGGAGTGGTGTAACGATTAAGTGTAACGACCCTGGCACTACGACCGTGCCGTTGTAGTGACCTCGAGCATATTCTGAATCTGTGGAGAGGCGACGAGCCTTTCCGTAGTAAACAGAGTATAAACTAGGCCTGTATTGATAAGGTGATGGGGGAGTAGTGCAATGATTCCGTGTAACAGCCCTGGCAGCCCTTGCAGTAACCTAGAAACACACCATCGTATGAGATTATCTAAGATTGACGACCTTAGAATGAATCATTGTTTGGGAATGATATAAGGGAGGTACCTTAGTTTCCTAATACTGCTGTATGAAAAGGACTAATAACAACTCAGTAATCATTCTCATCATCACATTGCATGTGCCTGGAAGATGTGAAGCACTGAGAGATGAACGCATGCCGCGGACGTAAGATGGTATCGCATGAGGGAGTATGTTGGTGAGGGCATGCATCATGACTGCATTTTCATACTTGCATTAATAAGAGTATTTAAGAGTGTTTGAATTTACTGCTTTATCATTACTGCTTGACTGAATTGATAACATGTTAACCTATGCTTTATTGTTCCACTGAATTGATCACTCACTCCCACATTACGGGACGGTGTTCCAGACACCCACCAGACTTTGTCTGATTGCAGATGGCGACGCTACTCCTAAGGCGGAGCCAGACTTTTGTGACGACGAGAATTCTTTCCGGCTTCATGTGAGTTGTGCCTTGATCGACGGGGTTATAGGGATGTTGACTAGATGACACTACACCTTTGGTATATTTTGAAATCGTACTTGTAATTCATTAACCTGGTAATATTATCACACTCTGGAGACTCACCATAGTTTATATATTTTATACATCTATCACAGTCTTCCGCTTGCAATTTAACTGTCTCTGGAGTATGATATGCTGTTTTGGTATAATCTCATTCATGTTTCAATGCTCTCATCATAATCATCATTATCTGTGTTGCATAAGTGATACGTTGGAACTCAGGAGCTGAGCTTTGCTTGACCCCCGATTTTCAGGGTGTTACACAAGCGAGGTAAGCATGGATAGGGAAGAGGAGCTTCCCTACTCCCAAGCTTTTGGTGGATCCTTCTCGTCTGAGTTCGGGCTACCGCTGGGTATGAGCCAGGGCTCTAGTCGCTTTGGGTCATGTATGGGTGGGATTAGTTCCCTATTTAGATGACTTGAGATTTGTGGTTTAGATACTTTTATATTTAGTGACACTCGATACTACTTTATGATTTACTTGCGCTGCATGCCTTGTTAAATTATTCATTGTTTATGAGATCATCCAAATGTAATTAAAATTTGAAGTCCATTAGGGCACCCATGACACGGCTCCTGAAAACCTGGGGTGTTTCAATAACTCAGTGGAACTAACTATCCACACAGCAAGCAACCTTTTAGATGTTTTATAATAATAAAAAAATATTATGACAATATGATGCATTGATTTGTTGATTAGTAATAATTAATTACTAATAATAATGACTTTTCATCTTTGATATTGGCATAAATGAATTGTTGATCTTTATTACCATTTCGTTTGGACCATTAATTTTTAATATCAATGTAACTACATTGTCCATCTCTATTTACTGCCTAATCTACCTGTTCTTAAATTTTAGGTTAATCAATTTGTGCTTCAAATAAGCCTTATTAGAGGTACATATTTAATAGACTTTGATGGACATACTTTAGTGCACATAGACTTCGACACACTTTAATGAAATTTGAATACTTCTATAGATGACCCGACAAACTTTGTCAAATATCTGGATATTTCAATAAACTTCAATGAACTCCCATAAACTTTAATGAACTTTGAAGCATCAAAATCCATTGATGATTATTGAAGATAATTGAAGTCTACTAAAGTCTAGCAAATTCCATCTAAATGCTTATAAATACTGTTGAAGTCCCACGAAATTCGTTTAATTGAATTAATATTGAAGATCAATATGTTGATGGGGTTAATATAGAAGTTGAATGGTTGGATTTGGCTGCTATTTAAAACAAACGGTTAGATTATGCTAATATCGAAATCAAAGGTTTAATGCTAGGAATATTGAAGATGATGGTCCAAATAGACTTATAATGAAGATTGACAATTTGATTAGGCTAATATTAAAAATAAATCTTCTTTTACTAATATTTGTGATAAGTAACTACATTAAGTGCTAAAGAAAGCATGAGCGGTTGCATACGATCGGTGAAGGTTCCATAATGTGCACCCCACTAGGATAATCAACATGCAATAAACCACTCCAAAATGTATATATGGGGACATACCTCTAACATACCATAGATCTTCAAAAACCGTTTGATCGGATTGTTCATCTGTTCTTCTTCAAAATATGCGCAATCGAATCGTTCTCCTAAATATTGGGCTAATCAAACTATTTTATTATTAATTGGTTCAACCAATTTAATACCAACCCAATTGAATGAAATTACATGGAGTTCAACTAACTTTGATAGATTTCGACAAGCTTTAATGAACTATTACGGATAACGATAAACTTCAAAGGCTTTCAAAAGACTTCGACGAACTATGAGGCATTAAAGTTCATCGAAGCATGTAGAAGTATGTTAATGTCTATTGTAGTGCATTAGAATATGCCAATGTCTACAAAGTCGTTCCGTCAACTTAAGCAGACTTTAGTTTATCAAAGTCCACTCCATCCCACTCCAGTCTATCAAAATCCATTGAAATTTGTTGAAGTCTAACAAAACAAGTCGAAGTCGATAGAAAATTGCCGAATTTTATCAAATGAAGCTAAAGCTCGTTTGATTAGAGTGATATTGAAGATAAATCACAGAAAAAAAAAAAAAAAAAGGTTGAAAACTTAAATTAACCCCACCATAGCAAACAATGGTATGAAATACCAAAAATAAGTTTGTTTATAGGGCCCACCATGATGCTAATCCCTCATCAATCACATTCAGTTGTAATTGATTGGAATAAAGTGAAAGGTACAAGAATAATTCGCATGTTAAAATTCAGGATAGCCGCAATTTCACGTTGTTCTCACTAGTGTGGTCCATCTAAGTTTTGCATTGGCCTAATCATTTGTATGTATAATGAGCATAGAGGTCACCACCTATTGGATGGAGTGGATTTCATGTATATAACATGGATGATATGAAGTTAGTACTTATAAATTTCTTAGGTAGCATGCAAATAACAAAAAAGTAAACGGTCCAAATCATCATTTTAGATGTATCATTAATATTATATATAAAAAAAATCTTATTTGATTATTTAAATATTAATGAACCATTAAAATTTTAGAAATATGAAGTTAGGAATCTTCGAACAACAACAGGATTTTTATTGTATAGTTAAAAGATAGTAGATTCCACAGTTTAGTTGGTCTGATTTAAGATAATATAAGCCATCTTTATCATTTGTAAGTGCCGGCATATCAAGCGTCATGCGTTCGGGAGTATCAAATACCTCCTCATTCCACTTGCGTAAACATAAAATGAAAGGTCTGTGGGCCCCACCATGACCCTTACGTAACATCCACTCGGTCCATATTTTTAAGATTCTTTCTACCACTTTCAAAAATCAAGCGGATCTGAAGCTTAAGTTCTCCGTTGACAATCCTCAGTTGTCCCTGTGGTGTGGGCCACTTAAGTCTTCGATGTGATTGAATTTTTATCCCGAACGATATTATTATATGGTAAAAATGATGGACGGTGTGGATTCCTAAATACATATCATTGTCGGCCCCACACAACTTTTTCTTTCCGGGACTCCTTTTTCTTGACTTTTGTGTGAGTGAAGGCTACACGCATCTGATTGCGTGAGGGATACTTGCAAGAAGAATTTAAAATGACCAAAATACGTACACCGTGCGATTGGATTTCAACGGTCGATGTGAGCTTTTAAACGATTGGGATGGAATTCCCCACTGTTACAGGGACACCGAGGTTTTGGATCTGGCTAATATTCTTATTTTGAGTTCATCATAGTTAGAATGACCTTATGAACGGTTTGGATGTTATATAAACATCATGGTGGGCCCTGGAACGATTTCATTAATGGGCTTCTGCATCTCCACTGATTCCTGTAGTGTGGTCCATTTAAAATTTGGATACGCCTAGTTTTTAGGATTATTATCTAACATGATCCGTAGAAACGGATGAACGGCGTGGATTTATTAAGGACATCTCTGTGGGGCCCACATAGCTTCCAACTTCAGGAACTTCCTGTTGGCGGGGGGCAGGCAACTCGCGTCCAAAGATGCAAAGCTTCGTACCGGCGGGGAGTTATTTGATGCTCTGGCAGGGCGTGACACTTGATACACCGGCACTTAGAAAATTTCCACGTGGCAACATTAACATAAAATAAACCGACCAAATCGTCGAACCGACTCTCTCTGAGTCACAGTCACAAATTCAGATGTTTTGAAGAGTTGTAACCTCTGATACATGGACACTTGTTTGTTGAAGCAGGACCATTGGATATTTTCATTTTTAACCGTCCAATAAATGTTCACCGATCCGATATTCAGATAATCAAATAAGGGTTATTGGATCTAGAGACTTCTAAACTGGGACCCACAATTTGGACAGATTGCTATGAATTACTTAAAATGCCAGTCGTGCAATTTCTAACAAGTTTCTAAGTGGCTGCGCATCAACTGTCACAGTCTGCCAGAGTATCAAAGTTCTGTTATTTTAGTAAGGGGTGTTGGCATTTAGGCAGACATTATTCGGTATTCTTGTAGAAGGGTGATGGTGATGACAATCCACCCATCCTCCATCCATATTAAAGCAAGAAATATACGGTCAGGATGAAAAGTTAGAGGCACACAAGAAAATGGGATGGCTTTAGGTGTTATGTATGGCCCACCAAAAGAAAGGTGCTTTCTTGTAGAAAGCCAAGCATATGGATTGGCATGTTGGTCCTTTGTTGGAAGCGGACTGCGTACTGAGTACTCTGTACGCTGCAGCGTACTGAGTTAACTCTGTGGGGCCCACCGTTATTTATGTGTCTTATCAACGCCGTCCATCCGTTTTACAAGATCCCTTTATGATGTACCTTTAAATTTTAATCATATACAACACTCAAGTGGACCACACCATAGGAAACAGTGTAAAATGAATGCCTATCGTTGAAATTTTCTTCGAGATCATAGAAGGTTTCGATCAAGCTGATATTTGTGTTTTCCTTTCATCCATGTCTGCGTGACCTTATGAACAGGTTGGATGATAAATAAGAATCACCGTGGGCCCTGGGAAGGTTTCAACGGTGGACGTCCTTATCCGTACTGTTTCTTGTGGTACGGTCTACTTCAGCTTTCCATACACTTCAATTTGAGTTCATGCCCTAAAATGATCTGTAAAAACGGATGGACGGCGTGGATAATACACATACATCACGGTGGGCCCCACGGAGTTTACTCAGTACACAACCGCTTTGTGTCCTGATGCCTAGGATACGCAAAAGTGGGCCCATGTTACGCTGATCTAGACTTTTGATTGAATGATCCGGACCATTGATGGGCAATGTCTGGAAAATCTTGTTGATTGGGAGGTCCTGATCATTTAATCAGTGGTGTACAAATGGACAGTTAAAAAGATTACCACAAGCTTCCAATGATAATGTCAGAAATTGGAGGGTGGAATCTTCCAATATGGATGATTTTTGGGAAAGCCCACGTCCACCAAGGGAACCGTCAGATCAACAGCCTGGAACACTGAAAGATTGGGCCCCACTTGTACGGACATAGGTGACTATTAATCTCCTGATGCATGAGGATCCAGAGCCTTAGTACTCTGTTTGTATAATGCCGACTTAATAATTTTTCATGGTAGCTCATGAAGGATGTGATGGTAGTAATGGATGGACGGTGCAGATCGATCGATGGCACTACTAAAATATCATTTGCAGATAGGAGGACTTGATACTGTGTGCGACCAATGATCTTCTCCAATTTTTTTTACCAGAAACTGGATAAAACCGTTGCATGGTAGGGCTGGAAGTTGGGCGGGTTGAACTCGACCGACCGGTGTCCGACCCGGCATTGGATTGGGCTTAAAATCTATCGAGTCTGATCTCAGGCTTGGGCTAGACAAACACCAACCTGATAATCTTGGGTGTTTGAGGTCTTGGATCACCAGACTCAACCCGAACCTGATCAATATATAAGTTACTTATAAATTATAATTGAGTGCAGATTGTATGTGCTGAAGACAAAAAATTCCAATGTTGTCGGATCTCATTGGTCCACATCATCTCTAATGACTCAAGCTAATAAGAAATGTTGGGATACTTCTCTTTCAAATCGATTGTGTGCTACACAACACGACTTTTAAATGAGTAGTTGTCCTATATTTTAACTTGTTTGTTTAGAATAAGTGAAGTTTTTTATGATAAATAACAATATATATAATTAATAAAATTATAAATATAAAAAATAAGATGTGTTTTAAAATATAATAAGTTAATGTAACCATTAAAATATTAGCATGTATCCACCCGACCCACCCAACCAACCCAACCAAACCCGCTTGGGTTGGGCTTGGGTTGAAAATTACCAACCCGAGTTTAGGTTGGGTTAGGGTTGAGGTATAAGAACCTTGGGTTGGGCTAGGGTTTGAGCACCAACCCGCATCAACCCACTCGACTTTCAGCCCTATTGCATGGTATACCCGATTTTAAATTCTGATGAGTGGGGCCCACCATTGGATAATCCAGAACATTGATATTTTACGGCCCACCTTGAATGGATATGACACTAAAAATATCTGGATATGACAACACAAATTTTTTTAACTTGTGCAGACAGATAGACGGTTGAGATTTTATTTTTTTAAAAAGGGAAATACATTGATGGTCTGCATTCAACTGGAAAAATCCCACGCTTGATCAATGCAACCTTGCAACCATCCATGTCGCATGGTACTTATACAGTGCGATGCAACAAACAAACGATCTGGATTTCCTATAGTGGACCCCACTTATTAGAAATGAAAACGCGAGTGTGCGGTGCAAAACAGTCCGGCTGCGTAGGACCGTTGATCATGTGAACGAACGAGAACACGGATTCGGTGTATCAGGGGAACTGCCGACCTCGGTGGATCCGTGACTGTGGGGCCCACCTTGATGTATATATTTATATCCACGCTGTCCATCCGTGTTAATATCTCATTTTAGTTTAATATGCTAAAAATTAAGAAGATCAAAATCTCAGGTGGACCACACCGCAAGAAATAGTGATGATCGAATGCTCACCATTAAAAATTCCATGGAGTCCACAGAAGTTTTTGATGGAGGTGATTATTTCGTTTTCCCTTCTTTATGACCTTACCAACAGTTTGGATGGAAAATACACATTACAGTGGGCCGTAGGAAGCTTTTAACGGTGTATATTCAATCAACACCCATAACGTGGATTTGATTAATGTTTACGATCATGCCACAAAATGATATTCCAAAACAGATGGACGGTGTGGATGTAAAAAATTACATGAAGGTGGGCCCCACAGTCACGGATCCACCACGTCGGTGGTACAACGGATCCACCGAATCCGCGTTCGGACGATGGTGGGTTTCGTTTGGCACGCTCCAATAAATAAACAGCAGTTGTGGATGGCTTTGATGTATGTAGTGACAAGAAGAGAAGCTACGGTAGATCACATTGGACTGGAGTATGGTAGAACTATCTCCCCCACAGAACATGTGGCATGATGAATTACCAATCGGAACCGTCCATATACTTTCCCCTAGTTTGATTGGGACATAACTCGGATTACTGATGGATACGATGATCGTATCATCTGATCTAACAGAAAGTAATAACTCAAACATTCAGTGGGGAAATTGAAAAATAGTGATGGTCATGACTTGATTTTGGTCCTACAAGATGGACGGTTCTGATCGATGTATTACCTTGAAACCTGTACTATAGAGAGATGGCTGCACAAACATCTTCGGTTCTCCCTCGCTCTACCGCCTGATATCCGTATCCTGAAAGTGGACCCGATTGATAGATTTGGTAGAGATCTTCGACCTTTTCACATGGATGGATAGGGACAGACCTGGCTTTTCTTGTGATGCCTTTGATCACCTTCTCCAATTTTAAATGGAAGAGGTGTCGGGTCCAACTGCATCAGGATGTGAACATTTATTCACTCAGCCCCGTAATCGATGATCCGAACCGTTAATTCAATGGGTCCCAACATGGATTGGGGATAAGAAAAAATTCTCATAGATGGGAAGATCCAGTTGAGTGCAAGTACACGTTAATAAAAGAATAAGATAAAGTGAATGAGTAGATAAATTCGGAAGAAAATAGAGGTTTAGCCAATCCACGATTTGACCCATCAAACCAACGGTGTGGATCACCCATATTTGGGGCCCACATGTACGCAAGGGATGACTATTCATGATGCATCAGGACCCGACAACCCCCCTGAAAACGCAGCTGTTCTAAAATCGGTGCATTTCTGTCCGTTTTGTGTCGTATTCTGTCCATTCCCCACCTTGGTACCCATGCATTCATTTTCTACAAGTGGGGCCCATTTTTAAATGATCCAATCCGTTTATCTTATACTATCCACAATAGATAAGGGACCACCTTAAAATTTCCAGATTGGAGGATCCCAATATCCAGCATTTCAAATTCTTTTCTGCACCGTCGTTTTATTTCTCTCCTAGCCGTCTATTTCCCTAACCACTGATTGAAGTTTTTGGAAATTTTGATCAGGGACATTTTCTTCGTACCAATCCAACGTATATTCCATAATTTCAACGGTGTGGATTACCCAATTGTGGGCCCCATTTGTACAAATGGGTGCATTGAGACATTCTTCATGTCACTCTGCATTTTACGACTATGATTCATTGATTCCTCTCTCAAGTGGGCCACTAAGAAATGGATGTACGGTGTCTGCTCCCATCACACCTTCTCCCTTTGGTGGGCCATCTTGTCTGCCCTTATCCATGGTGCACTGCATGCATGCATCAAATCCGGATTGTCGGTAAGTGATTTTGTGTGCACGATGTATGGAAACATTTCCATCAAACGAGTTGCACTGGAACTCGTTGGCATCCACAACACCTATCTGGACCGTCCAATAGGTTCAATCCAATCTTCATCAACAGTCCTGCAGAAATCGCATTAATCCGATGGTTGTAGACGTCTCCGACTGAACCTATATTTGAATAACGATCTTGCCCATCGATTTCTTCTTTCTATTGAATTTACGGTCTAGATCAACGAATCAGTATGATTTTTCAAAAGGAGCTTCGAAAGAGTGTAATGTATCTAATGGATGGGCAGATGTTAAATGTCATCACCACCTCTTTTGAATATTCCGTAGTCTTTCGGAAACTTTTGGACATTTCCGAAAAATTCTGAAATTCTTTAGAATTTTCTGGAAACATCTAGAGTTTGATAGAGTTTTTTTGACTCTTCTGTAATTTTTCGGACTATGCTAGAACCTCCTGAATTCTCTTAGAATATTTCGAAATATAATAGAACGTTATAAGATATTTTAGAAGCTTCTAAAACTCTTTAAAGTTATATTGAATCTAAAATCTTCCATAGCTCTATATAAATATAGAAAGAGCCTCATTATATACATATACATTAGCAACAAAAAGTGAGTTCAAGAGTAAAGACAAGGTGTCCAAGTATTAAGAGTTCAAAATTTTTTTCATTATATATGAGAATTGTCATTTAAGAGTGATAGTTTTAGTTTGTTAGTGTTGTAAAGCATATACTTATTATGTATAAGTATTTGTAATAAATATAATTACATTTACTCATCATGTTCAACTTTTTACCCGATAAATGATGTTTATGCTGATGTGTCCTCTTAAATCTTCTGGTAGTGACTTCTTTGTTGATGCTGTTTTAGAGCTTTACGGCTGTCATGTCCTTTTTTTGGTGGGACCCATGGCTTCAAGATCACGTCATCGTGCACCGTTGAATTGATGTTTGAGCTCTACCCCATCATGCCACGTGGCCCCGAACCTTTTGGCTTTTGCTTGATCTTTTCTTTGCAATATGCATATTAAAATGTTTCTTCATGGATGCTTCGTCAGCTCATGGCCTTTAGATTCTCTCTATGCATCTTTCCACCCACATCCCTCTACTTTATGGTAAAAATTGGACGATCAGGATCATTTGCTAATGTAAATTTTGGATGGAATGGAATAAATAATGGACCCCACGAATTGAACGGTTTGGATCAATTTATATGGATGGCACCTCTCCATTGCCTTCATGCATGCGTGTAGATCCTGGTACACCTCAAGCGTAACAAATAATTCTACCGTAACGAACGGATTCGGAGTGATTGGTGAAGCTACTCTGTGGGGCCCACCGTGATGTATGTATTTTATCCCCGCCGTCCATCCGTTTTTCAAGCTCCTGTTAGATCATAAACTCAAAAACGAGGCAGACCTCAAGTAGACCAAACCATAGGAAAAAGTATGGATTGAACGCCTACCGTTGAAATGTCCCTGGGGACTACAGAAGGTTTGGATGAATCTGATATTCCTGTTTTCCCTTCATCTAGGTACGTGTGACCTTATGAACAGATTAGATTGCAACTAAACATCATGGTGGGACCTGCGAAGGTTTCAACGGTGGGCGTCATCATTCCCCATGTTTCCAGTAGTGTGGTCCACTTTAGATTTTGATCAGCCTAATTTTTAGGTTAATACCGTAAAATGAGATGTAAAAACGGATGAAAGGCATGGATAAAACAAATACATTATGGTGGGTCCCACAGAGTCAGGTCACCAGATAGCTGAGTCCTAAAAATACGCACCCTGGCGCGTGCGGAGTACCAACAACAACCCACTAGAAAAGCATGCGCATGCGTTGCGCGATTCATGGGAGTGGAATTGGTGACAGTGCGGCCCTTGCCGTAGTGCCAACCAGGGGTGTACACGAGCCGATCCGCGGTCACCAGCCAAACCCGACTCGAACCTGGCTCGGCCCGGTCACCGGACCAACATGTCTAGCCCGAACTCAACCCAATCAGCATTCGGACGAGTTTAGGCTGAGTTCAGGCCAATTTCGGACTTTACAGCAAGTTCATAGGAAGGACTTTGGCAGGTAATCTGCGTCCTATTATAAGGCCTTCAATCAACGGTTTAGATAGTTAAACTATAGATTCCACAAAAAATTTAACTAGTTGGGACATTAAAATTCTTTTTTGTACTTGGATGAATCTAGGCCGTTCAAGTTATACGTCTATTATAAGGCCGAACTCAGCCCGATCAGCATTCGGGCGAGTTTAGGCCGAGTTCGGACCAATTTCGGACTTTACGGCAAGTTCATAGGAAGGACTTTGGCAAGTAATCTGCGTCCTATTATAAGGCCTTCAATCAACGGTTTAGATAGTTAAACTATAGATTCCACAAAAAATTTAACTAGTTGGGACATTAAATTTTTTTTTTGTACTTGGATGAATCTAGGCCGTTCAAGTTATACATTTATGAGGTGGATAAGTCACTGTCACTTCAGTAAACTATCCTAAAAGGATAAGGGGGAAAGGGACGAGTAGGGTTTTGAAATATATATATATGTATATATATATATACACACACACACACACACACACACACACAACAATCGACTGAGTCGGGTTGGATCGAGTCGGGTTTTGGACCGAACTAGAATTTATCCGAACTCGACACGAACTCAGTTTTGGGTTGAAGGAAATGGCTCGTCCCGACCCAAACTCAGTTCTAGGTCGGCCGAGTCGAGCTTTTTCGGGCTGAGTCGAGCGAGTTAACTGGGCTAGCCCGGTTCGTGTACAGCCCTAGTGCCAACCTTGATTTTATGTATTCTAAATCCATGCCGTCCATCCGTTTTAAAAGATCACTTTTTTTTACCAAGATTCTAAAAATTGAAGCTGATTTAAATGACATATGGACCATATTTTAGGAAAAAATGGTGATTGAATGGTCCACCGTTAAAACTTCCTAGGGCTCATATTATTGTTTGCTTAATGTTTTTTTTCAATCCAACCTGTTGATAAAGTCAAATAAATCTGGATGAAAGGAAAAAATAAATATTATCTTGAACTATGACTTTTAATGGCCCACAAAAGAGTTTTAACTGTCATTCATCACTTTTTCATATTGTATGGTCTACATAAGTTTCAGATATATTTCATTTTCGTCCTCATCCTCTGAATTAATCTGGAGAAACGGATGGACGGTGTGGATATAGAATACATACATCAAGGTGGAACACACGGTAAGGGACGCACTGTCTACAGTGAGTCCTGGGCCTCACCTGATCCGCTCACGTGACTCACCGATACATGTGGAAACCGGAATAGTACGGGGCGACACGTATTCGACAAATCCACGTGTGAATTTTAAAGTGGGCCATGAAGTTCTAGAAGCATTTTCACAAATATCTCCGATATTTTGACAATCTCGCTCGATTTTCGCAAAAACTCGATTAAATGACATTATCGCGAAAATGTTGCGAGATTTCCACAGTCTCGTTTCGTTTTAAATATTCTCAATTTTTAAAATTAAAATTTTATTAGAAGCTAAAATAATTCAAATCTGTAATTTTCAAATTTATTTATTTTTATCTAAATATTTTAGAATAACTTATCTTCCGAGAGATTTTACAGATAATATCGCGAAAAAAACGTTGAATCTGAAAATTTCCCGAGAAATTTCCCATAACGAGATGAGCGGATTAGCTGTTGCCCGGGTAAGGTGTTACCCTAACCGTGTGGGGCCCACATTAATGTATTTATTGTATATCCACGCCGTCCATCTGTTTTTTTTTTTGACTCGATCCTAAGACTTAAGAAGATAAAAATCTCAGGTGGACCACACTACTAGTAAAAGTGATGAATGACCATTAAAAACTTTTTGAGGGCTACGAAAGTTTTGGATTAAGCTGATATTTGTATTTTCACTTCATCTATGTCTTATTGACATTATCAAGAGGTTGGATGGAAAATAGACATTACGAAAACCTTAGATCGGCCTTTTGGAATTTTAATGGTGAGGTACTCAATCACAACTTTTCCTGTGGTGTGGTCCGCCTGAGATTTTAATCTGCTTGATTTTTGGAATTTCATAAGAAAATGGGATGGAGAAACGGATGGACGGCGTGGATATACAACACATCATCAAGGTGGGCCCGGGTAACACCTAATCCTCTCACTTTTGTCCAGCTGATCAGTGACTCTGATCTCGTACACGTGTGACAGGTCCGCACAGTGCCAACATGGCACGTGGAGAACCTAGAGCGTGTTTTCTTACAAAAGTTAACACGGGCCCACTAAAGAGGTAGATCAATCAGGGATGAAAATAACCGTTGGCCAGTTTTCGACAATACTTCTAGTCTTTACACACACGTGTGGTCCACCTGATAAGTGAAGCAGGCTGTCTTATCATACACGTGTGGCTTAGATATTTCACACGTGTTCCTCCTCAGCACATATTCACTAATACGCCACACGTGTATTAGAAAAATGGACAGAGAATACACGTGTTTAGGGCTGGCAGTGGGCTGGGCTCATGTGGGCCTTTAAATTGCCTGATCTTTAATTGGGCCCAAAAAACCATGGCCATTACAATGGCACCTTCTTAGTGGGCCCAGATCTCCCCCTCGTTTGTGTCCAGGAGATTAGGTGGGCTGGAAGTAACTACACCGTTTGTTTCATGGACACGGTCGACTCACGTCCGATCGGGTGGCTATTATCTTCTGTAGTTAACTGGGCCATTACAGAAGCTATCCAACGGTCAGATGATATAAATAGGATTAATAACCGGATAACCTGGCCTGGGCCAGGATTGGACGGCTAGATAAGCATCTAGGCCAGACCCAATAAGCATGGTGGGGCCCAGATATGGGCCTTTATCAAGGGACCAAACGAGCCTAAAGCAGGTGGGCCGGGTTGATGGCCTTCCACTTACAGTCATTTGGGTGCATGGAGAGCGCCATCCAAGACATGGATTTCCATGTCTAAGGGAGCTTTCCAGTGTTTGCATTCAATCCCATTATTTTCCTGGATAATGGATTTCCAGTGATGGGTACCACCACTAATAACCAAACCCACAACTGATTTTTAAAGATAGTCAAGATCAAGCTATGAATAGAAGCTATCATAATGGAGTAAGAGATTGATAGGACATGACCTAAAATAAAAATAAAAAATTATTGAATATTTTTTATTTCAAAATCGATCGAGTCATGCTGGAATGAATAGGTATAAGGGCTATTTGTTCTCGAATCCGAAGAGGTGGGGGCATCGAGGTCAAAATCACACTTACGAATGTCGGGATCTCGCTCAACTTTTAGAAAGCATGAAAATCCTCACTAAGTCTTGTTCAAAACATCACGGACTAATTTGATAGATAGGAGCTTAAAAATGAGTTCGTCTCATTTTAATTAATAGTAATTATGTATTAGAGATTCCGATTGCGTGTTATAAAAAAATATAGCCTCCAATATAAAATTATGATTAATCGAAAGCACTATATTAATTAATTAAACATAAAATTATGGAAAGATAAGTTTTTTATAACATATGGTGGGGCTAACTTTTTTTTTTTTTTTAATGTTGACAATTACATTTCCACAAATAAGTGGCGCGCTCAAGCAATTTAGGATTGGTCAAGGTTTACACATTGGTTTAGGGTTTAAGAACCGACGGTATCGCTCCTAATAGGAACTGATATAGCAGTATTGTTCATAGGTTATACTTTTTATGTATTGGATAATATTTATTGATTTTGGATGATGTGATATATTTTGATTGATTGGTTGTGATCAATCAAGAAGTATCATGTTTGTTTTGTTAATCTTGTATGCCCTGCAAAGTTAATGTGTTAATAATAACAGTCGAGTTGATGATCTTCACTGTATATCATGATGACCATATGTCCTTATTTTATTTCAATTGATTTATCAGCCACCGGTTGCACCTTTCGAATGGGCATGTATACATGTCTATAATATCATGACTAAAATGTAAATATATCGTAAATCATACATGTATACCAGTTATAGAGTAGGTACGTGGTTATTATTATCATGTGATTATTATGTGTGAGGAACCGATAACAAATCAGGATGGAAAGTTTTCACCTTCATGGTCAATCATGAGTTGGTGTGCTCGCGCCTTACCTTATATATGAGTGTAAGTGTGCTAAAAGAACAAGCTTATGATACTAGGCTTTTTGAACACTTGTATTGATGTATTAATTCAAGTTTCTAGTCAGGAGATCCATTATGCTTAGATTATGATTGACCAATTTATGTCTTAGCTTTAACTAATCCTTAAAGTTAGTATGTATGGGAAGTTCAAATTCCTAATATAATATGCTTTGGCCAGCCTCACAAAGTTAGTTGCAGGGCTCATATGTGTGTGTTTTTAGGTTTATGTATTATAATATAGTTAAGGTTTATACGATCCAACAAGGGATTCAGTAGTGTACGAAAGACCCTCTTATGGATAGGATTTGGTAAATCGAACCATTCATAGAGTGATTTTTTTACCCAAAAAGTTTAAATTGCTTTATGAGTGTTTTCTACTCTTTTTTAACTATTAAAGTATTTTTATAATAATTCTAACGATTGAGATCTTGTGATCAGTCACTTGATTTGTATGAGGATTCGATTGAGGATGGATGAATATGTCAAGTAGAGGAATGAGTCAAATTTGTTAGTGTTGAAATAAACTTGAATAAACAAAAATAGAGAATATGCACCTCACACTTATTGAGGCATTGATATATTTTAGGACTTCGAATTTTTGTCCAAGGATGAGGCATAGATCTAGTCGCTTTCTTTAAGATAGTTTGCACTACTCATTGGATCGATGCACTAGGTTCCTCAATGCGCTACTTTAGTGTGCACAAGTCGTATAATAACCTACCACTCGACACCAAGAAAATGCTCATTTGCATACCCCATGCAAGAAGAAAAACATAAAGAAAAGTAGAGATCTACACCTAAATATCTAATTTTGGTTTTTTACAGAAATCCGATGATATCTAAATAGTGATTAGTGTGGTTTTTTCCGGCCACGTGTGTGCTTGTCTTACTGATAATGGGCGTGCTAAGACCAATATGGGTTTGGTCCAAATTGTGATCACTGCTGACCCCTGACGTAGATATAAAGTGGCGCTGGGTCAATCAACCATCATCTATTCAACCAACAATCTTACGCTCGTTTTTAACCAAGCAATTTGCAGAGGTTGTGGCTCCCCTCCAATGAGCTCTTTTTGCCTTGTCAATTAAAAACTTGCAAAGATGCAACAATTATATGATTGAACGGGCGGAGGTAAATGAAATAGATGCAGATTCCAAACGTAATTAGTTACAGTCTCTTACCAAAAAGGTGAGATCGCCTGCTCTAGAAATACCAATAATTACTATAGCTAATGTCGGCTCAAGTGGACAATTCCTAAGCTAAAGTATTAATTCAAATCTGACACGCTTGCATAGGTGAAAAGGGATTATAGTTACTGGATTAAAATTATAAGTTGGTTCGATGTGGTCGTAGGAACGAACTAATTCTACCCCTAATCCTAATGGTCCACGATTAATGATGTAACGTCCCGTCCAACCAAAACAGTGTCATGAGGCATCCACGTAGGATTTGCCGCAGGACCGTTCACTTAAACTGCTCGTGTGAGGGGTACCACCAATAAATTAACCCTGGTTAGCCCATTAGGGTGGACCGGTCTGGTTATGATCGGACCAAGTGCGGGCCGTCAAGCCAGATAGCCATTTATACTTAGCAACAGCCCGTGCGGGCCATGCAGCGGCCAAGGAAGGTCAGAAAAATATAAAAATTTGGGGAACCACAGATCTTACTGGGCTTGTGGTCCATTGTGGACCACGAACTCAGTGGACGCCTAGAAATTAATTATCTGCGTCGTCCCAGTGGCATTTGTTAAACGCAACTCATCCAAAGGCCAAAATTGAAATCTGACACCTTTTAAATAAAACTGAGATACCAGGATTTTCAGCCGTTGGATCTCTTCTACATTTATGGTGAAAGCCTAGAGTATTTTTTTGCGCCCATCCACAAAATCTGGAACCCGATCGTGGAACAGTGACCGTTGATCGTAAATCGGACCCATACGGTAAAACCCCGCGTCCGTTTGCCTTTAAATTTTGCATGGCCCTTCATTGGGCCATGGGGCACCTATCCTATAAGTTTCATAGCTAAGGGGCCATCAGAATCGTTCCAACAACCAGAATGGACCTCGTAGGGCCATTTAAATATCGGAGTCGTACGATAAAACCCCGCGTCCGATTAACTTCAAATTTTGCATGGCCCCTCATCGGGTCATGAGTCACCTATACGCCAAAATTGGCAGCCTGCGGAGTGATAGGGCCGCCCCAAAGCCAAAAGGAGGTCCTAGAGGCCCACTGTGGGAAATTGTTAAAACTTAAGGCCAATTGGCCCAAGCCTATGAAATAAAGCCCTAAGGCTCTTTCTCTCATGCTCCCACCATTACTCCAACAAACAAGAAAGAAAAGAGAGTAAAGAGAGAAGAGAAAAAGAGAGAATGAAGAAGAGTGAAGGTGGACCCTAGCTCAAGTGGGGCCCAAAGGAGTCCGATTCTTTCAACTCTTCACCTATTCCTCAACGAATCCCTCACCCACAACCGGAAGAACCTCTCTCCACCGATTGGGTAGGTAATCCCTCATATTTTCTTGAAATCCCTCGTGTTGAGAAGGGATTTGCATGGAATTCTAACATGCAAATGCTTTGCCTCAGGGATTCCTGCCAATCGACCCCAAATCCGATCACTCCTAGGTCATTTTTCAAGATCTCAACGATCCATGGGTGCAGACTATTATTCTTAGGTGGCCTAGCACCAATTTTAATATGAATCTAATGATTTTGCTTGTTGGGTGATGTATTCTTGTAATATAGATAAACATAGACAAGACCTTATACTTTATATCCTCCCCAAATCAATATGGAATGATTATGGGATGTTTGATGTTTCTCAACATGATTGGGTATGAATTTGATGATTTCTTGTACATTCATTGCTCAATTCTTGTATGATGTTTCTTCATAATATGTTCGATGCACTAACCCTTGTATATTTTTGTACTATGAGATATATGAAATGCTTGGCTTCCTCACTAACCCACACAATACACATACACCTTTATTTCATAATATTCTTAGCATTTTCATTGTAGAAAAATCTAAATTTTTATGTTTGGAAATATGAATGCATGATATCGCTTGTGTTAGTTGATAAACCCTGATTGTTGAAGTGTTATTGAATACCATCGAACCCCTAGCTTGGTCAGGAATCTAAGGTGAGAGACGGTGGTCCCGTTGGTAGGATTATCTTGAGGCGAAACCCGTAGATTTGGGCGGGTACGTATGGGCGACAGTAGTTGGACTACATGGGTCGCTTGTACCCGATGTCGTTTGTCACGTACTTGTTTGAAATCGTGCAATCTAGTCTACTTACTGACCAACCATGTTTGTTAACATTGTCTGCTCACGCCTGTATAGAACCTGGAACACCCTTCAATCATTGAAGCCCATTGATAACCAATTGAAATCGATCCACTAACTCGAGGGCCGGGCATGGTGGAATAGGACACTATGTCTGAGCTATTGGCCTATGCTAGGGTGACGAGCCTCCTCGTAGTGACCGCGAGCGATCCTCTTCTCAACACTCCCCATGTGCTAGATGGGGAACCCGATGAGATAAAGGATCGCGGGTTCCTAGCCTCACACGTTGAGAGACCTTGGCCTCGCAACCAATTGAGGGTATTGATATCGTGGGGTGTACTAGTTTCCCTAATCTGCTGGATGAAAGGATTAAATTAACAACTCGGTTAACATTATCATGATCGCATCGCTCTAGTTAGGTTGACGACTCGGCAGTTGAGGTCGTAATGAGGGAGTGTTGGTCATACGCGATTGTTAGACGGAGTCGCTCGAGGGAGTGTTGTTGCGAGGTCATGCATTATACCATTTACCGTACACATGCATTAACAAGATTAGTTAAGTGTTTATGAATATTTGTCTTTCATTAAATTCATCATGAAATCGATACTTGTTGTAACTTAAGACAAATAGCACCCACTGAGTTGATCACTCACTCCCACTCTGGGACGGTGTTTTAAAACACCAACCAGACTCTTCGGTAGTTGCAAGTGACGCTAAGTACGAGGAGCCTGGCGATGCGAGCCTGGATGAGGAGGACGAGTTGTCCTATTTCCAATTGATGGGCAGCTCGCCGTAGATTTGCGGGCAGACTTGGATTGCTGAGTAGGGGACTTAATGAATCATTCTTTTGGACATACCATTTTTGTATTTTTGTTGGGCAACGCCTGCTGCGACCCATAGATATATTTTTGGACTTGTATACATCTAGCCATTTCCATTCCAGTAGATTAGTTGTGAATTGTGATTCATGTTTCAAGTAATTCCATACTACGCACTTAAACCTGATTAAACGTAAAAAGTAAAAATAGGACATGAGTGATACCCGGGAACTTGGGAGTTGGGCGTATGCACAACTCCCAATTTTCAGGGCGTTACAAATGAACTGTGAGGTCGTGCAAACACTCGACCTCCAAGTACCCGGGTGTCACTTATAAGCTAATTTTAGTGATTCGCATATAATCCAATTTAAATAAGTAGAAATGGAATCAATTAGAACACAAACCACAATCACAACTAATCTACTAAAATGAAGGCGGCTAAGATGTACAAGTCTACAAGAAATATCAAACGGGTCGCACAAGGTGTCGATCGACAAAATACATATATAAAATGTTCAAAAGAGTAGTGCGCTAATTCCCCTGCTCAACAGCCCATAGTCAGCTCGCTCAGTCTACGGTGACCAGCCTCTAAGCTGGAAGTAGGAAAGCTCCTCTTCCTCGTCTATACTCACCCTGCTCGACTCGTCGAACTCTGCATCACCTGCATCTAATGAAGCGTCTGCTTGGTGTTTTAAAACACTGTCCCAAAGTGGGAGTGAGTGATCAACTTAGTAGGTGGCATTAGCCATGAGTTATATCAAATGTCAATTATATGATGAATTTAATGAAAAACATACATTCACACTTCTCTAACTAATCTTATTAGTGCATATGTATGAATTATGGTATGATGCATGACCTCACAACAACATTCCTTCAAGCGACTTCATCTAACGTTCGCGCATGACCAACACTCACTCATTGCGACCTCAACTGCCGAGTCGCTAACCTAACTAATGCAATGCAATAATGAACGTGTTAACCGATTTTTTAGTTAATTACGTTCATCCAGCAGATCGGGAAAAACTGGTACACCTTGGTGATATCAATGCCCTTATCCTTTTTGCAAAGCCATGACCCCTCAACGTGTGAGGCCAAGGCCTCGCGATCCTTGATCCCATCGGGTTCCTCACCCCCGATTGCAAGCACGTGAGGAGTGTTGAAAAGCAGGATCGCTAGCGGATCACTACGGAGAGGCTAGTCACCCAGCGTAGGCCGACAGCTCGGACATAGTATCTCATTCCACCGTGCCCTGCTCACGAGACTGTGGATCAATTTCTAGCTGTTATCAGTGGTCGTCAGTGAGAGAGGGGTGTTCCAAGTTCCAAACAGGAGTGGGCAAACATGTTTAACAACCATGGTTGGTCAGTCGGTGGACTAGACCTGCCTAAATTCAGGCGAGCGTGTAATGCACGACATTGGGTGCAAGCAACCCACGTAGTCCTATCACTGTCTCCCATTCGTGTCTGCCCAAATCAGTCAGTCGAGTCACAGGACGGCCCAACCAACGGGACCACCCTCGGTGATATCAGGTTCCTGACCAACCCAAAGAATGAGCTATATTTAATAACACTACTAAGCAACTAAGAGTTCATCTTCAAGTACAGATAGAATTAAGCATACAGCGCATCAAGCATAAAATTTCAGGATATAGAAATGAATGCAACTACTCTTAACAGCGTAAGTTAGATGTGTGTGCATGTGGTGCCGGATTACCTAAGAAACAAAAGACCACACATCATCCATGGTGCAGGAAAAATACAATCATGCATGCAACATGGAAGAATATGCAAAAATCAGATGCAAGAATGAACATGCAGCACAAATTTCATGCCCAAACGATTTGAAGACCAATCAAACATCATTCGATCATCGCATGCATGTTGGGTAGACATATCATGTAGGTTTCTATCTAATTTTTCTTTAAATTACGCATGCGCATCAATCTAACATCCACAATCATTAAATTATCCTAAAATTGGTACTTGGCCACCTAAGGATAATGGTCCGCAACTATGGTTCGCTGAGATCTTGCGGAATTGTCCTAGGGGTGTCGAAATCGTGAGTCGATATGCTGAGATCCTGAGTCAAATGCATTTGCATGTTAGGATACATGCAAGGCCTATCTTGACATAATGAATTTCTAGAGAAGATGAGTGGTTACCTCCCCAATCAGTTGAAAGTTATGCTTGTAGTTGTGGATATGAGGTTCCTTGAGGAAAAGGAAAGAGGAGCTGCAAGGCTCTACCTCCCTTGGGCCCCACCTTCAATTACAGCCCCCTTATCTCTCTTCTTTCCCTCTTCTCTCTCTCCTTTCTCTCCTCTCTCTCTTCTCTCTCTTCACTCTCCTCTCTAGATCTGGGCATCGGAAGTCGAATTGGATTGGGTCCAACTCGACTCGGTCCGGATTCTATATGGTCCAACTTGAACTCGGACCGATCTAGGACCGAGTCCGGGTCATCTGACTCGGACCGATCCGAATCCCTGTTGACCTAAATCAAACCGAGTCCGACTCGATCAGGAAAATCGAGTCGGATCAGATTGGGCAAGGTTCGGATTGAACTAGGATTTTCTTTCTTCGAGCCGAGATTGTCGGGAGTTGGGATGGGTGTGGCGAGAATCAAGTTGGGGTTTTCGGGCGTTAGGATGGATGATGCAGAGAAGTCGCATTGGAAGAGGTATAGAGACCGGAGGCGGGAGCGGATGATGGAAGCCATGGATTCTCAGACGGAGAGAAAAAGGTTTTAGGCTCCGCAGTCTGTAACGTCCTGGATTTTCACTGTTTTGGGTTTTTTAAAATCCTTGAAAAGTTTTTTTTTATTAATTAACTTATAATATCACTTAATGACCATTAGTACTCAATGTTAGTTTATACAAGGGTGGTACCAGTAAAGAACCGCACAAGTCCAATTAATCAACCGTAGGAAGCTAATAAATCTGCCCGATCACTTGAACATCAGGTGTAGCCCCATGATTTACTCTCGTAGGACCCAAATCTAACTGACCCATCGCTAACTAATCAAGACAATCATGACTAAATTGAAGATCTAACCGAAGCCGAGTCAGATAAGACCCGGATCTTGAGTAATAGACTAAATCAACATCGTTACTCTTTTAGTCTAAAACTGACTGTTTAGAGTAATCTTGACCAAATCTCCACTTTTACTAGTTATAAATAGGCCACACTGTGAACATAGTTAATCCAAACCCTAATCATTGCCCACGAGAAATCTCAATACCTAATTCATTCCAGAAATGCCTCAATTTTTCAAACAAGCCCTAGACCGCTCATTGGTGGGCCACTAGTTCCAAAATTATAGAGTAATGTCCGTCTTCCTGGGCTTGACATCCATCGCGGGAGTCGGACCTGGGTACTGTCCAGAACCGCTCAACTTGAGCCAAATGACGAGTGCATGAGATGTACAAATACCCTAAAGAAATGAGCTGAAACTTAAGTGAATTGGGTCGTCCACTCTTATGCAAAGTTGAGGATTTCGGACCGTCGGTTTGTGACCAAACTTCACACGTGGAGTAAGAATATTTCTCCGCTCATATCTGTATAGCCACGGCCCCGATTAATTATCAGTGACCGTTGAACAGACTTCTAATCATATCTGTTGATTGCACATCCAAATGGCAGGCCGATCATATCCATACGTAGATCATCATTAGGGCTAATTAACCTACGGTGTAAATCAATGTGTACACCCCATAGTGGGCCCTAGAGCCTAGAAAGACCCTCCCATAGGTCTAGTATAGTAAAAACCTAGCCCTTGGGTCCATTTACACCAAATCTGGCATTATAAAAGGACCTCATTTGGGCACCCCCTCTTCCCATACGATTTTGCCCCAGAGAAGGAAAAAGAGAAGAGAGAAAAGGGAGAAGAGAGAGGAGAAAGGAGAAGAAAGGGAGAGGGAAGGTGAGTGAGGTGGACCCTAGATCGAGGTGGGGCCCAAGGAAATCAAACCCCACAACCCCCTACCTTTTCTCCAAGACGAAACCCTCCTCCACGGCCGCCCATTCATTCCGTTGATCGTCTAGGTAAGATCTATCACCCTTTTTCTTGACCCTTGTGATGAGAAGGGATTTGCATGAGATTCTAACATGCAATGCTTTGCTTTAAGGATTCTGGCCAATCGATCCCAAATTTCACACTCATAGGTCATTTTCAAGTCTTCAACGATCCATAGGTGTGAACTATTGTTCTTAGGTGACCTAGCACTAATTTTAGTATGAGCTTAATGATTTTGCTTGCTTGGATGATGCATTTAGAGGATCTAGAGAAAACCTAGGATTTGAATGTTCATTTGGGGCTTTCATGAAATTGTATGTTTGTTTAGTTCCTATATGATGTTGATTATGCTTCTTACATGATTAGGTTGCCATAGATGACTACATGTTTATGTCTTGCTTGATTTCTCATATGATGTGCCCTATAACATGTATGATTCATTGATTCTTGTGCATTTTGGTTCTAAGGGATGTAGAAAGTACTTAACTTCCTCATCAACCCACACGACACACACACACACACACCTTGTTCGTGATATTGTTAGTCTTGCTTGCTAGGAGAAATTGGAATTGTATGTTGAGAAAAATGAGAACATGATGTTGTCTATGCTAGTTGATAAATTGATGGTTGGCATGTTATGAATCACCATCTAAACCTTTGGGTTGGTTAGGAATATGAGGAAGTGAAGGTGGTCCCGCTGGTAAGGCTATCCTGAGGCTAAACCCATGGATTTGGGCAAGGGCGTGCGAGCGACAGTAGTTAGACTACATGGGTCACTTGTACCCGATGTCGTCTATCACGTGCTTGCCTGACTCGTGTGGTCTAGCCTAGTTACTGACCAACCTTGTTTGTTAACCCTGTTTGCTTACCTATGTATGGAACTTGGAACACCCCACTATCGGGATAGCCCATTGATAATCACATTGAAACTGGTCCACCACTTCGTGAGTCGGGCGTGGTGAATGGAACACTGTTCCGAGCTGTCGGGCTACGCAGGGATGCCGCGCCTCTTCGTAGTGACTGCGAATGATCCCTTTCTCTTGGCACTTCCCATGTGCTTGAAGTCGGGGATGGGGAACCCGACAGGATCAAGGACCGCGAGGTCTCGGCCTCACATGTTAGGGAGCCTTGTCCTCGCAACCAGTTCAAGGCATTGATGCGTGAGGTATATCAGATTCTCTAACTAAAAACTTGACTAACATTATCATCGCATCACACTAGCTAGGTTGGCACTCGGCAGTCGAGGTCGCTTTGAGAGAGTGTTGATCATACGTGATCGTTAGATGGAGTCGCTCAAGGGAGTGTTATGGCGAGGGCATGCATCATTGTAACGCCCTGAAAATCGGGGGCCGAGTAGTTACTCAACACCCGAGTTCCCGGTGTCACCTATCACCCATTTTTATGGCTTATGGTTTATCAAATTAAACATTTGCGCAAGTTGGAACAATCTGGAACATGAATCAGAAACACACATCCACTGAAATGAAAGGAAGCAACATAAATCACTATATACAGGTCCAAAAGAATGATGGGGCACCCATGGCGCCATACAACTAAAACCACAAAAATATAACAAGTCCAAAAGAATAGGGCTGAGCTCCCGGCCCAGCGACCCCTCGACACGTCTACGAGTCCGATGCAGCTCCGCCCATCAACTGAAAGTAGGAGTACTCCTCCTCCTCCTCCAAACTCGTACTGCCGGGCTCCTCCTGATCATCGCCACCTGCATCTACGGAAGCGTCTGGTTGGTGTTTTAAAACACCGTCCCAGAGTGGGAGTGAGTGATCAACTCAATGTGAACTATTAACCTTAAGTTATAACAGGCATCAATTTGAACATGAAGTTAATGAAAAACAGCCAATCAACAACACCTACAACTCTTATTAAATGCGTATGCAATGCAATGATATGATGCATGCCCTCGCCGCAACGCTCCCTCGAGCGACTCCATCTAACGATCGCATATGGCAACACTCCCTCAGAGCGACCTCGACTGCCGAGTCGCCACCCTAACTAATGCGATGCAATGCGATCGTGTTAGCCAAGTTCTTAGTTAAGTCCATTCATCCATCAGGTTGGGGATTCTGATTCACCCACACATCACGCGCCCTAATCAGGTTGCGAGGCCAAGGCCCCAAGAATGTGTGAGGCCGAGTCCCCGCGGTCCGTGATCCGTCGGGGTCCTCATTCCCGACTCCAAGCACATGAGGCGTGCCGATAGGGAAAGGATCGCTCGCGGTCACTACGGGAGGCGCGGTACTGGCGTAGGCCGACAGCTCGGTCACAGTGTCCCATTCCACCATGGCCGGCTCACGAGACTGTGGACCAATTTTTCTTGTCTTGTTATCAATGGGCCACCAAGGGTCGTAGGGTGCATCAGGTTCCATGCATATGTGGGCAAACATGGTTAACAAACGGGGACGATCAGGTAGTGGGCTAGTCTGCACAACTAGGCGGGCATGAGACGAATGGCTTCGGGAACAAGGGTCCCATGTAGTCGAACTACAGCCACCCGAACACTTCCGCCCAATCTGCCAGACTAGCCTTAGAGCAGCCCTACCAATGGGGCTACCCTCTCTCGCCCATTTCTAACCATCCCAAGAGAGTAAAGGAGATCTACGCATGCCACGATTCATGTTATCATTCATCACATCCATATCACATTCTCATGCATTCCAATCATACAAATCAAATACCTTTAACAAGCTAGCAATTATCATTTAGAATTAAAGTGCATGTGATTGTGTGAGTGGGGTGAGAAAGTTTTCACTTTCTCCATCTTGAAAACCATGAGTGTCCCAGCAATTATTCACACATACAATGAAGCATCACACATGAAGGCAATAAATCACATCCGCAAGCATGTTATCATCCAACCTCATAATATGAGAAGGCACAATGCATACCACATTTGGAAATTAGACATGCATATTCTAACAAATCCAACAAATCATGAAAACCCCTAAAGTTCTCTCTAGAATTTCAAACAAGGCATCCAAGCACTCAAAATCATTACATCCATGCTAAAATTGGTGCTAGGCCACCTAAGAGCAATAGTCCGCACCTTAAAGTCGGCGGAGGCTCGGAAACGACCTAAAGGCGAGGGTTTCGAAGGTTAGCCGGCCGGAGTCCCTAAAACGATCCAAGCATGAGAGGAATCTACCCCATTTCTCCTTCAAGACAAGGATTCCAAAGAAAATATTAAGGGATCTTACCAAAGTGGCCCACAACGAATTTCGGAGTGGTGGTGGAGAGTTTCCCCTTTCGGAAGGGATAGAGTGATGAGAGATCGGTTCTCTTGAGCCCCCAACTCGGTTTAGGGTCCACCACAACCTCCTTGCCTTCTCTTCCTTCCTTCTACACTTTCCTTGGTCGTTGGAGAAGGGTGGAAGCTACAAGGGAGGGCTTTGTTGTTGTAAGGTGGTGAGGATGATGAAGGAGAGGTTGATTGTTGGATATTGGGGAAATCAAGAAGGAAAAGGGATGGGTTGTTGAGAGTTGAAGGGAGAGATAGGAGGGAGAGAGAGTTGTTGTTGAGAGAGTGAAGGGTTTGTGAGAAGAGGGTTAGGGCTTATTTCCCTAGAGTTGGGTCCTTTGGCCCCAAGCTCCCAAGTCTTCCTAAAATAGACTTATGAGACACCTATTGGTGTTGAGGTGGCCCCAACACTCCACAGGCCACCAAATTCGGCGTGGAGGTGTCCTATGACCCAACTAGGGTCCCTGCAAAAATTGAGGGCGAACGGATGAGCGGATATATGATCTGAGCAGGTACTTTCGTCCCAAAAATGGCCCCGTGGGGGCTGATCTGGTGATTCGGGCAGTTCTAGCGGCCCTCTGGCCATGAAATTTGTAGGGTAAGTGCTCCATGGCCCGATGAAGGACCCTGCAAAATTTGGAGGCAAACGGATGCGCGGTTTGGTCGTACGGGTCCAATTTACGATCAACGGTCACCGTTCCACGATCAGGTCCCAGATTTGGTGGACGGGCGTAGAAAAATATTTTAAACCACCACCACAAATTTGGAGAAAATCCGACGGCTGGATCGCTCGGAATCCCGGTTTCATTGTATGTGCCAGGCTCCAATTTCTGTTTGGCATTGGTGGGGTGTATTCGGCTAGTGCCAGATCCTAGTTCGGGGTGTCCCTGGGTCCACCGTCCGCGATGGCCCACAAGCCCAGTGTGATATATGAATTCGAAATTTTTAGATTTTTTCGACCATCCTTGATCACCTTGGGTGGCCCACACGGCTGTTGACGAATGCACACGGCCATCGGGCTTGGCGGGCCACGCCAGGTTCCATCGTGGTCGCCTAGACTGTTCTAACGGGTTGATCCTAGCCTAATCCTATAATTACTGGTGGTACCTCACCCAGAGCAGCTTAAACGGACGGTCCTGCGGCAATTCCGACGTGGACGCCCCAGGATACAGTGCTGGTTGGACGGGACGTTACAATCATATCATCTATCATGCACACGCATTAATAAGATTTGTTAGGTGTTTATGAATGTATTGTCTTTCATTAAATCTATAATTTAATTGATGTCTGTTGTAACTTAAGACTAATAACACCCACTGAGTTGATCACTCACTCCCACTCTGGGATGGTGTTTTAAAACACCAACCAGACTCTTCAGTAGATGTAGGTGACACAGAGTACGAGGAGCATTACGTCACGAGTCTGGATGTGGAGGATGAACTGTCCTATTTCCAGTCGATGGGCGGTTCACCGTATAGTTCACGGGCGAACTTGGATCTCCGAGTATGGGTTCAGCGCACCATTCTTTGGACATAACATTTTTATATTTTTGTTGGGCAACGCCTTGAGCAACCCATTTACATCCTTTTAGATTTGTATATTTTTAACCTCTTTCAATTCAGTAGACTTGTTGTGATTGTGATTCATGCTTCAAGTAATTTCATACTGTGCATTTAAACATGATTAGATGCAAAATAGTGAAAAAATGGTTATAAGTGATGCTCGGGAACTTGAGAGTCGAGTGTATGCACGACCCCCAATTTTCAGGGCGTTACACAGTCCCTCGCCTCCCAATGTTCTTCCTTTCAGGGTTTTATCTAGCAATGGAGTGATTAGCCGATATTTCATGAGAGAAGATTTGCAAAGCACAAACGCGTGTACAACCCTTCGCGTCCGTGCGCGGTCACACATGCCAATATGACACATGCAGTGAAGCCCATATTTCTGTGAACTACACTATTTAGATCTTCATGGTTAAATTAGGCCATTTCACTCTTTAGGTGGGCCATATTATATAAAAAAAATGGATGGTTACAAAAGGATGGCAAAAAAAGATGTGTTTCCGTCCGTTCATTTTCTAGTGCCTGATTTAAATAGTGCCTCCGCCTGATGGAAGGTCACAATCTTACATAATTATAACATGTTGTTACGTCTGCGTATGCATGAGCAAACACGTGTGTGGGCTTAGCACATGCCAGAGCTAGAGAGAGTTTTGCCATTCCTTAGTTGGACATATTAGATCGTAGGATGATGAAAGATTCAGATTCAAGTCTATTTCATGTCTTCAGTGCATCCAATGTGGACCACCAGTTGACTACCCACGGGAAGCGGCTTCAGTAGATCCCTGTTTCCAGAAAGTTTTGTAGATCTTTCCATGGTGAAGATCCCTCCATCATAAAAACGAATACTTCCATCTCTCTCTCTCTCTCTCTCCCTCTCTCTCTACACTAAAATTCATTTCATATAACAAAAACCTAGGAATGTTATCAATGGAGTGGTCCTTAAAACCGCCCCAGATCTCTGAAATGTTCCAAAAGTTCGCCCTCGCCTTCAAGACCAAAACATTGAATCCTTTACCGAAGATGACATCGAATGCGATGACGCCTGCAACAACAACCATAACGATCTATCTGTCCTCGACTCCACTGATGAGATCATCACCGGCCAACATGTTGTCGTAATCAAACCTGACCACAACAAAACACCACTGCCCCTCTCCCAAAACAACTATAATAATCCCCAAACCCTCCATAATATAATTTCTTCTCTTTTCGCCACCATTTCCTCCTTCAAGGCTTCCTATCTCCATCTCCAGACCGCTCCGGGTCGGGTCTGGTCGGTTTGGTGCAGTCCCTATCGGTTTGGGTATTCGGATCGGATCTGTCTTGATAGACCTCTATCCGGACCCGATTTGAAAAACAATCAGATCTGGATTTTCCCACTCGATTAGGCCCGATCTAGGCCATCGGTTCTGTTAGGAACAGGTCTGATCGGGTCGGATCGGGTCAGAAATGCCCACCTCTACTCCTGTCTTTTGTTGTTGGAGTTGCAGTGGAAGCGAGTGAGAGAGAGTGTGTGTTAGAGGGTTTTATTCCCTAGATTTGAGCCAAATGGTCTTGAGTTATATTATTTGCCCTCAAGTAGCTCTGTGGGAGGCAGTTCTGGCTATTGGGACAGCCCTGATGGCCCCCTGGCCATCAAATTTGTAAGATAGGTGCTCCATAGCCTGATAAAGGGCCGTGCAAAGTTTGAAGGCAAACGGATGTGAAGTTTTATCGTACGGGTCTGACATTCAAATGACCCTATAAGGTCTATTTCTGGCTGTTAGGACTGCCCTGATGGCCCCCTGGTCATGAAATTTGTAGGATAGGTGTTCAATGGCCTGATGAAGGGTCGTGCGAAGTTTGAAGGGAAACAGATGCGAGGTTTTATCACAACGGGCCAATTTACGATCAACGGTCACCGTTCCACAATCAGGGTTCAAATTTTGTGGATAGTCACAGAGAAATGTTTTTATCCTTCGGTGTAAATTTAGAAGAGATCCGACGACAGAAATATCCCATTTCTATGATTCAAGCAAAAGAACCATTAATTTAAATTTAGACTTTAGGATAAGGCTGAGGCGAGTCACACTTGTTAAGCGCCGAATATGGGATAGACCTTTTCTCCCGTCTACCAAATTGCTTTTTGGAAAAATTTTGATATCTTCTTCAGGACCCATTGATCCATAATGAATGGTTGAGAGGCTATGGGGGGTGGGCCCCACACGGGATTCTCCGGTGTAAGTGGGACGTGGGGACCACTAGCCGCTAAAAATATCTTCCTATGTTGGTGGGGACACGGGAAAGAAGTGGTGGACGCTCTTCCCAGCCAACATCCACTTTTCCACGTCATCACTCGCCGACCTGCCTCCTGTCGGCCAGCTACTGACTGAAGAATTATCGGGAAATAACATTCCCACGGTTGGGCACAATGCCACGTGTCACTGCATTAGCGAATCTCCTTGGATTTAATGGTGGTCGGTGGATCAGAATCCTCTAAAAACATCCGAGACCTGTGGGCCCCACCACGCTGTATACGTAAAATCCGATCCGTCCATCTCACAATAACCGTTGTGTTCACTCTACACGTGGAAGTCAGCTCGATAAAAGAACTTGGATGGGTCACACCAGTGGGCCCACGGAAACAATGTAAGAACTGGAATTTGGTAGACCTAGGTGGGGCCCACCGTGGTGTTCGTGAGAGATCCACTCCGTCCATTCGTTTTTTGAGCTCATTTTAGGAGTAGAGAACAAAATTGAGGAGGATCCAAGACTCAGGTGGGCTGGAAACGTGAGTATTGTACGTCCAAAGTTGAAATGTTCGTGTGGCCAGTGTTTTGAATCAGGACAATGTATGTGAGAAATCCATTCCGTCCATCCGTTTTGAGATCTCATTTTAGGGCGTGCGACAAAAAATGATGCAGATAAAAAAAACTCAAGTGGGTCACACGAGAGTAAAAATTAGGAAAAGAAATTTCTACCGTTGAAATCTTCCCAGGCTCCACCTTGATGTTTATATGCTATCTAAACCGTTTATAAGGTCATCGTCAATGGGATGAAGTGAAAAAACAAAAAATATAGACTGATACAATAATTATTTGGGCATAAGAATGCTTCAATGATGCTCAATAAATGATCACTGTTTCCTCTCGTGTGTATCACTTTAGTTCTATATACATCTAATTTTTTATTTCAAGTCCTTAAATGATCTCGAAAAACAGATGGACGTATTGGATTGATCAAAAACATGTCGGTAGGCCCCACCCAGGGAAATCCGCGTCCGACTCATCCGTCCACGGAAGTGGATTGGGTGGTGATCTCAACACCTCCAAGCTACGTGATGTTGGGCACTGTGGGCCCAGCGTTATGTATGTGTTTTATCCACGCCGTCCACCGGTTTCACCAGCTCATTTTAGTGATGATCTAAGAAATGAAGAAGATCAAAAACTAAAGTGGACCACATAACACGAAACAGTGGTAATTGAACGGTCACGATTAAAAACTTCTTGGGGCCCATGGAAGTTTTGTATCAAGCTGGTATTTGTGTTTTCCCTTTTCATCTAGGTCTATGTGACCTTATCAACAGGTTGGATGATAAATAAACGTTACGGTGGGCCCTAATAAGGTTTTAACGGTGGGTGTAATTATTTCCACTTTTGCTTGTGGTGTGGTCCACTTAAGTTTCTGATCTGATTCATTTTGTGTTTTGTGTTCTGAAATGATCTGGTAAAACAGATGGACGGGGTGGATATAAAATAAATACATCAAGGTGGGCCCACAGATCACCGAGCTAGGTGCATGTTAGGCACTACACATGGGTGGACCCGATATACACCTTATCCCGCCACGTGGTTCCGGATCTTCAGGCTCCACCCTATCATCTCCTGGACGGAGGTAAATATAGCCAAGTCACCGCGCGCTTGCCTCACTGGTGAAACTAGTAACACGTGTGCAAGATCATAGCCGTTCATCAAGCAACTCTCATGGTGTAGTTTTCTTTTGTCAGAAACTTCAAATCTATGTGATTTTTGTTGATTTTTTGTAGGTCACACGTGTATTATCATCTGTGACGTTTGTTGATTTTTTGTAACAGTTTGTTTATTTTCTGAGATATAGAATCTTCCCAGTGAGGATCGCCAGATGAACGGCTTCGATGATGTACACGTCTTTCCAGGCTTCCATGTGAGACGCGAGTGCGCATAGGAAGAACCGGAACATGGTAGATCCGTCTCTCTTCAGCACACATCACAGGATGATATGCAAATCTGGTCCGTCCGTGTATATATATATATATATATATATATATATATAGAGAGAGAGAGAGAGATATTTGCGACTGTACGACCCATTTATGGCCCATTTACGAGACTACGCCCACTTTATTTTACCTTGCAAGAATAAACCCCAGCTGTACGGACGCTTCCCAGAGGTCGAAAATGCCCCTGCTTTTTCCTTCAAGCGGGAAGACGAGCGCTGACGCTCGTCGAACTCCGAGTTGTACGAACGGTTCAAAATAGATCAACGTTACATGGCCCCACAGTTATGTATTTATTATATCCACAACGTTCATCCGTATTTCGAGATCATTTCGGAGCATTATCCCAAAAAAAAAATCATATCCAAAGATCAACTGGACCACACCACATAGCAGCAGAGAATTGATTTTCACCGTTGAAACTTTTGTAGGGCCCACCATAACATTTATTTTTCCATTTAATCTATTCATAAGGTCACAAAGACCTGGATGAAGAGGAAAAACAAATTTCATAATGATCCAAAACTTCTGTAACCCCTATAAGGGTTTCAATGGTAGACGTTCATTTCCCCACTGCCTTTTAAAGTGTGGTCCACTTGATAGTTAGATCTGTCTTATTTTCCGTCTCAAGCCTTATTATGAGCTCGCCAAATAGATGTACGGTTTGGATATAACATAGACCTCATGACAGACCTAAAAAAAAACAAAGATTCGATGTTAAAAAGAAAAGAAAAAAAAAAACAGATTTTTATTTTCTTGGATACAAATATTTAGCTACGGATTATAACCGTAGCCATACCTACCACAATCCGTAGCCAAAGGGGTTTGTCCGGGGTGGGCGCGCCGAACTAGGGTGCCCGCGCCACTCGCTGCCCTATCCGGCGGGGGCGCGCCGATCTGGCATGGCCACGCCCATCTGATGACCCCTATAGCTACGGATTATAACCGTAGCCAAAACTGTAGTATGTGCCAATCTATGAAAATTTATATATATATATATATTATTATTTTTTATTTTTTTACATGGAGAACTTCATTCTCCCTACAATTTTCTCTAATACATATTTATATAAATATGTATATATAAGCATATAAATTTTTTTTCTCACATTTTTTTTTTCATTTCTTTCTTTTTTCATTTAACAAGAATATCTTCTAAACCAAAATTAGTTACTTGACGTACCGTCTATGATTATGGGGTAGGAGAAGCTAATTTAGCTAACTAACCTGGTTATTTTTCAAGATTCCATCAGGTCGATGGTCGAAAATCCATTTCATTCACTTCACGGTCAATTTCAATTAGTTCGCGGTCAATTTCGCTCATTTCATTTACTTCGCGATCAATTACATATATTTCACGGTCAATCCCGACGATTCCGTTTTGATTCACGGTTATTTCAACGCATTTCACGGTGAAGTGTAGCGATTGGACCGTGAAATGCGCGGAAATGACCGTGAAGTGAAGGAGCATGACCGTGAAATGCGCCGAAATGACCATGAATCAACACGGAATAGGTGGGAATGACCGTGATATGCATGGAAATGACCATGAAGTGAAGCGAATTGACCGTGAAGTGAAGGGAATTGACCGTGAAATGTGCCGAAATGATCGTGAATCAACACGGAATAGACGGGAATGACCGTAATTTCCATGCATATCACAGTCATCCCGCCTATCTCGTGTTGATTCACGGTCATTTCGACGCATTTCACGGTCATGCCCCTTCACTTCACAGTCATTTCCGCGCATTTCACGGTCAATTCGCTTCACTTCACGGTCATTCCCGCCTATTCCGTGTTGATTCATGATCATTTTGATGCATTTCATGGTGAAGTGTAGCGATTGGACCGTGAAATGCGTGAAAATTACCCTGAAGTGAAGGGGCATGACCATTTAATGCGTGCGAAATGACCGTGAATCAACACAGAATAGACAAGAATAACTGTGAAATGCATGGAAATGACCGTGAAGTGTAGCGATTGGATCGTGAAATGCACGGAAATGACCGTGAAGTGAATGGGCATGACCGTGAAATGCGTCGAAATGACCGTGAATTAACACGGAATAGGCGGGAATGACCGTGATATGCATGGAAATGACTGTGAAGTGTAGCGATTGGACCGTGAAATGTGCAGAACTGACCATGAAGTGAAGACGCGGGACTGCGAAATGTGTCGAAATCACTGTGAATCAAGACGGAATATGCGGGAATGACCGTGATATGCATGGAAATGACCATGAAGTGAAGCGAATTGACCGTGAAATGCATGGAAATGACCGTGAAGTGTAGGAAATTGACTGTGAAATGCGCTGAAATGACCGTGAATCAACACGGAATAGATGGGAATGACCGTGATTTCCATGCATATCACAGTCATTCCCACCTATTCCGTGTTGATTCACGGTCATTTTGACGCATTTCACGGTCATGCCCTTTCACTTCATGGTCATTTCCGCGCATTTCACGGTCATTTCCATGCATTTCACCGTCATTCCCGCCTATTCCGTGTTGATTCACGATCATTTCGACGCATTTCATGGTGAAGTGTAGCGATTGGACGGTGAAATGCACGGAAATTACCGTGAAGTGAAGGGGCATGACCGTTTAATGCGTCGAAATGACCGTGAATCAACACAGAATAGACGAGAATGACCATGAAATGCATAGAAATGACCGTGAAGTGTAGCGATTAGACCGTGAAATGTACGAAAATGACCGTGAAGTGAAGGGGCATGACCGTGAAATGCGTCGAAATGACCGTGAATTAACACGAAATAGGCGGGAATGACCGTGACATGCATGGAAATGACCGTGAAGTGTAGCGACTGGACCGTAAAATGCGCGGAAATGACCATGAAGTGAAGGGGCATGACCGTGAATCAACACGGAATAGGCGAGAATGACTGTGAATCCCTGCAATTCTGTTTTGATTCACGGTCATTTCGATGCATTTCACGGTCAATTCCCTTCACTTCATGGTCATTTCCAAGAATTTCACGAGCAATTCTCTTCACTTCACGGCCATTTCCATGCATTTCACGGTCATATCCTTCAATTCCGTTTACATTCACGGTCATTTCGACGCACTTCATGGTCAATTCACTTCACTTCACGGCCATTTCCAAGCATTTCACGGTCAATTTTCTTCACTTCACGGCCATTTCTAAGCATTTCACGGTCAATTTTCTTCACTTCACAGCCATTTCCATGCATTTCACGGTCATTCCCGCCTATTTCGTGTTGATTCACGGTCATTTCGATGCATTTCACGGCCATGCCCCTTCACTTCACGGTCATTTCCGCACATTTCACGGTCCATTTGCCTCACTTCACGCTCATTTCCATACATATCACGGTCATTCCCGCCTATTCCGTGTTGATTCACGGTCATTTCGACGCATTTCACGGTCATGCCCTTTCACTTCACGGTCATTTCTGCGCATTTCACGATCCATTCGCCTCACTTCACGCTCATTTCCATGCATTTCACGGTCATTCCCGCCGATTCAGTGTTGATTCACGGTCATTTCGACGCATTTCACGGTCATGCCCCTTCACTTCACTGTCATTTCCGCGCATTTCACGTTCCAATCGAATCACTTCACGGTCATTTCCATGCATTTCACGGTCATTTCTACCAATTCCGTGTTGATTCACGGTCATTTCAGCGCATTTCACGGTCATGCCCCTTCACTTCACGGTCATTTGCGCGCATTTCACGGTCCATTCACCTCACTTCACGGTCATTTTCATGCATATCACGGTCATTTCCACCGATTCCGTGTTGATTCACGGTCATTTCGTCGCATTTCACAGTCATTCCCGCCGATTCCGTGTTGATTCGTGCTCACTTCACACATATTTATATATAAGCATATAAATTTTTTTTTTCTCTTTTTTCATTTCTTTCTTTATTCATTTGACAAGAATATCTTCTAAATTAAAATTAGTTACTTTATGTACCCTATGGGCCTGTTTGGCCGGGCAGATTAGATGGGATTGGATGGTATTAGAGTGGATTGCATGGATTTCAAGGTAATAATAGTTGCGTCATTGGATTGGTGCAAGATCTATGGGATTGCTATACCCCGGGATTGCTATATCGGGTCCGTTTGGCATGCCTGGCCAATCCGGGGATTAAACCTTCCAATCCCTTTCAATCCCCCGAACCAAACACGTCCCAGGCATTTTTGAAGGGATTAGGGTGGATTAGATGGGATTTAAGGGCCTGTTTGGCTGGGTGAATCCCATGGGATTAGGAGGGATGGGATGAATTTTAAGGTAATGATGGTGGTGTTAGTGGATTTAGGTTATAGGTTTAGGTTTTAGGTTTAGGTTTAGGTTTAGGTTATAGGTTAAGGTTTAGGTTTAGGTTAAGATTATAGGTTTAGGTTTGGGTTTAAGTTATAGGTTATAGGTTTAAGTTTAGGTTATAGGTTTAGGGATTTAAGAATAGGTTTAGATTATAGGTTAGAGGTTATAGGTTAAGGTTTAAGTTTAGGTTTAGGCTAAGGTTTAGGTTATAGATTATCGGTTATAAGTATAGGTTTAGGTTAGGTTGGAGGTTAAGATTTAGGGAATTAAGTTTAGGTTATAGGTTATAGGTTTAGGTTAAGGTTTAGGGAATTGAGTTTAGGTTATAAGTTATAGGTTTAGGTTAAGGTTTAGGTTGTAGTTATAGGTTTTGGGATTTGAGAAAATGTTTAGGTTATAAGTATAGGTTTAGGTTTAGGAATTCGGGTTCGGGTTCGGGTTTATATTCGGGTTTATGTTCGGGTTTAGGTTATAGGTTTCAGTTTAGGTCATAGGTTATAGGTTTATGTTAAGGTTTAGGTTTAGGTTATAGGTTTTGGGATTTGAGAATAAGTATAGGTTTAGGGAAACGACCGTGAAGTGAAGGGGCATGACCGTGAAATGCATTGAAATGACCGTGAATCAACACGTAATAGGCGGGAATGACCCTGATATGCATGGAAATGACCGTGAAGTGAAGCGATTGGACCGCGAAATGCACGAAAATGATCATGAAGTGAAGGGCCATGACCGTGAAATGCGTCGAAATGACCGTGAATTAACATGAAATATGCGGGAATGACCGTGATATGCATGGAAATGGGGGTGAAGTGAAGCGATTGGACCGCGAAATGCGCGAAAGTGACCGTGAAGTAAAGACGTGGGACCGCGAAATGCGTCGAAATGACCGTGAATCAACACAAAATATGCGAGAATGACCGTGATATGCATGAAAATGGGGGTGAAGTGAAGCAATTGGACCTCGAAATACACGAAAGTGACTGTGAAGTGAAGACGCGGGACCGCGAAATGCATCAAAATGACCGTGAATCAACACAGAATATGCGGGAATTACCGTGATATGCATGAAAATGGGGGTGAAGTGAAGCGATTGGACCGCGAAATGCACGAAAGTGACCGTGAAATGAAGACGTGGGACTACGAAATGCACGGAAGTGACCGTGAAGTAAAGACGTGGGACCGCAAAATGAGAATGGAATGGGTTTGAAGAAGTGAGGTTTAGAGAATGAGGGTTTGAAATGGATTTGGGGATGGATGTCTTATGAATGGGTTTTGGAAGTGATGGAGTGGGATGAATGGAGGAAAGGTTTTGCGATTTGGGATTTGAGAAATGCTCGAGAAAGGATTGTGGGAGATGTAAAGCAAAATGTGAAGTTGGGATTTGATTGATTATGGAAGAGGGGAGATGTGATTGAGTGTTGAAAGGGATGGAGTGGAAGATGGTTGGGAAATGAAGAAGAGGAGGTGGGTTAGGAAGGTGGAGAAGTGTGAAGGAGGAAGGAACCTTGGAGGTTTGGGTTTGAGGATGGGAGAGTGGGAGGTCTCTCTCTCTAGGATTATAGAAGGAATGAAAGGGAGTGAGAGGAGAGGGATGAAGGTTTTTGGGCACTTGAAATGCCAAAAAGAATAGGCCCCACACGTATGCAGGTTGCAAAGGGAGGAGGACCAAGTTTTTTTTTCGTATGATTACAAAAGTTTCTATTTCCTATAAGTTTTCTTATAATTTTAGTAAATGAATTATTTTTAAAATTTTTATGATGATTTATCATTAAGTTTCAAGTCATGCCACAAGATTTCATATCGTTTGGAGTTGTAAATAAATTATAAAAATTCTAGGAGTAACAGCTGTCCGAAATCAAAATTTTTTTGATAGTTGACAGAACATCTTAATTTTAGCTATATTACAATTTTTATTTTATTTTATTATTATTTTTATATAAAACTAGACTCATCAAGATTCAATCTAACTTTTGAATCACCTAAATCGGAGTTGTAACGAATGAGATATGAATTTTTGAAGTTGATCGATTTTTGCAGGAAATTCCAGCGTGGGCACGCCGGTCAGGCTTGGGCACGTCAAGTCCCTGGAGGGTTGGGCGTGGGCATGCCGAGTCGCTGGACGGTTGGGCATGGGCACGCCGGGTCCGGACGTGGGCACGCCGAAGTCCTACCCAGGACTTCCTTATTTTGCTATTTCCCGGGCGCCGGTGAGGCCCCCCGGGACGTGCTATATATGATTTTGGGGTAGGGGAAGCTGATCTACGCAATGGGCTTTTTGGTTTCATAAGATTCATCCCGGTTAATGGTTTAAGTCCCCCTTATTCCCAATTCTACTATTCTTGGTGAATTTCTCTTCACCCTTGAGTTTTTATTCCGGAATGGGTCGGAATTATCAATCCCAGCTCGGTATTGACTTGTTCGGCCTAGGACGATGATTTCGACCGTCTAATCACTCAATTCCCGGCTTATTCCTATCAATGTCCGGGGAAAATTAAAGAAGGGGCATGACCGTGAAATGCGTCGAAATGACCATGAATCAACACGGAATAAGCGGGAATGACTGTGATATGCATGGAAATCACGGTCATTCCCGTCTATTCCGTGTTGATTCACGGTCATTTCGGCGCATTTCACGGTCGATTCCCTTCACTTCACGGTCATTTCCATGCATTTCATGGTCAATTCACTTCACTTCACAGTCATTTCCATGCATTTCACGGTCATTCCCGCCTATTCCGTGTTGATTCACAGTCATTTCGGTGCATTTCACGGTCATGCCCCTTCACTTCACGGTCATTTTCGCGCATTTCACGGTCCAATCGGCTCACTTCACGGTCATTTCCATGCATATCACGGTCAGTCCCGCCTATTCCGTGTTAATTCACGGTCATTTTGGCGCATTTCACGGTCATGCCCCTTCACTTCACGGTCATTTCGGCGCATTTCACGGTCAAATCGTACACTTCACCATGAAATGTGTCGAAATGATCGTGAATCAACATGGAATAGGCGAGAATGACTGTGAAATGCATGGAAATGACCGTGAAGTGAAGCGGATTGACCGTGAAATGCATGGAAACGACCGTGAAGTGAAGGGGCATGACCGTGAAATGCGTCGAAATGACCGTGAATCAACACGGAATAGGCGGGAATGACCGTGATATGCGTGGAAATCACGGTCATTCCCTCCTATTCCATGTTGATTCACGGTCATTTCGGTGCATTTCACGGCCATGCTCCTTCACTTCACGGTCATTTTCGCGCATTTCACAGTCAATTCGCTTCACTTCATGGCTAGGATTAAACCTTCCAATCCCTTTCAATCCCCCGAACCAAACATATCCCAGGCATTTTTTAAGGGATTAGGGTGAATTGGATGGGATTTAAGGGCCTGTTTGGTCGGGCGAATCCCATGGGATTAGGAGGGATGGGATGGATTGGTTTAAGCGTGATATGCATGGAAATGACCATAAAGTGAAGCGATTGAACCGCGAAATGCACGGAAATGACCGTCAAGTGAAGGGGCATGACCGTGAAATGCATCGAAATGACCGTTAATCAATACGGAATAGGTGGGAATGACCGTGATATGCATGGAAATGACCGTGAAGTGAAGCGATTAGACCGCGAAATGCGTGGAAATGACCGTGAAGTGAAGGGGCATGACCGTGAAATGCGCCAAAATGACCGTAAATCAACTTGGAAGAGGCAGCAATGACCGTGAAATGCATGGAAATGACCATGAAGTGAAGGGGCGTGATCGTGAAATACGTCGAAATGATCATGAATCAACACGGAATAGGCGGGATCAGGATCGGGTTTAGGTTTGAGTTTTCAAGTTTAGGTTTACGTTTAGGTTAGGGAGTTGAGATTAGGATTAAGTGTAGGTTTAGGTTTAGGGATTTGAGAATACGTTCAGGTTTTAGGTTTTAGGTTTAGGTTATAGGTTTAGGTTTAGGTTTAGGTTAAGGTTATAGGTTTAGGTTTGGGTTTAGGTTATAGGTTATAGATTTAAGTTTAGGTTATAGGTTTAGGGATTTAATAATAGGTTTAGATTATAGGTTATAGGTTATAGGTTAAGGTTTAAGTTTAGGTTTAGGTTAAGGTTTAGGTTATAGATTATAGGTTATAGATTTAGGTAATTGAGAATAAGTTAAGGTTTAGGTTTAGGTTATAGGTTACGGTGGTATAGGTTTAGGTTATGGTTATACGTTTAGGTTATAGGTTAAAGGTTTAGGTTTAGGTTATAGGTTAAAGGTTTAGGTTTTGGGATTTGAGAATAGGTTTAGGTTAAGGTAATAAGTTGAGGTTAAAGGTTTAGGTTAATGTTATAGGTTTAGGTTTAGGTTTAGGTTTAAGTTTAAGTTTAGGTTATAGGTTTAGATTTGAGAATAGGTTTAGGTTATAAGTATAGGTTTAGGTTAGGTTGTAGGTTAAGGTTTAGGAATTGAGTTTAGGTTATAGGTTATAGGTTTAGGTTAAAGTTTAGGTTGTAGTTATAGGTTTTGGGATTTGAGAATAGATTTAGGTTATAAGTATAGGTTTAGGTTTAGGAATTCGGGTTCGGGTTCGGGTTTATATTCGGGTTTAGGTTATAGGTTATGGGTTTATGTTAAGGTTTAGGTTTAGGTTATAGGTTTTAGGATTTGAGAATAGGTTTAGGTTATAAGTATAGGTTTAGGTTAGGGTGTAGATTAATGTTTAGGAAAACGACCGTGAAGTGAAGGGGCATGACCGTGAAATGCGTCGAAATGACCGTGAATCAACATGAAATAGGCGGGAATGACCTTGATATGCATGAAAATGATTGTGAAGTGAGGCGATTGAACCCCAAAATTTGCAGAACTGACCGTGAAGTGAAGACGCGGGACCGCGAAATGCGTCAAAATCACCGTGAATTAAGACAGAATATGCGGGAATGACCGTGATATGCATGGAAATGGGGACGAAGTGAAGCGATTGGACCGCGAAATGCACGGAAGTGACCGTGAAATAAAGACGTGAGACCGCGAAATGCGTCGAAATCACCGTGAATCAACACGGAATATGCGGGAATGACCGTGATATGCATGGAAATGGGGGTGAAGTGAAGCGATTGGACCGTAAAATGCATGAAAGTAACCGTGAAGTGAAGACACGGGACCGCGAAATACGTCAAAATCACCGTGAATCAACATGAAATATGTGGGAATGACCGTGATATGCATGGAAATGGGGGTGAAGTGAAGCGATTGGACCGCAAAATGCACGCGGCCAATACACGGTCATTTTCATGCATTTTACTTCACAGTTACTTCCATGTATTTTGCAGTCCAATCGCTTCACTTCACCCCCATTTCCATGCATATCAAGGTCATTCCCGCATATTTCGTGTTGATTCACAGTGATTTTGATGCATTTCGCGGTCCCACGTCTTCACGTCACGGTCACTTTCATGCATTTCGCGGTCCAATCGCTTCACTTCGCCCCCATTTTCATGCATATCATGGTCATTCCCACATATTTCGTGTTGATTCACGGTAATTTTGACGCATTTCGCAGTCCCGCGTCTTCACTTCACAGTCACTTCTGTGCATTTCACGGTCCAATCACTTCACTTCACCCCCATTTCCATGCATATCACGATCATTCTCGCATATTCCATGTTGATTCACGGTGATTTTGACGCATTTTACGGTCCCGCGTCTTCACTTCACGTCACTTTCGTGCATTTTGCGGTCCAATTGCTTCACTTCACTCCCATTTCCATGCATATCACGATCATTCCCGCATATTCCGTGTTGATTCACGGTGATTTCGACGCATTTCGCGGTCCCGCGTCTTCACTTCACGGTCAATTCCGTGCATTTCACGGTCCAATCGCTTCACTTCACCCCTATTTCCATGCATATTCCGTGTTGATTCACGATCATTTCGACGCATTTCGCGGTCCCGCGTCTTCACTTCACAGTCACTTTCATGCATTTCGCAGTCTAATCGCTTCACTTCACTCCCATTTCCATGCATATCACGATCATTCCCGCATATTCCGTGTTGATTCATGGTGATTTCGACACATTTTGCGGTCGTCTTCACTTCACGGTCACTTCTGTGCATTTTGCAGTCCAATTGCTTCACTTCACCCCCATTTCTATGCATATCATGATCATTCCCGCATATTCCGTGTTGATTTACAGTCATTTCGACGTATTTCGCGGTCTCACGTCTTCACTTCACGGTCACTTCCATGCATTTTACGGTCCAATCGCTTCACTTCACGGTCATTTCCATGCATATCATGGTCATTCCCGCCTATTTCGTGTTAATTCACGGTCATTTCGAAGCATTTCGCAGTCATGACCCTTCACGGTCACTTTCGCGCATTTCGCGGTCCAATCGCTCACTTAACAATCATTTCCATGTATATCAAGGTCATTCCCGCCTATTCCGTGTTGATTCACAGTCATTTCGACGCATTTCACGGTAATGCCCCCTTCACTTCACGGTCATTTCCCTAAACCTTAATCTACACCCTAACCTAAACTTATACTTATAACCTAAACCTATTCTCAAATCCCAAAACCTATTACCTAAACCTAAACCTTAACATAAACCTATAACCTATAACCTAAACCGAAACCTATAACCTAAACCTGAAGATAAACCTGAACCCGAACCCGAATTCCTAAACCTAAACCTATACTTATAACCTAAACCTATTCTCAAATCCCAGGACCTGATGGAATGAAATTGACCGCTAAGTGAATGAAATGAATTTCCGACCATTGACTTAATGGAATCTTGGAAAATAACTAGGTTGGTTGGTTAAAGTAGCTTCTCCTACCCTAAAATCATATAGGGCCTGTTTGGCTACGTAGATTAGATGGGCTTGAAAGGGATTAGAAGATAGATCCTAAGATTGGCTAGGCGAGCCAAACAGACAGGAGATCCTGATCTCGGGAGATAGCAATCCCATGGATCTTAAGACAATCCACTGACATCACCATCATTACCTTTAGGGCCTGTTTGGCAGAACCAATCCCACGGTATTAGGAGGAATGGGATCGCGAGATCCCGGGATATGCATGATGAGCCAAACAGACCTTGTGAACTTGTCCCGGGATATAAGTAATCCCATGGATCTTAAAACAATCCACTGACATCATCATCATTACCTTAAAATAGATCCCATCCCTTGGTTGGAAGGAGTGGAAGGTAAAATCCCAGGATATGCCCGGCGTGCCAAATAGACCCAGTGAACTTGTTCCGGGATATAACAATCCCATGGATCTTAAACCAATCCACTGACACCACCATCATTACCTTAAAATCCATCCCATCCCTCCTAATCCCATGGGATTTGCCCAGCCAAACAGGCCCTTAAATCCCATCCAATCCACCCTAATCCCTTCAAAAATGCCTGGGACGTGTTTGGTTCGAGGGATTGAAAGGGATTGGAAGGTTTAATCCCCAGATTGCCCGGGCATGCCAAACTGACCCGATATAGCAATCCCGGGGTATATCAATCTCATAGATCTTGCACTAATCCACTGACGCAACTATTATTACCTTAAAATCCATGCAATCCACTCTAATACCATCCCAGGATATGCCCGGTGTGCCAAACAGACCCAGTGAACTTGTTCTGGGATATAACAATCCCATGGATCTTAAACCAATCCACTGACACCACCATCATTACCTTAAAATCCATCCCATCCCTCCTAATCCCATGGGATTTGCCCGGCCAAACAGGCCCTTAAATCCCATCCAATCCACCCTAATCCCTTCAAAAATGCCTGGGACGTGTTTGGTTTGGGGGATTGAGAGGGATTGGAAGGTTTAATCCCCGGATTGGCCGGGCGTGCCAAATAGACCCGATATAACAATCCCGGGGTATAACAATCCCATAGATCTTGCACCAATCCACTGACGCAACTATTATTACCTTGAAATTCATACAATCCACTCTAATGCATCCAATCTGCCCGGCCAAACAGGCCCATAGGGTACATCAAGTAACCAATTTTAGTTTAGAAGATATTCTTGTCAAATGAATAAAGAAAGAAATGAAAAAAGAGAAAAAAAATTTATATGCTTATATATAAATATTTATATAAATATGTGTTAGAGAAAATTATAGGTGGAATAAAGTTTTCCATGAAAAAAAATAAAAAATTGCACTACGGTCAATGGCTACGGTTATAATCCGTAGCTATAGGAACCCCCAGCTGGGCGTGGCCCCGCCAAATCTGCGTGGCCACACCGGACGCTCCAGCAAGTGGCGCGGGTGCCATTAGTTTGGCGCGCCCACCCCAGTTTAAACCTCTATGGCTACGGACTAGGTATCTATGGCTACGATTATAATCCGCAGCGATAGGTCTGACCGTAGCAAATAACTTTACAGCAAGCTTCTTTTTTTTTTCGAATCTTTGTTTTTTTTTTTTGGTCCCATCATGAGGTCTATGTTATATCCAAACCGTCCATTTATTTGGCGAGCTCATATTAAAGCTTGGGACGGAAAATAAGATAGATCTAACTATCAAATGGACCACACTTTAAAAGGCAGTGGGGAATTGAACGTCTGCTGCTCTTTGTGGTGTGGTCCAGTTGATCTTTGGATATGATTTTTTTTTTTGGATAATGCTCTGAAATGATCTCGAAATATGGATGAACGTTGTGGATATAATAAATACATAACTGTGGGGCCCATGTAACGTTGATCACTTTTGACCTGTTCGTACAACTCGGAGTTCGAGGAGCGTCAGCGCTCGTCTTCCCGCTTGAAGGAAAAGGCAAGGGCATTTTCGACCTTTGGCAAGGCGTCCGTACAGCTAGGGCATATTCTCATAAGGGAAAATGAGGTGGGCTTAGTTTCCTAATTGGGCCATAAATGGGTCGTACAGTCACAAATTTCATATATATATATATGGGAAAAGGTACAATGAGCTCGAGCGTATGATAAGCTCCCATGAGGTCGAGCTGTGTGGGCCCCAACTGTGATGTGTTTCGACCATCAACATCGTGCATTTGATGGGTACCCTTTAAATTATGGGATATCCCAAAAATCAGCCATATACGGAACTCAGGTGGGCCATACCATCTAAAATCATGTGAAACATCGTTAAAACATATAAAAGCACTTGGTGGGTCCCACCTGAGTTTTGAATGCTGCTGAAACTTGGTATGACTCCTCATACAAGTGGGACACACATAATGGATGGGCTGGATTTGTAAACCACATCTTTTGTGGGCCTAAAAAATGGTTATGAATGTTTTAATGGTGCATGGCCCCCTCTCAACTTCTGTATGTGGTGTGGCCCACAAAAGTCACGGATTGACTTGATTTTTGAGACCTAGGCCCACGAGGGAATGGAGCATCTGACTGATGGGGTAGATTTTCGAAACGCATCACGGTGGGGCCCACACAGCTCGACTGCATGGGGCAGACGCGTACGCTCGAGCTCATTGTACCTTTTCCATATATATATATATATATATATATATATATATATATATATATATGGAAAAGGTACAATGCGCTCAAGCTGAGGATAAGCTCCCGTGAGGTTGAGCTGTGTGGGCCCCACCATGATTTGTTTTGACCATCAACACCGTGCATTTGATGGGTACCCTTTAAATTATGGGATATCCCAAAAATCAGCCGTATACGGAACTCAGGTGGGCCATACCATGTAAATTTATGTAAAGACACCGTTAAAACATATAAAAGCACTTGGTGGGGCCCACCTGAGTTTTACAAGCTCCTGAAACTTGGTTTGAACCCTCATTCAAGTGGGACACACATAATGGATGGGCTGGATTTGCAAACTACATCTCGGTGGGCCCTCAAAAATGGTTATGAAAGTTTTAATGGTGCACTGCCCCTCCCCACTTCTATATGTGGTGTGGCCCACACAACTCACGGATTGACTTGATTTTTGAGACCTAGGCTCACGATGGAATGGTGCATCTGACTGATGGGGTAGATGTTTGAAACGCATCACGGTGGGGCCCCACACAGCTCGACCTCATGGGGCGTTAAAATCAACTCGAGCGCATTGTACCTTTATATATATATATATATATATATATATATATATATATATATATATAAACACACACACACACACACAGAAACGCTCACCTGCGAACCAGTTCATACTTACTACACATGGACCATTCAGATTAGACACCCATGGCACGTGTGCAAAGGTGCTCACGTGCGTAGGTGCGCAGGGGAGCATGACTCTGTATATATATATATATATATATATATATATATATATATATATATATATATTCTATTAATTTGAACTGTGGCCATTGAACTAACGGTGGAAGACAAAAACATTTAGAGTTCAAATATGCGATAGAGGTGTGACCGTCAATTTTGTGAGGATTAGCACAGATAAAGGTATTTGAGTCCGTTGCAAGGTTGTGACTTATTTAATATAAATGTTTTTTCTCAAGGGGTAAGGGTTTATTGCGGAAGAGGGTTTGCTACACTTGTAAGAGCTTGGGAAGGAAATTTTCTCAAGAGAATTCAAGGTTTCTTAAATGCGCACGTTGCGAAGGGATGATATGATGATTATGCAATCGAAGAAGGTCAATTTGTACAACTTTAAGGTTTTTATTATAGTAAATCTTTGTTACTTTGTTTCAGTTTTTTTTTTTTAATTTTTTTTTTTTTTAAAATTTTCGAATGAGTTTTTCATGTAGAATATCGTGCGTTTGTGGATTGTTTACTTTTGACTTTGGTTATCTAATTTGTTATATTATTCTATCTTCGTATAGATTGGCAGTGGTTTTAGGTTTGAAATTCTAACACCTAGGGTTTAATCTAGATTTGTCGTGACTTGGTCTTACAACGTTGCGGTGTAATAAGGAGCCGGTAATAAAGTGACATCAGAGCATCAGGTTAGACATTCAAGATTCAATGAAGATGATAGATTCAAAATTCGATATACATAAAATTGATAGGTGGAACAGTTTTAGTTTGTAGCAACAAAAATTCTAACTTATCCAACGTAGTCACTTCAAACTTAGTGGATAGCTTCCAACCAGTAATATAACTATAAAATCCCACCCGTCAAGTTTTTGGTAGGGTTGAAAGTCGTGTCGGTTCAACCCAACTAACTCGTGACCGAGCTTGGGCTATATAAACACCAACCTGATAAAACTTAGTTTGGGCTTGGGTTGAAGTCTCGAGTTGTCCGTTCCAACTTGAATTCGATCAATATATATAAATTACTAATAAATTATGATTGAGTGTGGATTGTCCATGTTGAAGGCATGTGAAATTCCAATGCCGTAGGGTCTCATTAGTTCACTCCATTTGCAATGACACAGGCTACCAAGATATGCTAGATTTCTCTCCCAAATAGATCGTGTGATGCACAACATGACTTATTTGTCCTATATTTTAGCTTGCTCATTGAGAAAAAAAAAATGAAGTTCTTTATAATAAATAACTAAGTATAAATTAATAAAACCATAGGTATAGAAAATAACGAAGTTCTTCATAGTAAATAATTACATATATAATTAATAAAATTATAGATACAAAAAATAAGATGTGTACCGAAATATAATAAACTAATGTAATAAAGCATTTATCCACCCGACCAACCCAGTTAACCTAACTTATGATACAGGTTAGAGGATATTGACGAGGTATATGTAACTTATGATCCATCCGGTTAAACATGATTTATTTATTTATTTATTCTTTTTGGTGAAAGGGACATGCTCACCTACAGTCTACAGACATGCGAACGTTTGGATTACCTGTTAAACATTCCTGCCATGAGAAAGATGGCCACACCATAAAGATTACTTCGGGCTAAAATCAGGACTGTCCATTTATTGTAATCCAGGCCCAATGAATAGACATCCGAAGTATAAGTCAATGTTTTTGTGGTTTATTTGAACCGTTAGTTATTTTACTCATATATAATTAAAAATAAAATAAAATAAACGATTATACTCAGCTGCTGTATAAAATGTTAAGATACGACCCTTTCTTTTTTGAAAAAATATAATTTTTTTCAAAATCAAATCTTTGAAAATTTCTGTCCCAGTAAATGAAGGGTAATTGATATAAAAAAGGGGTGATCTACTCATATTTCCCGATATAAGATGGAAATAAACGAACAACCGTTGGTGTGAATCAGTATGCTATTGTAGCTGATCCAATTCATGGATTTCTATATTTTCATATTAGATTACGATTATTGTTGAAAAAATGTATTTTTGTGGAATGGATAATCTACATATGTAGATATTTATTGAAAATAGGTAGATGTACCTTAAGTTTTGATACAGCCGCTGCAACAGATCATTCATAAAATGCGGAAAGCAAAAAGATGCCCTTTTCTCTGCAAAAGAGCATGCCTTTTTCCAATCTTCTCGTCCTGTCACTGTACTTGTCGTATCTGCGCGACACGTGTCCGTCTGAACATTTTGTCGTGGTTCTCTGACCGCCACGTGGTAGGTGGGATATGAAAGACGCCAGGTCGAATATTCCCAGGAAACGTGCCACGTTAGCAGTCTAGACACGTGGGCAGATCTGCACGGATGCGTGGTAGTTGAAAAAGCTGAAACGAGATGAGCGGCAGGCGTGGGCCGAAGTGTTCTTTTCGCTTTACTTTTGTCGCCACGTGGCGGATCTAGGTGACGCGGTTTGTTTTAACTTGGAGAGGATTAGGTGCGGCCTCGGCCCTACACAAGACGGTACGACCCTTATCGTGGGGCCCTTCTTGACATATGTATTGTATATCCACGCCGTTCATCCTTTTTCCCAGATCATTTTAACATGATACATAAAATGAGACAGATCCAAATATTATGCGGACGATACTATAGGAAACGGTGGTGATTGAACGTCCCAACATTAAATACTTTCTAGGGCCAACCGTAAAGTTTAATTTCCATCCAACCTGTTGATATGGTCAAATAAACAAGGGAAAATAAATATCAACTTCATCGAAAATTTTCATGGCCAATTAGAAGTTGTTAATGGTCAATCACCACTATTTCTTATGATATGGTACACCTGAGATTTGTATCTTCTTATTTTTCTAGATCATGATCTAGAAGATAGAAAAATACGGATGGACGGTGCGGATATAGAATAAATATAGGAAGATGCCCACACAGTAAGGAACGCACCATCTTTGGTGTAGCCGGGGACGCACCTAATCCGCTCCCGTTTTAGCCGGCTGGAGGGTAATGATTCTGTGCTAGATTCCATGCGTCCTTTCGTAGGGCTTGCAGGAATTATGGTGGATCCGGACCGTCCATCTTCTGTTGCCTCCATCAAATGGTCCATCTATCACAAATGAAACTGATCTTTCAGAATCATCCATCATATTTATCCCCTCCTCTGCACGAGATACAGACGGTCGAGGATTTTTCATTGTACGGTCAGGTTCAAGGTCGAACATGGACGGATAGGATCTTCCAACCAGAATGGTTATATTATAAGCGGCACTATATGGGCCGTCCCGGTTCACTATCTTACTGCCACGTGTACGGTGGAAAAATGGGTTGCATAGTAGCTCGGTGGAGACGAATCTATGAAATTATTCCTTGTCAGTAGTGCCCTGTAGTCTGACGCTTGCGTCTTCTTTTGGAAGGCTTTGCTTGCAGAAAGCGATCGGTCATTTTCTACGAAAATGCCACTCATAGTCACATGCCGAGATTACCCTTCAGAGCTGGTGACGCGTGAGCATCCGCTCGGATTCGGGAGAACCGGAATATGGTAAAGCCATCTCTCTACTTTGCACTTGGCTAGGTTATCCATCAATCTGAACCATCCAAGTAGTGGATCCACCGTTGGATCGAAGTCCACTGTTTGGATGGATAGGACCATCGGATTAATGCGTATTTTGAAGCAGTTTTTATACGTAGTGGGAATCACTATATGGACGATCCTGATTGAAAGATTAACCTACCACGTGTAATGAAGTAAGTGGAGTCTGACTTGAAACATTTCCACCGTCCAATCAGTGATCCGTCAGCTGTATGGGCCACCTCTTGATGGTTCCGTTTGAAATTGAATTGATCAGATGATCTTGACGGTTCCCTCGCAGGACATTTAATGATGACAGTTGAATAAAGAAATGCCCGCAATCTAAGCGTATCCGAAATGACCACACCAATCCAAACTGAAACTATACAAATAATACATTCGAAAGTGATCGATTTAATGGTGAGGATCGTCTTACCGGAGTTCCATTAAAATCTGCTCCATCCATGAAAAGAATCATTCTATTTTGCACCTTAAAACTTTTAGATCCTACGTTGGGACATAATTAACGGTCTGATCATTTTGATTTTATAAATATGATCTATCTACTCTATCTTACAATATATGAACGGTACAGATTAAAACTCCTACCCTGAAGAATATGAAAAAGAAGATGGGAGTCAGGGAACCTCAGTATAGACGCGGCTACACCGAATCATCTTCTTTGTGAAGGGGCATCTTCGTCTTTTCCGATTCTCTTAAGTCACCACAGCCACGAGAACTCGTGGCTAGAAAACCCCTCCTTTGCTGACTCGGATGCCAGCTGGCAAAACCCTTTCCAAAACTTACGTTTCCCAGTAAAAACGAAAAGAAAAGAAAAGAAAAGAAAAGCACCTCACGTGCTACGTGCTTCTTTTTCAAAATGAGTTTGTTTCTCCTCCATCGCGACTTACTATCCAGTGTTCGTTGCGACTCACTGGGGCCATGTGATGAAATTGATCCGATAATTTTTAACCGTTCGGATTATTTTTAATATCATTAAAATATTTTCTGATGATAACACGACAGATAATCCTAACCTTTTATTTTTGTAGTTCAACTAGAACCACTGATTTTTTTTTTTCATTCTTCTGAATTCATTTATATAATAGAAGTCATTTTATTGTAATTTTCCTAGTATGAAACTCATAGCGTAGATTCCATAACATAGACGGTTGAGATCATAAGAAAAATCAGCATGTGGGCCCCAGCGGTTGAAGGGGCATGTTAGATTCTAAGTCGCGACTGAGGAAAAGTAACTCTACGTGCAAAGTCTAAGTTGCGAAGGTAAGTTTGGTTCTTAAAAGACGCTGGATAAAAGGTCGGGTCTACAGTGGTAATTTTCTCTTGAAAAAAGGGCTTTTCTTATCCAATGCAAACGTGCAAACGGTTTGTTGTGGGCCCTCAGAAATCAGATCCGTCCATCACTCAGATGGGCCACACCGGATAAAACATTTACCTTTGATTCTTACATAGGAGCCACCGTATTATTAATATAAAATCCAATCCATTGATATGAAACATCTACCTCAGATGATGAAACAGTTAATAAAATCCGGCCATTCTGAGTGTTGGGTGGGTTCCACAGATAATCAAAGGTGTCAATCCAATCATAACAGTTCCTACGTGTGTGGCCCACATGAGGAATCGATTTCCGTGATTATTGTAAAATGCCAAAATAGGGAAAGGCCTTCATGATGGTCGGAGCGGATTTCATCAATACATGAAGGTGGGGCCCACAGCTACCGTTTGCACCATACTGCGGTGAAACCGTTTGTACCGGATAATTTCCCGGGTTTTTCCAGGGTTTTTTTTTTTTTTGCTTCTTCCAGCATTTGTTCTTCCAGCCTCTCTCTCTTTCCCTCTGAAGGACATGCGCTTGGATTTCTTCGATCTCTTCACTGCGAGGATCGGACGGCTGAAATATGTCTGAGAGCAAAGATCCGGCGATCAAGCTCTTCGGGAAGACGATCCCATTACAGGATGGTCAGATTCCGGAATGGAAATCCGATCTCTCCTCGACGTCGGATGCCACCGATGAGAAAAAGGTCGGCTTTCTTCGAGCTTTTTTCTCCCTTTTGCGTAATTTCAGATCTGTTTTAGGGGCTTTTTCCTAATGAGGATTTGAAATGGTTTTTTTTTTTCCTGGTTCTGATTTTTGAAAATGTTCTTTCCTTTTCATCTCTCTCTCTCTCTCTCTCTCTCTCTCTCTCTCTCTCTGTTTTTATTATTATTTTTATTTTTTAAATTTAAATTTAAAATTTTAATTTTTATAAATATAAATTTAAGCGAAGATTATTGCGTTTTCTGTAATTTATATGAACTTCGTGGCTCTTTTTTGGGATATATTTTGTTGATTTTGTTTATTTCCCAATAGTTTGATTGCATGCACTTTCAGAATAAGTTAGGGTATTTTTTTTTTTGGTAATTTCTAGTAATTTTTTAGGGTTATTATTATTATTATTTTCTATTTTTATGTTATGAGTTTTTTTTTTTTCCAGATATCTGTTTTTTTGTTGATTTTAATTATTTTAAAAGCCTGAAAAGTTGAGAAAATAAAGTAACAAATTTGTAAATTTCATTACTATTAAAAAAAAATTATACTGGATTTCTTGTATGTGCCGATGTTAGTTGTGTAATCTTTCGAAGGTTGGTTTTGTAATTTTGATTTTTCAGCAAACCCCTAAAATCTCTATTTTTGATTGATCCTATTCTAATTAGGGTAGAACCCGTCTGGGTTTCGTGAATTCCGGATTCGTTTTCGTGGGTTCTGGATGCAGATCATGTTGGGAGAGAGAAAAATTGAAGTTCTGTCAAGAATTCATTGATGAAAAGGAAGAATTGAGTTTCGTGAATTTCGTAGTTACTGAATCATTTTTGGTTTGATTTGAAAAAAATGAAAGAAGAGGACTCCACGGATTGAATTATTTTTGTTCTTTGATAGAGTGTGGTCGACTGTGTTGCTAAGAGACAAGTGAGGCTCCTTACTGTACACCTGGTGTGAATATTGAAACCGAACCGCCCAACTGGAACCGCTGTTGATTTGTCATGTGCTCAAAATCAAGTTGATTGGACAATCCAGACCTCTGATTAATGGACTTGGGTTTGTTGAATCTTGTCCGTTGACTATTTATTATGCATTTGCAATGCTTAAGTGTCCACCTTTGACAGGTTAGAGACATGGTTTCAGTGTAGATATTGGGTGATAATCTGTCTATCATGTGTCCCACTTTTTGTACGGTTGAGATTTGAGGTGGAGGCCATGTTTGGAGCTTCTTCTGATTCTTAGCTACAAGTCAGTTGACTCTGCTCCATCAATACCCTTATTTTGAAATACCAAGTTTGGAGTCGTCGGTGGTTGTGAATAATGTATGGATAAAGAAAGAGAATTGAGTTCAGCGAACTTCACCATTTTCTTTTGAATGCTAACGCTGATTTTTATTCAAAAAGAAGAATTGGTCTGTGTTTTGTGAATTCTGGATTCCGCTCTGTGAATTCTGGATTTAGATTATGTTGGAAAAAATCAATATTGTGTCAAGAATTCAATGATAAAAATGAAGAATTGAGTTTCATGAATTTTATTGTTATGGAATCATTTTTGGTTTGATTCCTGAACAAATTGTGTATTTTGGGGTTTTTGATAAAGCGTTATCAACTGTGATGTTGATAGCAGATAAGTGAGGCTCCTTACTGTACACGTGTCATGAATAGTGAATCCAAACTGCGCAAATGGTGGGAAATGCTATTGATTTGTGGGGTACTCAAAATTTGGTTGATTGGGCAATCCATATCTCTGATTAGTGGACATAGGTTTGTGGAATCATTTAATATTGGGAAAAAGAAAAAAAAAATCAATGTTCTGTCAAGAATTCAGCGATAAAAATGAAGAATTGAGTTTTTGGTTCGATTCGTGAACAAATTGAAGTATTTTGGGGTATTTGATAAAGCGTGATCAACTGTGCTTTCGATAGCAGATAAGTGAGGCTCCTTACTGTACACGTGGCATGAATAGCGAATCCAAACCGCTCAAATAGTAGGAAACACTTTTGATTTGTTGTGTACTCAACATTAGGTTGATTGGATAATCCAGACCTCTGATTAGCGGACATGGGTTTGTGGAATCTTTTCCATTGACTACTTTCTTTTCCACTTTTACAATGCATTACGTGTCGGCCAATTGACCAGTTAAGAACATATTTAAGTGTAGATTTTGGGTGATAATCCATCTGCAGTGGGTCCCGCATTGGTGTGGCTAGGATTTGAGCTACATGTCATGTTTATACAGGAGGGGAGCTTCACCTGTATCCTAACTACAACTCAGTTGACTCTGCTGTATCAAAATCTTTAGTTTAGATAAAGAAAAAGAATCGAGTATACTGAATTTCATATTGTTTTTGAACGGTAATGCTGAGTCTTATTAAAAAAGAAGAGCTTAAATGTCCCCAAGGAACTGAACTTTGTATCACAAGCGGAGAAAACCAATATTTTTTTGGCTAATTTATATGCAAGTGAATTCCCCTCCCAACCAGTGGACTTGTGATCATGAAATTATGGAATTGTTTCTGGTTCAATTCATTAAAGGAAAAAATAAGAAGCTCGTGGGGATTTTCCATGGTCATGGTAGCAATAAAATTCTCTACTGCTAGGGGCGGTTAAAGCCTTGTATGTTTGGATGATGTCTCATCGTCTACTTTAGTTGTCATGGTGTTTTTTCCTTTTATTGTTTCTCCCTTTTCTTTTTGGAAGTGTTTGGTTGCTCCACATTTCATGAAATTTCATGATAATTTGAATCAAATTAGACTGCTTTATCATGAGTCAGCGCAACCAAATGCACCCTTTACAAAATCTTTGTATCCATTAAAAAAAAGAAGAAAAAACTTGTGTAGATTGAATTATATTTGCCTCTCAAACTACTTTACAAAGAAAAAACTCTAGAATTCTGCTAATCCAGAGAAGGAAAGAAAAAAGAAGAAGAAGAAAAGAATGAAATTCATATGGTTTTATATTTATCAGAGATTTGACAGTTTTGTCTTCCAGATAAATTTAGCGGCCATGCCTAGCTATGTTTCTGAGTCAAGTGCAGAATTAAGTAATGCTAAGTGCACACCAGTCTCCATGTTGACACGTGGCAGGCATTTACAGGATCTGAGTCACTCATCCTGCCGGCCAAACTGTATTTAGTCTAGTAGGATGATCCTGGCCATTTGATTGAAAGAGGCCAAAAATAAGTGTGGTCGTTTCTTCCTCAATTGACTGCTTAGGATCGCCCAACTGGTTTTATTTTATAGTTGTGGCCCATTTATGGGGTTGCGTGGTTGATGATTGACTCTGATCTTGTACACGCCTGACATGTATCCACACCAAAACTCACGTGAAAAAATGTGTACAATTAGCATTCTAGGTCAGAATTGGTGAGATTCAATGTTTACGATTGCTATTTCTACCCAGATTGATTCATGCTCTAAATTACTTGTGGGTTTGAAACGCAGCCAAGCAGTTCATTTTATTGCACATCTGATGAGTTTTGGTTTTAAATTTCAGGACACATGTGGAGAAACAGTGCACAAGGAAGTCAAAGATACACCACTGGGAACTACGGAAGAGCCCACCAAGACAGATAGCTTCTCTGGTGTGAAAGATGGCAAGGAAAATGAGCATCATGCTGTGATGGAGGACAACAAACCAGCAGTGGATCCTAAGGCTGAGGAAGAACATATGGAAACCGATGCCGAAGATGGTGAGGAGAAGGTCCCCAAGAAGGTGGACAAGATCCTCCCATGTCCCAGATGCAACAGTATGGACACGAAGTTCTGTTACTACAATAATTACAATGTTAACCAACCTAGGCACTTCTGCAAGAATTGTCAGAGATATTGGACGGCTGGGGGGACGATGAGGAATGTCCCAGTGGGGGCTGGACGGCGGAAGAATAAGCATGCTGCCTCACATTATCGTCACATAGTGATGTCATCCGACGGGATACCCACGACTCGGGTAGATGCCGCCCCTGACTGTGGGATGCCCGCCCCTGCTGGACCTCTGAAGGGGAATGGAACAGTCCTGAAATTTGGAAAGGATACACCCCTATGTGAATCCATGGCCACCGTGCTGAATCTTGGAGACCGGAAGGCAAAGGTTGAGGTGGGTCCTGTGGCTAGTGGTGAAAACGGAGAGGAGTCATCATGTGTCTCTTCTGTGACAGCTTCTGCTTGCTTGGAAAACCAGTTGCCAGAAAACTTGGTTCAGATGGAGCAAGGAGGTGTCCTAGGTTCTTGTAATGGGCTTCCTCCACTGCATCGCCTTCCGTGTTATCCTGGACCTCCTTGGGCTTACCCTTGGAATCCAGCTTGGCACAATGCTGCTGCCATGTCAGTGGGCCGGTGCTCGTCTGAGCTGGTTTATGGTTTGGAGAGCAGTAATGCCAATCCTGTTCAATGGAGCTCGCCACCATTGGTGGCAGCTCCTGCATTCTGTGCTACGAACATTCCTTACCCGTTCATGCCAGTACCCTATTGGGGCTGCATGCCTGGTTGGGCTGGTGGGGCATGGAATGTTCCATGGGTCGGGTCTAAGGAGAGCCAATCGCTGTCATCCTCCACCAGCAACAGTGGCTGTTCAGGAATTGGCTCGCCCACCTTGGGCAAACATTCTAGAGATGTGAATTTTCAGGCAGAGGAGGAAACAGAGAAGTGCCTCTGGGTTCCCAAGACACTGAGAATCGACGACCCAGATGAGGCGGCGAAGAGTTCTATATGGGCCACTCTTGGTATCAAGCATAACAAGAATGAGCCCATAACAAAAGGCGGCATCTTCAAAGCTTTCCGGCCCCAGATGGAAGGCAAGGGCCACACATCAGATGCCAAGCAGGTCCTGCAAGCAAATCCGGCCGCTTTATCCCGCTCTCAGACTTTTCAAGAGAGCACGTAAAGAAGTTCCTGCAACAATCCGTTTCGGCCCATTTTGGCTTCTCTTTCCTTTGTATAAAGCATATGGGTGCAGTTCTAAGCTCCCACTTCTAACATGACATCATTTATTATGTGGATTAGAGGATATGGCTTCAGCAACAAACCAACCATAGAGAAGCTAAAAAATGCTTATCCGAGTGTTCTCCGAAGCTGTCTGTCAGGGGATTTGCATGGGCTGTGTGTCAGATCATTCGAAAGTGTATGCTGTAAATAGTAGAGAGAGTTGTTGTTTATAGCTGCTACATTGATATTCTGCCCAAGTTTTAGTTTCGAAAATTTCATTCTCGTTTTAAATCATGGATTGGAATTGGAGCAATGCTTCAGCTACTTAGGAGATCAAGGGTTGCAACTCCCCTAGTTGGTCCATCTGTACCAGTTCATGCCTAGCGGTGCGGCTTTGAAATTGGCGGTCAGAATTTCTTAATCCTAATTATGAGATATCTGTTTGAGATTTAGTAGGTTCTTCTCTTGATTTGATGAAGCATACAAAGCTTGTCTAAATTTAGGCTGCATTTACGAATCCTACTCTTCGTTCAGTCTTATATACCAAGTCTCCCTTAAAGTCTTAATATGTTGCTATCGCCTAGAGTTCCATGTCTTTTTACCATTAGATGGTGGTGATTCATTGGAGTATTGGGTGCGTGGTGAAATGGGGAGGAAAATATCAGCCTCTTCTTCGTCTAAGGTAATCTTTGAATAAACAAGGAATAAATTTTTAAAAAGCTGATGTTATTCAATGTATAAATACAGTAGTTTAGTTAGAGAAAAGAAGGAAATATGAATTGAATCTAGGTCAGTGATGAAAACATGAGGAATAACCATACCTAGGACTCCAAATGGCAAACAGTCTTCACATTATGTTTTAACATTATTGTCATTGTCATCCAACACAAATCCTCGGCACGGAATATAATCCCAAAGTACCCCAAAGACTCAAATATAGTCAATCAAGAAGGTGGTAAGACCCTTGCAGAGTTCCCAAGCTTTATCTCAACCTATTGGGTTTGGTACATGAATCCCATTCCGCCTATTCTTGTCTATCAACGACCATATTTTATCCCACAGTAGTAAGCCTTTATATTTTGCATGGCATCTTCTATCTTGTGGCGGCTGCTGGAATTGGAGTGGAAGTATATGTAATCAAGACAGAGCAATTCACACCCAGATCCATAGCTCAACTGGTGGACTGAGTGGAGATACCTCGTTTCAACACTTGAGGTCTTGGTATCGATCCCTAGTGGGGGTGGCTAACATGGAGTGTGTGTACTGACATGGGTGTGTACTAACAAGCTAACCCAAAAAAAAAAAAAAAAAAAAAAAAAAAAAAAAGAAAAAAAAAAAAAAAAAAAAAAAGAAAAGAAAAAGACAGAGCAATTCCATTATATTCAAAGAATCAAAGTGTCTGGATAGTTTGTTTGCCATTTTGTACATGGAATGTTTGGTTATTTCATGAAGGAAACATGGTTTGAAAACCTGAAAACTTTACTCGACTCGACGTTCAGCTAGGTGTGGCTTTGAAGTCTGGGCCAGACTTGGGTTGATATTAATAATTATAATTAAAAGTATCAGGCACACCAAAAATAGTTAGAATATGTATTAGTAGTATAAAATAGAAATTTCGTCATCAAGCCATGCGAGGATATTGCTTTATCTGTTTGTACTATTGAGTCCTGACTTGCTGGTTGAGTGTGTCTCTCCTTGTGGTAGAGGTGGTGGATTTGATTCCCACTAATAATAAAACCATGACTTACCTGAGTGACTGGTCACGTATAGTTCTCCAAGTGGTCAAGTCGACTCAATGAGTCTTCCCGAGTTGGGATCGAGTCAGGATCAAAACAGAACTTCCATGTGACTCAGCCGATTTTTGAGTTGAGTTAGTGAGTGTAGAACAATGGATGGAAATAGGTATGTAGAAAGCATGTGGGCATGCCTAAGGTAGGTGAGCATTTGCATGCATATGAACTTGTGAATTTATTCAAAAGCTGCTTGGGTAGGGGTACATGCATGTGTTTAGTTCTAGTCATCGGGTCCTTGCAGTTGTCTCCATTGCTTGTGTGAATAATTGAAAGCTTTGCCGTTGGTACAATGTCCTGAAGATGAGGATTCCGGGCCTATAAAAATGGGTTTTCTACAAACTATGGAGATCATCTCAAACCACCAAATCGGTTGCCTTTTTCTCAAAACCTAATAGTGCAGATGGTGATACCAGTAGTGTCGAGGCTGATCACCCTTTCCCGGCTTTGATTCCATCAAAGCTAGGGCTTCAACTTGAGTTTAGGTCAAACTGAACCCGATTGACCTAACCCGAGTTCAAGTTGGGTTGTGAAGATCCTTGGGTTGGGTTCGTATTGGAAAACACCAACTCAATTTGAATTCGGGTTGGGATCATGTGTATCTGGGTTGGGTCAGCTTAGGTTGGGTTGGGTCAAGTATAGAATACTTCGGGTTGGGTACATAGGGGTGGAATTCAGTTGGGTGGGGTTGCTAGTTGTGTCCTCTTGAGGTCGGGTTGGGCTCAGCCGCTCAGGTTGACCCTCAACCCAACTTAATCTGCCCAAGTTGCACCTGACAAGGGTACCAAAGGGATCTGCAGATACGTAGAAAAGAGGTTACATTATTCCATCTATTTGACCATCTATATGCACCTATCTTCGACAGATAATTCCATTTGCAGATATTCACAATCTTTAGAGATATGTGCATGCTTAGTTGAGATACGCAAATCTGTACAGTCTATTCTCTATGCTCTCCCTCGAACTGAGGCTGAGTAAATTAGCATTAATTTGTCTACTAGATAATCCCGGTGAGCTCGAGTCATTGCTTTTTGTAAAGATATCAACAAGCTGTTGTTGCGAAGTAACCTATGGGAGCGAGATTACCCTAGCAAGATAGTTTTCAAAAATAAATGGTAGCCAACTTCTATATGGTTGGTATGCTCATGGAAAACAGGATTGGAGGCAATGCGGATGGCGCTAGTGTTATTTGTGTATAGATGCTTGGGGCCAAGTGTGGAACATGTAGTTCTTGTAGAAGGTCACGTAACCACGTAATTTCATTGCAAGCAGAAGACAGCCTGATATTCGGCTTTTGTGGAGGATTTAGAAATGTTGTGTTGCTTCTTGCGCTTGTAGGAGATAGGGGAATCACTAAGGAATACACACCAACCAGTTGTGGAGTGTAGTGTATCTACGCATCCTTTCCAGTCTGCATTAACATAGGCACGTAACTGGAATGAAAAGTTGGATAGGAAAAACAACCTCAGTGATGGGTACTTGCATTATCTTCTCCTGTAATAACTATCCCATCCACATATAGTAAAGAATAGTGAATCCATTGGAGCTGTAAAGGATAGAGAGAATAATCTTGAGAGCTTTGAGTATAGCTAGCATGAAGAATGACTTGTTGAAACTGTTCAAACCATGCACATGGCACTTGTTTCAAGCCATAGAGGGATTTCTTTAGATGAAATGCCATATTTTTAGCATGACAGAAGCTTGGAAAGGACGCATTTACACAATCTCCATTAGATGGCCATGTAAGAATGCATTTTTCACATCCATATGATATATGGTATATTGTCGAATGGCTGAAAGAGCGATTGTCATGCGCACAATATTCATTTTAGTGACTAGAGTAAATGTTTCATCATAATTGATGCCACACTCTTGTTTGTAGCCCTAAGCAAATAATCTAGCTTTAGTCAATTTCCAATTAGGTTTGAGTTTTATTGAGAACACCCATTTTAGGACAAGGCACAAGATCCCAAGCTTCATTCTCCTTCAAGATTTGAATCTCTGCATCCATAGCATTCTTCTAACATAGTCTTGTAGAGGCTTGTTGAGAACTGGAGGGAATATCAACTGAATCAAAAGAAGAGAACAATGAACTATGTTGGAGAAGAAGACTCAATCGGTTAGGTGGATGAGAAATGTGCGTAGAGCGTACTGGCTAGGTGAGATCTGAGTCATATATCAGGTGGGGCCCTTTCATGTATCCCATGGCCCAAGGTGGGTTTGTTCTTATTCCAAGTTGTTATTTTTAGGGATACTACCATGAAAAATGCATGTCTGAAAAACTCCCTGGTGAGGAAAGGATGTATGTATCGCTGCTACCACTTCATAGAAACTGTTGATCACTGTTTCACCGCAACCGCCTTGACTCTAGCATATTTGGTGGTTAGGAATGGGGAAAAATGAAAAGAAGATCAGGACATTTGCATGGATTTGTCCAATCATCTCGACCGTACACACCCAATGTGGAATTCATAGCACAAGTAACAAGGACTCCCATTTCTTGTGCCTTGACACATGTGAAAATACAACATAGAGCTTGTTATTGTCCTCATCGTCATCATCATCATCATCATCTAAGCTTTATCCCAACTAATTGCGGTCATCTACATGAATCCTATTCCGTCCATTCTATCTAGGACCATATCCTCAGTTAAACCAAACGTCATCGATTCTTTTCTTACATGACATAGAGTTTGCGTTCTCCTTAACTGATGGGGTTTTCACTAGTTACGTAAGTTGCAGAAATTGCGTGCGGGAGCAGTTGTTGTGGCTGCAACCGCAAGTAGAAAGTCCATTTAAGACCCGATGCATCTAGGAATTACAAGACTCCGAAACAGGAGTGGCACCGTAAATGGAAGTTTCATACCATGCATATTTCGTAGATAGAGCTTGAACAAATTGTGTAGGTCTTTCGTATCTCATTCCACCCAATTGCCTGATTGATTTGATTTTGGCCTGATTTAGACACGTGCCAAATATGCGAACCGCTGTTGCCAAATGAACCACAACAATAGTCATGTATTTGTCCTAGTGCTCTCAAAACACTATTGAGATATTATGCTCTTAGTTGCCTTGGGACACTAAGATCAGTCTAATACATTGATCCAGACCATTCATTGTATCCATCGCAATTTTAATGGCTACCATATAAAACATCAAACAATCTGACAACTATTAACCATTTGATCAGTGGACTAATATTGATGGTTAGGATTGTTTACAAAATTAGGTCCAATCAACGATTTGATCCATATATTTGTTAGAGCCTACCCTGAATTGCGTATTATTTTTAAGAAGTCTTTTTATTGGGCAATCATAACCATCACATTCATGACTTGGGAAAGGATGTCTAGGGAAAATAAGCCCAAATCAAGGATGAATTGGATCATCTGATCAGTGCGTTTTTTGCATGGTGGCCCATAAAATGTGTTATGGAGTGAATAGATAGTTCAGATCGATCTATTAGACTGGACCGATGCAACTGGGAGCAATATAACGTACAATGCTTTGAGAGAACTGGGCATTTTTGTTTATAATTTCTTTGTAAGAGAGATGGCTATTTCTAATATTCTTTATTATCAGTAATAATTTATTATTATTTACTATCGAGTCTAGTCAGGTAGATTCTTCATGGGTTCTAATCCAAACTGTTTATATGATGGGGCTCATCGTGGATGGTGAGTGCGTGGAAAATCTTCTAAATTGGAATATGTTTAATCCTTTGATGTAGTGTTTGATTGGTTACACCAAATATAAAGAAATTTCAAGCACTAATCAAATTGGTAGTGTAAGTTGGAATCCTTGGAAGGCCATGGAATTGACCATGAATCCATTGGGCCTGTTTGACGAACTATTGAAAAGAGATCACGGTGACCAATGTCGTGGATCTCCCCTAAGAAGGAGAAGAAATGACATTCAAAGAAGATGAATGCAAGGCTAAAGCAGAAGAATTGTGATTATATTGAATGGCACCCGAGTGATGGCCAACAACTGGAATCGATGGGCCAATTTGATGAGTGATTGTGTAACATCTCGGATTTTTATTGTTTTGGATTTCCAAAAATCCTTAAATTTTTTTTAATGTAATTAACTCATATTATCACTTACTGACCATTGGCACTCAATGCTAACTTATACATGGGTGATTGTAACGTCCCGTCCAACCAGCACAGTGTCCTGGGGCGTCCACGTCGGATTTGCCGCAGGATCGTTCGTTTAAACTACTCAGGGTGAGGTATCACAAGTAAATTAAACCTAGGATTAGCCCATTGGACTAGACCAATCTGGTTATGATTGAACCAAGTGCGGGCCGCCAAGCCAGATGACCTGTTTACACTTAACAACAGCCCGTGTGGGCCATCCAGCGACCGAGGAGGGTCAGAAAAATCCAAAAGTTTAGGAAATCATAGATCTCACTGGGCTTGTAGTCCATCACGGACTGCGGACCCAGTGGACACCCAGAACTGGGATCTGGCACTAGCCGAATGCACCCTACCAATGCCAGAATTGGAATCTGACACTTGCAAATAAAACCGAGATACCAGGCCTTCCAGCCGTCGGATTCCTTCCAAATTTACGAAGAAGGTTTAATGTATTTTTCTATGCCCGCCCACAAAATCTGGGTCCCGATCGTGGCACGGTGACCGTTGATCGCAAATCGGGCCCGTACGATCAAACCCCATATCCGATCGTTTTCAAATTTTGCATGGCCCTTCATCGGGCCATGGACCACTTATCCTATAAATTTCATGGCCAGAGAGCCACCAGAAATGCCCCATTAATCAGAATGGGCCTCTTAGGGCCATTTAAAGAATCGGAACCCTATGCTCAAACCCCATATTAGTTCATCCGTTTGATCTTAGATTTTGCATGGCCTCTCATCGGGCTATGAGACACCTACACCCCAAATTTGATGGTCGGAGGGGTGATAGGGCCGCCTCAACATCAAATAGAGCCCTTGTAGGCTATTTTGGAAAGTTATGGAAACTTAAGGCCAAGGGGCCCAACTCTAGCAAATAAAATCCCTAACCCTTATCTCATAACCCTCACCACAACCACCATTGCCAAGGGAGAAAGAGAGAGCTAGAGAGTAAGGAGAGAAGAAGGAAAGAGTGAAGAAGGGCAAGGTGGACGCTAGATCGAGGTGGGGCCCAAGGAAATCAAACCCCACAACTCCATATCCCTTCTCCAAAGGGAAACCCAACACCACAACCACAAGAAACGTCCATTGATCGTCTAGGTAAATCTCTCATCCCTTTTTCGTTGAAACCCTTGTGATGAGAAGGGATTTATTTAGGATTCTAACATGTAAATGTTGCTTTAGGGATTCCTCCTGATCAACCCCCGAAATCCATCTTCCTAGGTCGTTCCCAAGCATTCATCGAATCTGAAGGTGCGGACTATTGGTCTTAGGTGGCCTAGCACTAACTATAGTATGAGTTTAATGATTTTGTTTGTGTGAGTGGTTGTATTGGAAATTCTAGAGGAACCTAGGAATGGTGTGTTTGTTGAAACTACATGGGTTTGCATGTTTAGTTCTTGGTTGATGTTGATCTTGTCCCTCACATGTTTTAGTTTACGGATGATTACATGTTCTTGTTTGTTGATTGATTTCTCTCATATGAGTTGCTTCATAAGGTGTAGGAATCTTGACTCTTGTGTGTGTTTTGATCCCTTGAGATGTTGAAGTGCTTAACTTCCTCTCTAACCCACAATACTCACATGCACTTGTTTACAATAATGTATCATGCTTATTAGGGACATTGAATTGTATGATAGAATGTATGCAACATGATACTGTATGTTGGTTGATAACCTTGACGTTGGCATGCTATGAATTATTGTCGAACCCTTGGATTGGTCAGGAACACGAGGTTAGACGGTAGTCCTATTGGTTGGACTACCCTAAGACTAAACCCGCTAATTGGGTGGGTGCGTACGGGCGGCAGTAGTTCGACTACATGGGTCTATTGTACCCGATGTTGTTCGTTACGTGCTCACCTGACTTGTACGGTTTAGCCTATTACTGACCAATCTTGATTGATAACCATGTTTGCTCACATATGTATGAAACCTGGAACACCCTAGCACCGTTGCAGCCCACCAATAACACTTGAAGTTGATCCACTGCCTCGTGAGCCGGGCATGGTGGAATGGGATACTGTGTCCGAGCTGTCGGCCTACGCTAGGGTGACGTGCCTCCCCGTAGTGACCGCGAGTGATCCCTTCCTCTCGGCACTCCCCATGTGCTTGGAGTCGGGGATGGGGAACCCGACGGGATTAAGGATCGCGGGGTCTCGGCTTTACACGTTGGGGGGCCTTGGCCTCAAAACCAGTTTAGGGTATTGATACGTGGGGTATACCAGATTCTCAAACCTGCTGGATGAATGGACTTAACTAAGAACCCGGTTAACATTATCATTGCATTGCACTAGCTAGGTTGGCGACTCGGCAGTCGAGGTCACTCTGAGGGAGTGTTGACATACGCGATCGTTAGACGGAGTCGCTCGAGGGAGTGTTGTGGCGAGGGCATGCATCATTTCATCCATCATGCATGCGCATTAATAAGATTAGTTTAGTGACTGTGATTGATTGCTTTTCATTAAATCCGTAATATAAATGATGCTTGTGATAACTTGAGACTAATAGTTCACACTGAGTTGATCACTCACTCCCACTCTGGGACGGTGTTTTAAAACACCAATCAGACCCATTCATAGATGCAGGGGATGCAGAGCAGGCGGAGCATGGCGATGCCACTCTCGACGAGGAGGAGCTGTCATACTTCCAGATGATGCGTGGGACCTCATCGGACCTGTAGTTGGTCCAATGGATTGCTGAGCCATGGGCTCGGCCCTATTATTTTGGGACCTACATTCTTTTTGTGAGTTTGTCGGGCGGCCCATTGTGCGCAGTTCGTATTCTTTTGGACATGTACATTTAGACATGCATATATATATATATATACATATATATATATGTATATATACATATATATATATATACATACATATTTGATCTCTTTCAGTTCAGTGGATGTATGCGGTTGTGCTCCATGCTCCAAGTAATTCCAGGTTGCGCATTTAAACTTGGTTAAGCGTATATTGACAAAAATTGGATATAAGTGACCCCGGGAATTCGGGAGTCGAGTGTATGCACGACCCCTGATTTTCAGGGCGTTACAGATTGAGAAGAGATTATTGCAACCGACATTATGGATGGCCCCATAAGAAGAAGAAACTACACTCCAAGAAGATGAAGGCAAGGTTGAAGCAGAAGAACCACAATCATGTTGAATTGCACCTAGGTGATGGCCCACAATCGGAGTTCGCCCATTTAATGAGCAATTGAGAAGAGATCATTGCGACCAACGTCATGGATGGCCCCATAAGAAGAAGAAACAACACTTTGAGAAAATGAAGGCAAGGCTGAAGCAAAAGAACTGTGATCAAGTTGAATTACACCTAGGTACTGGACCCAACCAGAGTCGATTAGCCCATTTGATAAGCGATTGAGAAGAGATCATTATGACCAATGTCATGAATAGCCCCATAGAAGGAGAAGAAACAACGGTTGAAGAAGGTGAAGGCAAAGCTGAAGTAGAAGAATCGAGATCATGTTGAATTGCACTCAGGTTGTCGGACACAAATGGGGTTGGTGGGCCCATTTGATTAAGCGATTAAGAGGAGATCATTGCGACCAATGTCGTGATGGCCCCATAAGAAGGAGAAGAAACAATACTTGAAGAAGATGAAGGCAAGGTAGAAGCAAAAGAACCGTCATCTGTTAAATTGCTTCCGTGGTGTGGCCCAAAATCTGAGTTGGTGGGCCCATTTGATGAGTGATTGAGAACAGATCATATTGCTACCAATGTCGTGGATGGCCCCATAAGGAGAAACTGACTCGAAGAAGATGAAGGCTAGGCAGAAGCAGAAGAACCATGATCATGTTGGATTGCATCCGTGGCGTGGCTCGCAATTAGAGTCTGTGGGCCCATTTGATGAGCGACTGAGAAGAGATCATTGTTACCAACGCGTGGATGGCCTCATAAGGAGAAGAAACAACTCAAAGAAGATGGGACGCGGATTGCGTCCTACCCCCGCCCGGACGCTAATCCGTCCGGGCAGGGCACTGTGGGGCCCACCGTAATGTAAGTATTTTATCCACACCGTTAATCGTTTTTATATGATTATTTTAGATTATATGCAAAAAATCTAGGTAATTTCAGGGCTTATGTGGACCACAAATTGGGGATTAAACTTCCACCATTAAAAACTTCCTGGGAACTGGAGAAGTGTTGGATCAAGATGAAATTTGTGTTTTCACTTAATCCAAGTGTGCATCACCTTATTAATAGGTTGGGTGGTAAAAAAACATCACGGTGGCCCATAGAAATGTTTCAACGGTGGGTGTCATTATCACTGCAGATTCCTTTGATGTGGTCCACTGGATCTGTGTATCTGCTTCATTTTTTTTGTAATGCATTAAAATGATCTGAGAAAAGCGATCAACGGTGTGGATAAAATACTTACATTACGGTGGGCCCCACAGAGCCCTGCCCGGACGGATTAGCGTCCGGGCGGGGGTAGGACGCAATCCGCGTCCAAGAAGATGAAGGTGATTCAGAAGCAGAAGAACCGTGATCATGTTGAATTGCATCCATGGCATGGCTCACAAGCAGAGTCAGTGGGCCCATTTGACGAGTAATTGAGAAGAGATCATTGCGACTGATGTCATGGATGACCCCATAAGAGGAGAAACACTACTTGAAGAAGATGAAGGCAAGGTTGAAGCAAAAGAACCATGATCATATTGAATTGCGCTCAGGGTGTGGCCCACGACCGAAGTTGGCGAGCCCTGGGAAAGCTGCCCGGCCTGGATCATATGCCGCCGATGTCGCGATCGCAACCGTCGGTTTTGAAATCCATTATGAGGCCTTGGGAGGATTGACCATCCCACTGTTGAATATTGATTCTAAGTTCAGGATCCGTTGAGGCTAGAGCTGGGCATCGGATTGAGTCGGACCGGATTCGGTCCAACCCGATCAGATCCGAAATCCACATGGACGGATCCGAACCTGATCCGATCCGGCATCGAGTCCAGGCCATCGGAATTGAACCGATCCTATGCACGTTTGGTCTGACCCGAACCGCCGAACCGAGTCGATTCTGATTAGATTTTTAACGGTGAAAATCATTATCCTTGTTGCTATTTTCGGTGTGCTCCATTTGAACTTTAGATATGATTCATTTTTTTACCAAATGCTCTAAAATGATCGTGAAAAATAGATAAATGGTTTGGATATAATAAATAAAACATGGTGGGGGTCATCTTGAACTCATTTGAGCCGTTTATACAACTCAGAGCTCGAGGGTGGAGGCATTAAAAGTTGCAGCTGTAAAACAGCTATGAACGGCGTCAGCGTCAAGTCCATCCATTTGGTGAGCATGTTTTATGTTAGGTCTGACGATGGTGCATGTGTTATATCATGCTGCATGTGATATATCAAAACCGTTCATCAATTTGGTGAGCATGTTCTAAGGCTTGAGACGAAAAATAAGATAGATCTAACTATTAAGTGGGCCACACTAAAAAAAGCAGTGAAGAATAAACGTCTATCATTGAAACCCTTTTTGGGGTCACGGTCTAAGGAAAGTTTTGGATAATTTCAAATTTATTTTTCCTCTTAATTAAGGTCTTTGTGACCTTATGAACAGATTGGATATGGAAAATAAACGTTATGGTGGGCCCTACAAATTGTTTAGAGGTGAGAACCATTCTCAGTTTCTATTTTTGGTGTGGTCCATGTGATCTTTAGATATGATCCATTTTTTTTGGATAATGTTGTAAATTAATCTGTAAATATGTATGAACGGTGTAGATATAATAAATACATCACCATGGGCCATATAACTTTGATCTCCTTTGAACTGTTCGTACAACTCGCAGCTCGAGGAGCACTGTCTTGGCATGACACGTACTTACACTAGCACAAGCCAGCTACATAGTTGCTGTGTATGGTACACTGGCAAATCCTTTTGCTAATGTACACGGCAACCTCTGTTGGGGCCCACCTTGAATGCATGTGATTTATCAACGCCGTTCATTCATTTTTGCAGATCATTTTAGTGGTTGAACTTAAAATTGATGTGAATGGATCGGTTTTTGGGTCGAGTCGGATCAGGGCTAATTCGAACTCGACCCGAAAAGTTTCGGATCTAGATGTGGCTACCAGATCAGCACCGATCCAGACCGTCGGTTCGGTTCTAATCGGGTCGGATCGGGTCTGATCGGTTCGGATCCACCGGATTGTGTCTGTTTTGCCCAGCTCTAGTTGAGGCCTTGAGGCCCTTGTAGACCCCACTGGCTTGGTCCTTTCTGAGTCATGGCTAGGATCGTTGGTTTCATGGGCCCAATCTCTCATCTGAGAGAGAGAGAGAGAGAGAGAGAGAGAGAGAGAGAGAGAGAGCAAAGCAAGGTATGTTGTTGTGGTATTTACAGGCGACTGGGTAGGGAATGCCCCTGTCGTGAAATTACAAAAGTGCTCCTCTAGTGGGAATCATTACTTGGATGAAATAAAAACTTTGGTACATGGGTTGAGTGTCGTGCTCAATGCTCATTCACCCGAAAACCATAAGAATGGCATATGTACAACTCAAACTATCAGTCTAAATTGTGGGCCCCACTTTATGTGTGGTATGGCCTGCAAGCGGAGTCGATGGGCCCATTTGATGAGTAATTGACATGAGATCATTGTAAACAACATCGTGGATGGCCCCATAAGGAGAAAAAACACCTCTTGAAGAAGATAAGGAGAGGCTAAAGCAGAAGAACCGTGATCATGTTGAATTGCACCTAGTGTGTGGTCCGAAACTGGAGTTGGCGGGCCCTGGGTCAGCTGCCTAGCCTGGATTATGCATTGCCACTACCATGATCGTGACCGTTGGTTTTGGAACCAGTAGTAGACATTGGCGTCCATTACGGGACCATATTGCTCAATGAGTTCCCTATTCTCATTGTTTCGTACCTGGGAGGATCGACCATCCCACTGTTGAAGATGGATTCTAAGATAAGGATCTGTTCAGGCCTTGGGGCCCACTTGGACCTCACTGGCTGAGTCCTTTCGAAGCCATGGCTAGGAGAGTGGGTTTCAAGGTATGCTGGTTTGTGGTATTTATGGGAATTGACCATCCCACTGTTGAAGATGGATTCTAAGATCATGATATGTTCAGGCCTTAGGGCCCACCTGGACTTCACTAGCTTGGTCCTTTCTGAGCTACGGATAGGATCGTTGGTTTCATGGGCCCAATCTTCCATTTAAGAGAGAGAGAGAGAGAGAGAGAGAGAGAGAGAGAGAGAGAGAGAGGTGTGTTATTGTGGTATTTATAGGTGGGTGGGGAGTAGGGAGGGAATGTCCTTGTTGTGAAATTACGAAAGTTCCCCTTTAGTGGGGATTATTACTTGGATGTATTAAAAATTCCAATACATGGGTTGAGCGTCGTGCTCTAATACTCATGCACTTGAAAACCATAAACGTGGCACACGTACAACTCAAACCATCTGTCTAAATTGTGGGCCCCACTTTATTTGTGGTATGGCCTGCAAGGGGAGTCGATGGGTCCATTTGACAAGCGATTGGCACGAGATCATTGCAAAAACGTTGTGGATGGCCACATAAGGAGAAGAAACACCACTCGAAGAAGATGAAGGCGAGGCTGAAGAAGAAGAACCGCGATCATGTTGAATTGCATCCACGGTGTGGTCTGCAACCGAAGTTGGTGAGCATTGGTACAATTGTCTAGCCTGGATCATGCGTTGCTAGCATCGCGATCGTGACCGTTGGATTTGGAACCAGTAATAGACATTGGTGTCCATTACGGGACCATATTGCTCAAATTAGTTTCCTTATTCTCATTGTTTCATGCCTGGGAGGATTGTCCATCCCACTATTAAAGATGTATTCTAAGATTAGGATCTGTTCTGGCCGTGGGGCCCACCTGTACTTCATTGGCTCAGTCCTTTCTAAGCCACGGCTAGGATCTTTGGTTTTATGCCCATCTGAGAGAGAGAGAGAGAGAGAGAGAGAGAGAGAGAGAGAGTGCAAAAGAGGGTATGTTGCTGTGGTATTTAGAGAGGAAATGACCCTGTTGTGAAATTACAAAAGTGTCCCTCTAGTGAGGGATGATTGCTTGGATGTATTAAAAACTCCAACACATTGGGTGAGCATTGTGCTCTATGCTCATGCACCCAGAAACCATAAGTGTGACACACATACAACTCACACTACTAGTATAAATTGTGGGCGCCTCTTTATCTGTGGTATGGCCTGCAAGCGGAGTCGATCGGCCCATTTGACGAGCGATTGATACGAGATCATTATAAACAACGTCGTGGATGACCTCACAAGGAGAAGAAACACCACTTGAAGAAAATGAAGGCGAGGCTAAAGCAGAAGAAACATGATCATGTTGAATTGTGCAACCGGAGTTGGCGGGTTTGGGACAACTTCCCAGCCTGAATCATGCGTTGCGAGCGTCACGACTGTGGCCGTTGGTTTTAGAACCAATAGTAGACGTTGGCGTCCATTACGGGACGATATTGTTCACCAAGTTTCCTTATTCCCACCGTTTCATGCGTGAGAGGATTGACCATCCCACTGTCGAAGATGGACTCTAAGATTGGGAGTTGTTCAAGCTTTTGGGCCCACCTAGACCTTATTGACTCGGTCCTTTCTGAGCCACGACTAGGATTGTATGTTTCATGGGCCCAATCATCCATCTAAGAGAGAGAGAGAGGTAAGTTGCGTTGTTATGGTATTTATAGGCGGCTACGGAGGGAATGTCCCTGTTGTGAAATTACAAAAGTGTCCCTCTAATGGGGATGATTACTTGGATGTAATAAAACTCTGGTAAATGGGCTAAGCGGCGTGATCTATGCTCAGGCACCCGGAAACTATAAGCGTGGAACACGTACAACTCAAACTATTAGTCTAAATTGTGGGCCCCACTTTATCTGTGGTATGGCTTGCAAATGGAGTCGATGGGCCCATTTGATGAGTGATAGACATGAGATCATTGCAAACAACGTCATGGATGGCCCCATACGGAGAAGAAACACTACTCGAAGAAGATGAAGGTGTGGCTGAAGAAGAAGAGCCATGATCATGTTGAATTGCACCTAGGGTGTGACCTGCAACTGGAGTTGGCGGGCCCTGTGAAAGCTGCCTAGCCTTGATCATGTTTTTCCGGCGCCGTGATCACGACAGTTGGTTTTGAAATTAGTAGTAGACATTGGTGTCCATTATGGGACCATATTGCTCAATGAGTTTCTTTATTCTCACTGTTATATGTCTGGGAGGATTGACCATCACATTGTTGAAGATAGATTTTAAGATGAGGGTTTGTTCAGGCCTTGGGGCCCATTTGAACCTAATTGGCTTAGTCCTTTTGAGCCACGACTAGGATCGTTGGTTTCATAGGCCCAATCTTCCATATGAGAGAGAGAGAGAGAGAGAGAGAGAGAGAGAGAGAGAGAGAGAGAGAGAGAGAGAGAGAGAGGGAGGGTATGTCCCTATTGTGAAATTCCAAAAGTGCCCCTTTAGTGGGGATGATTACTTGGATGTAATAAAAACTCCAGTACATGGGTTGAGCGTCGTGCTTTATGCTCATGCACCCGAAAACCATAAGCGTGGCACACGTACAACTTAAATATTAATTTAAATTGTGGGCCTCACTTTATTTGTGGTATGGCTCGCAAACAGAGTTGATGGGCCTATTTGATGAGCAATTGACATGAGATCATTGCAAACAACGTTGTGAATGGCCCCATATGGAGAAGAAACACCACTCGAAGAAGATGAAGGTGAAGTTGAAGCAGAAGAACCGTGATCATGTTGAATTGTACACAGGGTGTGGCCTGTAACTGGAGTTGGTGGGCCTTGAGATAGCTGCCTGGCTTGGATCTAGCTCGGTCCCTTTCGAGCCCGATGGGATCATTGGTTTCATGGGCCCAATCAGAGAGAGAGAGAGAGAGAGAGAGAGAGAGAGAGAGAGAGAGAGAGAGAGAGAGAGCAAAGTAAGGTGTGTTGTTGTGGCATTTACAGGCGCCTGGGGAGGGAATCTCCTTGTTGTGAAATCACAAAAATGCCCCTCTAGTGGGGATAATTAATTGGATGTATTAAAAGCTCCAGTACACGGACTGAGCATCATGCTCTATGCTCATGTACTTGGAAACCATAAACGTGGCACATGCACAACTAAAACTATTAGTCTAATTTGTGGGCCCTGGTATGGCCTGTGAGTAGAGTCAATGGGCCCATTTGACGAGTGATTGACATGAGATCATTGCAAACAACGTCATGGATGGCCCCATAAGGAAAAGAAACACTACTTGAAGCGGATGAAGGTGAGGCTGAAGCAAAAGAACGATGATCATTTTGAATTGCACCTTGGCTGTGGCTCACAACCAAAGTTGGCGGGCCCTGGCCTAGCTGCCCAGCTTGGATCATGCATTGCGAGTGCTGCGATTGTGACCGTTGGTTTTGAAACCAGCAGTAGACATTGGCATCCATTATGGGACCATATTGCTCAATGAGTTTCCTTATTCTCATTGTTTCATGCGTGGGAGGATTAACCATCCCACTGATGCGCTCTAAAATCAGGATTTGTTTAGGCTTTGGGGTCCACCTGGACCTAGTGCTGTACATCGAGCCGAGTCAAGTCGAGCTCTGCACTGCTCTGCTCGGCTCGTTCCCATGACTACCTGAGCTCTAGCTTGGCTCAACCTTCGAGCTTAAAACTGGTAAGCTCAGCTTGATTGTTCAAGCCAAGCGAGCCGTGTCGAGCCGAGCTTTATCTATAAAAACCTCAAAACTCCGAATAATTAATTAAAAAAAACCCAAATAATTTTCAAATCAAAACTCCAAATTTCAATTTTGGGATATGGGGTTTTCCTATTTTCAAACAATTACACAAATCGAAAAACAAATTAGACGTAGATGGATTAGAAGTATACCTTATGAGTCGAGAGAAAGAAAGGGTGAGCTCCGAGTTGGGCAGACCCAAAATGGGTCGAGTTGGGTTGTGTCGGTCGTTTGGGGCTGATGGCTTATGGGTTGAAAACCATACCAAATGCTAGAGAGAGAAGATTTAAACAGCCGAGTTTCGAGTTGGGCAGACACAAAATGAGTCGATTTGAGTCATGTCGGGGGCTGGGTTGAGAGAGAGAGAGAGAGAGAGAGAGAGAGAGAGAGAGAGAGAGAGAGAGTTCAGGTAGTCGAGCTGGTGCGGTGGGGCGGGATGGGGTAGGGCTTGTCAAAGTATCAGGTGGGCTGGTGAAAATGAAAGATAGAGACAGACGGGTTTAGATTTAGGTTTTTATTATATAATATACATTATTAAAATTTGAAATTATACTCGAGTCGAGCTTGGACTCGAGCTTCGAGCCAAGTAGAGCCGAGCTCTACTCTGCTTGAAATCGGCTCGTTTTCAAACGAGCCGAGTCATGAGAGGCTTGGCTCGCCTCGTGTCACCTTTCAAGCTGAGCTAAACCGAGCTAGTTCGAGCCAAGCCGAGTGAGCTTTTCGAGCTAGCTTGGCTCGTGTACAGCTACCTAGACCTCATTGGCTCAATCCTTTCTGAGCCATGGCTATGATTGTTGGTTTTATGGGCCCAATCTTCCATCTGAGAGAGAGAGAGAGAGAGAGAGAGAGAGAGAGAGAGAGAGAGAGTTTGGTGTTGTGGTGTTGTGTGGTATTTAAAGGCCGTTGGGGAGGGAATGTCCCTGTTGTGAAATTACAAAAGTCCCCATCTATTGGGAATAATTCTTGGATGTAATAGAACTTTAGTACATGAGCTAAGTGGCTTGCTCTTTGCTTATGCACTTGGAAACCATAGGGCGTGGCACACGTAACTCAAACTATTAGTCTAAATTATGAGCCCCACTTTATCTGGTTCAACTTATAAAAATTAGAATAAAATAAATGGGACATGCCATTGGTTGATGATTGAGAATGAGAAACAACCAATGGTCCTCAACATGAAAATGTCCAAACACCAGGTTGGTTTGATCAATCTGTTAGCTGGGTTACAACCTATGCGCAGAGTGTCCCAATTAATAAGGACGGTTTGATTTTAGTTACATATGTCTCAATTGTAGAATTTTAGTGGATGCGTTTGTACTAAAAAAGATTTTAAAAAAGAAGACGAGCCAAAGGCAGTGTAATTTATTGCTACATCACAGCATAACTCCCCAGGACTGGACGTGACTTCCTCCTAAGGCATTGGTGTACGGGAGCCCCGAATGCGGGATTCCTTGTAAGGCGTGGATCTAATTAGCCTAGACGATCAAGATTAGGCCAAGATAGTCCAATCAACATTGTTTCAGGCTATGCACAATCTAGGATCGCACATTGACCTCAATAGTTGACGTGCATATGTGCCACATGTACAACGGACGATTGGTTGACTTTCTACATCAAGGGGAGATTTTGGGAGTATAAGGCTCCTTGGGATGCTGTTTGGCTAGTGACCTCAACACTAGCCAACTAGATGGTGCCAAATCTCTGTGGGCCCCACCATGATCTATGTGGTTTATCCTTGCCGGACATCCATTTTTCCATCTAATTTTAGGGCATGAACCCAAAAGTGAGGTAGATCGAATTCACAAGTGGACCACACCATAAGAAACAATGGGGATTGAACGCATACTGATGAATACTTTTTAGGGGCCACAAAAGTTTTGGATCAAGCTGATATTTGTGTTTTCCCTTCATCCAAGTCTGCATGACCTTATCAACAAGTTGGATGGGAAATAAACATTACAGTGGACCCTAGGAAGTTTTTAATTGTGGACATTCAATCAATACTGTTTTCCTGTGGTGTGATCCACCTGTGATTTGGATCCGCCTCAATTTTGGGCTCATGCCCTAAAATAATGGATGGACAGCATGGATAAAACACATGCATCATGGTGGGGCCCACAGAGCTTTGACACCAGCTAGCTGGCTGGTGTTGTGTTGTGGTCACTTGCCAAACCACATCCAGCTCCTCATGTTGTGGCCGGAGTCACTACAAAGCTTTGTGGATTAAGTGCAACATACAACCGCAATGTGTGGGGCCCAACATGAGTGTGTCGGATCATTCAAAAGTCTATGCTGTAAATAGTAGAGAGAGTTATTGTTTATAGCTGCTATATTGATACCCTGCCCAAATTTTAGTTTTGCAACTTGCAGTTTCGCCGTGAATCATGGATTGGAATTGGAACAATGCTTCAGCTACTCAGGAGATCAAGGGTCACAACACCTCTAGTCGGTCCATCTGTATCATTCATGCCCAGTTGCGCGGCTACGAAATTGGTGATCAGGATTTCTTAACCCTAATTATGACATATCTGTTCGAGATTTAGTAGGTTCTTCTCTTTTTTTGATGAAGCATACAAAATTTGTCTATATTTAGTCTGCATCTTTGAATCCCACTGTTCATTCAGTCTTATACACCAAGTCTCTTTTAAAGTCTTAATATATGTCTATTGCCTAGACTTCCATGTGTTTCTACCATTAGATGGTGGTGATTCATTAAAGAAGCGGGTGCGTGGTGAAACAGGGAGGAAAATATCAGCCTCTTCTTCATCTGAGGTAACCTTTGAATAAACAATGTAGAAAAATCTTTAAAGACGATGACAAAAACTGATATTATTCAATGAATTCTATCTTTAGAAAGCAATTGATATGGCTTATATAAGCTCTAAATTTGTAACTTTTCCAAAATAATGGACTCTCTAAAAATAGTAAAAGACATCTAAACAGACTCAAACTCTCATACATGACTCAAAAAAGGATTCTAAACCCTGAAAAAACTAAAAGATGCAAAGATCATAACTTACTAAAAATAGTAAGTTTTAAATTTGAACTCAAATTAGACCCCCTAAAACCACCTTATTTTACAAAACCATTTAGAGCTAATGGCCCTTAGCATTGGCAATGACGTAGGAATAGTCGATAGCTTTCCAACAACATATTATATGCGTTATTCGAATAACCAATCACAAAGTTATGTCTGTCGGAAGCTATAGTGGGATTAGTTCTTCTTCTTCTTCTTCTTTAAAAAAAAATCCCATACGGCCTTATTTCTCTTGATCTTGTCCCTTCAAATGATTGTCCTAGACTTGTCCTATATTCTTCTAGTGCATGTGACCTAAATGTGAATTCTTCCAGCTCATCCAAATCGTTCCCCTCACATGGTTGATGGAGCATATGGCAAAGATAAATGAATCAGACGACCGTTACCATTCAATTGGTGGTATGAATGAAACCCAAATGTGATCCAACAGAACAGCCGATATTGGATAGTTAAAATTGTCTTATAATCAGTGTGATTTGGGGCTATGCTCTTTCCACAATGGGGTTCCCGATTTTGGCGGTCAGCTTTTGATGTGAACTTTTGCCACCTATAAAGTGGATGATCACTACTATTTGAGGGAGTGGATCCAGTGCGTCTGGTGGCATGAGAGGTTTCGTGCTTCCCTGCCATTGCTGCACATGTGGCATACATGTGCTATATGAAAACCTTTCATTTGATTGTTTGAGTGGTGAATGTCCCATATACTAAAATCACAGTAGTTGGACCATCCTAGCCCTTTAACCTGTGGCATAGGAGTCAACAATAGCTCACATTTAGTGGGAAAAAGTTCCATTTGTTAGATGGTTCGGATTGTCGCTAGGTTAGATTCCCAACAGTTTTATCTATCAATAGAAAAAGAAAAAGATGGTTAGGGTAGTACAAGCAAAGCAGTTCTGGGTTATTGGATGCTTGGTTTAGATTGTCATTACCCATGGCACAATTTAGAAGTATGAAAACGCCGTGCCTCCAGATGTGCAATGGATCAACTCCCATTTGAGAAACAGATGAAAACACATACAGCAGTGTAGTAGCCCTTCGTCTAATTTCAGTTTTGACTGTTTCTGCAAAACTACATAATGTACAGTGCCTGTTCTGTCATTCAAACCTTGAAACTTTCTGATATCTTGCCCCATTTCTTGGGGCTTGACTCGTATGTTAGTTTTACACCACTTCAAAATGGCTGCGGCTCTTCAAATGTACAAGTGGCATGGTAGTACAAGTATGTCCAAATGGACACGATTGCCTGCAAGCCCATATGTGGCTCAATGATAACGTACTCTGTGTAGTTATCAGGTGCGGGCCTTGCAGTGAAAAATATACCTCTTATGAAATGGCAATTTTGCCCTTTTGACTGTGGGCCCCACGTTTGATAGGCGCATGGGTTTTTTCATTCGGGCAGTGAAGGGTTACAAGAATCCCCTGTCACCCCTGGTTACAGGCAATTTGTTGTGTCCTGTCCAAACAGCTTACCCAACTGGGGATGGAGCACAACCAAACAATTTCCCCTTTGAATCTGGCTACTCAATATTTTTCTTTCAAGCATCTGTTTGATATCCTTGATTGGATGGTTAGGGTAGTTGGATCGGTGTGATTTTAGATATATGCTTCATCCACTATGGGACCCACAATTTGGATAGTCTTGATAGCAGTACATCAATGCCACATGTGAGGAAGATGAGTTGCCACCATTTTCTAAATGGTGCAGAACTAAGATAAGGGGTCTAGCCCTGTTTCCTGACCACAAAACTGATATCAATGCTTAAACTGTCCTTCAACGCATCAGAAGGGCCAAAAAAAAAAAAAAACTTGTAATAAAAGAGTACCAAACAGCTGGAGCAGGGTGCACAAAATCAGGTATACATAGTTTGGTTTGAGAAAAAAAAAAGGAAACATGGATTGAATCTAGGTCAGTGATGAAAACCAGATGAATAACACATACCTAGAACTACAAATGCCAAACAGTCTTCACATTATATTTTAGCATTTTCATCATCATCATCCAAGCCTTATCTCAACTAATTGGGTTTGGCTACAGGAATCCTGTTGAATCTCTCCCTGTGGCAGAGGTGGTGGATTTGATTCCCACTCCCTCCCTTTTCTTTTTTATTTATAATAAAACCATGACTTACTGGGTGACTAGTCGCGTCTAGTCGTCCAAGTGGTCGAGTCGATTCAATGAGTCTTCTTTAGTCGGGATGGAATAAGGATCAAGACCAAGCTTCCATGTGACTCGGTTGAGTTCTTAGTTGAGTTAGCAAGTGTTAGAACAATGGAAGGAAATAGGTATGTAGAAAGCATGTGGACATGCCCAAGGTACATGAGCATTTACATGCATATGAACTTTGTGGCATTTATTTCAAAAGCTTTTTGGGTAGGGGTACATGCACGTGGTTGGTTATAGTCATTGGGTCTCAGTAGGTGTCTACATTGCTTGTGTGAATAATTGAAAGCTCGAGTTTTAAGGTTGCTCTTTGTACAATGCTCTGAAGAGGAGGATTTGGGGTATAGAAAAATGGGTTTTCTACAAGCTATGCGGATCCTAATTGGGGAATATCAATGAAGCCCCTTTCTTTTATTAGCCCATTCATAATATGAATGAGAGTCCGGTTACTCTGTTTCATCTAGAACAGAACGTGAAAAGACTCCTTGAATATCTGGAGTTGTAGAAGTGGGAGATACAGAGAATTCGTGAACATCTCTCTGTTCGGGTTGAGATGAAGGAGCTCGGTGAGCTGAAGCACTTCCTTGGCTTGGAAGTGGAAAAGTGTGAAAAGGGGATCTTCTTGTGTCAGATAAGATATGCTTCGAACTTGTTAAGCAAGTTCGGGATGACGAATGGCAAACCAATTGCTTCGCCGATAGAAGTTCTTAAACCACCAAATCAGTTGCCTTTTTCTCAAAACCTAATGGTGTTACCGGTTTCTTGATGCTGATTGCCCCTTCCAGGCTTCGATTCCGTCGAAGCTAGGGCTGCAACTTGTGTTTAGGTCAAACTGAACTTGATTGACCTAACCCAAGTTTGGGTCTGGTTGGGTCAGGTTGTCAAGGTCTTTGGATTGGGTTCGGGTTGGAAAACGCCAACTCGATTTGAATTCGGGTTGTCTTCAAGTCGAACAAATTGGAGTCGAGATGGGAATAATCACATGTATCTAGGTCAGGTTGGGCCAAGTATAGAGGACTTTGGGTTGTGTAAATCGGATTGGAATTTGGTTGGGTGGGGTTGCTGGTCAGGTCCTCTTGAGGTTGGGTTGTGCTTGGGTTAACCCTCTACCCAACCTAACCCACCCGAGTTGCTGCTGACAAGGGTACCAAAGAGATCGGGTAAGCTATTCCATCTATCTGATCATTTATATTTCAACCTAGCCTCTATAGATTTACATATCATTTGTAGATGTTCACAATCTTCATAGATTTACATAGTTAGGTGAGATTTACACAACTGTATGCTTAGTTGGAATCATGGAGCGAGTTTGGAAATTCAAAGTCCCTCCAAAGATAGTGGTGTTTGGATGGTTAGTTGGAATGAAGAAGGTCCTGACAGTCGACAACTTGAGAAAAAGGGGTATGATACTCACTAACGTCTGCCTGTGCTGTATGGCCAATGCAGAATCAGTTGATCATTTGTTCATTCATTGCCTGCTCGTCAATCACATATGGTCAGCTATCCTTCCCCCTTTTGGTATGCATTGGTCCTTTCCAGAATCCACAGGGAGGTTGCTCACAGCCTGGCAAGGTGCTAAATTAGGAAACCATAGAAAGGAGATTTGGAGAATGGCCCTCCTGGCTATCTGGTGGTCCGTATGGGAAGAAAGAAATGGGAGGTGCTTCAGGGATATCTCAAATTCGGCGGAATCTCTAGTTAATAGGGTGAAATTCTTGATAGTGGAATGGGCTTCAAATGTTGTTACTCTAAAGGGATGTAATTTGGTTTTTTTAGGTAGAGTAATCTTCTTGCTATCTCAGCTGGCTGATTCTCCCTGTTTTTGTAATCTGTTTCTTATCAATATAGAAATCGTTATCTTTCAAAAAAAAAAAAAAACTGTATGCTTAGTTGAGATATACACAGCTTTACAATTTATTCTCTAGACTCCCCCTTAAATTGAGGCTGAGTAAATAGCATCAGTTTGTCTACCAGATAATCATGGCGGGCTCGAGTTATTGCTTTGGGGAAGATATTGGCAAGCTGTTGTTGAGAAGCAACGTGTGGGAGCGAGATTTCCTTCAGATGGTAGTCAACATCTACTATTTGTTTGGTGTCCTCATGGAAAACAGGATTGGGAGGCAATGTGGATGGCACTAGTGTTATCAACATACAGAGGTGTGGGATCTGAGAAAGGAACATGTAGTTCTTGTAGACAGCCCAATAACTACGTAATTTCAATGCAAGCTGAAGACATCGCTCAATATTTGGCTTCTGTGGAGGATTTACAAATGTTGTGTTGCTTCTTACACTTCCTGGAGGGGAATCACCATGTAATACACACTAGCTAACAGTGAAACATCATGCGAGTCATGGTGAGATGAATTAGGCTGCCGAGCAACTGACGGCAGAGAGTTGGGTCAGGAAGTCACGTCATGCAAGTCATGGTGAGATGAATTAAGCTGCCAAGCAACCGATGGCAGAGAGTAGGGTCAGGAAGTCTCTTTTCACAATCTTTCCTATACTTGACATTGACCTCCATAGGAGTATGCCATCCGCATATGGTAGAAGAATAGTTAGTCGTAATGGGTAATGAGTTAGTAATCATGAGAGCTTTGAGAATAGCTAGCATGAAGAATGACCCGACGGAACCGTTCAAACCACGCATGTAGTGTTCGTTTCAAGCCATAGAGGGATTTCTTTAGACGACATACCATATTTGTATCATGGTGGAAGCTTGGGAAGGATGCATGTATCCAATCTCCTTCAGATGTCCGTGTAAGAATGCATTTTTCATATCCATCTGATAAATAGTTCATTGGCGAATGGCTAAAAAAGTAAATGTTTTTTCATAATCGATTCCATACTCTTGTTTATAGCCCATTAGATTTGAGTTTTGCGGAGAATACCCAAAATAGGTGAGATCTGGATCATTCATCAGGTGGGGCTCCTTCACGTATCCCATGGCCCAAGGTGGGTTTGTTCTTCATCATCTGACTTGTTATTTTTAGGGATGCTAAAAAAACTCCCTGGTGAGGGAGGGAGGTATGTTATTGCTGCTGCCACTTGATAGAAACTGATGATTACCATTTCCCCACAACCGTCTTGACTCTTAATGTATTTGGTGGTTAGGGAAGGAGAAAAATGAAAAGAAAATCAGGACATTTGCATGGATTTGTCCAATCATCTCGACCATACACATTCAATGTGGAATTCATAGCACAGGTAACAAGGACTCCCATTTCTTTTACCTTGACACAAGCGACAATATAACGAGCTTGTCATTGTCATTTTCATCGTCGTCATCATCATCATCATATAAGCTTTATTCCAAATAATTGTGGTTGGTTAAGTGAATCATGTTCTGTCCATTCTATCAAGAACTATATCTTAAGTTAAACCAAAGGTCATCAAATCTTTTCTTACATAGCATAGAGTTTGTGATGCAGGACAATTAATCACTTACTCTAAAATCTCGAATTGATAGAGCATGTGACGCAGAGATGAACGTGATGAGGATAATTACTCCGAATCCACGGAGCTTCTCTGGACTCCTCACAGAGACTTCTCGAATCCACGGGGAAAGAAGCAGAAAAATAGAAATAAATTCTAAGAAATTCAAAATTGATTAATTGATGACTAAAAACGAGTTCACAGCCCTTTAAATAGGGGTACCAAGCAATGGGAAAGAAATCAGAATCAAATTACAACTAGAACTCCTAGAATCCGCGACTTACTATAAATAGTAAACTTACTATTTATAGACGGTCGTGATGTCTACTAGTGCGCAAGGTTTTCGGCCAAAAATAGTAAGTGTCCTATTTGGCTTCACCAAACTGTTCTCCTAATTATTCTAAGCTCTTTTCACGTTGGGCGCAACTCCTAAAGCCCAACGGATGAAGAGTTATAATCAAACTAAAACTTATTATTTATAGTAAAAACGAAATTAAAGCAGGGAAACGACCGTCGATCCAGGGGTTTTTCACAATTCCGGGCATCGCAACCCGGCGTAGCTGGGTTGGTTGGCTAAAGTAGCTCGTTCTACTCCAAAATCATATATTTTACGTCGGCTAATTCATCCCGGATTGCGAGATACGCTCGATCTAAGGTTCGACGATCCGGATCACTTCTGTCGTTGACCGGGCCTTTTCTGATCCATCTTGTCATGAAACTGTCTGCAACCCGCTCTACATCAGTCCCCTCCACTTCAAAAGAACTCGTCTTCGAGTTCTCATCCTGCGCTGGTTCATAATACTCGGTCAGGTCCGCGACGTTGAAAGTTCGTGAGATTGCCATGTTATCTGGAAGATCAACAACATAAGCATTGTCATTGATCTTTCGAATGATCGGGACAGGTCCAATCTTTTTATTTTTCAACTTGTTGTACGTCCCTGTCGGAAATCTCTCTTTGCGCAGATGGACCATAACGCGGTCGCCCACCTCAAACACTTTTTTGTCGCTGGTGCTTGTCCGCTTGTTCCTTGTACTTCTTGTTCGAGGCATGTAGCTTGGTCTGCACTTCCACATGGATGCCCATGATCTTGTCTGCCATATGTTCTGCTGCAATACTCGTGCCTGGGTGCTTGGGCAAAGGGACCAAGTCAAGCGTGTGGTGAGGCACTCGTCCATAGATAATCTGGAACGATGATTTCCCTGTCGAGCGGTTCACCATGTTGTTGAATACAAACTCTGCTTGAGACAAAGCCAAATCCCACTGCTTCGTTTTTTCTCCTGAAATACAGCGAAGGAGGTTTTCCAACGTGCGATTCACAACTTCGGTCTGTCCATCAGTCTGTGGGTGGTAAGCACTGCTGAATTGAAGTCGTGTATTGAATCGAGTCCACAAAGTCCGCTAAAAGTGGCTAATGAACTTTGTGTCACGATCAGAAGTAATGGTCTTGGGGACCCCGTGTAGTCGTATGACCTCCCTGAAGAATAGATTCGCCACGTGTGTTGCATCGAGGGTCTTCTTGCATGGGATAAAGTGTGCCATCTTGGAGAAACGATCTACCACCATGAACACCGAATCTATACTGCGTTGTGTTCGTGGGAGACCAAGTACGAAATCTATTGATAAATCCTCCCAAGGACCGTCAGGCACAGGTAACGGGGTGTAGAGGCCCGTATTTTCAGATTGTCCCTTGGAGGTCTGACAAACATGACAGCGTTATACGGCCTTTCCCATATCACGTACTAATTGTGGTCAGTAATACCGCTCTTCTACAAGAGCTCGCGTCTTGTCTCGCCCAAGGTGTCCACCGAGGCTACCTCCATGTAGCTCCTGAATAATCTACTCCCTTAGAGAACTTTGAGGGATGCACAATCGATTCCCTTTGAAGAGAAAATCGTCCTTTATATGAAGGTCACTGGGGTGACCTTCTTGACACTTCATCCAAGAATCTCTAAAGTCCTCGTCCTCGGCATACAACTCCTTGAGACAGTCGAAGCCGACCATCTCGTTGCTCATCGTAACAAGTAGTGATGCACGACGACTAAGTGCATCAGCCACCTTGTTCTGCTGCCCTGACTTGTGCTTCAGAACGAACGTGAATTCCTGTAAAAACGCAACCCATCTAGCATGCACACGATTTACATTAGTCTGACTATTAATAAACTTTAATGCTTGATGGTCAGTGTACAGAACAAACTCTCTTTGAATCAAATAATGCCGCCAATGTCGCAGTGCCTGAACAACTGCGTACAACTCAAGCTCATAAGTCGACCATTTCTTTTGAGCTTCGCTGAGCTTCTCGCTGTAGAAGGCTACCGGTCTGCCTTCCTGTGATAATACTCCCTCAATTTCGACGTATGAGGCGTCACACTCAACCTCAAAAAATTTATCGAAATTAGGAAGCACCAAGACCGGTGTTGTAAACAAATGATGCTTAATCTCATAAAAGTTCTTGTTAGCTTTATCGGTCCATTGGAACGGTCCTTTTTTCATGCAATCTGTTATAGGCGCGACTATGGTGCTAAAATCTCGTATGAATCGGCGATAGAAAGTTGCCAACCCATAAAAACTCCTCACCTCATGAATGTTTGTCGGGATCGGCCATTCCCTAATAGATCGCACCTTTTCATCATCCGCACGAATGCCTGTGGACGTTACAACAAATCCTAAAAACAACAGGCTGTCAGTTAGAAAACTACACTTCTTCAAGTTGAGGTACAATTTGTTAATTTGTAGGACCTGCAGCACCTGCCTGAGATGTTTCCTGTGCTCCACCTCATCCTGGCTATATATCAATATGTCATCGAAATATACTACCACAAATCGGCCAGTGAACAGTTTTAGAACTTGATTCATCAAACGCGTAAAAGTACTTGGTGCGTTCGATAGGCCGAAGGGCATGACCAGCCACTCATACAACCATTCCTTTGTCTTGAATGCCATTTTCCACTCATCACCAAGTCGGATACGAATCTGATGGTACCCGCTCCTTAGATCAGTTTAGAGAACACCTTGGCCCCTTCTAGCATATCGAGCATGTCATCCAACCGTGGTATTGGGAATCGATATTTGATGGTGATTTTATTAATTGCCCAGCTGTTGATACACATGCGCCAACTTCCATATTTTTTTGGCGTTAATAATGCTGGTACGGCACATGGGCTCATGCTCTCTCTCAAGAGACCCTTACGAATCAATTCCTCCACTTGCCCCTGAAGTATCTCACACTCCTTTGGACTCATCCGATAATGAGGGCGATTGGGCAGGCTAGCCCTAAGGACGAGGTCAATGTGATGTTGGATGTCCCTCATGCGGGGCAATCCATCAGGTAAATCCTCAGGCCAGACTTCTTTGAATTCGTTTAACAACAGTCTTAAACTTGGAGGGATGTTTGAGGGTTCCTCTTCCTCGCCCTTCACCACTACGGCGTATACCTCGCCGGTTTCCTTGGATTCCTCCATGAAATTCCGAATGATCAAGAGGGAACTCCCCTCCACTTTAGAAGCTTCAGGGTGGTTCTTTGGTGCTATAGGGGCAAGGATTATTTTTCGACTATCCTTGACGAATATGTAAACATTGTCTCGCCCCCGATGGGTCGCATCGCGGTCCGACTGCCAGAGTCGACCGAGTAACATGTGGCAAGCTTCCATGTCGACCACGTCACAAAGTATCTGATCCTTATGATTTTTACCAATTGAAAATGAGATAGTGCATTGTTCAGTTACCTTGGTCTCATTCACCTTTTTTATCTAGCCAATTGAGTATGAGGAAGGATGTTTCGTCGTTGGTAGCCGCAACTTGTCCACCATCACTCTTGAGACGATGTTCTCGCTACTACCATTGTCTATGATCACATCACAAACCTTTCCGTTAACAGTACACCGAGTACGAAATATATTGTGTCGCTGTGGATGTAATTCCTTTCGTGGGGTATACAATAATCGCCTTACAACTAGAAATTCGCCACGATCCTCACCCGTCACTTCATCGCCACCTGCTATTTCTTCAGTGGTTTGTTCATGTTCATCATAGCCATGACCTTCTTCTACGGCCTCATCTTCAGTGCTCCGTTCGTTTATAGTCAAGTGTGTTGCGAGACGTTGAGGACAGGTATTTGATAAGTGGCCTGGCTGGCCACAACGGTAATAATTGTTCGACCTTGGCCGAGCATAAGGATTTGGAATCCTACTCGGGCCCGCTGTCGTGGGTGCTGCGCGCTGAGGTCTGGATGAGCCGCTCCCCGTATCACGGCTTGCGATTGTAAGAGATTGAGGACGTTCTCCTACTGGTTCTTTTCCTCGTGCCAGCACTGGATCCTGCGTGGGACCCGCCATAGGGGGTCGAGTTGAAGGATAGGGACGAGCAGGAACTCTTACAAGTTGTGTTTCTGCCCTACCTGCCAATTGAATTGCTTCATCCACAGTCCCGACTGGGTACATCTGAACTCGGTCCTGAATTGTCAGTTGCAACCCACCTATAAATCGTGCCACCTTCTGTGACTCAGATTTTGACAGATCGTTTCGTGTAGCCAACCGCTGGAATTCTTCAGTGTAATCTGTGACGGTTCGATTTCCTTGTCGGCAATTTTGGTATTGTTGGAATAATATCTGCTCATAATCATTGGGGAGAAATCGTGATCGAAGAAGACGTCTCATCCGTGGCCATGATGAGATGGGCGCCTTGTTCTGGTGGGCTCGTGAGAGTTGTAATTGTTCCTACCATATAGAAGCACCAGATTTTAACTTAAACACTACCAATTTTACCATTTTATGATCTGACACGTCCATATAATCAAAATATCTCTCTACTTCGGCTAGCCAATCGAGGAAATCTTTTATACGTAATAAACCATTAAAACTAGGAAGTTCAGCCTTACCTCGATAGTCTCTTTCGGCACGATCTAAGTAATCGCCTCCATGGATTGGTCATCAGGCAAAACCCTCATTAAGGTCCTCGTCGCTAGAACTTGAATAATCTGGTGTAGCCTTACAGTTTGCCACTGGTAGTGCTCTACGGAAATCGGGGTTGCGTCGTACAACAACCATGGGTGGTGGAGCACCGCCTAGGGCTCTGGGTGAAAGTAGCGCATCCGCAAGACGGTCGAGGGTTGCCTACAGCCCTTGCATGGTCAACTGACTCTCCCGATGGAAAGCTTCCATTCTTTCCGAAAGATAACGAATCCCTAGATCACCGTCCACAGGATTTTGATTCATACCTTTGTTGTTTGCCATCGGCCCTAGGGGAATCCTCGCTCTGATACCAATTGACGCAGAGATGAACGTGATGAGGATAATTACTCCGTATCCACGGAGCTTCTTTGGACTCCTCACAGAGACTTCTCGAATCCACGAGGAAAGAAGCAGAAAAATAGAAATAAATTCTAAGAAATTCAAAATTGATTAATTGATGACTAAAAACGAGTTCACAGCCCTTTAAATAGGGGTACCAAGCAATGAGAAAGAAATCAGAATCAAACTACAACTAGAACTCCTAGAATCCGCGACTTACTATAAATAGTAAACTTACTATTTATAGACGGTCGTGATGTCTACTAGTGCGCAAGGTTTTCGGCCAAAAATAGTAAGTGTCCTATTTGGCTTCACCAAACCGTTCTCCTAATTTTTCTAAGCTCTTTTCACGTTGGGCGCAACTCCTAAAGCCCAACGGATGAAGAGTTATAATCAAACTAAAACTTATTATTTATAGTAAAAACGAAATTAAAGCAGGGAAACGACTGTCGATCCAGGGGTTTTTCGCAATTCCGGGCGTCGTAACCCGGCGTAGCTGGGTTGGTTGGCTAAAGTAGCTCGTTCTACCCCAAAATCATATATTTTACGTCGGCTAATTCATCCCGGATTGCGAGATACGCCTGATCTAAGGTTCGACGGTCCGAATCACTTCTGTCGTCGACCGGGCCTTTTCTGATCCATCTTGGTCATGAAATTGTCTGCAACCCGCTCTACATCAGCATGGTGAATTAATCCATTTATCTCATAGATCAAGCCTCACATCGCATGGGTTAAGACTTCGGCTGAACCCCTCTCGTGGACTTCACTTCACATGGGTTTTGCCTTAAACAAGCCGCCCACCTCACACAGGACGCCCGCCCTGAGTGTGTCCCCGCATCCTACATGCTATCCCACTCGAGCCTGGTGTGAAAATGCCCCTGCATTAGTTTGCCTTATCCTCAATTGACATGGGTTTGCATTAGTTACTGTAAGTTGCAGAAATGGGGTTTGAGGGCGGCTGTTTTGGCCGCAACTACAAGGAGAAAGTCCATTTAAGATGCGTCTAGGAATTACAAGACTCCGAAACAGGAGCAGCATCCTGATCGATTTGATTTTTGACAGCCAAACACGCAATGAACGGCTGCTATCAAACCAAGTCATTAGGAAGCCTGGTCCAGAGAGTGACTCGGCCCTCACTCGGCAAGACTCATCGAGTTGAGCAAGTGACTCGCCTTTGCAAAGAGATTTTTAACAAACATATGGAGTAGAAATTGCTTTGTTATTATCATCTCATTTTACATTTGAGAAATGCTCCAGTTCTCTCAGAGCACTATGAGATATGATGCTCCAACACTAATATCAATCCCATGCATTGATCTAGACTGTTCATTGCATCCATCACAATTTTAATGGCTACAATACAAAACATAAAAACAATCTGTCAACTATTAACCATTTGATCGGTGGACTTTAATATGGACGGTCAGGATTATGTGCAACATTAGGTCCAATCAACGATTTGACTTATATATTTGTTAGAGCCAACCTTGAATTACTTATTGTTTTAAAGAAGCACGTTTTTAGGCAATCATAACCATCACGTCCATGGTTTGGGACCAAATCAAGGATGAATTTTAAAGAAGGTGCGAATATTTAGATGATCCAAACCGTTTATATGATGGGGCTCACTGCGGATGGTGAGCGCATGGAAAAAACTTACAGATTGGAATATGTTTAATCCTTTCATGAAGGGATTGTTTGGTTGCAACAAAGATCATGAAATTTCACACACTAAAGTGAATTGGCAGTGTAAGTTGTTATCCTTGAGAAGCTACAACATTGACCTTGAATCCATTACAACCGTTGGATTGGCATTCTATGGGCGAGTGAATGGGAATAGATCATTGTGACCAACGTTGTGGATGGCCTCATAATAAGGAAAAGAAACAACACTCGAAGAAGATGAAGGTATGACGAAAGTAGAAGAACTGCAACCATGTTGAATTGCACCTGGGTGATGGACCGCAATCGGAGTTGGTGGGCTTATTTGATGAGCGATTGAGGGGAAGATATCATTTTGATCAACATCCTAGATGGCCCCATAAGGAGAAGAAACAACATTCGAATAAGATGAAGGGAAGGCCGAAGCAGAAGAACCACGATCATGTTGAATTGCACTTGGATATTGGGTTGCAACTGGAGTTGGTGGGTGCATTCGATACGCAATTGAGAAGAGATCATCATTGCGATTGGCGTCATGGATAGCCCCATGAGAATGAGAAGAACCAATAGTTAAAGAAGAAGGCGAGGTTGAAACGAAAGAACGGCGGTCATGTTGAATTGCGCCTGGGTTCTGGGCTGCAACTAGAGTTGGTGGGCACATTTGATATGCAATTGAGAAGAGATCATCATTGCGACCGGTGTAGTGGATAGCCCCATGAGAATGAGAAGAACCAATAGTTAAAGAAGAAGGCGAGATTGAAACGAGAGAACGGCGATCATGTTGAATTGCGCCTGGGTTCTGGGCTGCAACTAGAGTTGGTGGGCACATTTGATATGCAATTGAGAAGAGATCATCATTGCGACCGGTGTAGTGGATAGCCCCATGAGAATGAGAAGAACCAATAGTTAAAGAAGAAGGCGAGGTTGAAACGAAAGAACGGCGGTCATGTTGAATTGCGCCTGGGTTCTGGGCTGCAACTAGAGTTGGTGGGCACATTTGATATGCAATTGAGAAGAGATCATCGTTGCGACCGGTGTCATGGATAGCCCCATAAGAATGAGAAGAACCAATAGTCAAGGAAGATGAAGGCAAGGTTGAAACATGAGAACCATGGTCATGTTGAATTGCACCTGGGTACTGGGCTGCAAACGGTGTTGGTGGGCCCATACGATGAGCGATTGAAAAGAGATCATTGCGACCAATGTCATGGATATCTCCATAAGGAGAAGAAACAATATTCCAAGAAAATGAAGGCATGGGTGTAGCACAAGAACCATGATCATATTGCATTACATTCATATTTTGGGCCATAAATGGAGTCAGTGAGCCCATTTGAGAAGTGATTGAGAAGAGATCATTGCCAACAATGTCATGGATGGCCCCATAAGGCGGAGAAGAAATAACACTCGAAGAAGATGAATGTGAGATATAAGCAGAAGAACCAAGATCATGTTGAATTGCATCCGTGGTATGGCCCAAAATTTGAGCTGGTGGGCCCATTTGATGAGTGATTGAGAAGAGATCATTGCTACCAATGCTGTGGTTGGCCTCATAAGAATGAGAAATCACATTTGAAGAATATGAAGGCAATGCAGAAGCAGAAGAACTATAATCATGTTGAATTGCATTTGTGCCGTGGCTCGCAATAAGATTCGGTGGGGCCATTTGATGAGTGCCTGAGAAGAGATCATTGCTACCAACGTCGTGGATGGCCCCATGAGAAGGAGAAACAAAAGCCGATGAAAATGAAGACAAGGTAAGATTAGAAGAACTATGATCATGTTGAAATGCATTTGTGGTGTGGCTTGTGATTAGAGTCGATGGGCACATTTGACGAGCAATTGAGAAGAGATCATCACAACCAACGTCATAGATGGGTCCATTAGGAGGAGAAGAAATACCACTTGAAGAAGATGAATGTGAAGCCGAAGTGGAAGAACCTTGATCATGTTGAATTGAAGTTGATGGGCCGCCTTGGGACAATTGCATAGCTTGGATCATGCGTTTCCTGCGTCGTGATCGTGACCGTCGGTTTTGGAACCAGTAGTAGACATTGGCGTCCATTACGGGACCATATTTCTCAATGAGTTCTCTTATTTTAACTAATTCATGTTTGGGAGGATTGACCATTCCACTGTTGAAGATGGATTCTAAGATAAGGATCTGTTCAGGCCTTGGAGCCCACCTAGCTCTCACTGGCTCAGTCCTTTGAGAGGCTTGGGTAGGAGGGTGGGTTTCAAGGTCCAAGTCTTCCATCTTAGAGAGAGAGAGAGGGAGAAAAAGACGCTGGTCTGCTGTATTTATAGGCCGCTGGGGAGAAATTGGTTTGGCTAGTGAGGCGAGTTACTGGTCGGTGCTCTGTGGGCCCCACAATGATGTATGTGTTTTATCCATGCCGTCCAATTATTTTTAAAGATCATTTTAGGTGTTGTTGACAAAATTTAGGTAGATATAAATCTCAGTGGACCACACTGCAGGAAAACAGTAGTGATTGAATATCCACCATTAAAAACATCCTAGGGCCGTTGTAGGGTTTATTTGACATCCAAGCTGTTGATTAGGTTATAAAAACCTGGTTGAAGGGAAATGAAAAATATCAGCTTGATCCAGAACTTTTGTGGCCCTAAAATGTTTTTAATGGTGGGAGTTCAATCAACGATTTTCCTGTGATGTGGTCCAATTGAGAATAGGATTTATCTAGTTTTTGGTATCATGCCATAAAATGATATGAAAAAATGGATGGACGGCTTGGATGAAACAAATAAATCATTGTGGGGGCAGATCACCGACCTGTAGCCACTCGCCACTCGCAGCGTCAGCAGTCAAACCGCTTCGGTCGAGAAAGTTACCACTGTGGACTCTACCTTTTATCCAGCGTCTTTTATGAAATATCCAAAACTTACCTTCCCAACTTAGACTTGCACGGACGGACAGAACATTTGAGGACGAAAATACCCCTGCATTTCCGAGTGATTTTTCGTTTCTGTAGCAATAGCTAGCGTAAACAGGGGTATTTTCGCCCTCAAATGCTCTGTCCGTACGTAAAAGGTCTAAGTTGGCAAGGTAAGTTTTGGATTCTGGACAAGAGGTGGGTCCAGAGTGGTAATTGTTTCCACGTCAAACCGGGGGAATGCCTCTGTTATGAAAATACAAAAGTACTGCTGGGGATGAATACTTGGATGCTGTAAAAACTTCGATACACGTGCAGGGCGTCGTGATCTGTACTCATGCACCAGGAAACCATAAGTGTGACACGTGTATAACTGAAACTATCCGTTAAATTGTGGGGCCCACTTTATTTGGTTCCCAGTTTTGAAAATCAGAATAAAATAAATGGAAAAGGCAATTGGTTTGATGAATGAGAGAATGAGAAACAATCAACGGTCCGAATTCATTAGGGATATGTCCATTAATCATAGGATTAGATAGTTTGATCAATCTGTTGGTTTGTTTACAACCTCTCTGCATACTGTCCTAACTAATAGACGGTCAGATTTTAGTTACGTTTGTCCCAATTGTAGAATTTCAGTGCATGAGTGTGTACGAGAAAATATCCAAACGCAGTGTAATTTATCATACAAAACAACATAAAACCCCAGGACCGGATTACAGAAGCCCTGGACACGGGATTCCTCCTGAGGGGTGAATCCAATCAGCCCGAACGGTCAAGATCAGGCCAAGATGATCAAATCAGCATTGTTATAGGATATGAGCAATCCACGATGGCCCACCTACATCAATGGTCGGTCTGCATATATGCCACGTGTACGATGAACGACTGGTTTGACTTCTTACCTCAGGGAGCTTTTGGGATCATATGGCTAATATTGTGGCCGGATCTACTACAAAGCTTTTGAGGTTAATCGCAGTATACAACCGCAGTATGTGGGGCCCAACATGAGTGTAAATGAAATCCAAACCATCCATCATGTGATAATCCTTGTTTTCTCTTTGAGGCCTAAAAATCACAGGATAAAAATCTCGGATGGGACACACCATGTAAAATCATGCCTAAACCCTTTAAAACCACATGTTGAAGCGCACCTCAGTTTTTGAACGGCATCGGTTTTGGATGCTGCTGTCCATTCATCCTGGTGGGAAGCATATTCCGAATGGATTGGATGGCGTATAAAAATCACGGTGGGCCCCTGCATAATCCAAAAAGATTTTAATGGCAGGTAACCCCATCACAGCTGTTTCCTATGGTGTGCTCCATCTGATAAATGAACAGCTCTGATTCTTTGAGAACAAAGAAAACATGAGGGGACGGACATGATGGACGGATTGGATGTCATGAAAACATCACTGTGGGCCCCATACGTCGCATTTTATTTAAGCTTAATATACATAGCTCAGGGGAAAGGTGGAGTGTGCACGTGTGCATAGGATATTGCAATCACGTGGAGGTGGGTCCCAAATGCTCATGCATTTGTGGGGAAGTGGGTTCCAAGTCAGGTGTAGGGCTCTAGAAAGTTCAGGAAGGGCATGAAGACACGTGGCAAGGCCATGGACAGACAGATGGCCTGACAACTTTATTATATTTAATATTTTATAAAAGGACGAGATTGTACCACGTTTCCCTTGGTGCCCAACGCCGTTCTTGTTTCATGCCAAATGACATTAATGCCCTTATGGCAGGACTGTGTGGGCCCCACATCATGTATGCGTTTTATCCATGCCATCCATCCTGACCGTGGGCCCACTCTAATATATGTACGTTACATCCAGTCCGTCCATCCATTTTTACAGCTCATCTAAAAAAAAACCCAGATCCAAAACTCCGGTGGACCACAGGAATGTCTAGGAAACAGTGGTGATTGACCGTTAAAAACTGTGGGCTACACAAGTTTTGGATCAAGCTGATATTTGTGTGGTCCCTTCATTCAGGTCTTTGTGACATTATCAACAGGTTGGATGGCAAATAAACATTTCAGTGGCCCCAAGAAGTTATTAATGGTTGATATTCAATCAACACTATTTTCTGTGGTGTGGTCCACTTAAGATATTGATCTGCTTCAATTTTTTAGTATAATGCCTTAAAATAAGCTGTCAAAAAGGATGGATGGCGTGGATGTAAGGCATATACATCAAGGTGGCCCCCACAAGGGGATACACACTTCCGTGACAGGGTCAACCACCGCCTGTACCTTGTCCGGAAGAAGCGGATTGGCCACCAGCGATATAGCTGCTGTATTAACGTCAGCAAGTTCTGTGGATCTAATCCAGAGGTATGTGTTATATCGAAACCATTCATCCATTTGACTAGCTCGTATTTAGGCTTGGGAAGAAAAATAAGACAGATCTAACTATCAAGTGGACCACACTGCAAAAAGCAGTAGGGGAATTGAACGTCTACCATTGAAATCCTTTTTGGGGTCACGGAAGTTCTGGATCAATATGAAATTTGTTTTTCCTCTTCATTTAGGTCTTTGTGACCTTATGAACAGATTGGATGGAAAATAAACGTTATGGTGGGACCTACAAATTTTTTAACGGTGAAAATCATTATCTCCTCTGCTATTTATGGTGTGGTCTAGATGATCTTTGGATATGATTGATTTTCTGGATAATGCTCTAAAATGATCTCTAAAAATAGATGAACGGTGTAGATATAATAAATACATCACTGTGGGGCCCATAAAACTTTGATCTCCTTTGAACCGTTCGTACAACTCGGAGATCCTAGTCTTCGCACGACACGTACCTACAGCCGCTTGTGGTACACCAGCCAATCCGCTTCCTCCGTGGGTACCCCTGTACGCTGCACCTGACACATTCACATCCTTTAACTACGAGCCAAAGCTTTGATGTTAGTGTGAAATCCACCGTCAATCTGCCTCGTGAGCTACTGTTAAGATGAGAACCCAAAAATGAAGTAAATCCCAAAAAACTTAAGTGGGCCATCCCACAAGAAGTAGTAGGAGGGTTGAATATTCGCCGTTAAAACCTTCGTAAAGATTGCAAAAGTTTTGGATCAAACATGCATTCATGTCTTACTAAAGCCCATTCTGATGTTTATATGCCAACTCATTTTAGGGTAGGAGCTCAAAAATAAGGATAATTCAAATCTCAGGTGGACCAAACCATAGGAAACAATATTGATTAAATGTCTACAGTTAAAAACTTACTAAGGTATGCTGTAACGTTTATTTGTCATCCAACCGGTTGATACGATCACACAAACTTAGATGAAGAGAAAACACAAATATCAGTTTGATTCAAAACTTTTGTAGGTGCTAATAACTTTCAGCCGTATGAATTTAATCCCTTCATGGTACAGTAAGTTGTAACCCACTTGAGATTTAGATCTGTTTTATTTTTCAGCTCATGTCCTAGAATCCAAGGCAAAATGAACAACCTAAATAAAACACATATGCCATGGTGGGCCCTAGAGCTTTGACACGGGCTAGTCGAGCTGTAGGAGATTCCTCACAGCTGCAAGAGATTCCTGCAACCTGAAGCAATGTCGGCATTTGAGTGAAATGTGAAACCCTAATAGTAAGGACTACTAAAACCTTTTGTGGGCCACAAATATTTTAGATCAAGCTGATATTTGTTTTCTCCTTTTATCTATATATGTATGACTTAATTAATTTATTGGATGGTCAATAAACAAATAAACACGGTGTCTCGTGGTGTGGTCTACTTGAAACTTGTATTTGCTTGATTTTATGACATGATTTTTGGGACCATGTCCTAAAATAATATGAAAAAACAAATGAACGGCATAGATATACAATGCATAATCCAGATGGGCACAATGGTTAAGGTCTCACCCACTTAGCTAGTTTCCGAATCTCACCCAAGTGCAAGTTCACCTAATAATATTAGGACAAAAAGACATTTTACTCTATTATTATCCATCCTCTATCCCATAGTGTCAGACCCATTGTGAACATATGTTTTTCATTTTTAGGAGAAGTGCTGAGCTTATCTTGATTTAAATGGACCATACGATTAAAGATACTATATAGGATGACACATACCCTCCAAATTATTTCCCTCAGTGTGACCCACCTAAGTAAAGAATTATCCTGATTTTTAAGCCCTTTATATCCGGTGGGATGGTTCGTAAGAGACCATTACTCTATATGAGTAATGGTCTCCTACAAACCATACCACAAGATACTTTGGTGCAGTCCAATTCCCACAGTAAGAGGAAGCGGATTGCGTAATAACTCACTATGCTTAGTGTGATGGGTAAACTCTATAAGGTCTATCTTGATTTATGTATTTTATACTGCACCCATATATCCTGCGGGATGGTTTGGAGGAGACCATTACTATATATATATATATATATATGAAATGGTTCGAGTGGATGTCGCATGAAATCATGGTGGGCTCTGAAAAAACTCTGGGAGGACAGTCGTTTCCGAAGGTTTTGAATGTATTTCAGAGCCCATGAGATACTCATACGTGGTTAAGCTATATGTGGCCCATTGTGATGTATGTGTTGTATCCTGTCTGTCCATTCATTTTTCCAGCTCATTTTAAAGCAAGAGCCCAAAAACATTGCAGATCCAAATCTCTGAGTGGTCCACACCACAAAAAATAGTGGTGATCAAATGCTTACCATCGAAAACTTCTCATAGCCCACAAAAGTTTTGGAACTAGCTTGTATTTGTGTTTTCCCATCCAGGTCTGTGTGACCTCGTGAACAGGTTGGATAGTCCTTATTGAGATTTCAACGGTGGGTATTCAATTCTCACTGTTTTCTATGGTGTGGTCCACTTGAGATTTGGATCTTCATCAATTTTCAGCTCCTACCTTAAATTGAGCTAGAAAAAAGGATAAACGGCGTGGATAATACTAAGTCGCATCCAAGTCACCTGTGCTGCCGGAAGGCGGTTTCAGAAAATCACGTAGACAGTTGGAGTGGGACTCTCCAGCCGAATTTTGGTAGGGCCCACCGTTATGTGCACGTGAAATCCACTCCAATCATTAGGTATGTTATTCAACGTTAGTCCACATATAAAAAATCACTGATTTCTTAATTAGATGGGACTTGTTATTAAAAATGAACGGCTATTATTTAAATTAAAATTTTTATTTTAAAAATAAGCGTCTATAATAAGCTTTTTACAATCAAAGATTTGAACATCCAATTCAATAATAATAATAGTAATAATATTGGACATCTTCCATCCAAGAAGAGCCCTATCAGATAAACGGTCAGGATAATCATTAAGGAAATCTAAATTTTAGTAGATAAAATTCTATAAAATCCTAAAACATCACATCATGGCTTGTCCGGATATATTCAAACAAACCTCTTCTTTGTATCCTGCGAAAGCAACCTGCTTCTATACGCTTGAATATTGTAGGCACGGGAATCGGAGAGAAAAGACGGTTCTGATCGGATGTGGATTGTCGTGGCGTGCGTCAACCGCCTATGGTCTTTTTTAGTAGTAAGCCCAAAACATGTTGTATGTGTTATATCCACACCGTTCATCCATTTTATGAGACTATTTTAGGACTTGAGTTTTCAAAAATGAGGTATATTCAAAGCTTAAGTGGACCACACCACAGATAGTAGTAGAACAACGATGCTCACCGTTGAAACCTTCCTAGGCCCACTATAATGTGTTTTTTTTTGCCAACCAAGCTGTTCTCGATGTCTCACACGCAAGGATGAAGGAAAAATACAAATATCAGCTCCTTCAAAAGCTTCTCTAACCCTCGAGAAGTTTTCAACGGTAGATCTTATTGTCTCAATGCTTTCTGTGGCGTGGTCCAGTTCTAATCATGATCTGACTCATTTTTCGTCTCATACTCTAAAATTATCCCAAAAAATGGATGGACGGTGTGGATATAATACAAACATTATGACGGCCCCCCACAGCAGCTTTCCAAGCCAACCATCACAGATGTTAGCGGCGTGCGGCACACAACTCAAACGGCTTTGTTTGTATTTGGGAAGGAAGCATCTATATAGTTTTTGTAAATCGCAACTCACAATAGATAGCGTATGTCGCTCAAGTGGATAATATGACTGCTATTATTCGATTATCATAACCATCCATTTTATAATAGCTATAGTAAGTGATTTATGGTACAATATTTTATCTTAAAATTTTAAGAGTATATTAGACTTTTACAATTACATTTGATCCATTAAAACAATTGATGACATTAATCTATAAATTAATGGTTAGAATAATTCTTACTATGCATTTTTTCTCCAATATGCAGAAGATGGACAGTTCGGATCATCAGACCATCTAAACATATGGGCCCTAATGAGAGCACGTATGGTAGACATATCATTGCCAAAAGGCACAAAACGAAGACAGCAAGTGTCCAAAAATCAAAGCCGATTTGCTGACGTGGATGGACGACTTCAAATGGATGAAATCCATCCCATCCATTAAGTGCCCCACCCAATGTTAACCCTTGATTCCAAAAATTACAATGATCTAAAACACAGGTGGGCCTTACATTAATAACCGTGTAAAATTTGTTCATTTCGTGTGGTCCATCTAAGTTTTTTTGTAGCAGGATTTTTAGAACATACCCTCAGATTGGTGCGAAGGGTAATATGAATGGTTGGATAGGATATAATAATCACGGTGGACGGCTATACAACTAACGGTGAGCATCCCATCCTAAATCTTCCTTATGGTGTATCTTACTTTAGTTTTGTACGATCCTATTCCCTATCACCAAAGTTCACGGTATGGATCTCATCCACGTCGTGCCCTTATCAATATACCCTGTTTCAGAAAGTATCTTGTGTCATTTTCTGGCAGACAGTCAGCACCGGATATACCTAGAGCATTTCTCGAATTCCTCGTAACTCGTAATTCTACGTTTAGACCGTGGGACGTGGATTGCGTTCTATCCCGCCCTTACTTAGCTCCGGACGCGGATTTACTCGCAGGAAGCTCCTGCGCAAGAATGCAGTGTGGGGCCACCACCATGTTTTTGAGAAATGTACTCCGTTCATCCGTTTGGTGAGCTCATTTTAGGAAAATCGACCAAAAAAGAAGTGGATCCAAAACTAAAGTGGGCCACACGAGAGGAAAATTTTGGGAAAAAAATACGTACTGTTGAAACCTTCTTGGGCTCCACCTTGATGTTTATATGCCATCGAAACCGTTTATAAGGTTATTAACATAAGGATGAAGTGAAAATACAAAAAAATTAGCCTGAAATAAAGCTTTTATGGTCATAAGAATGTTTCAACAGTTCTAACTGAATCCCTACTGTTTCCTCTCGTGTGGCCCACTTGAGTCTTGGATCCACTTCGTTTTTTGCAGCTTGTCTTAAAATTATCTTGCAAAACGGATGAACGGAATACATTTCCCAAAAACAATGGTGGTAGCCCCACCCAGCATTCTTGCGTAGGAACTTCCTGCGAAAGGCTTTTATAGGAAATCCGTGTCTCCGAACGGGCAGATCTATGGGCGGGCCCACCGTGATGTATCTGTGCATTCAAACTGTCTATTCCTTTTCTCATATTATTTTAATGCATCGTAACTAAAATACGTAGATCCAACAATCAAATGGACTATACCACATATGACTTTTGCATTTAATGTAAGTGACATTTGATGCTTTGTGCATTTTAATGCAACCAAGCTTATTATTTGGTGTGGTCCACTTGATCATTGGATTTGACTATTTTTGGTTGGATGCCTTAAAATAATATGAGAAAAGAGATTGATAGTTTGGATGTACAGATACATCACGGTGGGCCCTCCCATAGAATTGCCCCTTAGGAGCTAGGGAAGGAGGGGGTTAGTAGGCAATCCACATCCGACACTGTCTATCGTGTGTTGGCACATTTGGATGATATTCCGAAACAGGACAACCATTTGAACTGTCCAATTTTGTTTCGGTAACATGAATCTTCTATTTATTTAATTTTTTAATTTTTTAATTTTTTAATTTTTTAATTTTTTTTTTTAAGGTGCAATCCATATATGTTGGGAGCTCCCCAGAAAAAGAACCTAGAGGACGCCCATTGTAGGAACAAGAAAGAAAAACAAGCTTAGTGTATGAGCTGAGCATCGTGCTCTATGCTGATGCACTTAAAGACCATAAACTTGCCACACGTATGACTCAAACCATCAGTATAAATTATGGGCCTTACTCTATTTGATTTGACTTATAAAAATAAGAATAAAATAAATGGGATATGTCATTTGTTGATGACTGAGAGAATGAGAAACAACCAATAGTTTAAATTCAACATGGATATATTCATTATTTATTGTAAAAATATTGGAGGGTTTGATTAATTTATTAGCTGAATTATAATTTATGCATAGAGTATCCTAAAGATTAGACGGTTTGATTTTAATTATAAGCATGTTCACAATCCTCAAAACCTTAAATCTTCCCTTTTGTTTTCTTAAGGTTAAATGAAACAGTAAGTCTGATGGGCCCGTCATATGACTGAAGAAAGTGATTTGTAAAACTCTTTAATTTGCAACCAGATCCGTAGCGCAATTGACAGAGACTGAGTGGAGATACCTCGTTTCAACACTTGAGGTCCTGGTATCGATCCCTAGCGGGGATGGCTAACATGGAGTGTGTGTACTGACATGGGTGTGTACTAACAAGCTAACCCAAAACAAAAAAAACTCCAATGGCTAACATGGAGTGTGTGTACTGACATGGGTGTGTACTAACAAGCTAACCCAAAACAAAAAAAACTCCAATGGCTAACATGGAGTGTGTGTACTGACATGGGTGTGTACTAACAAGCTAACCCAAAACAAAAAAAACTCCTTAATTTCTGAAGAAATTTCTTGGTACTTGGTGTCATGAAAGCTGTTATCATGACCATTTGTGAAGAATATTGGAGGTGGTACTTATTGGGGCTTGGGAAGGCTTTTAACAAAGTGCAAGAGGTAGTTTTGATGTTTTTCAGGTTCTAGAATTGCTGTTTGTCATCTAGGTTATGGACCAGTTTGGGCATACATGAATTGCAGGTGGGGACCCTTTGCATCCACTACCCAGATTGAGAATGTGATGGTAACGGGTCTGATCTGTTATCCTCACATTCATATACGTTGGAAGTGTTTAATACATCTTGCCGTCTGCATTTTGTGGGATGCACTATATAGATGTGCACTTGGTTGGGCCTGGTTCAATTCAATTCTCATTTTGGGGTACATCCAAACAGGACCCAAATTTAGTCTCTTACTTAGAATACTCGCATTTATTTCCAATTCCAGGTTTGATGAGTTGCTGGAGTTGAGTCAACAGGGAGATAATAGAACAATAGACATGCTTGTTGGAGACATCTATGGTGGTATATATGGACTATTCCAAGGTATATCCTGATATTTTCTTTTCTATCTAGACCTTTTCTCTAAGTGAAGTTATGTAAAAACTAAAACTCTACATGGGTAGTGACAGTAAGGAGTTAAGATGCTGATATTGTGAAATTACAGGATAAGAGTGTTGGAATTGCAAACCAAAGTTCCTCTTCTCTTCACGTGTCCAATGAGTTAGATTCTTAGGCTTTGTAAAGCCAAGATAAGTTCTGGCTAATACAGCCAACAAACTGGTATCAGAGCCCTGTTCTAATATCCAACTGTTCCATAACCTCCTGAAGCTGCCTAAAGCTGGTTTCTTTGAGTGAGATTTCATCAGACAATACAGAGCCTAAGCAGGATCTTTTCTGTACAGTTGAAGAATCTATTTCTACGGCTGGAAGTCCTGTACCTACCTCTTTCATTTCACCTTCAACTTCGTTGTGAATTTCATGCAGTTGCGTCTATCCTGGAGCCTGACAGAGAATGCAGTTTGACACACGCGTTGGTGCTCGTTAGATAATGAAGCTCGTATTGCTTCTGCTGACGTAGTTTTTTCATCTTTTCCTCTGGAGTCATAGCTGGACAAATTTCTCAGCCAAAAAAAAAATAAAATCCGTTAAAAAAAAAAAAAAAATCAGATTTCCGCATTTTTTTTTTCAGCCAAGAAAAATCAGATTTCAAAATAAATAAATAAATAAATAAAAATCAGATTTCAAAAGTTTTTCTAGCAAAAAAATCTGATTTCTATTTCATATCTCTCTCTCTCTCTCCCTCCCTTCATTTAAATAAAAATTAGTCATTCCTTCTTTAAAAAAATAGAAAAGATGGCCAGCACAATCCAGCCGCAGGTTCCTAAGTTGTCAAAGGACAACTATGAAAAGTGGTGCATCTAAATGAAAGAGTTGTTCGGGTCGCAAGAACTATGGGAGATCGTCACCGATGGGTATGTAGAACCCACTATGGAAGAAGAAGCCGCCTTCACCAACGAAGAAAAGACCGCTCTCAAAAGTCAAAGGAAGAAAGACAACAAGGCTTTGTTTCTCCTTTATCAAAGGTTGGATGAATCAACCTTTGAAAAGATTGCCGAAGCAACATCAAGCAAGCAAGCTTGGGATACCCTTGGCACCATCTTCAAGGGTGTTGATCGAGTGAAGCGGGTTCGCCTTCAAACTAAGAGCCGAGTTTGAAGCGGCGCATATGAAGGAAGGTGAAAGTATCTGACTACTTTTCATGTCTAATTGTTATTATTAACAATTTAAAAAGAAATGGTGAAAAAGTTGAAGACATACATGTCATTGAAAAGGCACTGCGATCTCTCACAACCAAGTTTGAGCACGTGGTTGTGGCGATCGAAGAATCAAAGGACTTGAAAAAACTGTCCATTGAAGAACTGATGTGATCGTTGCAAGTGCATAAGCAACGAACGCAAAAGAATGCTGGTTCAACGCTTGAACATGCCTTAGAGTCTAAGTTGACTCTAAAAGAACAAAAGAATGACCATACACAACGAGGGGGTCGTGGCACTAGCAATCGTGCAAGAGGCAGAGGGCATGAATATCATCCAAGCTATCAACAAAACCAACAAAAGTTTACCAGTTTCCGTGGAAGAGGAAATGGTAGAGGCCGATTCATACGTGGTCGTCGAAACACAAAGAACGTTCAATGCCACAATTGCAAGAAATTCAGTCATTATACCTCTGAGTGTTGGAGCAAAGTGGATCAAGATGAATGATCCAACTATGCTGAAGCATCACACCATGAATAAGAAGACTCCGCACTCTTCCTCGCACAAGAAAAGGCATGCGAACGGCCAGATGTGTGGTATCTCGACATTGGTGTAAGCAACCACATGAGTGGTAACAAAGAATTGTTTGTGGAACTCACAGAAGGAGTTCGTGGCGACGTGAGTTTTGACGACTCATCAAAGGTACTTGTGATAGGTAAAGGAAAAGTTAAAATCTATCGGAAGAATGGTGAGCCAAATTACATCTCTAATGTGTATTACGTATCAAACATGAAAAATAACATCCTCAGTATCGGCCAACTCCTTGAGAAGGGATATGTCATGTACATGGAGAACTGTTCTCTCTCTATAAGAGATGCTCACAAGAGACTTGTGGCTCAAGTTCAAATGGCAAAGAATTGCATGTTTCCACTCCATATTAACATAAAGGCTGAGAAGTGTTTTTATGGACTCGTGAAGAATGATTCATGAAGATGGCATCTTTGCTTTGGGCATCTCCATTTTAATGGCTTGAAACTTTTATCCTCATCAAGCATGATGCATGGCTTGCCGGCTATTGAAGCTCCAGAACATGTGTGTGAGGCGTGCACACTCGGTAAGCAACAAAGGAACTCTTTCCCAAGTGGAGTCTCTAGAAGAGCGAAGGAACCACTTCAGTTAGTTCACACTGATATTTGTGGACCACTTCAAACACCATCTCTTGGAGGTAATAAATACGTTATTACCTTCATTGATGATTTAGCAAAAGATTTTGGGTGTATTGCATCAAAGAAAAATCTTCTGCTTTCACTATCTTTAAAATGTTCAAAGCTCGTGTTGAAGTTGAAAGTGGTCACAAAATTAAAGTATTCAGATCTGGCAGAGGTGGAGAGTACACCTCAAATGCATTTCAAGATTTTTGCAGGGAATATAGCATTAAGCAACAACATACTGCAGCTTACACGCCACAACAGAATGACATTGTGGAATGGAAGAACCACACCATCCTTGACATGACAAGGATCATGCGGAAAGAGAAAGGCCTGCCAAAGAACTTTTGAGCAGAGGCAGTTACATGTACTGCCTACCTGCTCAATCGGTGTCTAACCAAGAGCGTCAGAAACATGACACCACAGGAGGCATGGAGTAGTTACAAACTGAGCGTGGCGCACCTAAGGATCTTTGGGTGTGTCGCCTACGCTCAAGTTCCAGAAGCAAGAAGAAGGAAGCTTGATGATCGTGGCAAAAAATGTATCTTCATCGGCTACAGTGAAGCATCTAAAGCCTATAAGCTCTATAATCCACTAACCAATAAAGTAGTGGTGAGTAGAGATGTGATTTTTAGTGAAGAAGAAGCTTGGAAATGGAACAATGAAGAATCGACCAAAGATATTCTAGTCGAAACAGAAGAACATGAAGAAAGACATGACCATCAAGAGTAAACACCCGTAACACCTTCTTCGGCCGCATCATCAGTACACAGAAGTCTAGGAGTACATTCCATCACTCCTGAAAGCACTCCATCAAATCAAAATTCGGCCAGCTCGTCCTCACCCATGTCACCTATAAAAATGAAAAGCTTAAGTGACATCTATGAGCAAACTGAAGAGGTCAATCCTTTCTGCCTGTATGCAGATCATGAGCCTCTGACATTTCAGAAGGCCATAAAAGAAGAATGTTGGAGAATCGCTATAAAAGAAGAAATTCATGCCATTAAGAGAAATGACACATGGGAGCTGACTACGCTTCCTAATGGCCAGAAAACTATTGACATCAAATTGGTGTACAAGATCAAGAGAAATGCTGATGGTGAGATCGATCGCTACAAGGTAAGGCTCGTGGCAAAGGGCTACAAACAGAAGTACGGGGTGGAATATGAAGAAGTCTTTGCTCCTGTTGCTTGCCTTGACACAGTGAGGATGATTATCTCCCTTGCAGCCCATCACAGTTGACTGATCTACCAACTAGATGTGAAATCTATATTCCTGAATGGAATTCTGGAAGAAGAGGTCTATGTTGATCAACCTGAAGGCTTTGTTATGCAAGGGGAGGAACACAAGGTGTATCGACTGAAGAAAGCCCTCTATGGGTTGAAGCAAGCTCCACGTGCTTGGAATGCACGCATCGACAACTATCTTCAAGAGAACGGCTTCGCCCAATGTCCATATGAGCATGCAGTTTACATCAAGAAGAATGCTCATGACGATATGCTTATAGCATGCCTATATGTTGATGATTTGCTGTTTACAGAAACAGTCGACCGATGTTTAATGAATTCAAGAAGGCTATGTTTAAGGAGTTCGAGATGACCGACGGAGGTCTCATGTCCTTTTTTCTTGGCATTGAAGTGAAGCAACAACATGGTGGCATCTATATATCTCAGAAGAAGTATGCCAAGGAATTGCTTGAAAAGTTCAAGATGGCAGATTGCAATGCCGTAAACACGCTTGTAGCAACGGGCTTAAAACTGACAAAGGATGGAGAAGGAAGAAGTGTTGACTCAACCATGTTCAAGAGTCTGATTGGAAGCTTAAGGTACCTCACAATCACAAGGCCGGATATCACCTATAGTGTTGGGCTTCTAAGTAGGTACATGGAAGCACCAAAAGAATCACACTGGCTAGCCGAAAAAAGAATCCTCAGGTACATCAAAGGAACAATGGAATTCGGTCTTTTCTATTCATACAATGATGAAGCAATACTGTATGGATACTCAGACAGTGATTGGGGAGGTGACCAAGATGAAAGAAAGAGCACCACTAGCTATGTATTCTATATCGGAACGACTGCTTTCATATGGAATTCGAAGAAGCAGAGTGTGGTCGCCCTGTCCACATGTGAAGCAGAGTATGTAGCAACATCGTCCACTATTTATGAAGGAATTTGTTTGATAAACCTACTAAAGGAGCTGAAGCATCCGCAGGAAAGATCCACAGTCATATATGTGGACAACAAGTCGGCAATTGAGCTAGCCAAAAATCTAGTGCAACATAGAAGAAGCAAACACATTGATACCCAATACCATTTTCTGAGAGATCATGTGAAGCAGAAAATAATGAAATTAAAATATTGTCATACTACGGAACAGGTGGCGGATATTTTTACAAAGGCATTGCCGACAGATGCATTCAAACGACTAAGAACGATGCTCGGAATGAAGCAGGTTTTGGTTTGAAGGGGAGTGTTAGAATTGCAAACCAAAACCCTGCATTTACTGTGACTATTTATCTTCTAATGAACAGCAAGAATTCCCATGTAGCTGTTTTGGAAGATGAAACTGCGTGTGTATTTTCTAGGAATAGTTAATGTTGGAAGCTCCTAGTAGGGGCAGTCTTGTCATTTCACTTATCATTCAAATGCCTATAAATTGGCATCTTGTGTATCCGGTTGTAGTAAGAAAAGCAAACTCGGTCAGCTTGTAAGCATCAGTAAAAATATAGAAAAGTTCCTCTTCTCTTCACGTGTCCAGTGAGTTAGATTCTTAGGCTTTGTAAAGCCAAGATAAGTTCTGAGTAATACAGCCAACAAAGAGCTTCAAGAAACATACTATTTCCTGGGGTGCAGGAATTTATGCATGTGGAGCCCTTGGTTTGATCCAGACTGTTAATCTGATGGAACTTACTATGGATGGGGGATGCCCTAAAAATCTTCGGGGTTGGAGGATCTTCATCCATTCTTTCAACAGATATACTTAATTGTTTATTTGTAGGCCTTTGATCAAAGAGTTGGGATCTTGTAGCCTGGGAGATTTAAGGCCTCTCCTATCCATAGAGGGCTTACAACATAAGCACTCATAGACCCCACATGTCTGGGTTGCTGCACCTCAATGAACTGTATGTTTGTTGAAGTTCATTATCCTTTAATTCCTGACTACAAATGCTCATTGTGAAATTGTTCCTGAGTTTCAACTTTATTGTAGCATTTATAAGTTTTGATCAGGTAGTAGGTTATTGAAATCGATTTGCTCATCCATCTCTTTAATCACATTAAGCTTAGTAGAAGAAAGTTTTTGTTGGCCTAAGATGCGCAGAGACGTCTCCAAGCATGTGGAGAGGTGCACAAAATACTGGTCTGTATATGCTTAGATTTGAAGGAGTGGAGTGCCATCATCAATTTTGCAATTTCTTCATTCCATTGTGCTTCGCCAACCATGTGACCATTCAACTTGGTCACTAAATCCAAGTGCTTCATAACATGTATGCATGTTTCTTTCTCTCTCTCTCTCTCTCTCTCTCTATATATATATATATATATATCATTTCACAGCAATGTTCAGATCCCAATGTTGTTGACAATTTCAGGACCTAAAATCTAAATAAAAATGCAAGACTCGAGTTCTCAAATACCAAGTCAATTTCAAGTATTATCAATTATTGATCTTTTAACAAAAAGATTCACATTACAACGCAGGGCAAAGTTCTTCACAACTATGCTTCCAAAATTGTTAGATTCCATCAATTATTATTTTAAAAATGCATTGCTCAAAGCATGTATTAGTCAATTTGATTTTATTTTTGGTAGTGCATTGCTCTTGTAAACATGATTCAAATGTCGATTAGATTTGTTTGTTTTGGGTGAATGCACATACAATATCGCCCAACATATGAATAGATAGGTGATGCCTATAAAATGGAGAAAGAAACTTTGGTATTCTCGTGCCAAAATGTGTTTTCCTTGTAACTCCTCCATCTTTACCTTGAAACTAATGGTGTTTTATGGAAATACAAATTTTATATGTTTGTAATTTGGATATGTTCGAAATTTGGATGATATATTTGATTTCTTCCTTTTCTTTTGTGTAGACTTACCTTCTGAAATATGCTGGTTGCTGTAGAGCTTTTAGAGAAATGGGTATATCTAGTTTTGGATGTGTACTGCGTTGATTAGGGAATTAAATTTCATTATTATTATTTTTTAAATTACTAAGAAAAGCTGATGGCTAAAGCCGTCAAACATGTTGATGGTTTTGGCCATCAAACTTAGCCGTCGAAAACACCGATGGCTAAAATCGTCGCTCTCAACTGTAAAAAATGCCGACTACATGAAAAGAAATGAGTGGGAATTGGATGTGATCTTGGGTACTTCTTTGATCGACATGTATGGAAAATGTGGCAGAATTGAAATTGGGTTGAGTGTTTTTGACAGTATGGCCGAGAAGAATGTGTTTACGTGGAATTTGATCATCGGAGGACTTGCTCTGGCACCAAACGGGGAGGACGTGCATCCAAGAAGCTATGGGAGTGAAGCTGAAATTTAGTATCGCATTCCACCTGCAGACAGATGGGCAAATTGAACGGGTGAACTAAATATTGGAGGACGTGCGCAGGCTTATATAGGATGACTGCCTCCCCTACACTGAATTCGCTTATAATAATAGCTTCCTGGCTAGTATCGGCATGACGCCTTATGAAGCTTTGTATGAGCGCCCATGCCGAGCTCCACATTGCTGGGAAGAAATTGGTGAGAAAAGCTTGCTAGGGTTGGACTTGGTGCGAATGACGACTAAGAAGATTGAGATTATCCGAAGCTGCCTCTTAATGGCCCAAAGCAGACAGAAAAACTACGCCGACACAAGGTGGAGAGACTTGAAATTTGAAGCTGGGGACCATGTATTTCTCAAGATTTCGCCAATGAAGGGAGTTGTGCGCTTTAATAAGAAGGGGAAGCTCACGCCACGATTTATTGGGTCCTTTCAAATCCTAGACCGTGTGTGTCCAGTTGCTTATCGCCTGACCCTACCCACATCACTCGCTGGAGTGCACAATCTCTTTCATGTTTCAATGCTAAAGAAGTACGTCCCCGACTCTTCACATATCATCAAGTGAGAACATGTGGAGCTCAAGAAAAATACCACATATATCCTCCGACCCACTCGAATACTAGATAGGAAGGAGTAAGTGCTAAGCAATAAGGTTATTCTATTAGTCATGGTGTTATGGACGTACCACGATGAAGAGGAGGTCACTTGGGAGATGGAAGCAAAAGTCCGCAAGCATTACCCAAGCCTGCTCCAACAATTAGAATAAGTACAAAATTTTGATGATGAAATTTATTTATAAGGGGGGTAGATTGTAATACCTAGCCCAAGTAGAACAGTGTCCTGAGGTGTCCACGTCAGAACTGTCACAGGACAACTCGATTAAACCGTTCATGTGAGGGATACCACTAACAAATTAACCTGAGTTATCCCATTAATGCGGTCGAGTTTGATTATGGTTGGACCGAGTGTGGGCCGTAAAGCCGATTTGCCTGGTTGTACTTGGCAACCGTTTGTGCGAGCTATGCAATGGCCAAGAAAGGTCAGAAAAATCTAAAACATGGGGATACCGTGGACCTCGCTGGGCTTCTGGTCCGATACGAATTACGGACCCAGAGGGCGCCTAGAAATGAAATATCCGCACTATCCAATCGGCACTTGCCAAGTGCGCCTTACCCCAGTCTTAGCCTAAAGTTTAGGATTATAAACCAATGGTCCTCTTACTTGAAATAGAGATATGAGGCACTCTAGCCGTCAGATCTCTTTTAAATTTACGTCGAAGGTTGAAAACATTTCTTTACACCCGTCCACAAAATCTGAACCTTGATCATGGAACGGTGACCGTTGATCGCAAATCAGCTCCTTGCGGTAAAACTCCGTATCCGTTTGCCTTCAAATTTTGCACAACCCTTCATCGGGTCATGAGGCACCTATCCTACAAATTTCATGGCCAAGAGGCCATCAGACCCCATAAGGCCATTTGAAGATTGGACCCGTATAATAAAACCCGCGTCTGTTCGCCTTTAAATTTTTCACAGCCCTTCATCGAACTATGGGGCACCTACACTACAAATTTGGTGGCTAGGGGGGTGACAGGGCAGCCCCAACAACCAAAGAGGGGTCCCACAGGGCCATTGAAGGGAATTATTAGAACTTAAGGCCATTTGGCCCAAATCTAGGGAATAAAACCCTTTAACTCTCCCTCCCTCTCACTCACTCCCACAGTAGGCTCTAGCAACAAAAGAGAGAGAAGAGAAAGAAGAGAGAAAGAAGAGAGGAAGAAGGGAGAGAAGGAGAGTGTAGTAGGAGGTGGTGCCTACGAAAACTTGAAACCTTGGAGAATCTCCTTTCTCTTCCCCATATTCACAACTACAAGAACAACTTTCAACCGATTGGGGAGGTAACCACTCATCTTCTCTAGAAATTCTGTGTTAAGCTAGACCTTGCATGTAATTCTAACATGCAAATGCATTTGACTCAGGACCTCGGCAAATCGACTAGCGAGTTCGGCACCCCTAGGTCATTTCCTCAAGCTCTCAACGATCCATAAGTGCGGACCATTATCCTTGGGTAGCTAAGTACCAATTTTAGGATAAATTTAATGATTGTGAATGTTAAAGTGATGTGCATGAGTGATTTAGGGAAAACCTAGCTAGAAACCTACATAATAGGTCCACCAACATCCATGCAACGATAAATTGTTGTTCGATTGGTCTTCAACATGTTTAGGCATGAAATTGGTGTTGTATATTCATCTCACATCTGATTCTTGCATGATTTTCCTTGTAGCATGTATGATTGCATTATTTCTTGTTGTATTCTTGTACTATGAGTGATGTGTTGTCTTTGATATCTTCGATAATCCAGCACTACATGTACACACTTTTAATTCATGCTATTAAGAGTAGTTGCATTCATATTAACAACCTGAAATTTTATGCTTAATGTATTGTACGCATGATTTCACTTGTTCTAGAAGATGAAGTCTTAATTGTTGAAGTGTTATTGGATACAATCCATTTTTTGGGTTGGTCAGGGAACTGAGATTAGCGAAGGTAGTTTTGTTGGTAGGACCATCTTGTGACTAGACTGACGGATTTGGGCGGATACGAATGGGCGACAGTAGTGGGACTACATGGGTTGCTTGCACCCGATGTTGTCCGTTACGTGCTGCCTGAACTTGGACCGTCTAGTCCACTGACTGACCAACCATGTTTGTTAACTATGCCTATTCATGCCTGTATGGAACCTGAAACACTCCTCGCCCACTGAAGCCCACTGACAACTGTTAGAAACGGATCCACTGTCTCGTGAGCTGGGCATGGTGGAATGGGATACTGTGTCCGAGCTGTTGGCCTATGCAGGGGTGACAAGCCTCCTCGTAGTGACTGCGAGGGATCTCACTTCCCAGTACTCCTCATGTGCTTGAAATCGGGGATGGGGACCTCGATAGTATCAAGGATTGCGGGGTCCTGGTCTCGCACGTTGAGGGGCCCTAGCTTCACAAATGGTTAAGGGCATTGATACCGTTAGGGTGTACCAGTTTTCCCATTCTGCTAGATGAATGGAATTAATTAAAGACTCGGCTAACACGTTCACGATCGCATCGCATTAGTTAGGTTGGCAACTCGACAGTTGAGGTCGCAATGAGGGAGCGTTGGTCATATGCGATCGTTAGACGAAGTCACTCGAGGGAGTATTGTTGCGAGGTCATGCATGATCAGGGTCGAATATTGCATATCAGACCCTAGCAATTGCCTAATTTTACATACATGATAGTGTTTAATGCCAGATTTTTCTCGTGTTTTTATTACAGGACGAAATCAAGAGCGTTAATTGGAAATTGATGTTAAAAGCATGGATTTGACGCTTCGAAATTACCAGAGCACGGGATGGACTCCAGAAAACCAATAATGAAGATTTTACACGCCTGGGATTTGAGGAAAGCAAGCCAAAGGGGCTCGAAGAGGGTCCAGAATGCAAGATCACATGTTTTCGGCCATCCGATCAGTTCGAAACTTCATACATGGGATGAGGGCCGTAAATTAACTGTACATATTAAATTTCAGCCATTGAAGATCTCGGGAAGTGGTCCAACGGACAGATCAGCCCATTAATCTACAATTTGGGACCCGCCTGATATTTGGAACTGCCTCGAATTTGGTCCTGACGGTGGAAATAATATGAGAAAGAGGATGAACGGTGTAGATTTCTCATAAACATTGAAGTGGACCCCACACCATGATGCACGTACACCATGCATATGAACTCAGGCCGTGCACCGGACCGGCTGAGACGGTCAGCGAGCCGCTGACCCGCGGCTCTCCCTCACAAAACGGACTCTCCGTTCCAGCGTCTGCAAACCGACGCGCTGATCGAGCTGTGGGTCCCACCCTTCATCTAAAACACTGATCCGGACTGTCCATCCGTTTTCTGGGACGTTCATTACCACTGCCTAGATGGCAGAATCTTAGACGATAGCAGAAGATAGTGTTCCAACCGTTCAAACACCACACGAATGGTCGGGCAGAAAGTCAGGCGGACTTCATAAAAAAAAGGCGAAACTCTGCATTCCCGACCGGTTTTCCGTCCTCCACGCAATGGACAGAGTGGATTTTCCATGTGATCAACGGAATGGGCCCCACCATTGTCAGCGGACGGAGATTCGCGTCCGCGTAACCCGGCCGCTGGCCGTTTTTGCGAAGGACAATGGGCCTCGCTCGTCAATCTTCCGGAAGATCTGATCCGTCCATCGTGTAGAGGGCCATGAATACTACAAAATCATGCTGATAGTTCACTCCCATGCGTACACACGTGCGTGATACAGAGGCCACAAAAGGGCTACCCGGCAACGGCGCCAAAAACTTGATGTTTTATTTAAACCAACACGATTTAAATGATTTTTAAACTCGCAAGTATACGAATCAGATGCAGATATGGTATGTATTACGAGATCATTCCCACGAGGACTGGTCGTCACAATTCAAATCTATGACTCTCCTTAACTAATCCAACAATTAATGGAATGAACTACTAAGTACAATTCTATAAAAAAAACAATTAAGAACAGGGAAGAAAATTCAATCAGAGAGAGAGCACTAGGACTTTCGAATCCACCCCTAATTATCCTAACCCTTGTTTTGTCTGTTGATTCACCTTGATCTAGATTGATATCACTTATATAGAGAAAGCACAATCTGTGTCCTAAATCGGGCATACGGGCTGTCTAATTCCTTTAAGCAATGCCATGAACAATACATCCCATGTCCTTGGTCGGGTACACGGTATGTACGATTCATTAAAGCATCATGTTTCTTCCTTTATAGGAAACTTGTTCTTGATCAGATACAAGCACCTGTAATAAGCATCTAAACAACATCCATATATATACTTTGGTCAAGTTCATAGATGGAGAGGTATAGAATTTAAACCCATAAAGCCCACATAGAGAAAGAAACAAATTAATTAATATTTAAAGTAAATCAACCAATATAAGAGCTAATCAAATTAGGGGCTTCATCTCAGCTCTAGCTGAGAGATTAGTGACCCATAAAATCCATAAAAAGAGATGGATAAATAAAATTCATAAAAAAACGGAACACCAAACCAAACGATCTCCCTCTCTTCTTTCTTCTCTCTCTTCTCTCCCTGGCTCTGGATCTCGAATTCCCTAGTTCTGAATGCCTTCCCCACGTCCAAAACTTTCCTTTTATAGTTGCTGGATGGCTGGAATCGGTGGCAGAGTCGTAGAAGGACTCGGAGTACAAATTTTGTACAAAAAAAATCCAAAACTAAAGTTAGTAAAATCCTAAGACTATGAATTATAATAAGAGAGAATCCTAAATTCAATTTGGAACGAAACAGTCCCCGGCAACGGCGCCAAAAACTTGATGTTTTATTTAAACCAACACGATTTAAATGATTTTTAAACTCGCAAGTATACGAATCAAATGTAGATACGGTACGTATTACGAGATCGTTCCCACGAGGACTGGTTGTCACAACTCAAATCTATGATTCCCCTTAACTAATCCAACAAAGAATGGAATGAACTACTAAGCACAATTCTAAGAAAAAAATAACAATTAAGAACAGGGAAGAAAATTCAATCAGAGAGAGAGCACTAGGACTTTCGAATCCACCCCTAATTATCCTAACCCTTGTTTTGTCTGTTGATTCACCTTGATCTAGATTGATACCACTTATACAGAGAAAGCACAATCTGTGTCCTGAATCGGGCATACAGAATGTCTAATTCCTTTAAGCAATGCCATGAACAACATATCCCATGTCCTTAGTCGGGTACATGGAATGTATATTCATTAAAGCACCCTGTTTCTTCCTCTATAGGAAACCTGTTCTTGATCAGACACAAGCACCTGTAATAAGCATCCAAACAACATCCATATATATACTTTGATCAAGTTCATAGATGGAGAAGTATAGAATTTAAACCAATCAAGCCCACTTAGAGAAAGAAACAAATTAATTAATATTCAAAGTAAATCAACCAATACAAGAGCTAATCAAATTAGGGGCTTCATCTCAGCCCTAGCTGAGAGATTAGTGACCCATAAAATCTATAAAAAAAGATGGATAAATAAAATTCATAAAAAAAACGGAACACCAAACCAATCGATCTCCCTCTCTTCTTTCTTCTCTTTCTTCTCTCCCTAGCTCTGGATCTCGAATTCCCTGGTTTTGAATGCCCTTCCCACGTCCAAAACTGCCCTTTTATAGCTGCTGGATGGCTGGGATCGGTGGCAGAGTCGTAGAAGGACTCGAAGTACAAATTTTCGCAACCGTGATCAGTGGGCCCCACAGAGGTGTTTTCTGGAAAATCCACCCCGTCCATTGGATTCAGGACGAAATTTCAGTCAAGAATGGATGGTTTTGAACGTCCATTGACGCGGCCCACAGAAGAAATCATGAAAAACTCAGTTTTGAACGTCGCCGGATAGCCCTTTTGTGGCCTCTGTATCACGCACGTGTGTACACATGGGAGTGAACTATCAGCATGGTTTTGTAGGATTCGTGTCCCTCTACACAATGGACGGATCGGATTAGCCGTACGGTTGATGGGTGGGGCCCACTGTCTTCCGCAAAAACGGCCAGCGGCCGTGCGTTACGCGGACGCGAACCGAGGCTGTGGTGATGGTGGGTCCCACGAACGAAGTTTTCAGCAAAATCCACTCCGTTCACCAGATTTCTATCGAAATTTCAGTCAGAAACACATAGTTTTTCTCCATTTTGGTGTGGGTCACGAAAGATCTCGTCTCACCGTCCATTGCATGTTTGAACGGTGGGGATTGAATGATCGCTTGTATTAAGCCAGAATTCCACCTAGGTGAGAGCCTTCCCTATCCCAGAAGAACAATGCACGGTTCAGATCTTGTTGAATGATGATGTGTGGGCCCTACAGCTGAAACCGACGCCGGCAGCGTTAAAGCTGTTTGGAAACTCCTGTTTTGAGAGACGAAGAGTCGGGTCAGCGCTTGCGCTGACCCCTCAGCCGTCCGGTGCTCGGCAGGCTTATGTATGCATGGTGCACATGCATCCCACATGGGGCCCACTGTGATGTTTTTGAGAAATCTGCACCGTCCATCCTTTTCTTCATATAATTTCAACCGTCAATACCAAGTTTGAAGCAGTTCCAAATATCAGGTGGGCCCCAAATTGGAGATTAATGGGCTGATCTGTCCGTTGGACCACTTCCCGAGATCTGTAAGGGCTGAAATTTAATATGTACGGTTGATTTACGGCCCTCATCACATGTATGAAGTTTCGAGTTGATCGGATGGCGGGAAACATGTGATCTTGCATTCTGGACCCTTTTCGGGCCCCTTTGGCTTGCTTTCCTCAAATCCCAGGCGTGTAAAATCTTCATTATTGGTTTTCTGGCGTCCATCCCGTGCTCTGGTAATTTTGGATCATGAAATCCATGCCTTTAACATCAATTTTCAATTAACTCTCTTGACTTCATCCTGTAACAAAAATACAATTAAAATCCGATGTTAGGCCTTAACATGTACATAAAATAGGGCAATAATCGGGGTCTGATATACAATATTCGACCCTGATCACAACCCCCAACCAGCATTTTGCTAGTCCCGAGCAAAACATGCGAAAAATAATTTCAGAAATAAAAGACAATTCTTGTAAACTCAAGCGACTTGTGACAAATAGCTGAGATGTGAAAATTCTAAGATTCATGATCGGTGTGTGGAATTTTTCTCTTGGAATCAAGCTTACAGTAAACTTCATAATCAATTTCAAAATATTAATCCATCAATTAGAACAATTTAAAACATTGAGTTCCATGGGTGTATAGTACAATCTCGGCTTACAATCATTAAGAGATCCAATTGTCAATTTCATAATATCATTAGTAATTCATAACAATCAAGCTTGAAACCAACACTTATCTCACAGATTAACTTTTCATTTTACCAGCCTTTGATTTTCTTTTTCTTTCTTTTTTTTTTTTTTTTTTATGGGCAGTCACACAAATGAGGGGAATCAAATTCTCACCTATAGGGAGCAAACCTATGGCGAAAACTTGTCGCCTAACTTTCATTTTTTTTTTTTTTTTTAATGTCAACTATGTAGAATCAAATCTGCACCTATAGGGAGCAAACCTATGGTGAAGAATATGTGACTTAGCCTTTTAATTCTTCTTTTTACCAAGTTAATCATTCAGTTATCGGACCAAAACTTAATGTGTAAGCGAGATGTGATATGTGAAATCATGGCTCAATCAATGTTTACAACTTCTAATCATGAATTATCAATTCAAAATTGACTGTGAAATCAAGCAGATGGCCGAATACAAGAGTCATAAGTTACCAACATCACACATCTTATAATGTTAAATTCACAACTATCCTTCGAAATCACTTTGAATTCAACAGAAATTCCAGAAAAAATTTTAAAATTTTCACAAATTTTGCTCAAGACTAAGAAAATACTGATTAGGCAACCTAATCTCCCACCCCCAACCTAAAATCTACATTGTCCACAATGTAAAAGAAAATAAGCAAGCAATGCACATGGGACAATGAATAATAAAAGAGGAATGAGGGAAAGATAGTACCTGGACGGAGAATCAAGAGGCTTTCTAAAGAAAAAAAATTTAACGTAAACGCGAGTTAGCATAAGAGAGAAATCAATAGAAGTAAAAATAACAAAAAGAAAAACAAAAGAAGATCCTACCTATACCACTTTCGCAGGTGCTCTCGATTGCATTTAGCGCATGCAACAAGCCTTTAAACCCCTAGGTTACCCCTAGTGGACGAGTTGTAGTCTCGTGAGGGTTTGCAGTAATGTTACCCACAAACATTGAAATAACTAATTAGGAAAAAGCATAAAACAAAGACTGGGTTGCCTCCCAGGAGTGCTAAGTTTACCGTCTATCTTAAAACAACATAAAGGAAACTACTCTAGTCCTAAGAAAGCAGGGAAAAACTACTCAGTCATGCTGCAAGTTTCCTCCTCCGGCCAGTAACGTGATAAATTTCTCAGTAGGTTTCTTAACGGGATCATCCAAAAGCCCTTTTTGCAATAGGCTTGGATGCCCTGGAGCACGACATTCCAGAGAAACTTACGTACCTCATCAAAAAATTTTCGTTGATTCGCCTGAGGTATCCAGAGTATATATGATTCACCTGCGACAGAAGAAGTTTCGAAGTTAGTATCCCATGGTGAATCAGAGACTACACATAGATGAAAGTCAGAAAAATTCTCAGAAAGTGACGTAGTCTCAACACATTTCGAAGTAGCAGACTTCGGTTCAATTTTTAGCTCCGCCTCCCTTATTGGTAAATAGTGAGGATCTGTGGAAGGAGAGGCTTCAGAGTAAGGGTCCTCTCGGTCAGTGATGACTACCGAGATATTGTTTTGCAAGGCATTCACTATGTCTCTTAACATGGGATCGTCTGAATCTGCAAAGTGTGCCAAGCAATCATCCAAAGAGTTGGGACATTCAGCTGAGAGTGACTCATTGTCCACATTAGAGCTCGTGATGATCTGCCCAAGGAATCCATCATTTTTGAAGGTAAACGGAGGTGTGCTCTCTTGCTCCAGCCCTGCACAGACAGATTGAGGATCAGTATACGTAGCATTGATGTGTGGACTCTGTTCATTGATACTACTCAAAAGAGGTGATGAATCGTCATTATTCAACAGTTCAAATGGTGGCCTCAACTGGGTGGTTTCAAATTCAAGAGTCATATCGAGTAGCTTGTCCATCTCCCGAATCATATCATCATGAAATTCAGAGGAGTGGTCCAAATACGTTTCACAAGAGTTAGAAAGGTCGGTTGTGAGGGGCCCGTCCTCTACCTTTAAATCAGACATGTTAGAGGAGGGGAGTGGCTCAATATGACCGACCACTTCTTGTACGTCTTGATCATTGACTTGGACCAAATTTGAGATTGATGCAAAGGGAATTTGGGTTGAACATTCATAATCATCTTCCTAATATGCATCATCATCTACTTCCATGCAGTGCACACTTGGGATGGGATAGCTTTCCTCACACTCTATTTCCAGATTGGGTTGAGGTTCGTATAAACTAACCTCTTCCTCTTTATTGAACTCAAGTGTGTCATGTGAGTGGGGTGTGTCATCATCATTATATTTGAAAGACAACCATGTTTCTTCCCCATTCTTTTGAACAGTCATTGAGATCGACTCATCGGGTAATTGAACCGTATGCTCATTAATGGAATCCAACTCCTCATTCCAAATTCCAGATTTCGTTAAAAGAGAGTGAGGATCACTGCCCTCGCATTGTATTTCTGGATTGGATTGTAGTTGGGATGAGCGAGCTTCCTCTATCCTTTCAATGCCCGAATTGAGTGCTTCTAATGATTTCATCAATTTCGCAACATGCTGGTTGAATTGTTCTGGATCAAAACATGAATCCTCTTGGATCGTTTCTGGTTGGAGCTCAAAGGTATGGGATCCAAGAGAATAATTATTACAATATGTTGTTGGTTCATCTTCCCAATTTTGATGGTTCCACTGGTTATAGTCATACTAATCATACATGGGAGAATATGATGGTTGATAATAATCCTCATTCCCATAATTACGATCGTATACTGCCCTATTAACCGATGGAACATAATGTTCTAGTCGGTTCTCAATGTCTGTTCTCGATGGAAAGAAATCTTGAGGTATACGTTGAATTCCACAACCTTCAGGCATTTCCCAATAGAACCTATCCAACTCAGCATATGCATGTACCCACGATTCCATGGTAGAACCCTAACTCTTACTCTAATTCTAGAAGAAAGCAAAATCCTACAGCAATACCGGAAATAAAGAAGAAGTTAGAAAGATGTCACCAGAGTAGAAGTTCCTATGTTAAAAACCTGCAAAACAAAACAAAACAAGTTAGCATCTAGGGGATAAGACCTAATCTAAAAAAAATAAAGAAAGTAAAGAAATTAGGACGAAGTTACCAAGTTAGAAGATCTATCAACGACCCTACAAAACAGAAAGGTTAGTTCTAAAAATTAAATAAAAAAAATCCAAAACTAAAGTTAGTAAAATCCTAAGACTATGAATTATGATAAGAGAGAATCCTAAATTCAATTTGGAACGAAACAGTCCCCGGCAACGGCGCCAAAAACTTGATGTTTCATTTAAACCAACACGATTTAAATGATTTTTAAACTCGCAAGTATACGAATCAAATGTAGATACGGTACGTATTACGAGATCGTTCCCACGAGGACTGGTTGTCACAACTCAAATCTATGATTCTCCTTAACTAATCCAACAAAGAATGGAATGAACTACTAAGCACAATTCTAAGAAAAAAATAACAATTAAGAACAGGGAAGAAAATTCAATCAAAGAGAGAGCACTAGGACTTTCGAATCCACCCTTAATTATCCTAACCCTTGTTTTGTCTGTTGATTCACCTTGATCTAGATTGATACCACTTATACAGAGAAAGCACAATCTGTGTCCTGAATCGGGCATACAGAATATCTAATTCCTTTAAGTAATGCCATGAACAACATATCCCATGTCCTTAGTCGGGTACATGGAATGTATATTCATTAAAGCACCCTGTTTCTTCCTCTATAGGAAACCTGTTCTTGATCAGACACAAGCACCTGTAATAAGCATCTAAACAACATCCATATATATACTTTGATCAAGTTCATAGATGGAGAAGTATGGAATTTAAACCAATCAAGCCCACTTAGAGAAAGAAACAAATTAATTAATATTCAAAGTAAATCAACCAATACAAGAGCTAATCAAATTAGGGGCTTCATCTCAGCCCTAGCTGAGAGATTAGTGACCCATAAAATCCATAAAAAGAGATGGATAAATAAAATTCATAAAAAAAATGGAACACCAAACCAATCGATCTCCCTCTCTTCTTTCTTCTCTTTCTTCTCTCCCTAGCTCTGGATCTCGAATTCCCTGGTTTTGAATGCCCTTCTCACGTCCAAAACTGCCCTTTTATAGCTGCTGGATGGCTGGGATCGGTGGCAGAGTCGTAGAAGGACTCGGAGTACAAATTTTCACAACCGTGATCAGTGGGCCCCACAGAGGTGTTTTCTGGAAAATCCACCCCGTCCATTGGATTCAGGACGAAATTTCAGTCAAGAATGGGTGGTTTTGAACATCCATTGACGCGGCCCACAGAAGAAATCACAAAAAACTCAGTTTTGAACGTCGCCGGATAGCCCTTTTGTGGCCTCTGTATCACGCACGTGTGTACGCATGAGAGTGAACTATCAGCATAGTTTTGTAGGATTCGTGTCCCTCTACACAATGGACGGATCGGATTGGCCGTACGGTTGATGGGTGGGGCCCACTGTCTTCCACAAAAACGGCCAGCGGCCGTGCGTTACGCGGACGCGAACCGAGGCTGTGGTGATGGTGGGTCCCACGAACGAAGTTTTCAGCAAAATTCACTCCGTTCACCAGATTTCTATCGAAATTTCAGTCAGAAACACATAGTTTTTCTCCATTTTGGTGTGGGTCACGAAAGATCTCGTCTCACCGTCCATTGCATGTTTGAACGGTGGGGATTGAATGATCGCTTGTATTAAGCCAGAATTCCACCTAGGTGAGAGCCTTCCCTATCCTAGAAGAACAATGCACGGTTCAGATCTTGTTGAATGATGATGTGTGGGCCCTACAAACAAACGACGCCGAGCGTACACGTTAAAGTTGTTTGGAAACTCCTGTTTTGAGAGACGAAGAGTCGGGTCAACGCTTGTGCTGACCCCTCACCGCCGTAAGGTGCTCGGCGAGCTTATGTATGCATGGTGCACATGCATCCCACATGGGGCCCTTGTGATGTGATTTTTGAGAAATCTGCACCATCCATCCTTTTCTTCATATAATTTCAACCGTCAACACCAAGTTTGAAGCAGTTCCAAATATCAGGTGGGCCCCAAATTGGAGATTAATGGGCTGATCTGTCCGTTGGACCACTTCCTGAGATCTGCAAGGGCTAAAATTTAATATGTACGGTTGATTTACGGCCCTCATCACATGTATGAAGTTTCGAGTTGATCGGATGGCGGGAAACATGTGATCTTGCATTCTGGACCCTTTTCGGGCCCCTTTGGCTTGCTTTCCTCAAATCCCAGGCGTGTAAAATCTTCATTATTGGTTTTCTGGCGTCCATCCCGTGCTCTGGTAATTTTGGATCATGAAATGCATGCCTTTAACATCAATTTTCAATTAACGCTCTTGACTTCATCCTGTAACAAAAATACAATTAAAATCCGATGTTAGGCCTTAACATGTACATAAAGTAGGGCAATAATCGGGGTCTGATATGCAATATTCGACCCTGATCACAACCCCCAACCAGCATTTTGCTAGTCCTGAGGAAAACATGCGAAAAATAATTTCAGAAATAAAAGACAATTCTTGTAAACTCAAGCGACTTGTGACAAATAGCTGAGATGTGAAAATTCTAAGATTCATGATCGGTGTGTGGAATTTTTCTCTTGGAATCAAGCTTACAATAAACTTCATAATCAATTTTAAAATATTAATCCATCAATTAGAACAATTTAAAACATTGAGTTCCATGGGTGTATAGTACAATCTCGGCTTACAATCATTAAGAGATCCAATTGTCAATTTCATAATATCATTAGTAATTCATAACAATCAAGCTTGAAACCAACACTTATCTCACAGATTAACTTTTCATTTTACCAGCCTTTGATTTTCTTCTTCTTTTTATTTTTATTTTTATTTTTAATTTTTATGGGCAGTCACACAAATGAGGGGAATCAAATTCTCACCTATAGGGAGCAAACCTATGGTGAAAACTTGTCGCCTAACTTTCATTTTTTATTTTTTATTTTTATATATATATATTTTTTATAATGTCAACTATGTAGAATCAAATCTGCACCTATAGGGTGCAAACCTATGGTGAAGAATATGTGACTTAGCCTTTTAATTCTTCTTTTTACCAAGTTAATCATTCAGTTATCGGACCAAAACTTAATGTGTAAGCGAGATGTGATATGTGAAATCATGGCTCAATCAATGTTTACAACTTCTAATCATGAATTATCAATTCAAAATTGACTGTGAAATCAAGCAGATGGCCGAATACAAGAGTCATAAGTTACCAACATCACACATCTTATAATGTTAAATTCACAACTATCCTTCGAAATCACTTTGAATTCAACAGAAATTCCAGAAAAAATTTTAAAATTTTCACAAATTTTGCTCAAGACTAAGAAAATACTGATTAGGCAACCTAATCTCCCACCCCCAACCTAAAATCTATATTGTCCACAATGTAAAAGAAAATAAGCAAGCAATGCACATGGGACAACGAATAATAAAAGAGGAATGAGGGAAAAATAGTACCTGGACGGAGAATCAAGAGGCTTTCTAAAGAAAAAAAATTTAACGTAAACGCGAGTTAGCATAAGAGAGAAATCAATAGAAGCAAAAATAACAAAAAGAAAAACAAAAGAAGATCCTACCTATACCACTTTCGCAGGTGCTCTCGATTGCATTTAGCGCATGCAACAAGCCTTTAAACCCCTAGGTCACCCCTAATGGACGAGTTGTAGTCTCGTGAGGGTTTACAGTAATGTTACCCACAAACATTAAAATAACTAATTAGGAAAAAGCATAAAACAAAGACTGGGTTGCCTCCCAGGAGTGCTAAGTTTACCGTCTATCTTAAAACAACATAAAGGAAACTACTCTAATCCTAAGAAAGCAAGGAAAAACTACTTAGTCATGCTGCAAGTTTCCTCCTCCGGCCAGTAACGTGATAAATTTCTCAGTAGGTTTCTTAACAGGATCATCCAAAAGCCCTTTTTGCAATAGGCCGTATGGTTGATGGGTGGGGCCCACTGTCTTCCACAAAAACGGCCAGCGGCCGTGCGTTACGCGAACGCGAACCGAGGCTGTGGTGATGGTGGGTCCCACGAACGAAGTTTTCAGCAAAATCCACTCCGTTCACCAGATTTCTATCGAAATTTCAGTCAGAAACACATAGTTTTTCTCCATTTTGGTGTGGGTCACGAAAGATCTCGTCTCACCGTCCATTGCATGTTTGAACGGTGGGGATTGAATGATCGCTTGTATTAAGCCAGAATTCCACCTAGGTGAGAGCCTTCCCTATCCTAGAAGAACAATGCACGGTTCAGATCTTGTTGAATGATGATGTGTGGGCCCTACAGCTGAAACCGACACCGACAGCGTTAAAGCTGTTTGGAAACTCCTGTTTTGAGAGACGAAGAGTCGGGTCAGCGCTTGCGCTGACCCCTCAGCCGTCCGGTGCTCGGCAGGCTTATGTATGCATGGTGCACATGCATCCCACATGGGGCCCACTGTGATGTTTTTGAGAAATCTGCACCGTCCATCCTTTTCTTCATATAATTTCAACCGTCAATACCAAGTTTGAAGCAGTTCCAAATATCAGGTGGGCCCCAAATTGGAGATTAATGGGCTGATCTGTCCGTTGGACCACTTCCCGAGATCTGTAAGGGCTGAAATTTAATATGTACGGTTGATTTACGGCCCTCATCACATGTATGAAGTTTCGAGTTGATCGGATGGTAGAAAACATGTGATCTTGCATTCTGGACCCTTTTCGGGCCCCTTTGGCTTGCTTTCCTCAAATCCCAGGCGTGTAAAATCTTCATTATTAGTTTTCTGGCATCCATCTCGTGCTCTGGTAATTTTGGATCATGAAATCCATGCCTTTAACATCAATTTTCAATTAACGCTCTTGACTTCATCCTGTAACAAAAATACAATTAAAATCCGATGTTAGGCCTTAACATGTACATAAAATAGGGCAATAATCGGGGTCTGATTTGCAATATTCGATCCTGATCAGTTTACTTGGTAGTGATCCCTTAATCTAAGGAACCATAACAGACTTCTCCACAAATCTCTCCATTCGAGGGATTCTCCTAAAACTTGGGAGTCAGTTGTCATGCTCTTCACCACGTCCCATATAGTGGTCTTCTTCATTCCGGAACAAATTAGCAACGTACAAAAAAATGCAGTTAGGATCGTCCCGGATCACGGCTCCCTTTGTTTTAAGGAGAGCTCAGCACCTGCTGAGACTCAAAATTGAAGGTGAGGGAACCGATGTAATCCAACTTCCCTGGAATACCATTTGTCCTTGCTCGGACATTGACCCTGTCGCCCAATCCAAAAGGATTCTATGTCACCACGCCTTGTAGTGGTTAACTTCTTCTCTGGGATAGTATCTTCCATCAACGGGGTTTCCTTTTCCACCACCAAGTCATCTACAATAGGCAATGTCTCTTGAGGCTCATCATCGAGCATGGAAGGCTCAAATAGCTTCAACTTCTTAACATTAACAACGAAATACATGTCCATGAAAATTAGCAATTCTAGCTGATAAGCATTATCTCCAATTCATCGGAGGACCTTAAATGGCCCATAACGAATCAGTTTTAACTTCTTACCATCTCCTCGTAATCGTTCTTTGCCCAGATGTAACCAAACCAAATCTCCTTGAAAATTCCCCTGTACCTGATGCCTATCATGATGCAACTTGTATTTCTGTTGTGCCCGAATGAGTTGCTCTTCCACTTCTTGATGCACTTTACGAATGCGTTCCATGAACTTCTGTGCTCGCAGCTTGTCATTCTCCCCCTTCCTTAAGGAGTCTATAGAGTCTACTGTAAACTCCATGTCAAACGGACTCTAAGGCAAGAATCCCAAGCAAACTTCTAAAGGGGACTTATTCGTAGAACTATGCACTGTGTGGTTAATAGCGAATTGCAGGCATAGAATGCTTTCATCCCATGTTTTCGGATGCTTAGCATTATAACCTTGTAACATGTGAACCACCGTTCGATTGACCACTTCGGTTTGGCCATCGGTTTGGGGGTGAAAAGTTGTGCTCCGCTTCAGCTTTGTGTCCATCTTTTCCCACAATGTACACCAAAATTTGCTTAAAAACCGGTTGTCCTGATTAGAGATGATCGAACTTGGAAGCCCAAATAGCTTCCACACGTTCTTAAAGAAAAGATTTGCTGCTCCTTCTCTAGTAATATTTTTTTTTGCATGGCATAAGAATCACCATATTGGAGAACCTATCGATAATGACAAATAAATAATCATGTCCTCTTTGAGTACTAGGCAAACCTCCTAAGAAATCCATGAAAATACTCTCCCATGGTCTGCTCGGCAGTGGAAGTGGCGTGTAAAGCCCAAGTTTCCTATTGGATGGTTTGGATGTGCTACAAAGTACATAACCCCTCACAAACTGAGCCACATCCTGCTGCATTTTGGACCAGAAAAGATGACGCAACAAATTCTGCAGGGTCTTTGTTACTCCAAAATGACTTGCAACCTTGGAGGTATGTGCCTCACGCATATATCTTTGTTAATGATTATGGATGTTAGAGTGATGTGCATGAGTAATTTAGAGAAAATCTAGTTATGATCCTACATGATAGGTCTACCCAACATGCATGCAATGATAGATTGCTGTTTGATTGGTCTTCAATATGTTTGGGCATGAAATTGGTGTTGTATGTTCATTTTCATATCAGATTTTTGCATGATCATTCCTGAGTATGTATATTTGCATTATTGCTTGTTGCAAAAAATTTTTTGCACTAGGAATGATGTGTTGTTCTTGGTCTCTTAGGTAATCCGACACCACATGCACACATGTTTGACTTATGTTGTTAAGAGTAGTTGCATTCATTATTAATATCCTGAAATTTTATGCTTAATGTATCGTATGCGTGATTTCATCTGTACTAGAAAACGAACTCTTAATTGCTTAGAAGTGTTATTAAATACAACCCATTTTCTGAGTTGGTAAGGTGTAACGCCCTGGAAATTGGGGGGTTGTGCATACACTCGACTCCCAAGTTCCCGGGTATCACTTATATCCAATTTTACTGTTTAAGTTTAATCTGGTTTAAATGCGCAGCATGGAATCACTTGAAACAAGAATCACAACCACAACTAGTTTACTAAAATAACAGAAGTCGAATATATACAAGTCCAAAAGAATATAAATGGGTCGCACAAGGCGTTGCCCAACAAAATCACAAAAAAAGTGTTTGTCTAAAAGAATAGGGCTGAGTCCGCCACTCAGCGATCCGAAACCCGTCAACTAAGCCGGTGGAGGACCGTCCATCAGCTGGAAGTAAGACAGCTTGTCCTCCTCCTCAAGACTCGAGTCGCCAAGCTCCTCATACACTGCATCACCTGCATCTACGGGAGAGTCTGGTTGGTGTTTTAAAACACCGTCCCAGAGTGAGAGTGAGTAATCAACTCAGTGGGTGATATTAATTTTAAGTTGTAAAAACATCAATTATATTATGAATTTAATAAAAGACATATAATCATAGATCTCTAACTTGTCTTATTAATGCATATGCATGGGTTATGACATGATACATGCCCTCACAACAACACTCCCTCTAGCGACACCATCTCACGATCGCATATGTCAACACTCTCTCACTGCGCCTCGACTTCTGAGTCGCCAACCTAACTAATGCAATGCAATATGATGTGTTAGTCGAGTTCTTAATCAATTCAATTCATCCAGTAGGTTGGGAAAACTGACACACCCCACGTATTCAATGCCCTTAACTAGTTGCGATGCTAAGGCCCCTCAATGTTCGAGGCCAGGGCTCCATAATCCGTGATCCCGTCTGGTTCTCCATCCCCGACTTCAAGCACATGGGGAGTGCTGAGAAAATGGATCGCTCATGGTCACTACGGGGAGGCTTGTCACCTTAGCATAGGCCGACAGCTCAGGCACAGTGTCTCATTCCACCATGTTCGGCTCACGAGTCGGTGGATCGGCCTCAATCAGTTATCAATGGGCGGCAACTGTTGAAGGGTGTCCCAGGTTCTATACATAGGTGAGCAGACAGGGTTAACAAACAAGGTTTGTCAGTAAGTAGACTAGACCGCACGAGTTCAGGCAAGCAGTAACAGAGGCATTGGATACAAGCGACCCATGTAGTCTAACTACTGTCGCCCATACACACTCGTCCAAATCCACGGGTTTAGCCTCAGGATAATCTTACCAATGAGACCACCTTCATTCTCCTAACCAACCCAAGGGTTCTGATGATATTCCATAACATGTCGACAATCAGGGTTATCAACTAGCGTAGGCAATATCATGCATTCATACTTCTCAACATATAAATCAAAATTTTCCTACAAAGCAAGCTAACAATATTATGAAACGAAGGTGCATGCATGTTATGTGAGTTAGTGAGGAAGCTAAGTATTTCATATATATCATAGGAACAAAATGAACAATGGTTAATGAATCATACATGCTATAAAGTAACATCATACACAAATCAACAAAGCATGAACATGCTAGCATCAAATTTACACCCAATTATGTGAGAGACAACATCAAACATTCCATAACTACTCCATGTTGATTGAAATGATTAAGGTAAGGTCTTTCCTAGGTTTTCTCTAGATCCTCCAAATACATCATCTAAGCAATCAAAATCATTAAACTCATACTAAAATTGGTGCTAGGCCACCTAAGGATAATAGTCCGTATCTTGTGACGTTTCGCCCAACTCATGACGCTCCTTAGGTTAGAAAATTGAGAAAAATGATTCCTATATCAATTTAGAAGTAATTAGGTAAGATTCATGCAATTTATTTTAGAAAAACCTAGGTTGGAGAGTAGGTTTTATTTCTTACCTTTTAATCGCGAATGAGGCAGATTCGGTGGAGGGAAATGATCGACGCTAGGGCTTGATTGGAGGAGACCAATGAAGGGGAACACTAAAGCCTCCCCCATCCTACACTCTCTCTTCTTCTCTTCCTCTGTCTTTTCCTCTTTCTCTCTTCCTTTTCTCTAGGGCAAAATCATATGGGGAGAGGGGGTGCTTAAATGAGGCCCTTTTATAATGTCAGAATTGGGATAAATGGCCTTAATGGTTGGGTTTTTACTATACTAGCCCTATGGGAGAGTCTTTCTAACCTCTAGGGCCCACTACGGGGTATATATATTGATATACACCATAGAATAGTTAGTCCTAATGATGATCTACGTACGGACATGTTCGGCCTGCCATTTGGATGCGCTGATCGACAGATATGATTAGAAGTCTATTCAACAGTTAATGATAGTTGATTAGGGCCGCGGCTATACGGATATGAGTAGGAAAATATCCTTACTCCTCAGGTAAAGTTTGGTCGTAAACCGACGGTCCAAAATCCTCAACTTTGCATAAGAGTGGACGACCCAATTCACTTAAGTTTCAACTTATTCCTTTAGGGTATTTGTACTTCTCATGCACTCGTCCTTTAGCTCAAGTTGAGTAGTTTTGGACAGTACCCAGGTCCGACTCCCGCGATGGACTTCGAGCCCAGTAAGACAAACATTACTCTATAATTTTGGAACTAGTGGCCCACCAATGAGCGGTCTAGAGCTTGTTCAGAGAATCGAGGCATTTCTAGAATGAATTTGGTAGTAAGATTTCTCGTGGGCAGTGATTAGGGTTTGAATTAATTATGTTCATAGTGTGGCCTATTTATAACTAGTGAAAGTGGAGATTAGGTCATGATTACTCTGAACCATCGGTTTTAGGCTAAAGGAGTAACGATGTTGATTTGGTCTATTAGTCAAGATCCGGCCGGATTCGTTGACTTCCTACGGTTGATTAATCGGACTTGTGCGGTTCGTTACTAGTACCAGCCGTGTACAATTAACAATGAGTGCTAATGGTCAGTAAGTGATATTATAGGTTAATTGCAGAAGAAAATTTCAAGGATTTTTTGAAAATCTAAAACATTGAAAAATCCAGGATGTTACATCAGGGAACTGAGATTTGTGAGGTGGTTCCATTGGCTGAACCATCCTGTGACTAGTTCGGCTGATTTGGGCGGGCGCGAATGAGCGACAGTAGTCGGACTACATGGATTGTTTGCACCCAATATCGTACGTTACGTGCTTGCCGGAACTTAGAGGGTCTAGTCCACTGTAACGTCCCGTCCAACCAAAACAGTGCCCTGAGATGTCCACGTAGGATTTGCCGCAGGACCGCTCGCTTAAACCACTCATTGGTAGGGTACCGCAAGTGAATTAATCTAAGATTAGCCCATTTGAGTAGACCAGATAGGTTATGATAGACCTAGTGCGGGCCACCAAGCTGGATGGCCGTTTACACTTAGCAATAGCCCGTAGGGGCTATACCACGACGCAGGAAGGTCAGAAAATTATAAAAATTTGGGGAAGCATAGGTCTCACTGGGCTTGTGGTCTATCGGGGACCATGGACCCAATAAACATCTAGAAGTCAATTATCCACGCCGTCCCAGTGGCACATGCAAAGTGCGACTCACCCTAGTTCACTAGTCTCAGAATCTGACACTCTTAATTGAAACTGAGATATGATTCATTTCAGCAGTTAGATTTCTTTTAAATTTATGGTGGAGGTCTAATGTATTTTTCTACACCCGTCCACAAAATCTGGGACCCGATCGTGAAACAGTGACCGTTGATTGCAGATCAGACCGGCGCGGTCAGATCTCACACGTCTGTTTACCTTCAAATTTTGTATGACCCTTCATCGGGCCATGAAGCACTTATCCTATAAGTTTCAGGGCCAGAGGGCCACCAAAACCGCTCTAATCACCGAAATGGACCCCATAGGGCCATTTAAAGATCAGAATCGTATGATCAAACCCCATATTCGTTCATCCATTTGTTCTTAAACTTTATATGACATCTCATCGGATTATGAGACACCTACACACCAAATTTGGTGGCCAAGGGGGTATTAGGGCCACCCCAACACCCATTGGGAGTCATAGAAGGCTATTTTGAGAAGTTGTGGAAACTTGGGGCCAAAGGGCCCAAGTCTAGGAAACAAAACGCTATCTTCTCTCATAACTCCCTCTTTTACTACAACCACCAAGGAGTAAAGAGAGAGCAAGAGAGTAAAGAGAGAAGAAAGAGAGAGTGAAGAGGAGTAAGGTGGACCTTAGATCGAGGTGGGCCCCAAGGAAATCAAATCTTATGACTCCCTACCTCTCTTCTAAGAAGAAACCCTCCACGACAACCGCCCATTCATTCTGTTGATCGTCTAGGTAAAAGCTCTCATCCCTTTTCTTAAAACCCTTGTGTTGAGAAGGGATTTACTTGGGAATCTAACATACAAATGGTTGCTTTAGGGAATCTGACCATTTGATCCTAAAAATCCACATTTCTAGGTCATTTTCGAGATCTCAACGATCCATAGGTGCAGACTATTATCCTTAGGTGACCTAACACCAATTGTACCATGAGTTTAATGATTTTTGTTGCCCGGTTGATGTATTTGGAGAACCTAGAGAGAACCTAGGATTTGGATGTTTGTTTAGGATTAAATGGGATTGTGTGTTTATTTAGCTCATATGATGTTGTTCATCCCTCTCACATGCTCGTTTACAATGGATGATTTCATGTTCGTGTCTTGTATGATTTTCTTATATGGTGTTACTTTATAACATGTATGATTCATTAACTCTTATGCATTTTGGTTCTACGAGATGTAGGAAGTGCTTATGTCACACCCCAGACTCGGTAACCGGACTCACAAGGAACCCGATGGCCGGTTCTGGCTGTAACAGGCTCCGTGGTACCCCATTCTCGGCTCCTGAGATAGGTTCCAATCCTGGGATCCTACAAGGAGGATTTTCATAACAGTATAATCATTCTAATACGAGCATACCCAAGATTACAACAAGTACATCTGAGAATAACGAAGGCACACATCACAAAATTCACTATAAATTTGAACTTTTACAATCATCCATAAGGTCCAAAAGGACATACATGAGACAAAAGGAAAGGAGAGAAAGGTCGGCAACACTGGAGTCCTCAAATGCTCAGTTCTACTCCACGCTCTGCTGCTACGTTGCCTGCCTAAAGTCTCCTACACGCATCAATCGTGCACAAGCTTATAGAAGCTTAAAGGGTAGTGTAAGTGTGTGACAATAGTGCACAGAAGAATAGTAGAAGGTGCAAGAAGGGAAACATGCTCAATGAGAATATAACCAGCTTTACCAAGGCTTATCATGAATACAATGCGATGAGTACTGGACGCCATACCAAGGCAGTGTATGAAGGGGTTTACATAGCCAATGCTAATGTGTAACGACCCGTAAATTTCCGTACGTTGGCTCGAGTACCACCTCGACCAGAAATCAATTAGGATTAAATCCTTTAGAAATTTAACAAAGTTAACTAAGTACTAAACTCAATTAGCCATGAAATCCGTTGGGATCGCTTTAAATACGATCTGCAAGACCCAAAATTTGCAAAACAAGTGACTCTAGTTTACCCTAAAGTTTAGAGCCAAACTCATTACCCGGCTGCTCTCGGGAATGAAACAAAACTTCGTATTAAGTCTAGACCGCTTATCGGAAGTCCGATTAACACAAAGTTAAGGAACTAGGACCGCCTCACTGGACTTGACAATCATCTCAAAAATCAGGTCCATCCGATGTCCCACGGCCATTCGTTTCGATCCGGAGCGAGGGTGTGTGAAAAATACTATTCCCATCCCAAAATAAATATCAGGAATAGTGATCTCGGCACCTCGCCAACAAGCGCGTCGGTAGATAAGCAACCCGACCGTCGAACCGACCAAATTACACCCTCGGATTAAGAAAAATTTCAGGAACATTTACATGTACTTGGAATTTCTGATCGTGGCCCACTGACCGTCGAACTGAAAGTGGTCCGCCAAGTGCGATCTGGGAATCCGATCAAGTCGATAACGTAATCCCACATAGATCCATAGGTGGTGAGCTTAAGTCTGACGTTTGGCTCAAGGAGGGCTACCAGAACCTCTCTTTTGAGCTGGAAAAGTGACGAATATCTTATATTAGCAGTAACCCTTGAACCTGAGTCTATTTTGGGAATGTTTTTTGCTATAAAAGGAGCTTAGAACAGCCCCTCTCACAGCCATACGAATTTGGGATAAAACCCTAGAGAGAGAGAGAGAAAAGAGAGAGAAGAGCTTGGAATTTGTGGGTGATCTTCCTCCTACTGCTTTCGGTTGTCGCACGGCCTACACCGCTCCTTTCCAGGTGTTTTCTCGGCGGTATCCATTCCGTTTGAAGGTAAGAAACCCTAACCCTAGGTCTGATTTGATGTAAGTTCGTTGTAGGTTATGTAAAGGCTAACTGATTCAGCTCTTTAGGCTAGAAAACTCCCGTATACGGAAGCTCAACGACCCTTGCTGATTCGTTGTGATTCCAAGGGCAAAGGTGAGGACTTTAAGTGTATAAGTTATGGTTTTCAACGCTTTCAATGTCAGATAATGGTAGATTCATGATCTGCATGCAATTGCACATGTACAAAGTGCCTTCTGTTTTCTGTTTCGATTAGAATTGTAGAATTTGGAATTTCACATACTTTAGGTATTCGTATAAAATACCGTATACGTATTTTTTATGAAAATGTGTTTGACATGTTTAATTGTCGTATGGACATATGATGTATGGATAAAATACTCATTTGGCGAAAGGGTTCGCCTAAATACATGTTTACTAATATACACCATGTATGTAGAAATACGGTATTGTAAGAAGTACCGTATATGTGTATATTTTTGCGACGTGTTTGTCATGATTAATTGTTGTATAAATATATTAAGTGCGTATAAATTAATTGCTTGGCGAAAAGAATCGCCGTGTTACAAGTTCCCTTGTAAACACTATGTATGTTGAAATTGGGTATACTAGAAAATACCCTATACGTATAAAATTTGCTGATGTAATTGTCAGGATTATTTGCTGTATGAATATGATGTATATGTATAAAATACTAGTTTGGTAAAGGGACAACCTTAGTGCACTTTCCTCTAACATACGTCATGTATGTTGAAATAGAGCATTCCAAGTGTTGGTGAAATCGCTTGTGAGTGTAAGTGCTTAAGTGTTAGAACCTTAGATAGGTGCTGAGATGGGATTCTCAGCTACCTTAGAGTCACATATGATATCCTCCATGTGGTTATTCACTCTAACCACTCACCTATGAAATATATGTATTTGTATCCCTATTTGCATAATGCTTTATAACATGCTTTTGAACATGCTTTGTAACTTGTTTATTAACATGCTTCATGATAGGCTTTATAACATGATTGCTAGTGTTCTTGAATTATCATGTTATCATGCTGTATTTCACATGCTATGGTTAGGACTTGATTGAGCTTGGGACTATGTCCATAGTCCAGGCATCCGGTATCAGACTTGAAGTTGTGGTTGAGATTCGTTTCGCCACACATGATGTGTTGGCGAACCCGTGTCGTACTTCGGTTGGCGATAGTGGTTGGCCACACGAGGTGCTTCTGCGCTTCATATCGCCCAACTTGTTGTGTGCTCGTGCCAGCCGAACACGTCAAGTAACCTGTGTGTCTTATGTATGTTCACCATGTTTGGTCGCTAATGTTTGAACCTAGGGTACCAAACTTACTAGCGAAAATCCCGTTAACCATGGTACCTCGATCTGCTAAGACTCATGAGCCGGGCATGGTGGTATGGGACACCGTGGTTGAGCTGTCGGCCTACGCTGGGGCTACGTGCCTCCCCGTAGTGACCAGTGAGCAACTTAACTCGTGAGCCGATTATGGTGGTATGGGACACTATATTCGCGCTGTCGGCCTACATTGATAAGGTGATGGGGGAGTGGTGTTACCTTTGTGCGTAACAGCCCTGGCAGCCCTTTGTTGTGACCGCGAGCATATTCTGAAGTTGCAGTGCGCCTTAGGGTTCGCCGTGATATATAGAGTATGAACTAGGCCTGTTTCTGTATAGTGATGAATCGTTTAAGGGGTGATGGGGGAGTGGTGCAACCTTTGTGCGTAACAGCCCTGGCAGCCTCTGCAATGACCTAGAAAATACACCATCGTCTGATATTAACTAGGACTGACGACCCTAGAATGGATCATGTTTGGGAATGATACAAGGGAGGTACCTTAGTTTCCCAATCCTGCTGTTTGAAATGGATTAATTAAAAACTCGGTAATCATGCTCATCATGCATCGCATGTGCCTGGAAGATGTGGAGCACTGTGGGATGTAAGCATGCCGCGAACGTGAGATGGTGTCGCATGAGGGAGTATGTCGGTGAGGGCATCCATCATACCTGCATTCATACTTGCATTAATCAGAGTAACTAGGAGTGTTTGATTTACTGCTTTATCATTATTGCTTGACTGTATTGATAACATGATAACTTATGCCTTATTGTTCCACTGAGTTAGCTACTCACTCCCACGTTACGGGACGGTGTTGCGCACACCAACCAGACTCTGTCTCAGGTTTAGGCGATCCGAGAACTCTGGAGGCGGAACCTGATTATGACGAGGACCAGGAGGAGTTCTCGTATATGCAGTTCTCTGGCGGCTTCGACTAAGTTGCCAGGATCGACGGGTTCTACAGGGATTGTACCTAGTTTATTTTTGACATTTTGATTATAAACAGAAATGTATATGGAGACTCAGATGGATTCATACTCTAGAGAATGAAATGTTTATTTTGTTTCTTTACATACATATATATACAGTTCAGTCTTCCGCTTGCTTTTATACAATTGATCTGGAGTATGAATTATTGTTTTGGTATAATCTCATTCATGTTTATTGCTCTAACACAGACAACATTCAAACATCATTAAATATGTTGCATAAGTGATGCGTTGGAACTCGGGAATTGAGTTACACTCGACCCCCGATTTTCAGGGCGTTACATAATGCGATGCAAGTAATACCAGTGCTCATATCCAAACCATATGTCAAGTACATTTCCAATCATAAGGAAATCACCGGGGTCTATTACACTGCTGAATGACTGCCGCTCTACAGACCCCGCACAGTCAAACGAGCATAAGAGACCTCACTACCCGCCCGTGGACAGCCAATCACAAGCAAGGCCTGACGGTAGCAGACCCATTTACGAGCTGGTTAGACTCAACCTAGCAATGCCCCCTACACACCAGGCAAGTAAGGTCACACCCCTATCTAACCAACTACACGACAGTGAGAGTCGCGACCTAACGGTATAAGGCCCTCGTGTGCTCATGTATTCCACTCGGTCACGGCATTGGAGCAGATCCTTGGTACCATGAAAGTTTTGAAAATTTCATCTATGGGCATCCTATGCACCCGGTATGCTCAACTAATATTTTCGGTGTCCACACATACGGCCACCCACGAATATCCCTGTGGAGGCAAGGCCCTAATGAAGTAAGGGCGAATACCCACATGCTATGCAAATGCCAGATACATGAATCACACAATCACCCATGCATTAATCTTAAGCATCCATCATGCTTTAGAGGGGAAAAACTCCACCCCTTGGGGAGATACTAACTACCCTACACAATGGCACAACCATAGCTAATCATACAAAAATCAAGCATGCATATGATGTATATGGGAGTGGGTTATGAAGATGAATAGCGATGCCAATGAAGTGAAGATGAACTCTCTACCTAACCATGAAAGGTCTAGGTACTTAACCAATTTTCTCATAAGTAATACAACCTCTAGTGGGGGCCCATTTATCTGGGGTAACCCACGAGACTAAGGAGAATAATGATATGCACCTAAATAGATGAGACGGGCCTAGTAAGGGCCTATGGTTGGCCTTTAACCACCCATAGAAGCCCGTGGGCCTACCTTTGGGCCACCAATGTGGACATCCAACCACAATTGGTCCTCAAGAGGTAGCCCATCTCTAATTGATTACGGATCAAGGCCCAAGGCCCACACAACATTAGAAATAAGAAATGGGCAGCCATAAACATACCACATACACTCATGTTGGGCTTCAGAAAGGCAGCCCAAGGCCTATCCAAAACATGGGTCCAAGGAAAACACACATAACCCAACCCATACATACCACTATGGGCATAGGGGAAAGGTTAGGGCCCAACATAAACGCCACTATTCTCATATATTGTGGTGGCCTAGTGGGTAGCCCATTGCTCAAACTACATAGGCAAATGTCATGCTCTTAGTTAAGTAAGGTTGGGCCTACAACCTAGCCCAAGTATAAAGTTAATTTGGTGGACAACCAAAGGCCTATCTATTTGTGTAACTTGGCCCACTAGCCTAACATAATAGTATGGTAAAAGAAAATGGCCCAAGAGTATTCTAAAATATAAGGGAGCAATAAATGCCCAATTTCCTCAATATGGTGGGCCCCATAATCATGGCCCCAATGGGCCCTAGAACATCAGGGATGGGTCCCCAACTAATCATACACAAAGCCCAATGGGCTGGGGCCTAAAAGTTCTGAAATAACAAAGGGGACAATAATGTACAGAAAATTTCTACAATGCATGTTGTTGTCTTAAATTTGGACACTCCATTAGAGTGGGTCTAGGGCCTCTAAAACTCTAGGAATTGAGGGCCAAGGTCCCTTATCATGCATACAATAAGAGGAAGCCCAAAAAGGTAGCCTGCCATCAGAGGAAATATTTTTGAATTATGGTTTTTATCAATGTATATTGCTAGACTGCACAGCAGAAAAATCTAGCAGTCTAACCATCTTGGCCCATTCTTCTGGATGCCCAAAGGGGGTCCTGAAATTTTACAGAGTGATACTTCCATAGGTGAGCCACACTCCCACAAAATTTTAAAATTTTTGGATATTTCTAAGTATTTTAATTAATTTAAACAAGACAGTCTGTCCAAAAAATCAGACAGACCTGGACGTCCCAACGTGGTGGGCCAGTCCATCCCTCGCCACGGTGTGCACAGGGGTTCATTGGCTCTGAAAATTTAGTAGGTAGGTCATACCATGAGTGGATCACACCCCTACAAAATTTCAGAATTTTTGAACATCTGTAAATATTTTAATTCACTTCAATAAGTCAATCTGTCATGAAAATCGGACTGATCAGGACACCATATTATAATGGGCCAGTCCAGCCACCACTATGGTGTGTACAGGCGTCCATTGGCCCTAAAATTTTGTATGTGGGTCCTAACATGAGTATTAAACCTCCCTATAAATTTTTATAATTTTTAAACACCTAAAAATATTTTAATAAATTTTGGAGTTCCAACCTATCTATGGTGGAATGTTGCTGGAACAGTGCAGAAAATCCAGACTGTCCACCTCACTTGGACCACACCTTTGAGACCCTAATGAAGGTCATATGGGGCTGAAATTTGGGGGACATCAAGATGAGATTCCCACCTTTTAGAAAAGTATATTTGATGGGTATAAAAAGTCGCCCAATTAGTCTCAAATTCAAGCCCAAAGTCCAACAAAAATCTGTCCAGAAAATTTCTGGGCAGCAACATGCACATGAAATAAAATGAGCATAGTAACCAAAATAAGAGGAAATCACCTTATGAAATTTGAGTTGTGGTCCACCTCAGTAGGCCCCACAAATATCCAGACCTAATCCATACCATAAAATCCATTGCATGTGTCCAAAAAGGAGCAAATGGGGTACTTATGTTCATAGGGTGGATAGACATGGGCTTCCACTCTCTTTGGATGGTCTGGATACTTCCAGGCCACAAGGTGGGCCACACACATATGAGAATAATAGATCAACAAAAGAAGAGTAAGAATCAGCCACAAGGAAATGGGCTCCACCACATCGAGGCCCTTCCCTTCATCATAAACCATACATATCATTATATTGATGGGATTATAAGATCTACCCATGCATGCATCTTCTAATCAAAATCCAATGGTGGAGATGCCATCTCCACCAAGGATCAAGGGTCTAGATGACCCACAAACCTATAAATCAAAGGAAAATCTCATGATGGGGTTCATGGAGAATGGCCCCATCATGGCAATCATGCATGCATAAAGTGGATTGTTGGCCACACTCATGGAGTCATGTAGGAACTCCACCATTGATTGGTGGGTTCTACACACTCCTAATCAAATGAAAAAGGTTCATGCAAGAGGAAAGAAAAGAAACTAATCCCATGAATCACCCACGTTGAATCTTCAAGATTCTCCTATCTCCAAGCTCCTTAAGCTCCAAGGGTTAAAAATTTATGGTTGAGATCATGTTTCAAGGACTAGATGATGGGGGATTAGAGGGAGAAGGGGCTGGAGAAGAGAAGGAGATGGAAAGGAAGTTGCTGGAAATTCTAGCAATGGAGGGAAACGAGAGGAAGGGAGAGAATAAAGAGAGAGAAAGAGAGACCATAATGAGTTTGTAAGAGAATCCATCATTACCATAGGGAGGAGTTTACAAAGTTGTAGGTTAGACTAGGCCTCTTGGTGGTGTTTGTGGTTGGTGGTGTTAGTTTCATGCAATTGTGTAGTGTGCGGGTAGTGTACCTTGGAACTCGTGCCAAGGGTGATGGTGGTCCACATGCATTCCACTTAAGTGGGCCACATGATCAATGGTCATATAATGAAATGTACACAACTTTTGATCTATATATCGAATTTATGCGTGAGACACGGCGTTGGAACCATGGCGACGATACGGTCGCAATGACATAGGTCTCGGATCAATCCGAGTCGGGTCTACATGACCGAACTCAAGAATGACCGCAGACACTATCTAAGGGTCGAGGGTTGCCAGGATTTGATCGGTATGACTACAGGACTAAAATAAACGAGATGCATACTCACACACACATGCACACATGCGAACCCGGGTCGGGTCTCAAGCTTAACTTCCTCACTAACCCACACAACGCACATGCACCTTGTTCATAATGTTGTTAGCTTGCTTTTAGAAAAATCTAAATTGTCTGTGATAAATATGGATGCATGATATTTCCTATGTTAGTTGATAACGCTGATATTTGACATGTTATGGATGATTGTCAACCTTTGGATTGGTCAGGAAATGAGGAGAGTGAGGGTGGTTCCGTTGGTAGGACTACCCTAGGGCTAAACCCATGGGTTTGGGGCGAGTGCAGATGGGCGACAATAGTTAGACTACATGGGTCACCCGTACCCAATATCGTCTGTCGCTTGCTTGCTTGAACTTGTACGGTATAGTCTATTTACTGACCAATCTTGCCTATTAACCTTGATCACTCACATATGTACAGAACCTGGAACCCTCTACAACCGTTGTAGCCCATCGATAACCTATTGAAGCCGATCCACCGTCTCGTGGGCAGGGCATGGTGGAATGGGACACTGTGCCTGAGCTGTCGGCCTACATTGGGGTGACGAATCTCCCCGTAGTGACTGCGAGCATCCCAATTCTCAGCACTCCCCATGTGCTTGAAGTCGGGGATGGGAAACCCGACGGGATCAAGGATCGCGGAGCCTTAGCCTCGTGTGTGAGGGACATTGGCATCGCAACTAGTTGAGGCATTGATATGTGGGGTGTATCAGATTTCTCAACCTACTGGATGAATGACCTTAACTAAGAACTTGGCTAACACGATCACATTGCATCACACTAGTTAGGGTGGCGACTCGGCAGTCGAGGTCGTTGTTGAGACTCAAATATTGCATAATTTTCTCCATTTATATTTGGATTTTATGAACATAAATCATCTTAATATTTTATTTTACTCATGCATGTGTTGCAAGGTGAATTTATGTGATTGGATTGAAAAAGGGTGTTAAAAGCATGAATTTGATTATAAAAAATTACCAAGGCAAGGGATGGATCTTAGGAGACCAAGATCGAAGAATTCACATGTTAAAGATCCAAGAAAACTGAGTGAAGAATAAAGAAAATTGAAGATTTGAAGTGAAGAATCCTGAAATTGTCCTGAAAAAGTGTATTCTGAAGCTGTGAAGTTTATTTTGGAAAACTGTGCAGCAGAAAGTCTGTTTTGAACGAACTATGCAGCGAGAAGTCTATTTTCAAAAAATATGTATATTTAAGGTGATTTCTAGGGTTTTTCAAATTTGTGCGAAAATTGGAGTTCCCTACTTATAAATAGGGCCTCATAGGGCATTCCAAAACATTATTCAAGGCATTCAAGAGCAAAGTTTAGGGTTTTTAAAGAGTTTTTAGTTTTATTAAAGCTTTATAAGTTATTTTTTTAGATCTTTTTTTTATTTACATTTTCTTTCTTTATTTCTTGTTGCTTTTTATTTCTGCAATTTAATTATGCTTTTCTAAGTTCCTTCTAGCCCAAGCTAAAAGGGAAGCACATGGGTTTAATATTTCTTTAAAATTATGATGATTGATTGTTTTAATGATGAAAAGAATGGTGTATGCATGTTATCTATTATTTAGGTTTTATTTCTTATCCTCTTGTGAGATCCATATGTTTCCATCATATGAGATCCACATTGATGGATAGGCTTACCCTAGATCAATCAGATTTCCTAGATATGAGAGGTTCTCAACCTGTTATATTTCTTTGATATTCATTATCCTATAGATATTGAATACTTAAAATCAGTGACGCTTGAGAATATATGTCAATGGTGCAAATCCATAATTTTCTAATATTTTATATCATTTATTAAAATACTTAAACTGTTTTATTTTCCGACTAGGCTGACCATAGTGCTCAGATCCTAGTTCTGTTATCCAAGTCATCACGATTTTGGAACATTAACATATGTGTGAAACTTTGAAGCTTGGGTGTTATTTTATTCAATTGAATTACATCCATTCAAAAATTCCAAAATCAAATCATCAGATTAATTTTTATTACTTAGTTTGTTTAACATTTGATTTTTTCCTCTCACAATTCATCTCCCTGTGGGATCGACCCTGTATTCACGGGATATTACTTACGAACCTTTGCACTTGGAGGCAAGGAATCAAGTTTTTGGCGCCGTTGCCGGGGAGAGACTGAGAGAGATCAGATCTGTGCAATATAGCTAAGGTAAGTTTTTTTTTTTCTTAAGGTAAGTTCTCTTCTAAACCCTCCAAAATTTCTGTAGATTTTATTTTATTTTATTTTTTCTTTGAAAATAAATTCAGTTGGGTCTTTCAAGCACTAATTGTGACATAAGGTTGCCCTGCTTGGGATTTCATCACCCAAGTGCTATGGTTGTCCTACAGTTACTGTTTGATCACAAAGATCATCCGCTGAATCTATTTTCCAGATTAGTATAGTTTAATTTCTGCATTAGTTTTACTTTTATTTTATTTATTTGTTTATTTATTTATTTTGCTTTGTGGACTGAACCCTCATGGTCAGCCTTGCCGCCTGGGTTGTTGATTTATTTTTTTTGCTTTGTGGACTGAACCCTCATGGTCGGCCTTGCCACCTGGGTTGTTGATTTATTTTTTTTGCTTTGTGGACTGAACCCTCATGGTCGGCCCTGCCGCCTGGGTTATTAATTTAAGTTTTTATTTTTATTTTAAGTATCATACTTGCTAGTTTAATTAGTGGTATTTGTTGTGTGGTGTGGATGGTTTATGTCCCGTTGGAGTAGGGATCAAAACAATCGACTCTCCTCTGAAGGGGGACTAGTTCCAGGCCTTAATCATTCACTTAGAAGAGGCACTCAACATCACTTGGATTCCATGACAGACCCAGTTGATAATCCAAATCCAAATCTGCCAGATCCAACTATAAATCAAAATAGAGAAAATCAATTTAATCCTCCTCTTGAGGATGAAAATAAAGTTCATAGGAATGTGTTAAACCAACCACAGACTTTACGTGAACATTTACACCCTGAGAGATCAACTTTACCATCTTGCATAGTGTTCCCTGCTCATACAGGGAACATTGATTTTAAACCAGGTGTGATTCAATTGATTCCTAAATTTCATGGCTTGGATTCTGAAAGCCCCTACTTGCACCTTAAGGACTTTGAGGAAGTAATTGCAACGTTACAAGTAAACAATTCTCAGCACTCCCCATGTTCTTGAAGTCGGGGATGGGGAACCCGACGGGATCAAGGATCGCGGAGCCTTAACCTCGCGCGTGAGGGACCTTGGCATCGCAACTAGTTGAGGCGTTGATATGTGGGGTGTATCAGTTTTCTCAACCTACTGGATGAATGACCTTAACTAAGAACTTGGCTAACATGATCACATTGCATCACACTAGTTAGGGTGGCGACTCGTCAGTCGAGGTCGCTCTGAGGGAGTGTTGGTCATACGCGATCGTTAGATGGAGTCGCTCGAGGGAGTGTTGTAGCGAGGGCATGCATCATATTATCTATCATGTATACGCATTAATAAGATTAGTTCAGTGTTTATAAATGATTGCTTTTCATTAAATTTATACCATAACTGATGCTTGTTACAACTTAAGATTAATAGCACCCACTGAGTTGATTACTCACTCACACTCTGGGACGGTGTTTTAAAACACCAACCAGATTTGCTCATAGATGCAGGTGATGCAGAATTGAAGGAGCTTGGTGAGGCGAGCCTTGAGGAGGAGGATGAGTTCTCCTACTTCCAGCTGATGAGCAGATCTTCTTTAGATCCGTAGATGGAGCGTTGGATCGCCTCAGCTCATTCTTTTGGACATACTATTCTTTTGTGATTTTGTTGGGCAGTGTCATGGGTGACCGATTTATATTCTTTTAGACCTATATATATACTAGATCTCTTTCATTTCAATAAACTTATGTGGTTGTAGTTCATACTCCAGGAAATTCCAAGCTGCGCGTTTAAACCTGATTAAACGTATATTAAATGAAAATTGGTTATAAGTGATACTCGGGAACTCAGGAGTCGAGCGTATGCACGACCCCTAATTTCCAGGGCGTTACATCCACCGACTGACTAACTATGTTTGTCAACCATGTATGCTCACGCCTATTTGAAACTTAGAACACCCCCCGTCCACTGACAACTGCCAGACATTGATCTATAGTCTCGTGAGCCGGGCATGGTGGAATAGGACACTATTTTCGAGTTGTCGGCCTACGCTGGGGTGACGAGCCTCCCCGTAGTGACCGCGAACGATCCCGCTTCCCAGCACTCCCCACGTGCTTGCAATCGAGGGTGGGGACCCTGATGGGATCAAGGATTGCGGGGTTCGGGCCTCGCATGTTGAGGGGTCCTGACCTTGCAATCGGATGAGGGCATTGATATCGTCAGGGTGTATCAGTTTTCTCAATATGCTGGATGAGCGGAATTAATTAAAAACTCGGCTAATACGTTCATGATCTCATTGCATTAGTTAGGTTGGCGACTCGACAGTTGAGGTCGCAATGAGGGAGTGTTGGTCATGCGCGATCGTTAAACGAAGTCGCTCGAGGGAGTGTTGTTGTGAGGTCATGCATCATGCCATAATTCATGCATATGTATTAACAAGATTAGTTAGGAATGTGTAAATATATGATTTTCATTAAATTCATCATAAAATTGATATTTGATGTAACTTATAGCTAATGGCACCCAATGAGTTGATCACTCACTCCCACTCTGGGACGGTGTTTTAAAACACCAACCAGACTCTTCAGTAGATGCAGGTGATGCAGAGCTTGACGAGCCGAGCGGTGCAAGCATAGACGAGGAAGAGGAGCTTTCCTACTTCCAGCTTATGGGCGGATCATCGTAGGTGCAGTGGATTAGCTTGGGACTACTGATTAGGGAACTTAGCACACTATTCTTTTGGACATTTCATATATGTATTTTCGTCGGATGATGCCTTGTGTGACCCGTTTGATAAATGTGTAGACTCGTATATTTAGCTGCTTTCATTTCAGTAGATTAGTTGTGGATGTGGTTTATGTTCCAGTCGATTCCATTTCTGCTCATTTAATTTGGATTATATGCAAACCACTAAAATCAGGTTATAAGTAATACCTGGGAACTTAGAGGTCGAGTGTTGCACGACCCCCAAATTTTAGGGCGTTACACCTAGCTAGAGACGGACCATCCTATTGGGCACTATGTGGCCCTCCTTGATGTTTGTGTTTTATCCACATCGTCCATCCATTTTGATAAATATCTTTTTTAGGTTATGAGTCTAAAAATATGGTAGATCGAAGGTTAGAGTGGACCACACTATATGAAGTAGTAGTGACAATGACCCCAACCGTTGAAACTTCCTTATGGTCCATCATGATGTTTATTTGCCATCCAACACGTTCATAAAATTACATAGATACGGATGAAGGAAAAACATAAATATTAGATTGATCAAAGCTTTTATAGCCCTCTGGCCCCCAAGAGGTTTTCAGCAGCGGACATTCAATCCCTGTTGTTTCATGTGGGGGTAATCCATGGGAGGATTTGATTGCCTCATTTTTTTTTGGCTCATAACCTAAAAAGATTTCTCAAAATGGATAGACAACACGGATAAAACACATACATCACAGTGGGCCCCATAGTGCTCCTGATATGAAATAGTGTAAAATCTACCTAAGATCTATGAATTCACATGGTGTAGTCCACCAAATTTTAGTATAAAGTAATTTTTAGAAACTACTTTCACGTTGGTGAGAAGAGTCATATGAATGCGTTAGAAGTCATATAATAATAATGGTGGCCCCATACACAACTAACAGTTAGTGATCCATACCAAATCTTCCTTACATTGTGTCCTAATTGAGTCTTGGACCAATTCCATTTGTGGTCTCTAAGGTAAGCAAGAGGAAGGGCACCTGATGGTCATTAGAGATCTCTTGCATGCATGTGCTGCCTACATGGTGCTCGGCCTTCTGTGTACACAACATAGTCAGGATATAGGTTTTTCATAGAGCTGTACACGAACTGAGTTAGCTCGGTTAACTCGCTGGACTCAACTCGAAAAGGCTTGGGCTTCTACGTACACAACATCAGGACATATAGGTTTTTCTTTCAAGAAGAGTATAACGGTCATTTTTGTGATAGATAGTTTGGATGCGACTCTGAGTGGCCACCATGATGTATGGGTTTTATCCACACCATTCATCTATTTTTCCATATCATTTTAGAATATAGGCTGAAAAATGAGATAGATTCAAGGCATAAGTGGACCACACAATGGGGATTAATATCTTATTGTTGAAGACTTTTTGGGAGCCATAAAAGTTTTAGATGGATCTGACATTTGTGTTTTCCCTTCTTCATCCAAGTCCATGTGACTTTATGAATAGGTTTGATGGCAAATAAACATCACAGTCGGATGGAGGGAAGTTTCTACGGTCGATGTCATTATCACTGCTACTTCCTATAGTGTGGTCCACTTGAACATTAAATCCGCCTCTATTTTAGTCCCATAACGTAAAATGATACGGAAAAATGGATGGATGGCATGGATAAAACTTATACATCATGGTAAGGTCGGATAACACTGAGTTCGTTCATGCTGCGACGGTAGGGCCAACCTTGATGTATATGTTTTATATCCACGCCTTCTATCCGTTTTTACCGATCATTTTAAGGTATGGTACAAAAAATGAAGAAGATCCAAATATCAAGTGGACTACATAACATGAAACAATAGTGATTGAACAATCCCCATTAAAAATTCTCGTGGGCCATAAAGACTTTTGATCAAGCTGATATTTGTGTTTTCTTTTCATCCATGTTATGTTTGTTTGATCTTGTTAATAGGTTGGATGTAAAATAAACACTATGGTAAGGCCTATGAAGTTTTTAATGGTGGGCATTCAATCACAACTGTTTCCTGTGGTGTGGTCCACTTGATATTTGGATCTGCTTCATTTTTGGCATCATGCCATAAAATCATATGAAAAAATGGATGGACGACATGGATATACAACGCATACATCAAGTTGGGCCCCACGGCTATGTCGTCACTGAATTCGTTGTTCCTCGGCATCACCAATATGCTCTCAATGATGCTAGGCTGACTCGCGTGCTCGCATAGATGGTCTGACTTGTGTTCGCTGAGTGCTACATGGGACACAAATGAATCAGATCTACACCGTCCATTAGGTGTGCCACCAACATTTTCACCATGGATTCTAATTATCAATCAAATCCAATACTAATGTAGGCCACACTGTAGTAAAATTTGTAGAATCATGTATACAACCTTTAAATTCATATGGTGTCAAACAAACGATTATGGAAATGCTCTGATTTTTTAAATCCAATTCATCATTGTGTGCAGTGTTAGATGAGTGGTTGGATGACATTTACACACCACAGCGGTCCCCACACTCAATTGGGACAATTTTAATGATGGTACTTTCCATCTCAACCTTCTCCCATGGTGTAGCTCACCTAAGTATTTTATTGTTCTGACTTCATGCTCTTGTAAGTACATGGTGGTGCACCGATTTATTTTTATGTATATATGTGGCCCACTTAATCAGTGGATAGATTAAGAAAGTTTAAATTGGAAATAGAGATTTTATTAATTATTGGGGTGGGTCCCAACCAACTTTTCAAACTTGGACTTAGGTGCTATTCTAGCCCCACACTAGGCTTGGGCCTTAGGGCTTAAGTTTCAAGGCAGGTCCAAGCCTAGTTTGGATTACACAAACCTAGCCCATTACCACCCCTAGCTTAAAATAAAATAAAATTTCAATCTACCTAATTAGTGGTGGGTATTAATTTTAGCAATAAAAATAGACCAAATTCAACGGGTAAGATTCAATGGAATGAATTATTTAATTAAAGTGACTTTTGGTACATTAGACAAATCAACCTACTATTTGTATGGTCCAGATTATCCCTAGTATTATATCAATCGCATTTTTATAAAAATATGATGAACTATTAATATAAGGGATATTTAGGGTTCGCCACCTGTCTTTATATTGACATTTCAAAACCTTAGATTCTTAACCTTCTAGGTTGCCGGGTGGACGCCTAAATTAATGAAATGTAAAATTCTAATTCAATCTTGTTTATATAAGTCTCCAAATTCAAATTAGGATTTTATAATGTCCAAATTTAATTGAAAATTAGGATAATGAAATGTCCAAGTTGTAATTGAAGGAGCCTAATTTCCAAAATTGATTTAGTGTATAATAGTGCCCAAATTTGATTGGAAGTTAGGGTAAATAAATGTCCAATTTTGCTTATACAAATCCCAAATGCAATGAGCTATTAAGGCCATAGATGCGTATGTAAGGCTAGAGGTGTAAACGAGTCGAGCTGAGTCGAGCTTTGCCCAGCTCGTGCTCGACTCAAACAGCTCGAGTCTTAGCTCGTGCTTAGCTCGGCTCGACCTTCGAGATTGGAATAACAACTCGTGCTCGGCTCGACTTTCGAGATTGGAAAGCAGCTTGTGTTCGGTTCGACCAGTAGATCGGTCCAGTCCGAGCCAAGTTCGAGTTGAGTTTTCAGATGTGTTCTGCTATTCAGACGGATGCTACTCACCGAAAAAAATGAAGAGAGTGAAGGAGAGGACTCACTTTGGAAGAGGAGATCGTTCAGACAGACGCTGAAAGAGAGAATGCCATCGGGTGGTGGAGAACGACGAGCGTATTAGGCGAACGGATGGCCGATTTGGATGAAAGGGAGGGAGAAATGGGTTAGGATCGGCCGATTTGGGCGAAAGGGAGGGAGAAATGGGCCAGTAGGGTCGGGCGAGTAGGGTCGGGCGAATGAAGGTTTTTTTTTTTTTTTTTAATTTATAAAAAAAAGCTCTTACACACACACACACACACACACACTCTTAAAACTCGATCCGAGTCGAGTCCGAGCCGAGTCGAGCTCAATACCGAGTCGAGCTAGGTTCATCTCGGACTCGACTCGAAATATTCCGAGCTCCCAAAAAAAGGCTCGACTCGGTTCGAACAGAGTTTCGATCCGAGTCGAGTCGAGCGAGTTATCTAGCTAACTTTGCTGCTCGTGTACAGCTCTATGCAAGGCCCACTTGTCCCACATACAATAGACACAAGATGCTTTACCATGCAATTTTCGAATCATTGTGTCCCACGGACCCGACACATTTACATTGTTTAACAAAGATAAAGTTACATGGGGCCCTGCATGCACATGAAAAGTTGTAAAAAATTTGAAAATATGAAAGTGATGGATGTTGCCATTGCACGCGCCCAGCGCCCTGCACCCAAAGCAGGCATCTACTAATATATACGAGAGTGAAGAAACATCTGTTGCCTTTGCTTTTAGGGAGGTGGATTCTTATCGCAACGCTAAGAGCAAGAGATCGAGAGCCCACAAGGTTTTTAAAAAAAAGGGTTTCCTACTGTTGATTGAGTATATAAGAGGAGGATTTCCGTTGATCGAGCTGAGAAGAGTCGTTGCTTCTATCCTTCTAAAAGAAGGGATGACGGTTTCAACTCCAATCGATGCCTTTGAAAAAGATTTGATAAAAGGAGATGTAACAGATGGACGATAAGGTTCCAATCAAAGGAGATGAAGAATTGAACACTACAAGTAAATGTAATTTTATTTATTACAAATACTTGTACACAACAAGGGTATGCTTTACAACACTCACAGACTATCACTCTTAGATGACAACTCTCACACACAGGAAAAAACTCTTTTTGAATTCTTAATACTTGGACACCTTGCTTTCACTCTTGTACTCACTCTTTTTGTTATTGTATTTGTGTGTTTTTTTGTGTGTATGTACATAATGAGGCTCTCCCCATATATATAGGGAGCTATGGAAGGTTCTAGAATCAATATAACTCTAAAGAGTTCTAAAAGCTTCCAAATATATCCTATAAGGTTCTATTATATTCCGAAAGATTCTAAGAGAATCCGGAAGGTTCTAACATAGTCCGGAATGTTCTAGCATAATCTAGAATATTCTAGAGGAGTAAAGAAAACTCCTTCAAACTCTAAAAGTTTCTGAAATATTCTAGAGAATTCTAGAATTTTTCAGAAATGTCTAGAAGTTTCCGGAAGACTCCAGAATATTCAAGAGAGGTGTGATGACATTTAACACTCCCCCTCAGCGCCAACTCTCACAATTCTGCCTTGGTCATCATGCCAAGTTGCTTTTTTTTTTTTTTAATTTTAATTTGGTGAACTTAGCATTGCTAAGTCATTTCGTGAGTATGTCTACAACTTGGTTGTCAGTCTTCACATCCTTGGGTTTTGGTACTAGTTCCCAAGTCTGATTTTGGTTTAATGCCTTAGTCTCTTCTTTCATCGCCTTCTACCATTTTATATCTCGGGATGCTTCTTCAAATGTCGTTGGCTCTTTCACGGTCTCTTCTTCTGCTAAGGCAGTATCCACGTATCTTGGGTTAGGCTTTCTCTGTCTAGTCGACCTTCTAAGTGGTGGGTTGTCTACCGCAACCTCCTGTTGACTTGGGCGAAGCTCTTCTGGACTACTTTGATGTACTCTAGTTTGTCATGGACTCATAGATTTATATGGTGTTCCAGACAGATTAGGCACCTGCTCACCGTCTCCTGCTGTCGGCGTCAACTCCTTAATTGAACTAGGAGATTTTCCTCATTCCCTTGTCTCCTCCATCTTCTCATGCAGTTCATCTTCCAAGTCTTAAGAGTTTGGCAGCTCCTCCTTTAGTGGCGACCATCATGATGAGGCTTCATCAAAGACAACATTTCTCGATGTGTAGCACCGACCAGTTGCAGGGTTGCAACATTTCTACCCTTTCTTTTCACTGTTATAGCCCAAAAAGATGCAACGAATTGCCTTCTTATCGAACTTGCTACACAAGTGATCAGGCACAAACACATAGCATACACTTCCAAAGACTCGGAAGTAATTCACCTTGGGCTTTATGTTTCATAGCTTTTGGAAGGGTGAGACAAAGCCTAGTTTTGCTTGTGGTAGCCTATTGATCACATGAACTGTCGTTTGCATGTACTCTACCCAGAATCGGCTGGGCACATTCTTAGCATGTAGCATGCTGCGACATATCTCTGCAAGGTGACGATTTTTTCTTTCAGCGACGCCGTTTTGTTGTGGAGTACCCGAACAAGTCAATTGTTGTATGATTCTACACTCCTTTAGATAATTTGAAAACTCTTTCGACGTATACTCTCCGCCATTATTCGTTCGCAAGCATTGGATCCTTCTATCGAACTCACTTTCAACCTTCTCCTGAAATTCTTTAAATTTTAATAAAGTTTCTGACTTCTCTTTCATGAAGTAAACCCAAACGTACCTTGAGAAGTCGCCAATGAAAGTCACCATGTAATGCATGCCACTAACCGATGTCTGTTTTACCCGTCCAAACACGTATGAGTGGACAAGCTCCAAGGGTTCTTTAGCTCTAAACTTTGATTCTTCATATGATAATTGGTATGCTTTGCCATATTGACACCCTGCACAAATTATATCTTCTCGAACATCCAGCTGGGGAAGACCTTTGAGTATAGCCTTCTTCATCATTATCTTCAGCTTATGATAACTCACGTGCCCTAAACGTGCATGCCAGAGATCTGCAGTCTCATTTTTTTGAGTCTTATCTACACAAGCTAATTCAGCTGACATTATGTAGATTGACTCCAAGTATCGTCCTTCTATGATGGTGTACCTAACGGTTTAAGGCTTCGGTACACCTTAACATCCTCTGGTCCAAACACCACATAATTACTAGAAGATGTCAGTTGTGATACTAATAACAGGTTTTTCTTCATCTCTGGCACGTGATAAACATCTCACAACTTTACTTGATTAGGGATAAATTGAGGTGTGATAGTAGTCGTACCTACGTGAGTTATCAGCAACCTTGAATTATTAGATGTTACCACCACTCGATCTCCTTTGTAGGTGGATAAACTTGACAGTTTCTTCTTATCACCTGTCATCTGATTTGAGCACCCTGAATCAACGATTCAATCGTCGCTGTAGTTGATAGCTGCTTGATTGGAAACTGTGGCAAGGGCTATTTCACCAGTCTCTGTCAGTATTGAGGAAACAGCTACTTCGTCAGTGACTGTGTTAGACTGCTTGAGTGGTTCATCAAAATCTATCTCCTTCTCTAAACAATCTCCTTTGATGGATTCAGACACTGCTAAGGATGCCTGAAAGTCCCAGTCATATTCACTGTCTTCTTGGTGATTTCTAGAAGTCACTAAGTTACCTTTTTTTCTTGAACCAACAATTTTTTGCAAAGTGACCTTTCTTGCTGCAATTGAAACACTCTATATCATACCTTTGAGATACGGAGGATCGTTGTTTATTTATGTTGTTGTCGGATTGAACTCCCCCTGTCCGAGGACTTCTTCCTTGCTCTTCTCTCTTCTCTCTTCTTGGACTTTCCATAGTTCTGCTGACTTTGTTCGCCCTTTCCGTTCTGCTGTCGATGTCCGCCTTTTTTATTATTGCAGTAGAGTGCTTCCTCTTCCTTGTTTATCGACACTCCAGCCATTTGTTTGCATAAACTTTCTTGATTGACCAACAAATTCTCCAACTCAACCTCATATTGTCGTGATAAAAGCATTATACTCGGGCTTCAACCCGTGTATAATTATCCTTCTCATTCTTTCCTCATGAATATTTGCTTCAGGATCCAATTCTGAAATTTCATGGCATAAATCCTTTACTCTTGTAAAGTACTCGCTTATAGACTTATCTCCTTGGGTGGTGGACATTAACTCATTCTCCAAATATTAAAGTCGAGCATCATTTGTTTTTGAAAACGATGATGCAAAGGTGTCCTATGCCATCTTGGGTGTGTCGTTATCCTTGATTCGCCCGAGTAACTCATCCTCAATAGTTGACTTGAGCACGTACATTGCCTTCCCGACCTTAATCTTCCACTTTCGGAGTGCTTCAGCATTATCCTTAGGAGGTGGGATAATCTTATCCCCATTAACAACCTCCCACAAGTCCTGCCCTTCAAGGTAGGACTTAATGCGACTCCTCCAACTTTAATAGTTGTGGTTGTTAAGCCTCGTAACTCTGCTCGTTGTGTTCACAAGATCCGTCATCGTGACTTGGTGTTATTATCACTCCCTTTACCAAGCAAGCAAACAAACTTCACAGTCTCCAAATTGTGCACGATCTCCTTAGGAAACAGATCCCGACCAAACCTCGCTTTGATACCAAATTGAAGAATTGAACACTACAAGTAAATGTAATTTTATTTATTACAAATACTTGTACACAACAAGGGTATGCTTTACAACACTCACAAACTATCACTCTTAGATGACAATTCTCACACACAAGAAAAAACTCTTTTTGAATTCTTAATACTTGGACACTTTGCTTTCACTCTTGTACTCACTCTTTTTGTTGTTGTATTTATGTGTTTTTTTGTGTGTATGTACATAATGAGGCTCTCTCCATATTTATAGCGAGCTATGGAAGGTTCTAGAATCAATATAACTCTAAAGAGTTCTAGAAGCTTCCAAACATATCCTATAAGGTTTTATTATATTCCGGAAGATTCTAAGAGAATCCGGAAGGTTCTAATATAGTCCGGAATGTTCTAGCATAATCCGGAACATTCCAGAAGAGTAAATAAAACTCCATCAAACTTTAGAAGTTTCCAAAAGATTCTAGATAATTCTAGAATTTTCCAGAAATGTTTAGAAGTTTCCGAAAGATTCTAGAGAATTTTAGAATTTTTCAGAAATGTCTACAAGTTTCCGGAAGACTCCAGAATATTCAAGAGAGGTGGTGATGACATTTAACAGGAGATGCAGTAGAACGGAGACGAGCTTCCAATCAAAGAAGATGTGATTAAAGGGAGAAGCTTCTAAACAATGAAACCATTGGTCGAAATATCTTCTATGGGTTTTCTTACCGAGGGGTTATTGCTAAAGGATAGTTTTACCATTTAGAATATACGGTTTTAAAAATATATGATTTCTTATAAAATTCACCTAAGGAATAAAATTGATAACATATATAAAATATAGATAGATTACTTTACATAACTAAAAATTAGACGGATTTAAAGTAAATAACTCTTAATATAATTTGGCTCAAAGGAAACAAAATACAAACATGTGCAATTAATTATTGCTTTTCTTGAGTTTCAATTCAAGTTTTAATAGAAAATAACTAAATTTTAATTCATCTAAAAATTGAGCTTAATAGGACCTGATCATCAGCTAAGTAAAGCCCACTAGAATGAACCACTAGGATTAGATCTTAACCATTTAACGCATGGGCCTAATGATCTGATTAAAGAATAACTTTCAGTTGTGGTCCTATTTTAATACCCATTGAAAGGTTAGGATATGGTGAGAGGACAGATGTGCTGGAGAGAGAGAAATGATATTAGCATGCACACTTCCTGGCCATTGAGAGATGGGCTAGAATCCACAAATGAATATGATTGGCCCATCCAAATGGGTACGAGGATTGTTAGTTGGTAATTTTACTTTCCCCGTTTTTTTTTTTTTTTTTTTTGTTTTTTTAATGCCTTCAATAAATATTTCTTTGAGAGTGCCTTCCAACGGTTGAAATTTCAAAATTGCTATTAAAATTTTATTTTTATTAAATGATAAAGCGAAGAATTGTAGGGCCACGTCTTACCTGCATGGCATCCAACCGCTCCTAAAGATGAATCCTTTCACAAAGATCAAGCGTATTAATGCCTATATCAATGTTTATTTTCCATCCAAACTGTTTATAAGGTTATTAAGAACTGCATGGAGGAAAAAAACAAATATTATCTTGATCCAATACTTTTCTGGCCCACAAAATGTTTTTAATGGTCAATCACCACCGTTTCATGTGATGTGGTTGATCTTATATTTTGATATGCTTCACTTTTTATGTCATGCTATAAATGAGCTTGAAATAACGAATGGACGGCATGGATATACAATATATACATCAAGGTAGGCCCCATGATTAAGGTTGCACCGTGTTGGGTGTGGTCGGGGCTGCACCTTATCAGCCAACTTCCAGGATATGATAAGTGGCTTTCCCCACCATTAAAAGATGAGGAGTTATGTTATACTCTGGTTGCGTATGATGGTTGATACGCAGGCACTTGGAAATTGTACACTTTGCATTAATCAACTTAAATAAAACTGACTATATTGTGGATACCACTCTCACTAAGTAACAATCCCGATATTGGTTTGGACGAACAATCTTAACCTCTGATTCATGGACACTAGTTTGCGGAAATAGGACCGTTGGATACTAATCCATTTTAACCGTCGAATAAATGTTCACTAATCCGATAGTCAGCTAATAAATAAATATTTGTGTTTGGTTTATGATACATCCACACTAGGTACCATACTTTGGACAGTTTAATTTGATTACTTTTCGGCCAATGTGTGCAATTTCTGAGTAAGTTCTAAGTGCCTGTGTATCATCCATCACACTCGGCCAGAGTATCAAAGTTTTTCTCATTAAAAAATGGGCCTTTTTGGAGCAGACATGGCACATTTCAGAACTCAAACAATCCTGTGGAAATGGAAGCAACAGCAATCCCAATTCCTGCAAATCTCCACACTAGAAATCCCCTCTCCTCTTATTCCTTCCCATCTCTGTCCCTCTTTCCTTCCAAAGCCTCTCTCTCTCTTTCTAATCCTAACAGGCAACTTCCACAAATCAAAGCAAAACAGCTGAGGAATCTCAAGCCAGTAAAAGCGTCTGATTCTTATAATCCCAGCCCTTCATCTGATTCTTCAGAGAGATGGCTTCTAGAACCAATAGGTATGCTTGCTCTTGCAACAATAGCACTTGGGTCTGTTTGGGAATTGCATTGAAATCTTAAAAAATAATGGGAATTAATTCATGTTGCATTTGATGGATCCTATCTGGGTTTTTCTTAATTTTGAATCTGTTACATTTGATGGCTTCTAGAACCTATAGGTGTTCATGCTCCTGCAAAAACAGCACATGGGTTTGTTTGGGTATTGCATTTTGGACCATGAATTGCATTGAAATCTTCAAAAACAATGGGATTTCATGTTGCATTTGATGGATCCTATTTGGGTTTTTCTTAATTTTGAATCTGTTACATTTGATGGCTTCTAGAACCTATAGGTGTTCATGTTCTTGCAAAAACAGCACATGGGTTTGTTTGGGTATTGCATTTTGGACCATGAATTGCATTGAAATCTTCAAAAATAATGGGAATTCATGTTCCATTTGATGAATCCTATCTGGGTTTTTTTCTTAATTTTGAATCTGTTACATTTGGTGGCTTCTAGAACCTATAGGTGTTCATGTTCTTGCAAAAACAGCACATGGGTCTGTTTGGGAATTGCATTTTGGACCATGAATTGCATTGAAATCTTCAAAAACAATGGGAATTCATGTTCCATTTGATGGATCCTATCTGGGTTTTTTCTTAATTTTGAATCTGTTACATTTGATGGCTTCTAGAACCTATAGGTGTTCATGTTCTTGCAAAAACAGCACATGGGTCTGTTTGGGAATTGCATTTTGGACCATGAATTGCATTGAAAGCTTAAAAAACAATGGGAATTCATGTTTCATTTGATGGATCCTATCTTTCTCTTCTTTTTTTTTTCTTTTTTTTTTTTTTTTTTTTTTTGAATCTGTTGCATTTGATGGCTTCTAGAACCTATAGGTATGCATGTTCTTGCAAAAACGGCACATGGTTCTGTTTGGGAATAATTGCATTTTGGACCATGAATTCCATTGAAATCTTCAAAAACAAATGGAATTCATGTGTCATTTGTTGGATTCTATCTGGGCTTTTCTAACTTTTGAATCTAGTCAAGTATGGCATATCATACACTTGCAGCTCTGGGCTCATGGTGTGCATGTATCTTGATCCACACCATTTGAATTGTGGGATCAGTTGTAGATGAGCAGGATACAAAAGTTACTGCCCATCCAATGTAATCGCCATTTAATGAATGGTTGAAAATAGTGATCATCGATGATTGACGTTCCACAAGCTTATGTCCATTTGCTTGATGGTTAGGATCATCCAAGCAATGGATGTATGAGTTAGACCACATCCACAGTGGGGTGCATGATTTGGGTGGTTTGGATTGAGGTCGATGGATCCTATGTGTAGTGCTCAGGCATGTGTATTTATGCATGCTTGAAGTATCATTGTAGGTCATGAACATTGGAGAAGTATGTAGGAATTACTGATAAACCATTGCATTTGAGGCACCTTCAGGTTACATTTTTGGAAACACAGTGGAAAATAGAAACTTTTCAAAAATCCAATTTTAGATTTATAGCTCTATGGATCCTTGTTAAGATATTCTCAAGTTTCTATAAATAAAAAACACTTCCCATGGCTAGAATTACCTTGATCAACGCCGCCAAGAAACCGTTATTTTTGTCAATGTTGTTCCTTCAACCAGGAGGTCCTCCCTAATCTATCCCAAATGTAGGAAAAGATGAGAGCCACATGTCACCCCTTGGAACAATGCCAAGGGAGATGCATAGAGCCGTCCACATACGTGGGCCCCACACATATGACACGTGTGAGGGAGGAGAGTAGGATTCTCTCTCTCTCTCTCTCTCTCTCTCTCTCTCTCTCTCTCTCTCTCTCTCTCTCTCTTCTCTCTTCTCTCTTTGCAGGTGAACCCCAGGGGGTGGGGATGTCCAAAGCTCTCTCCTATCTACTCTCCCACTGTGGGATAGGATCTATGCAAAAGGAGTGAGGTTTCAATGAGACACTGATTATAGTATCCTACCACTCTACGGTCTTCCACATGTCCTACTATATTAGAATCCTATGATCCTGTCTTAACCCATATACCCAAATTGATCCAATCCTTATATTATAATTGCCATTTATCATTAGTCCAATACCTATGAAAATCAAGGTGTGGACCACACTAGATCTAAACTATCAGGTCATCATTAAGTATGATTAAAATGCTTTTAACAGTTGAAACAAAAGTTAAACGGTTCAAAACATTTGTAAAACCTTTTGAGTGCTGGGCTCAACGGAAAAACTACTTCATGAACATATGATCCCCAAGATATAAGTCATAAGTTCCTAGGAAAGCAGTGGATCCCTTTTTGGACCATGTGAGCCTCAACCAAACCTTGATGTATGCCAGCTACACCCACTTTTGTTGGTTTTATGATGACCTCATAAGGCAAGTTAAGCATGTAATCAAAACCTAGAACTTTTCACTCGTCCTCAGGTCAAAGCATAATAGGTCTTTCAATCTAGAGATTTGAACTCAATCCACCAACATCAAGTGCCCAAGAGGTCCAAAACTAGAAGTCTATTCCTAGGGCAGACTCACAGTCCTATGTGGGGTAGGGCAAATGCACATCACCTTGTTGTCATGCCTAATGGTGGAGACCTTCCATCCTGACTTGTTATCAATTCCCTTGCATAAGACAGTTACATAATAATGATACTAACACAAGTTTGTCCTATAACCTGTTAGATGTGTTATGGACAGATGTCTTAAATCTGTCTGGTGGTCTGTCGATAATATCGACAGGGTTTTAGATGATATCGACAGATGTCTTAAATCTGTCTGTTGGTCTGTCGATGATATCGACAGACCGTCGATGATATTGAGTCTGTCATCGAGAGACCTTCGATGACATCGATAATTGTTGGATTTTTCATCCTGGTTGCTGGACAGTTTTGGTCCTGTTTCGATATCATCGAAGGACCGTCGATGATATCGAAGATGTCATTGAGAGAACTTCGATGACATCGATAAGTTCCGCAGATGCGATTGCGGAAACGCAGATTTTGCGGATTTTGTTTCCTATTCCGTGTCTGCTTCTTTCTAAACTTATATAAAATGGTGTATGTGGGATTGGGATGTATTCTAAGGCTTTCTAAAGTAGTTCCAAGGGTTCCTAAAAGGTTTTTTAGGGTTTCTAAAGGGTGTAGTAAGAGTGAGATTCAAGGTTGTTCGAATCGCGTAAGTCCTCTCTCTTTGGAATTTCTATTTTCATAGTGGAGATCTGTCGCTTTGTGCCATGGTTTTTTTCCCGCAAGGGTTTTCCACGTGTGTTCTCTTGTGTGATCTTGGTGTCATTGGATTGCTATCCTAGATCTAGATCTGTGTGATTCCGCGGGCCAAAATCCCCAACAAGTGGTATCAAAGCAATCAGTTGGGGCACAGATCTGAATCTGCAGGATAAGTAATAATGGCGAGCACCAGGTATGAGATTGAGAAGTACTTAGGGAAAAATAATTTTGAGTTATGGAAGATCAAGATTATGAGTTCCTTAATCAAGCAAGGCGAAGATGGTGCTCTTGAGGAGCGAAAGTCTACTATGACTGATGATGATTGGAATACTCTTGATAAGAAAGCTTAATCATCGATCCATTTATGTCTCACGGATGAGGTTCTCTACAACGTCAAGAGGGAGAAAACTGCGCTAAGTTATGGGCGAAGTTAGAGGATGTCTATGCAAAAAAATCCTCTGAAAATCACCTGCACTTGAAGCGGCAGTGGTATAACTTCAAGATAGCAGAGGGTGGAGATCTGGAGGCTCACATCAGCAACTTTAATAAATTAGTTTGCAAATTGCTGGATATGGAGGAAGTGATGAAAGATGAAGAACAAGCATGTATGTTGCTGAATTCTCTTCTGGCGTCGTATGAGTCATTCAAGGACACTATAGTACGAATAAAACCCTGAGTGTCGACATCGTTATCTCAGCCCTTAAAGGGAAGACTATGAGAAAGCTAAACGACGACATGGGGACATCTTCTGATGCACTGTTTACAATGGGTAGGAATTCTGAACAAGGTACGGGTTCTTCAGGTTATAGATCCAAATCCAAGGGCAAGGGTAAAGGAAAGGTAAAGTGTTGGAATTGTGGGAAGGAAGGACATGTGAAGAAGGATTGTGAAAATTTTAAATCGAAGAGAGAAGATTCTGAGGCTTCGTACAGGGAGACCAATGTTGCTACGTCAGATGGATCGAGTGGATGTGATGGTGATGTTTTGTTTGTGTCTACTATCAGGCGGCCATACGATGATTGTAAGGACGAGTGGATGCTAGACACAGGAGCATCTTTTCACATGACTCCTCATCGGAGTTGGTTCGCTAGCTACAAGGAGTGCGTGGTGGACGGGTATTTATGGGCAATGATATTGCCTGTAATGAAAGCGTATTAAGATGTTTGATGGGGTGGAGCGTACCTTGACTGATGTCAGGCACGTTCCTGATTTGAAGCAGAATTTGATTTCTCTTGGTGTACTTGAGGCAAAAGGATGTAAGTACACAGGTATTGATAGTGCTCTTAAGGTATCTAAGGGGGCATGGGTAATCATGAAAGCGCAACGACTCGGTAACTTGTACAGGTTGATCGGGAGCACTTTAAAAGGCGGAGCTGCAGTGGATGTAGTGGATTCCACCTCTGCACGTGTGTGGCATGTTGGACATGGCCACATGAGCGAGCAGGGCAGGAAGGCTGAGACGTGCGACAGGGATACAGAGCAGGTGGAGCAGCCACCCGTGAGAAGAATCACACGGCATGATCGCAGGATATCGGCGAGGTACATGGACGACTCCAATATCGCAGGAGATTCACCTTCTATTCAGATGGCTCTAGGTGAGCTTGGTGCTGAGAAGTGAAAGGTGACTATGGGCGAAGTGATGGATTCACTGTACCAGACCGACATATGGGAGCGGGTGGAGCTTCTAGTGGGTCGAAAAGCGGTTGGATGCAGGTTGATCTTCAGGAGGACACAAAATAGATACAGGGCGAGGTTGGTACCGAAGGGTTATGCTCAGAGAGAAGGGATTGGCTTCTCAGAGATATTCGCGCCAACGGTATAGCAGGTGTCTATTAGATCCGTGATTGGCGTTGGTTGGCCAATGTGATCTTGACTTGGAAGGATGGATGTGGAGTCTGCACTTCTGCAAGGGAAAGTGAAGAGCAGATCTGCATGAAGCAACCAGAGCGGTTCGAAGTTAAAGGGGCTGAGAAAAGACTTTGCAGGAGGTCGTGGTTCAACTTGTCGCATAGACATTGGTTTGATTCCTTCATGGTGAATCAGGAATTGATGACATGTAGATCGCCAATTATGACATGTCTGAAATCAATATACTGAAGACTCGGTTAAGTGAGACATTCAGGATGAAGGATCAGGGGGCTGCAAACATAGTTCTCGGCGTTGAGACTAAAGGAGGAGTAGGCTTTGGTAATCACATGAAGAATACCTTGTGTGTAGGTATTGATCAAGGATATGATGGGCCAGGTAAAGCTGGAGAGCATTCCCTATGCGTCTCTCCTCAACTTTTTCTCAGGACATGTCCCAAAACAGATGAGGAAAAATAGGATATCTCATGAGCCTTATTTGAATGTGGTTGGCAATGTATGTCATGGTCTGGATTACACCGGTTATTTCACAGGCTATCAATGTTGTGAGCAAGTACCTCGGTAAACAATATTGCGTAGCGGTGAGATGGTAAGAAGACTACGTCTTTTTTTTTGAGAAGATATGAGCAAAGGTGGTTGAGCATGTGGATTTAGATCCGGCAAACATAATCAACAAGAATGTTCCTGTAGAAAAGTTCAAGTTCTGTGCAACTTCTCTGGGCTTGACGATGGCGTAAAAGAAAGACGGAGTGTGCAAGAGAAGCTATGATATGGTGTAGAAATAAGAGAAGGGGACAAGAAGCTACACGGATGAAGATTAAAGACATGGTGGATATTGTTATGGACAGATGTCTTAAATCTGTCTGGTGGTCTGTCAATGATATCGACAGGGTTTTAGATGATATTGACAGATGTCTTAAATCTGTCGGTTGGTCTGTCGATGATATTGAGTCTGTCATCGAGAGACCTTCGATGACATCGATAATTGTTGGATTTTTCACCCTTGGTTGCTGGATAGTTTTGGTCCTGTTTCGATATCATCGAAGGACCGTCGATGATATTGAAGCTGTCATCGAGAGACCTTCGATGACATCGATAAGTTCTGCAGATGCGATTGCTGAAACGCAGATTTTGCGGATTTTGTTTCCTATTCCTAGTCTGCTTATTTCTAAACTTATATAAAGGGGTGTATGCGGGATTGAGATGTATTCTAAGGCTTTCTAAAGTAGTTTCAAGGGTTCCTAAAAGGTTTTTTAGGATTTCTAAAGGGTGTAGTAAGGGTGAGATTCGAGGTTGTTCGAATCGGGTAAGTCCTCTCTCTTTGTAATTTCTATTTTCATAGTGGAGATCTGTCGCTTTGTGCCTTTTTTTTTTTTTTCCCGCAAGGGTTTTCCACGTTAAATCTGTGTTCTCTTGTGTGTGCTTGGTGTCATTGAATTGCTATCCTAGATCTAGATCTGTGTGATTCCGCAGGCCAAAATCCCCAACAAGATGGTCATGGCAAAACAAGTTATTGAGAACCATGGCCTACAACTCTCCCTTAGTCAATGACCGTTGTATCCATTCTCAAATTCCCAAAGATAACCAGAAGAATCCCTCTCCCTTAACCTATTTTCATGTATATAATTATATTTAAGGTGTTCCCACATATCACCTATAGTATTATAATTTGTCCATCTTAGACCCATGTTCATCATGATCTACGGTCAAGATAATCAATATCGCTAGATAACATCCATGTCATGTGCCCTTTTCATGTCCCTTTAATTGAGGAATGATTGAATTCATCGCATTTGAATTGTACATATGGACAATTTGATTGCTAATCTGGACCATCCACATGCCGAGTCATGCCTTCGATTGCCATTGTTCCAAAAATCCTTTGTTCGATGATTCTAAATTTCTGTTCATCAGCTGACTCTTATTCAGGGCCAGTTTTATCGTCTATGCAACTGTGAGAGTGGGCCGTTCATCAGGGTGCCCCAGTCCAATTGAGCCCATATTCTGATTAGCTGGGTCAGATGTTTATGAGAGAAATGAAAGGTTATAAATAAATTACCAGCATTCCATATTGCAGTTTGTGGACCCCAGACCCCGAAATGGAGCCAAAGGAAATCACAATTTGGTTGCTTCCATTTCGTTGGACTAATAATCGCAATTCGATTAGACAGTGCATCCAAACGCGCTTGTAGAATAATGTAGTTTTTATGCTTAGGTATCCTCTTATAATGTTTCAGGTGATGGAGATACAAGACACATCGGATTTCGAGTTCCACTGCCAAATGCATTTGAAATAGCTTCGGTAAGTGATTTTGTAGTCAATCTGTAGCCATTCCAATGACCTGATAATTTACTTTGTGAAATGAATTCCAATTTCACCAGAATACTGTTACGGTGGGCCGTGTTCCTGAGAAAGCCGACATCGTAATTCCGGTTGCAACAGGTATTTCTGAAAATGCTCTTTTGGATTGGTGTTTGCAGGCAGTTGGATTTTTTATCACAATCAAGGTATTCAAAATCAGTTACGTAACGGCCATTACGTGACAGTAACAGTCATAACCGTTATGTGTTACGGGGTTGAAACGGCCGTAACAGAAAAACACAGGCCGTAGAGGTCCTGTAATGGTCCCGTAACAGTCTGTAATGGCCCCGTAACGGTCGTATTAACAATTTTTTAAAATAAAAATAAAAAAAAGGCTGCAACGGCCATTACGGCCTGTATCATAATGGTAACGGTGGTGGCTGTTGCGGCCACCGTTACCGTTTTGGAACACCTTGATCACAATGCTATCCATTCATCACTGGAGAAATGCTATGGCAGACCGCATGAGATCAGGGTCTTCTCAGCCACACGTGTCAATTCAACACACATGTATTGATTGGGCCATTGGTCAGGTAGGTCATGCCAAAAATAAGCAGAGCGTGTCCCACTCCTACATGTGTATGTTGAAGACGGACCGTCGGGCAGCCTGATTTGTAGCCCATCGAATGTTCTTGGGGTGCATCATCTGATCAGTGGCCCATATCTTGCACGTGTATGTCACATTCACATGTGTGATAAAGAGAAAGCCCTTGATCTTAGAGTGCTTTGTGCAAGTGGGGCCCTGTATTTAGCACAGAAACCGTTGATCTGATGGGCCATGGCCTGAAACACTTGGACAGTCAAGAAAACAAACACAGCTATGGTCCACATTCAACCAACAAAAGCAGAGAGATATGATGCTTATTAGGATCTTCGAATGTGGGAGATATTTCAGAGCATGATCCACCATCCACATCGCAACACGCCCATCAGATCAACGATCGACAAACCATGGGCCCCACTTTCAAACTGAAAACCCAAGATCATGAACAGATGGTTTACTAGTTTGATTGTTCAACACTTAAAACAGTATCGGGTCTACATGCTCGGCTCGAGAAGAGAAATGGAACTCTTCTGGTCACGGATTTGGACAGCACGAATGGGACATTCATCGATGAAAAGAGGCTCAAGCCCGGCGTTGTTACACCCGTACTGCCTGGAAGTTGTCTTACGTTTGGTAATCATCTCTAACTCAAATCACAATCTCTCCAAATTGCAATTGCAAATGTTAGTTGGAAGATGGGCTTTGACTGTGTGCTGTTAGTACTCCATATTCAAACCCCACTCAAGGTGAAGGATCATGTACAACTATTTCTGTGTGTGATCTGAACCGTCTATGTAGTCTGCTCTACTCATCATGGCTTATCATGCCAAAACCACATAGATCAGTGGCCCATTTGATGGGTGGAATGTCATGCCTAAGATTGAGTTTGATTGAAGCAAGCAGCACCTTTCTCACCACCCAAGGATGGTACATGTGGGGTCCACATTTTGGTAGCCATAGCTGTTGATGTAGTGGGCCCCACCATGTGAAATGCCATGCTTATATATATATATATATATATATATATATATATATATATATATATATATATATATATATATAATCACTAAAATCATCTGATCAGATCCAAATAGGCAATTTTGGACAAGTGGTCAAGTGGTCCACACTGGTTAAGATCGTCCGTTGGGGCAGGTTAAAACTGGGCCCCACATAGACAATTTATTGGTCTAGACATTCTATCACCTTCAATCTATAGTGAATTAAAATGTTTTTTATGTTTTTTTTTTTAAATTTCAGGTGATATCCATCTAGCGATTTTTCGGGTTTTGAAGCTCGAAAATGTGGATCTCCCTGGCAAACCAGATGAATCTGAGATGAAAGCCGAGGCGGATTCTGTGAGCGTCAATGCAGAAACAGCAACTTAGAGAAATGTACAATTGTAGTTATTCGTGGGTCGATTATATTTCCCTAATTATTCCTTAAAATATTAAATTATATCAATTTTTGGTGGGAAAAAGGATTTTTTTTTTTCCTTCCTTAAACATGGATTTTGCTTTTGAGTAATTTTGAATTTTATCCACCGTGTGAGACTTTTATGACTCAGTGACTTGGACTGAGTCATTTGGTCTTAAGTGGAGTCGTGAGCTGGTCGAGTTAGGTGGTGACTCGGATGAGTCAGGTTGAGTCACCCCTATTTTCAGTTCTGAGCAATGGTGTGGAACTGGGTCAGACTCGATAGCATGAGTCGACTCGGATGAGTTGTCAATCAAAGCTTATGTAGGGGTGCACACGGTTCGGTTCAGTCCGGTTCTATGGTGAAACCCGAACCGAACCGTTCCCAACAGTTACAGGAAAACTAGAACCAGAACTGACCATTTAAACCCTAGAACCAAACTGAACCGGACGGTAAAAAACCAGTTCAATTCTACCATTTTACAATCCAATCCAATTGCATAATTTATTTTTATAATCCACCACAATTGCATGATTTTTTTATTTTTTATTTTGCTCTTAATGTTTAAAAAAAATTTAAAATTTAAATATTTATTGACTAAGGGGACCGGTTCCAAGTTCGGATCCAAGGTTCGGTTCTGTTCTACATAACCCCAAATCGAGAATCGAACCGAGCTAACCGGTTCTTTGATTTTTGGAACCGGAACTGGAATCGGTGCGCTTCAAAATCGGACCAAATCGTGCGGTCTAGTCAGTTCCGGTCCGGTTTACCGATTCGTGTGCACCCCTGAGCTTATGTGTTAGATAAATTCAATCAAAGTGGTGGTCAGCTTCTTTTGTGAAATTTGTTCATGCATTGGTCTTTATGGTACAAGATACTTGCAAGTGCAGATGTCCATGGGCCGGGCTGGTCTGCGGGCTCGGGCCTGGCCCACCTGCAGCCGGCACCACGTCCGTGAACGTCTATGATAGCCACCATGTCTATCAGGTGCCACGCAACTCATTACGACCCAAAACTCAGGTGGGCCCACTTGTGTGTTGGAATGGCCAGATTTTTGGACGGCCGTTCATCTTGGTGGGTCACATCAGATGAACGGATTGGATGGTATTTAGGTGGGCCCACCTGAGTTGTGGATCTTCTTATTTTTTAGGTAAGTACCAAACATTGGGTGGCCCAACTGATAAATGGGAAATCTTTCCGTCCACACAAGTGCAAGAGATCAACCTGATCTCATCCGTTTGTTTAAATGGGCCACCTTTTCTGGCTGGAGCCCAACCCAGCATAGAAGCGAGTGGGCCTGCTGCCCTGTGGTGCGACCCGGCCCGACCATTGCCACCTCTACTGTCCGTACAGACCCAGGAACAGGAGCTTATATCATCGAATGCCCACTCATCCATGTGGGAATGGACGGCTACTATTCGACTTGGCTGGGTCAATCTGATCTGGCCCACTCGAAGGTCTTAAATGGCCTGGTTCTGTAGACCGGAGGATCTAGCAGTGGGGCCCATCCAATGAAAAGCTCTGATTTGAACGTTTGTTTTATAATGGCACGTGAGCCTGAATGGGTGTGTATGGGCTTAGCAAACATCAGCATTCTCATTACCTTGATGTGGGCCCATTAGGCCCATCGCAGCCGTGTATCTTTGGGCCAGGCTCATCTTAGCCGTGCATCAGGTGGGCCCTGCCGAGCAGATGATCTGCTCAATACAAATCATGCCGGTCGACTGTTAGGTAGGCCACGTGTTTGAAAATAGAGGATGTCCATTGTTTTCATCCAACGCGCTGGATAAGCATTAATTGTCCATCATCCAATAACCTATGCATTGGAGGTGGGGGAGATGAATCCAAATCGTCCAACTAGTGGGACATGCTTGTTGATGGATCTCGTTTCAAAAATACGCCAAATGGATAATCATAGCAGTCATTTTCTCCTAATGAATCCGACAACGTCCATTTGAAGGCCACAGCACGTGTGGACAGGATACACCTATTAGTTGTGATTTCCAGTGCTGTCCATGCATGCAAGGGACCTGCTAGATGGACGGTGCTGATCAACCTCATTGTCCACCACGTTCATGTATTGGCTCACAAACACCCATTCCCAACGTAGCAGGTCAGACCCAAAACCACTTCTCAGATATCAATCACTCAATATCCATACACGTGGATAGATGTAAACCGTTCATTTATCATCCTAGCAATAAATTCATTTTATTTCGATAGGATATCACCAAATCCGTTGTAGTCTAGTTGGTCAGGATACTCGGCTCTCACCCGAGAGACCCGGGTTCAAGTCCCGGCAACGGAAATTTTTTTTTTTTTTTATTTTTACCCATCGATCCATGGTACCTAAAGAAATGGACGGCTGAGATTAGATTTACCGTCCCCATTCTATTATCATGTTCAATCATTATATTTTCTAGGGCTGTTTGGGTCTGGCCAACATGATGAGTAGACTTGCCGGGCGTACTCGTGTGAGACCTAACTGCTTAGTTGTCCACGTCATGACATAGGTCACACATCCGCACGTGTGCAATGAATCTCAGATTTTGGTTGATCTGACCGTTGATTTTGGAGGGCTCACTTCAGATGGAGATTGACCCAAAACGCTGGAAGATGGGAAGGTACCAGCCATCCAACCTTTGGGCCCCTTTTTTGTGCACCGTTGCCGAAGTTTCCTTTCAATCGTTTGCTAGTGGGCCAATGATCAACTCTGACATGGAAAATTATCAGTTATCCTCGACCCAAGGCCCGTCATGAGACGACCTGCCCTATCATTGTGATATTGTCCACTTAGGGGTTTCTCCCGCACGGCTTTAAAACACGTTATAACAGTTAAGGGAGAGCCTCCACATATAGCCAGGACTTTGAACGACTGTCCAAGCGATATGGGATAGAGTTCCGTCTACAATCGCCTGCAACAGTAGCTCACCCAGGCACCCAGCCCCGCCCACGTCACGCCTGCTCACATTGGAGTAGGGACCGGGGTGTCACACGTCAGATCAACGGTATGGTACACCCAACCATGGCCTTAGATGTACACACGTGATAGCATCTTCAAGTGCCTCCACACATGCGGCTTAAGTGCAGGAAGTAATCTACAGGTACCGTACATGTCGTAATGTTTGGATATTTCAAATGCGTATAAGAGTCATATGTAATGTTCCGAACTGATTAGACTCTCTACATGGCTAAACTGGCTCCATATCACAAGTTGTCTTCTCAAGCCACCCAATACTCGAGAAAGTTCTGACTTGACTTAGAACTAAATCAGGTGGTCCACAAAGTCTTCTGAAGCTGTTGTAACTCTTAGAAGGAGATTTTCAAGTGAATTTTTTCACAATTGTATTTATAAAATTATTTGGTTTTTGTTAATATGCTTTTTATCGTTTATTTTAATAAGTATATTAAATTTATAAAAGCGTTTATAAATGCACAATACGAACTGTGATTTGGCTTGGAGCGATGTCAGATGCTTCTTTCAAAGCTTCATCCAAATAAATTCTTATATTTGTTAGATATAATGTTTGACAAACAAGAGAGGCTTTTGGCCGAATTGGATTTTTTTGATTGGTTTTCGGCGAGTAGGCTTTTTAGCGTCTGTTTTTACAAGTGGGATATATTAGGTTTGTAAAAATCTCTCTACGCGCACGTTACAAACTATGGTTCGTCTCCGGGTGATGATTAATTGTCTAATGCTTGTTTTGAGACGGCATCCAAACATGCTCTTATGTTTGTCAAGTAGAGTGTTTGACAAATGAGATGAGTTTTTCGCTAAATGGGGTTTCCCGCAACCTCCGCAATAACAATACTGATTGGTTTTCGGCTAGTGGGTTTTTCAGCATCTATTTTGATTAATGGGGTATATCAGGTTTGTAAAACTGCTTCTAAACACACAATGCAAACTTCAATTAAGCTCAAGACAATATTTAGTTGTCAAACGCTTCTTTTGAGATTGCATCCAAACAGGCTCTTATATTTGTTAGATAAGAGTGTTTGACAAACAAGAGAAGCTTTTACCCAAACAGGTTTTTCCACAACTTCCGCAATAACAAAATTGATTGGTTTTCAGCTAGTGGGCTTTTCAGCGTCTATTTTGACAAGTGGGGTATATTAGGTTTGTGAAAGTGCTTCCAAATGCATGATATAAACTGTGGTTTGGCTCAAAGCTACGTTTAGCTGTCAAATGCTTCTTTTGGGACCACATCCAAATAGGCTCTTATGCACGTCGGATAAGAGTGTTTGACAAACACAATCAGCTTTTCGCCAAGTGGGTTTTTACGCAGCTTCTGTATTAATAAAATTGTTTGGTTTTCAGCTAGTGGGCTTTTTAGCATCTATTTGAACAAGTGGAGTATGTGAAGTTTATAAAAGTGCTTCCAAATGCATGATATGAATTGTGGTTTGGCTTAGGGCCGTTTGGCTGGGTGGATTGGAAGGGATTGAATGGTATTAGGGTGGATGGCATGGATTTCAAGGTAATGATGGTGTTGTCAGTGGATTGTCTTAAGATCCATGGGATTGCTATATCCCGGGATTGCTATATCAAGTCTGTTTGGCATGCCCGGCCAATCCCGGGATTAAACCTTCCCATCCCTTCCAATTCCTCGAACCAAACTAGTCCCAGGCAAATTTGAACAGATTACGGTGGATTGGATGAGATTTAAAGGTAATGATGGTGTTGTCAGTGGATTGTCTTAAGATCCATGGGATTGCTATATCCTGAGATCAGATCACCCAGTCTGTTTGGCACGCCCGGCCAATCTGGGGATTTAACTTCCAATCCCTTCTAACACCATCAAATCCCTTCCAATCCGCCCGGCCAAACGGGCCCTTAAGGCAATGTTTAGTTGTCAAAGGTTCTTATGTTTGTCAGATAGAGTACTGTTTGACAAACAAGATGTGCTTTTTACTAAATAGATTTTTCAAGGCATGGTTTTCAGCTAATAGGCTTTTCAGCATCTATTTGGACAAGTGGGGTATATCAAGTTTGTAAAAGTGCTTTTAAATGTATGATATGAACTGTGATTTGGCTCAATACAATGTTTTGTAGTCAAACACTTCTTTTGAGACTGCATCCAAACAAACTTTTATTGTTTGTCAGAGTTTTTGACAAACAAGATTAGCTTTTCGCCAAATATATTTTTCTGCAGCTTCCACAGTAATAAACTTGATTGATTTTTAGCTGGTGGGCTTTTCAGCGTCCATTTTGACAAGTGGGGTATATCAAATTTGTGAAAGTGCTTTTAAATGCACGATATGAATGTGATTTGGCTCAATACAGTGTTTAGTTGTCAAACGCTTCTTTTGAGACTGCATCCAAACGCACTTTTATTGTTTGTCAGATAAGAGTGTTTGACAAACAAGATGAACTTTTCGCCAAATGTATTTTTCTGCAGCTTCCACAATAATAAAATTGATTGATTTTTAGCTAGTAGGCTTTTCAGCCTCTATTTTGACAAGTGGGGTATATCAAATTTGTAAAAGTGCTTTTAAATGCACCATATGAATTGTGATTTGGCTTAATATAATGTTTACTTGTCAAACGCTTCTTTTGAGATTGCATCCAAATAGGCTTTTATGTTTGTCAGATAGAGTGTTTCACAAACAAGATGAGCTTTTCGCCAAATGATTTTTTCCGCAGCGTCTGCAGTAATAAAATTAATTGATTTTTTGCTAGTGAGCTTTTCAGGGTCTATTTTGACAAGGGGAGTTAATCAAATTTGTAAAAGTGCTTTTAAATGCACGATATGAACTGTGATTTGGCTCAATATAATGTTTACTTGTCAAATGCTTCTTTTGAGATAGCATACAAACAGGCTTTTATATTTGTCAAATAGAGTGTTTCACAAACAAGATGAGCTTTTCGCCAAATAAATTTTTCCGCAGAGTCCGCGGTAATAAAATTGATTGATTTTTAGCTAGTGGGCTTTTCGATGTCTATTTTGACAAGTAGGGTATATGAAATTTGTAAATGTGCTTTTAAATGCATGATATGAAGTATGATTTGGCTCAATATAATGTTTACTTGTCAAATGCTTCTTTTGAGATTGCATCCAAACAGGCTTTTATGTTTGTCAGATAGAGTGTTTCACAAACAAGATGAGCTTTTTACCAAATGAATTTTTCCGGAGCGTCCACAGTAATAAAATTGATTGGTTTTCAGCGAGTGGGCTTTTTAGCGTCTATTCTATTAAGTGAGGCATATTGGATTTTTAAAAGTAATGAACTGTTTGGTCTTTAAATTCTTCTTTCGAGACCACGTCCAAACAGGTTCTTATGTTCGGTCACAAGCGATGTCGTGACTCACCCGAGTTAGATGTGTATAAGCCCGCTTCTTTCGAGACCACGTCCAAACAGGTTCTTATGTTTGGTCACAAGCGATGTCGTGACTCACCTGAGTTAGATGTGTGTAAGCCCGCTTCTTTCGAGACCACGTCCAAACAGGTTCTTATGTTCGGTCACAAGCGATGTCGTGACTCACCCGAGCTAGATGTGTATAAGCTCTCTTCTTTCGAGACCACGTCCAAACAGGTTCTTATGTTCGGTCACAAGCGATGTCGTGACTCACCCGAGTTAGATGTGTATAAGCCCGCTTCTTTCGAGACCACGTCCAAACAGGTTCTTATGTTCGGTCATAAGCGATATCGTGACTCACCCGAGTTAGATGTGTATAAGCCCGCTTCTTTTGAGACCACGTCCAAACAGGTTCTTATGTTCGGTCACAAGCGATGTCGTGACTCACCCGAGTTAGATGTGTATAAGCTCGCTTCTTTCGAGACCATGTCCAAACAGGTTCTTATGTTCGGTCACAAGCGATATCGTGACTCACCCGAGTTAGATGTGTAGAAGCCTGCTTCTTTTGAGACCACGTCCAAACAGGTTCTATGTTCGGTCACAAGTGATGTCGTGACTCACCCGAGTTAGATGTGTATAAGCCCGCTTCTTTCGAGACCACGTCCAAACAGGTTCTTATGTTCGGTCACAAGCGATGTCGTGACTCACCCGAGTTAGATGTGTATAAGCCCGACTCACTGAGTTGACTCATTGTATCGATTTGTTAAAGGCATGGTTTGCATCTTCCACCCGAGATCGCTTGGACGAGATTTTTAGGCCCAGGGGCCCACTGATCTTGGTCCAACCTGTGGTGGGCCCACCATAGCCCAAACAAATACCTGTCATACACATAAGGGGTCCATTTCATTAACCTGTCAAAGAACATATATTCAAGACTTTTATTGTCAGACCTGCCTAATTTTTTGAAAGAAATGACATTCATTCACCTCCTTTTCTTAGGTGGGCCATCTGTGGTCTACATGGACTGATTATTTCAAAGATATGGATGCAGAATCTTCTTAGTAAACGCTGTGGACGTTAGAATACATGCACTTTGGTCTTTGAGATTACAAAAATAATGGAGAAATGCTCCGGTGCTCCTAAGTTGCATATGTTCACCTGGATAGTTCAATCGATTGATCTGAACCGTCTATTTAGTCCAGAAGAGATTTTATGGACCACCATGAAAAAATCAAACTGATTAAAGGATGTATTCTATCCTTGATTTAGCCTTATTTTCTATAGCCATCTCTTTTCCAAGTCATGGGTCGGATGGCTATGTTGCCTATACGAACCGATTCCTTAAATGAGAAATCTATGATGGGTCCTTACAAATAGATAGATCGAATTTCTGATAAGACCTTTTGTGTAATCAATTTTGACCGTCCATATTAAAGGCCATTGATCAAATGGTTAACATTTGTCAGATTAGTGTGATTTTTGCATGGTGGCCTAAAAAATATGGTTTGGACCCAATGAACAGTCTAGATCAACTGATTGGAGATGCTATAATGCTCTCATACAGTATGAGTTATAGTGCTCCTAGTTGCATCAGGACAGTTACACCGTCCAATTAATTGATCGAGACTGTTCATTATGTCCAATTCACTTTCTATGGTCTACCGTGCAAACATCACACGATTTGACCAATATCAACCGTTTGATCAATGGCCTTATATGGACGGTCAAGATCATTATTTATCCATCTATTTTTTAGGGACCATCATGGATTGCTTATGAGACTAAGTTAGAGTCATTGTTAGGCAATCATAACCATCCACTCCATGGATTGGAAAAAAGGATGGCTATAGAAAATAAGACCCACTCAAGGACGGATTGGATCGTCCAATCAGTGCTATTTTGTGAAGGAGCCTTTATGGATGGTTCATATGGACCGATTGGACTGTCCAAGTGAATTGATTCAAGAAGGAGCACTATAACTGATAGTGCTGTGAAGCACTGAAACATTTTTCAAAGATGATAGTGCCAAGCAATAAATTTTCTCTGTCCAAAAACTGGGGCCCACATTTTGGTGATCCAAACCATTCAAATGGTAGACATGTTTGTATGGCATATACCCAAAAAATATATTTCCAATCAAATGATCCTAACCATCTGATCAGTCCTCGCAGGCCAACCTGTCTGTTCTAATCATTCATTTATTAACCATTAATCAATTCGCGAAGTTGATCTATGGTGGAGATATTCGAGCACGGCCCATCAAATGATGGAGATTGTCCGATGAATGGAACAGAATGTTAGAAGGTGGGTGTGTGTGTGGGAAATGGTACTGTGAGGTCCACCTCATGGGAACTTCCCATGAGGTCGAGCTGTGTGGGCCTTATTTGTTGTGTGTCGAAAATCAACACCATGCATTTGATGGGTCCCCTTTAGGTTATGGGATATCCCAAAAATCAACCGTATATGGAGCTCAGGTGGGCCATATCATCTAAAACCACATAAAGACAATCTTAAACATATAGAAGAACTTGGTGGGGCCCACCTAAAAATTTGATGCTTCTGAAACTTGGTCTGACCCCTCATCCAATTGGGACACACATAATGGATGGGCTGGATTTATGAACCACATCTCGATGGGCCCAAAAAATGATTATGAATGTTTTAATAGGAGGGTAACCCCTCTCAACTTTTGTATTTGTTGTGGCACACGTAAGTCATGGATTGACTTGATTTTTAAGCCCCAAGCCCACCATGGAATGGTACATCTGACTGATGGGGTAGATGTCCGATAAGCATCACGGTGGGGCCCACACAGCTCGACCTCATGGCAAGTTCCCATGAGCTCGACCACATAGAACCTTTTCATATATATATATATATATATATATGAGAAATGCTCACACACAACTAGTTGGATGCTTCATTTTCGTCCAACTAGCTGGGCATTTAATGAACAATTAATGCTAGTAAAAATTTCCCTATAAAAGTTATTTCAATTGATGAAAAAGAATTGCTTACTTAAGTGGCCCCCACTGTAGTATTACCTAAAATCCATCCGACCATTAGGTGAGCCACCTCAAGTTAGACCCAGTGCAAAACAATCAACCCCATCCCTGGTTCACTTGAACCACATGATTTAAAAATGTGTACGTAGAAAGATCATCCTCCAGACTCTTTCCCTTGGTGTGATTCACTTTAATCACTTATGTGCCAAATTTTTAGGTTTGAGGCCTAATTTTTGGTGTGAGAGCTAATGGTTGGAGTGGATTTTATATTCTCATCATGATAGGGCCTACAAAAATCAAGGGTGGAAGTCTCTCTCAATTGTTTCAATTGGTATGACCACTTTAATCATTGATTAGCCTGATTTTTTTTTTTGTCCTAGCCTAACATGGGATTATATAGCTAATAATTGAAGTGGATTTCTAAAAAATGTCACGGTGGGGCCCTTAAAATTTGAAGAGTGGGCGTATCTCAAACTATTGTTGCCTGTCATTATCACTGCAGCTTCCTTTGGTGTGGTCCACTGGGGATGTGGACCTGCCTCCTTTTTAGTTTTATATCTTAAAATGGGCTGGTAAAAGCGATTAACGGCATGGATAAAACACTTACATCACTGTGAGCACCATCGAGTCTCTTCTGGGAATACCATGCTTTTCTCAAAACTGGCGCTATTTTCTTGGAACCTGTGGAGACGTACGCGGACACGTGATTTTTGAAGGGGCTACAATGATGCGTATGATCCAAGCCGACCACTTAGATGTGTGATCTACACTACGCCTAAGTCAAGAAATCAGGTTGATATGTAATTCAAGTGGGGTACGCTAAAAAAACATTTGTGAGAAAGACATTCACCCTTGATTTGTATGGGCTCACTACGCCCAACTATAGTGAGGATGTAAAATCCATTCTAACCATTAAATGCTTGTCCCTGTATACTTAATTATCAATCGTGTTGTTCAACTGAAACACTTGGGGCTGATTTTTAAGCCATTTGGTCATGCATGAGATGACTCACCTAATTGTTGAAGTCACATTAATGCTAAGGTGGAGCCCACTTAAGCTGGATACTCCTTGTGATGCTTAAATTACTGACGCAGATTTTACTGCAGAGGCCTTCCGCAGGAAGTTCCATAGGTAAACTTAGGTGGGGTCCATTGTGATGTTTGTGAGAAATCGACTCTACCCATTCGTTTTTTGAGCTCATTTTAAGGTATCAGAATAAAAATGAGGATCGAAGACTCAAGTAAGCTGTACTATAGGAAAATGTGGGTGGGGAAATTCCTATGGTTGAAACCTCCCTAGGGTAGACCGTAATGTTTACATGCCATCCATACCATTCATAACGTCATTCCTACCAGGATGAACTGAAAAAACAAATATTATGCTGATTCAAAACTTCTGTGGCCCCATTAATATTTTAACCGTGGACGTTCAATCCTCATGTTTTTGACCCACTTAAGTATTGGATTTGGCTCATTTTTTTATTAATCACCTAAAATGATATCACCAAACGGATGGACAGGATAGATTTCTCACAAGCATCATGGTGGGCCCCACCTAGGTTTACTCCCTGCAAAAGTTTTTGAAGGAAATCCACCTATTTAAATTACTGTCTCCCAGCATTAATTATCATTAATTGATTCATAAATGAAGCAACTAGTTGGACGGTCCAACTAGTTGTGTGTGAGCATTACTATATATATATATATATATATATATATATATATATATATATATATATATATATATATATATATATATGGAAAAGGTACAATGCACTCGAGCTGATTTTAACGCCCCATGAGGTTGAGCTGTGTGGGCTCTACCGTGATGCGTTTTGAACACCCACCCCATCAGTCAGATGCACCATTCCATACCATTCCATCGTGAGCCTAGGTCTCAAAAATCAAGTCAATCCGTGACTTGTGTGGGCCACACCACATACAGAAGTGGGGAGGGCCGTGCACCATTAAAACATTTATAACCATTTTGAGAGCCCACCGAGATGTAGTTTGTAAATCCAGCCCATTTATTATGTGTGTCCCACTTGAATGAGGGTTCAGACCAAGTTTCAGGCACATGCAAAACTCAGGTGGGCCCCACCAAGTGCTTTTATATGTTTTAACTGTGTCTTCACATAATTTTAGATGGTATGGCCCACCTGAGTTCCGTATACAGCTGATTTTTGGGATATCTCATAATTTAAAGGGGACCCATCAAATGCACGGTGTTGATGGTTGACACGCATCATGGTGGGGCCCACATAGCTCGACCTCACGGGAGCTTATCATGAGGTCGAGCGCATAGTACATTTTCCCATATATATATATATATATAGACACACACACTAAGCACAGTTAGGGTCCATTAATCAATGGTTTTTTTAGTGAATTTTCTCCGTCCGTAGATATAATAACAGTCGGTGTATTTATGTCCATCCATTCTTCGGGCCACACGTCGATATCAAACTCTTGAATCAATCAGCTGCCACGATAGAGACTATGGGTGGTCGCTGTCCACGGCGCCGATATTCCATCCGCCTGAAAAAAAATATATAATAAGATAGTTAGGCTGCATTATTGAGGTTAGGGATTAAAAAATGATTTGGGATGAGATGGGATGTTTTTTTTTTTTTTTAAAGGGATAAGATTGGTAGTCCAAAGGCCCATTATTCAACACACCGTTTACTACACATGAGGCCCATAAACCATGATCGGACGGTCCACTATGAAGATGATACTACAGATAAAGCATGGCAGAAAGATCACATCAATGGAATGATCTGATATATCATACCAAGACCATTAAATGAATGATCCACGTTCTATATGCATAATTCCGGTAATTAGTAAATTTGTAACTTGGGTCATTAATAATAAGACTAAGTAACTAAATGAACGGTTCAGATGCATGATTAAAGTCTCCCACTTTGTTTTTTAGCCGTACATCAGCATCAAAGATAATGTTATAGGTATCTACGCTGACCTCGTGCTTAGGGTTTCTTGAATGAATTTAGAAGTGGGCCATGGTCATATATTCTTGTCATCTTCTCCTCTCAATTTCAAAGCTTGTTTTTCTAGTTTTGTTTGATTTCGGGAAGGGATTGGATTTAGATTCTTGGAATTGCAATTTGGATTTTCAAAGAGGAACAAGAGTCATAGACAAGACAAACGGGTGGTTAGCTTTGATCCTGACCGTAGATCATGACTAGGACATGCAAGGTTGTTTGATTCCCTCTGTTCCCTTGCTGGGTCCCACTTGTTCTGACCCGACATGCTTTTGGGGATTTGCACGTGCACATGCAAGTGAGCATGTGGACATTCATGGCCATACATGCTTCAGTTATTCAGTTTATGTACATAGGCCAAGATGCACCGACGTGCGAGTGTACATGCACAGACTCTTTTTGTCGCAGTTGTTGGAGCTTTATTGACCGTTGAAAAGTAAGTGATTAATCGGATGGTTAGGAAACTAGATTTTGAGCCGTTCATGAGCTGTAGCTAATTTAGGGAGGGACTTATCAGTTAAGTGGTCCCATGCACGTGTGGACCGACTCATGTCACGTACATGTGAAAGGGTTCAGATTCACACGTGCATCGTCTCGAAACATGTTCACGAGATTTGTTACTATACATCTCGACGCACTGCAATTAAGTACATTGAGAGTTGAGCCGTTGGATCAAGTCTTTCCGATGGTATGATGGACCTCCACGTGGAAAGGGAATCAGTCATTTGATTATTCAAATGTATAAATGACCGTTCATATCCAAAACAAATATTCAAATGAGAAATGTGATGAAATTCCAAGTGAAAGTTTTAATTTAAGTTCATCGCCCATCCAAGGTGGGGCCAATCAAATAAACGGTTTGGATCACTAAAATATGACCCCAGATCCAAAGGCTGCGGTCACAACGTATTCTACGGCAACAGATTGGGATGTACTGTAGCAAACAGGTGCATGAATGAGGCTTGAGGAGAGAGAGCACAGGAGAGGAGCAGTGCAAGTGCAACGTTTCTACTCCCCTTGCCACCAGCCCCGTGGCTGATGGTCAGTGCTCTGTGGGCCCCACTATGATGTATGTGTTTCATCCATTTTTAAATATCATTTTATAACTTTGTTCCATAGAGAGATATAATCTCATTTGGACCACACCACAGGAAAACAATAGTGATTGGATATCTACATTAAAATCTTCCTAAGGTCCACTGTATTGTTTATTTGAAATCCAATCTGTTGATTAGGTTATACAGACCCAGATGAAGGGAAAAAAACATCAGTTTGATACAAAACTTTTATGGCCCCCAAAAAGTTTTTAGTGGTCTACGTTCATTCAACACCTTTCCTATAAGGTGGTCCAGATGAGACTGGGATATACCTAATTTTTTGTCTCATACCATACAATGATCTATAAAAATAGATGGACGGCGTGGATGAAACACATACATCATGGTAGAGCCCACAGTGCACCGACCACTAGCCATTGGCTGGTTGCAGCCAATCCGTTTCCGCAACTGTGCAAGTAGAAAGGTTCGATTGCACACGCGCTCTGTCTCGAAAAACACGCACGAATAGGTTGGAATGCACACGTGCGCTGACTTCAAAGCTAGCCAACCCATGAAAAGGATAGGGAGGATTGCGTCCGAACCCGGTTGTAGTATAAGCCGTCTGACAAGAGATCATGTGGGACCCACTGTGATTTATCTGTTTATCTACACCGTCCATACATATTTTCAGATTATTGTAAGTTATAAGATAAAAAATTAAACAGATCCAACACTGAAATGGACCACACCAAATAGTGAGCTTGGATGCATTAAATGCAAGAGTCATCTCTGGTGTGGTCAACTTGAGCTTTGGATCTACTTCACCTTTTTTGGATTATACCTTACAATGATATAATGAAATAGATGAACGGCATGGATAAGAAGATATATCACGACGGCCTATGGTCAGACGGGTTATTGTTCGACCGGGGTTTGGACCCAATCCGCCTCATGGAAAGTTTCAAAAGCACAAGTGTGTGGACTCAAGAGGCCCAAATGAAAATCATGCACTGTCACTCGAATACAGGTTTTAAGAAAAAAAAAAAAAAAAAACAATAGTGGTACATGACTTATGTGGGCCACAGAACACAGCAGTGGGGAGTGGATGATATTGTCCTTTATTTTTTAATGTTATTGAAGTAGTTAATTAAGAATTTACATGTATTATAACAAGGGAAAAATAAAACATGCTAGAAATATTTAATAATATTTAAAATATTGTTTTTACGGAATTACAACTTCTTGGTGGGATGATAACGAACAGGAATAGTTAAGAGATATTTAAAAGCAAATCAAGTGACTAAGTGGAATTCAAAGGTATAGTTGAAAGGTATTTAAAAGTAAATCGAGCGGTTGAAAGACATTCAGTAAAGTACAACCAATAAGCATCAGGAGTTAAAAAGCAGCTGAGCAATAAAAAAAAAATGATCAAAAGAATACATATCAAGAAAGGAATGAAGGATATATAAGACTGATGTGCATGTGGCAACTCATAAGTTGTCATAACCATTAGATTGAAAGAGAAAAATATATAAAGAGAACAATACAAGAAATCTAAGTAACAGTGAAAATCTATAGAGAGATGCATTGTTTCACACTAATTAAACCAAATCAAATCTACCAATTTACTTTATCTCAGTCTATCTTAAGAGTAGCAATAATTCAGTAGAAGTAATCTTTAAAGGTAATCCTTAATTATAATACAGGTCTACACTCATACACTATACTTGATCTTTATCTAATATCAATAATTCTTTCAAGAGACGCATTCTTGTCGTTGTTTTTAGTGACCGATTGCGAGTTTTTTCTTTTATTTGATCGTAATGTATATTGAAAAATCATTTCTTGTAAAAGGCAAGGCGCAACCCATTCTTGAATGAAAAACCCCACACTCCAACAATCACCTAATCATTGTAAATATTCTGCAAGTGGTTGAGTAGATGACCAATTCTCTTTACTAAAACTCTTTCATTTAAAAATAAATTTATTAAAAGGTGTCTATTATCCATCTTTATTAATTAAATTGCTTAAAAGAGTTTTTTTATTAAAAAAAATGTATTTAATTCAGTTTGTTTTTTTTAAAAAAGGATTTCTTTTCTTATTTTAAATATTTAATTAATTATACATATTTTTAAAAGACTTTTACTACAAAATTTCTTAAAAATTAAAATTGTATATGATAATCCTTTTATGGATGAGAACTAGTTTTTGAATAGTGAAATTACAATAACGCATGTTCTATTCATTTTTTTCACAAAATAATAAAATAAAAATTATAAAGCTTGCATGATATTTATATGATATACAACCTATTTAGTAAAGGTGATCAACTATGATCTTCAAGAGAACTTAAGGAAAAAAAAAAAAAAAAGAGGTCAATATAAACATAAGATAAGGTACACTAAAAATAATTATATATACACCACTTAAAAATGCCATATATATATATATATATATATATATATATATATATATATATATATATATATATATATATATATATATATAGGGAAAAGGTACTATGCGCTCGAGCGTAAAGCGGTCGTCCGTGAGGTCGAGCTGGGGTGGGCCCCACCGTGATTCCGTTCGAAGATCCACACCGTCCACCAGATGCACCGTCCCATTTTGGGCCTGGACGGCCCAAAATCGTCCATCCACCGTGATCAGGTGGGCCATACCATCTGAAAACATAAGTATACAAGCAAAAACATGTAAAAGCACTTGGTGGGCCCCACCTGAGATGTGGATACCACTGAAAAGTGGTTTAAAATTACTTTCAAGTGGGACACACATGATGGACGGTTTTGATCATGAAGAAACCTCTCGAAAGGCCCCCACAACTGGTTTTGAATGTTTCAATGGTGCACGGCCCCTCTCCACTTCTGTACGTGGTGTGGCCCACAAAAGTCACGGATTGAGGTGATTTTCAGCCGTGTGGGCCCCACCTGGGATGGTGCATCTGACTGAGGGGGTAGATGTTCGAACGGCATCACGGTGGGCCCCACACCAACTCGACCTCATGGACAACCATATGCGCTCGAGCGCATAGTACCTTTTTCCCACACACACACACACACACACACACACACACACACACATATATATATATATATATATATATATATATATATATATATATATATATATATATATATATATAATTCATTTAACAATATGATCATGAAGAATTTTTAATGGTGTGATTATTATGGTTTGGAGCATATGTTTAACAGGTTAAATGTCATATACATGCTAGGTAGGCTCCAAAATATTGCAACTTTATTACTCTATAAAGAAAATAAAAATACAAAGATGCTTGGTAAAGAAAAAAAGGGGAGGTAATTTTGTAAAGTATAGATTTATGAGGCATTATTTCATTAAAATTCATATATTTTTTAGCAAAGCCTTTCAATTAACTATATTTGGACCACACCATTTAGAGAAAGTCAACATCAATCTGTTGACAAAAGCCCAAGCATGCACGCATGGGCCCACCAAAAGATGACCTTTGGTCTATGTGGGGTCCACCAAGATGAGGCAATACAGTCCAACCACAGTCATACCATTTCCCTCACTAACTCACCTTATTGGTGGGTAGTTAGCCGCACCTATGATGATGCCACCGACGCTCCACATGTGTCACGACACGTGTGGGCCACTCCCTCTCATATGGTCTTCAACACGTGCATGGAACTCGGAAGCTGACGTTGCACAACAACCATATGGAAAAAGAGAGAAACGGACACATCTTTGACCGTAGACTCGCATGCATGGTATTTTTCTGTTTGCACTAACAGTGCCCCCATGTTTCAATGATCCAGACCGTTGATCTGATCTCCCTAAGTAATACCGTTAATCTTCGGTCCATTTTTATTTGAATTTGGTTCCCGACCATAGGGCCCCGAATCAAGCCGTCGGGATTGCCCCATCGAGTAGATTATTGGGTGGTCGTCCATCCACAATCAGAACCATTAGTAGCAGTCCATACCACCGAACCATGGGCCCCACTTCTCGTCAATCTACAATTGGACTTGTTCGCACTTACATCAGTCATCTGGACCGTCCATTAGGTCTAGTCAACTCTTTCTTATGCTAGTGGGCACAGATTAAACATCAATTCGATGGTCCTAGATAGAGCTGGGCTGAATCCGACTTGATCCAGTGGATCCGACTCGATCTGAACTGAACCGAAGGCCTGGATGGGTGCGGATCGAGTAGGACCACTCAGATTCAATCGTACATCGGATCGAGTTCAGATCGTGGTTAATTCGGACCGATCCGATCCGAAATCTGAACGAACCCTAACCCCTCTTTCTCTATCCGAAGGAGGCGTCACACCTACTCATCTCACCCCCTTTCTCTTTCTCTCCCGATTTTCCTCCTCTCCTTCCTTCTCTCCTCCTTTATCTCTTTCTTTCTCTCCCGGTTTTCCACATCTCTTTCTTTCTCTCTTCCTTTCTCTCTCTCTTTCTCTCTAGACTCAACTTGATTCGACCTAATTCGGTTTCCTAGACCAAGTTGGACTTGGTTCGAGTCAGGCCAGCAAGGATTTGGATCGTATCGAGTTAGCCCTACTCGACTCGGTCCGGATCGAATCAAGTTCGGATCTGGTTATTGAAAAATCAGATCGAGTTGAGTTGGACCCAATCCGGTCCGACTCGACTCATGCCCACCTCTAGTCCCTAGACATCATTAATCGGATTTGTTCTCCTCGAACTATCTTGTCCGTCCATTTTCTTTTATGCATGTAGTGGAAGGATTAAGCATCCGATGAGTATAATATTTTCAAGGGTCAATATAAAGAGTGGGCTTGAGGTAATGGACGGTCCAGATGAGTGATGTGGATGCTAATGAATCCAAATGCTAATACCTGCTTGGGAAGGTTCCATTCACTTGCAGCACACCGGATCATTAATCTCTACTTAGTGGCGCTGTTTATTTTGAAGTTATTAAAATATAATAAAGTCAGTATCTTACCATCAAAACCCTAATATTTAATTACACAAGATCATGCAAGAATCCGTAGTAGTTGCCTAGGGTTTCGATGTTGCTGATGTGGGTCCATGTTCCAAAGTGCTGACGTGGCACTACAGGATGTGGGTGATTTGGATGGGGGGTTGAATATTTGGAATTTTGTTACCCGCAAGTGGAATATGAGATGGGACCTTGTATTTATCATGTGTGCTTTATATGGTACATGACCTCATTTTTCAAAATGTACTCGTGCTTACAATTCTGATCAGTGGGACCCATATATTGCTAATCCAGACCGTTGATCCGTTGAATCTCATCTTGAATTGAGAGTACCCCAAGAATCTTCTATATCAGAGGATCAAAACGACCAATTTTAAGACGTTAAAAAAAAATAAAAAAATTTTGAATGTGGGCCATTGTATTTCTCATGTTGTCTGTCTACACCACTGTGATAGTTAGTAACCATTTTTTAAATGGTAGTGCTTCATCCTCATACGCATGGCATACACGTACTTCAATTTGGCCCACTAACCATTTCATTCTCAACCATCCATTTGATGGCCACAAGTTAGAATGCTTAAGATTGCTATATCAGAGTGATTTTTTGGAATATACTCCATCCATAGTGGCCTCATAATTTGAACGGCATGGATCAATTCAGATCGATTACATTTAGCCAATAAACGAATCACCATCATCTGAAGAATGTAGATGATCTTTCACCTAATTTCTCTGTATAAAAAAGAGAACTGTTCACATACCGGCAACTGTACCGCAACTTTTGGTACAGTGACATCTGTACCTCCAGCATGACATCTGTTTAGGAAATCAGTAAATGAAAACGATGGGCCAATCCACGAGAATCACATTTCTCAAAAATCATATTTAATTGTTCATCATCCGTACTGATACAATCAACGGCTGTTTGATATAGCATACAAGATTGACCCACCTACTCAGTCGACCGGCCTGATTTTTGTGCTAGATGATCTTCATGGTGGCGCCTGCCGTTTTGATGGTACTGATATCCTGAAAAAACGACATGCTGGCAGCAAGCTGTGGAACAGTTTACTGTAGGTGATGGGTACTGTATGAAAGGGAATATTTATAAACGCCTACCCTATAATTTGGATTATTGTAACAACCTCCCTCTGGTTTTTGGATTCCTTGCCTATCACCCTACATGTCTATTACCACTCCCTCAAGCTACTTAAGTTGTAGATGTGTGGGCCCACCACAGTGAGTGTATGCCATCCAACCCGTTCTGCATGGTCTCTCTACTATGAAAATTTGAAACCCCCAAAATCAAGTTGATCCAACTATCAGCTGGCCCACCGTGTAAATTAAGAGATTTTTTTTTAAAGGTGTGGCCCAACCAATGATTCGATTGGGCTAATTTATTTCGTATTGAATATTTGTGGTGGATGGATCTTGATGGATGGATTGGATATAATTTCTACAAAATGTGGGCCCCTTTAAGGGAAATATGAATTCCAAAGAAGAGGGTTTTGTGGTGATTTGGTTTATATTCAACTAATGAAAATGCTCATGTGGCTGTGTAGTCATATGGGGGCATGACAACCATTGATGTGGATGAATAGCTAAGTATGAATGAGATCCGCATCGTCCATCATGTGTGCCACCTTGCATTTTAATCGGGGACCAAAATTCAAGGTGATTCAAAACTTTAGTCTACACCAAAAGGAACAATCGAGATGGAGATCCATTGTGATGTGTATATGCCATCTAATCCACTCATCGTATGTACTGGATAAGATGAATGAATTTCCTGAAAATCAAGACATTCAAAGACTCATGTCGGCCACACCATACATGATATTACAAAATTCATGATGGTCAACCCACTTAAAGACCATGGTGAAAATTAAATTTAGTACCACCCTGGTGGATAGGGTGGACCACACACATATTCTTCCCCATGTGATGCTTGGTTAGTTATAGGCAGGCCCCCCATATGACTACGTGTACTCTCGGCTAGTGCAGTCCTTCCTCAAAACCTTTTTAGAAGAGGAACGGGAGGTAATTGCAATAATCTAGATAAGAGGGAAGGGGAGGTGTTTGAAATTGTTAAAAATTAAAGGACGGCTTTTACAATTAAAAATTAATAGGTGGTGTGGCCCACCTGTTGAGGTTGTACTAATTTTAAGGACCATGGTGAAAATATAATGGCACCTGGTGTATAGGGTGGACCACACACATATTCTTCACCACGTGTTGCTTGGTTGGTTATAAGCATGCCCCCCATATCACTACATGTAATCTCAACTAACACAATCACTCCTCAAACCTTTTTAGAGGAGGGATGGGAGGTAATTGCAATAATCCAAATCAGAGGGAAGGAGAGGTGTTAGAAATTGTCAAAAAATTAAAGGAAGGCTTTTACAATTAAACACCTGTGTGAGATTATAGTAATTTTAAGGACCATGGTGAATATATAATGGCACCTGGTGTATAGGGTGGACCACACACATATGCTTCCTCACGTGTAGCTTGGTTGGTTATAGCATGCCCCCCATATGACGTGTACTCTCGGCTAACACAATCATTCCTCAAACCTTTTTAGAAGAAGCCTGGGAGGTAATTGCAATAATCCAAATTAGAGGGAATGGAAGGTGTTTGAAATTGTCAAAAATTAAAGGAAGGTTTTTACAATTAAAAATTAATAGGTGGCGTGGCCCACCTGTGTGAGATTGTACCAATTTTAAGGACCATGGTGAACATATAATGGCACCTGGTGTATATGGTGAACCACACATATTCTCCCCCACGTGTAGCTTGGTTGGTTATAGGCATGCCCCCCGTATGACTACGTGTACTCTCGGCCAACGCAATCTTTCCTCAAACCTTTTTAGAAGAGGGATGTGAGGTAATTGCAATAATCCAAATCAAAGGAGAGGAGAGGTGTTAGAAATTGTCAAAAATTAAAGGAAGGCTTTTACAATTAAAAATTAATAGGTGGTGAGGCCTACCTATGTGTAAGATTGGACTAATTTTAAGGACCATGGTGAAAATATAGTGGCACCTGGTATATAGGGTGGACCACACACATATTCTTCCCCATGTGGTGCTCGGTTAGTTATAGGCATGCCCCCCATATGACCACGTGTAGTCTGGCGAGCGCAATCCTTCCTCGAGCCTCTCTAGAAAAAAGAGACAAGGTACTTGCCATAATCCAAACAAGAGGGTAGGAGAGGTAATTGCAATTGTAAAAAATCAAAGGAAATTTGTTATAATTAAAAAATAATAGATGGGGTGGCCCACCTGTATGCGAGATTGGACTAATTTAAAGACCATAGTGAAAATGTAGTGGTACCTTGGTCGACAGGGTAGATCACACATATATTCTTCCCCACATGGTGCTTGGTTAGTTGTAGGCATACCCTCCACATGATTACGTGTAATCAGACTAGCGCAATTCTTCATCGAACTTCTCTATAAGAGGGAGGCGAGGTATTTTCAATAATTTATTTTAGAAAGGGAGGTGTTTACAATTATAAAAAACCAAAGGGAGGTTTTTACAAATAAAAAATAGTAAAAAGATCACAATGGTATTGTGACGATATTAAAGTAGGTTGTTGTTGTTTGGGAATCTCTCTCCTATCTCTCAAATGGATAGCTTTTCTTCTCTTGAAGAGTTTGGTCAAATAAAGGAGTCTTTGTTGATGCTTCTTTTTCAACAAAGGCTGCAACATTTCATTGTCTTCTTGTAAGAAAAGAGACAGCCCCAACTAACCTTAAGCTAGTAAGGATCCTCTTCAGGATTTTTGTACGTTCTCTCCCTCCCTTCCTATCCTTCATAATTCCCCACGTTTTATGATACAAAAATAAATAGGGTGGTGGCCGACACCATCATGTGGGGCCCACCTGACCAACGTGGTGAGTTGATCACCGTTATTCCCAATTTGACCCATTGAATGAAATGAAAGTTGTATTGTTGACTAAAGGGACCATGTGCATGCGGACTGATGTGGATGTCCATTTGGAGATTTTGATATATATACTATTGCAGATTGGGATTTTAAAAGTTATTAGGGCATGTTCGGTAGATGCCCATCATCTAGCTCCATCACATTTTTAAGTTAGGGAAATGTCCTTTAATAAGGTTGATTTTTCCAATGGGGTTCAACTATGTGGGCCCTACCATGATGTGTGTCAGACATCCACCCTATCCATCAAATGAGCCGCTCCTGATCGATGATCACTTTATATGGAGGACATGGTAGGAAATAGTTTTTTGTGGGCTCCATCGAAATGTGATTTAGGGACACGGTTTGGGTGCTACCCTTGCCGGTGCCTAGCTAGGAATGGATAAGGACTCTGAGAGGCCACTAAGATGTGTGGCTTTTATCCACACCGTCCATCCATTTTTTTCATATCATTTTAAGATAGAGAATAAAAAATAAGGCAGATCAAAGGCTCAAGTGGACCACACAATAGGGATTAAACACCTATTGTTGAAAACTTTTTGAGGGGCCACATAAAATTTGTATCAAGTTGATATTTACGTTTTCCATTCATCCAAGTCTACGTGACCTTATGAATAGGTTGGATGGAGATTAACCATCGCGGTGGCCTTAGGAAGGTTTCCACAATGGGTGTCATTATCACCATTGTTTCCTATGGTGTGTTCCACTTGAGCCTTAAATCTACCTCATTTTTGGGCATGTACTCTAAAACGATATGACAAAATGGATGAATCATGTGAATAAAACCCATACATTACGATAGCTCCATCAAAGCATGCATTGCGTTTGTCTAGATGAGGGATCAAACCAAAATTTCAAGCTATTCTAAAACTCAAGTGAGTTTGTGAAGTAATTTTAGATCTCTTAGGTGGAATATTACATTGTTCCATATCGTACGTCAAATGGAACAAGCTAACACAATCATAAAATAAAAAATAAAATAAAATAAAACCCAATCGACCAATCGAATAAAACGTCAAACGATTTCCAATTGCTCTCCAATTTATATTCCCATATTGTCATAAGATTTTTTTTGTTTTCAAAACACTCTCATACCCATACACACCACAATGGGTACTCAAACCTATAACCTTAGTGTTGAAACTCTTGTCAATCTACCACTAAGTCATGAGAGTCTGTCATGAGTAAGAACCCAAGTTGTTATTGTATATTTACTTTGTCGGCATTGAAAATATATGTGGCTATTTTTTTCACGTGTATCTTGTGCAAGCTTAGAGGTATTTGGGGTGGATTCATAGAATCTATTTTCATTTTCATTGTATCTGGGGTTGGATTTTGAAGGGACAGGTGCTGGCTCAATTTTAGCTTTTTAAGGACTTTTTTCGCATGAATTTAAGAAAATGAATTTCTTAAATTTTCATTTTTCTTCGTTGCCATTTTCAACATCTTTACAATACACATGGATTTTCAATTCTAACAATTGCTCGGCTACGTTGTTTTTTGTGCAAATAGATAGATGATTAATCAATGAACTATAACATTCTAAAGAATTTTAGGTCATCAGCTATCCATGGTGTGATGGGAGAACTGACTGGTATAGATTAATAAATGGGCCACCTGCAAAATGTAATATTATATTAAAGGAGGACCATCGCTACGGTCCCTAGGAACGGTTTTAAAAAAAAAAAAAAAAAAACATCATACGGCCCGGCGGCCCGCAGCTACCATGACGTGAACAGTCATTCCATGTGATAGCATGCAACAAAAAAGCATAGTAAGTTACCCTTTCATTAAAATGAAAGAGAGAGACAGAAAGTTCATGTTTTATGAGTTGGACCACTAACCTACGATTTATCTAATAATAATTTCCATCCTTTCATGTCTACAACATGGGCCCCATCTATGGTGTGGCCAACTTATGAGTGAACCGGGGTCATTTTTGGCAACACGGTTTGGTTGGTGACCCCAACACCAGCTAGCTAGCTAGTGTCAAAGATCGGTAGACCCCACCATGATGTATATGTTTTAGCCATGCCGTCCATCCATTTTTTCAAATAATTTTAATGCACGAGCCTAAAAATGTATAGGGGTGTACATCGAGTCAAACCAAGTCGAGATGGCCTCAGCTTGACTCGGCTCAGCCACTAGCTGACCTCAGCTTGAACTCAGCTCGGCTCGGTCCTCGAGCCTGACTAGCCAGCTCGGCTTGGTCCTTGATCCTGTTTGGCCAGCTCGGCTCGGTTCGGTCAGCAGCTAGGGCCGATTCGAACCGAGTTTGAGCCAAGATTGATCCGAGTTCGCCTATATAGCATTTTCACAAATAGATGGACTGCACCTTCAAATTCTCACTAAATGTAATTCAGCGATTTTACAGGTATTTCATCAAACACCTTGTAAGCAACATTAAAATTAAGAAAAAAATGAGATTTGTTTGATGAAATGTACCTTCCTTGCCACCAGTCGACACTTCGTTGAGTCATTTCATCAAACACTTGATGAGCAACATCGGAAAATACTCGAATCGATCCGAGTTAAGCCGGGTTCGAGCTATATATATATCGAACCAAGTCGAATCGAATCGAGCTAGGGCCAGCTCAAACTCATTATCGAGCTCTAAAAACCAGATCGAGTCGGATCGAACTCAGCTTCGAACCAATCCGATTCAAGCTTTTTCAACCCGAGTCGAGCGAGTTGACCGAGCTAGCTTGGTTCATGTACACCCCTAAAACCTAAAAATATAGCAAATCTAAATCTCAAGTGGAATACACTACAAAAAACAGTGGGGATTAAGCGCTTGCGGTTGAAAACTTATCTAGAAAGTAAAAATTTTGAATCAAGCTGATATTTGTGTTTTTCCCTTTGGGGCAGGGTTTGTGTGACCTTGTGAACAAGTTGGATGAAAAATAAATATCAATACAAGTCTTAGGAAGGTTTCATCGGTGGACATCATTCTCTCCACTGTTTCCTATGATGTGGCCCACTTGAGTTTTCGATCTACCTCATTTTTGGGCTAATGTCCTAAAATAATAGGAAACAATAGATAAAGGCGTAGATAAAACACAAACATCATGATGTGGTCCAAGAGCTTTGACACCAGCTACCTGGCTGGCAAACCATATCCCATTTTTGAACCAGGTGATATTTATGGTGGGCCCTACCTATCGTACTGAATTAATGGCTGACATGGGATTATTTTAAACATATGTGACAGTGTTCTGTTATGGAATATAATCTTGTTTCAGAAAAAAGAAAGAAAGAAAATAAAGAACGGCTGTTAGTAGGTGGGCCCAACCGACAACGGTGACGGCGAGTCGGCTGTTACAGAGTCGCACACCGTTTTTTAAATCCTGGGTGCTATCTTCATCAGCATGGGCCCACCATGTGGTGCAAGTCATACCTGGGCCCCACATTGTACTCGAATCCAATCGACAAGCACTGATGAGATGCGGCTAGATTATCCTTCTCATGATTCTAAGAGCCTTGAAAATCCTACACGCGTGTACGAGGCAGCTCTCTTGTACACCCCACACGTGTGACATAATGGCACATATGTATGAGATCCAATCCATTAATTATATGATCTCCCAACATTCAGGTCAATAGACTGATCAGATGAGCTACATTTTACGAGACAAATGTATGGCTGTAAAAACATGGCTGAAGTTTTTTTAGCTGTCTAGATTTTATTTTAATACACTGTGGGCAACCTTTTGGACGGATGACATTGATACTTGGGTGAGGACATCTATACGTCCAGATCCAACTGATGGATGGCTTGGATGTTGTACCCTTGGGCCACGCTGGCACACACAGATGTCTGTAGTTGGTGTATTTCAGTTTCTATGGGGGGGGGGGGGATCGCAGGATGCATATTATAGCTATAGCTGTACACGAAGCGAGTTAGCTCAGTAAGCTCGCTCGATATGACTCGAAAAAGCTCGACATGCCTTGCCTCGAAATTAGCTTCTGACCAAATAGAGCTAGATTTTAGAGCTTGAAAATATTTCAAGGTGAGTTCCAACTTACCCAGGCTCGACTTGACTCGGATCAAACCTATAACTCCCTGAAAATTGGGGGTCATAAATATGTTCGACTCCCAAATTACCGGGTATCACTTATAACCAATTTTATAGTTTTGAGTTTAATCCGGTTTAGTGAGCAGTATGGAATTACTTGAAACATGAATCACAATCACAACTAGTTTATTGAAATAGAAGTAGTTAAATGTATATAAGTCTAAAAAAATATAACAATGAGTCGCACAAGGCATTACCCAACAAAATACAAAAAAATATCTCCAAAAGAATTATGCGCTGAGTCCCCTACTCAGCAATCCAAGTCCGCCCGCAAAATCTACGGCGAACCGCCCATCAACTGGAAATAAGACAGCTCGTCCTCCTCATCAAGGCTCGCGCCGCAAAGCTCCTCAAACTCAGTATCACCTGCAGCTACTGAAAAGTTGGTTGGTGTTTTAAAACACCGTCTCAGAGTGGGAGTGAGTGATCAACTCAGTGAGTACTATTAACCTTAAGTTACAACAACCATCAATTCTATGATAAATTTAATGAAAGATAGACATTCATAAATCCCTAACTAATCTTGTTAATGCACATGCATGGAATATGATTTGATGTATGGCCTCGCAACAACACTCTCTCGAGTGACTTCGTCTAACGATCGCGCATATCCAACACTCCCTCATTGCGACCTCAACTACTGAGTCGCCAACCTAACTAGTGCGATGTGATCGTGATAGTGTTAGCAGAGTTTTTAATTAATTCCATTCATCCAGCAGATTGAGGAAACTAGTATACCCCACGTATCGTTGCCCTCAACCAGTTGCGAGGTCAAGGTTCCTCAACGTGCGAGGCCAGGACCCCGTGATCCTTGATCCTATCGGGTTCCTCATCTCCGATTCAAGCACATGGGGAGTGCTGAGAAGAGGAATCGTTCGCGATCATTATGGGGAGGCTCGTCACCCCAGCGTAGGTCGACAACTCAAACACAGTGTCCCATTCTACCATGCCCGGCTCGAGAGTCACTGGATCGGTTTCAAATGGTTATCAATAGGCTTCAGTGGTTGAAGGGTGTTTCAGGTTCCATACAGGCGTGAGCAGATGATAATTCTTAGACCCCAGATAAGGGTCGAATATTGCATCTTAGACCCCAGATATTACCTGATTTTACATATATGATAATGCTTAATACCATATTTTAATTATATTTTTATTACAGGATGATACCAGGAGCGTTGATTGAAAAATGATGTTAAAAGCGTGGATTTAATTATATTTTTAAATGGTTATATGTTCGTGATGAGGGTCGAATATTGCATCTTAGACCCCAGATATTACCTGATTTTACATATATGATAATGCTTAATACCATATTTTAATTATATTTTTATTACAGGATGATACCAGGAGCGTTGATTGAAAAATGATGTTAAAAGCGTGGATTTTACGCTCCAAAGACACCAGAGCACGGGATGAACCTCAGAGGACCAATATTGAAGAATTTACATGTCAGGGACCCGAGGAAATCAAGCCGTTCACGTTTAAAGAGGCCTGAAATTGGTGCAACATGCAAGATCACATGGTTCTTGCCATCCGATTGACTCAAAACTTTATACATATGATGGGGGCCATAAATTAACCGTACATTTCAAATTTCGGCCCTCGGATCACTAGGGAAGTGCCCCAACTGACTGATTAGTCCATAAACCGTTGATTTTGGGCCCACCTGATAACAGGATATGCGTAAACTTTGGTCCCAAACCATTAATCGGGGAGATAAAAAAGACAGATGGATTGGATTGTTCGTAAACATCACAGAGGACCTCACCTGAGTTAGGTGTGTACAAGTCTTGAGTGCACCAGCCGTGCACGGTTAAGAGGAGGCGGTCAAACGGTCTTTTGACCGATTCTTTTTCTAAAGTTTAAAAAAACGGCAACTGCCGTTTCCAGCGAGCGCTGGCCGACCGTCGGTCTCTGTTGTGGGCCCCACACATGGTCCAAACGAGTAATCCGGACCGTCCAACAGAGTCTCCAGGTGTCTCTCATCCATGCCAAGGTGACAGAAATGGAAAATACATTGAATACTGGTTTTTCAACCGTTCAAAAGCAGTCGGACGGTGGAGCAGAAATTCAGATGGGTCTCATCAACAGAAAGAGAAAACATGCATTTCTGATAGAAATTTCCTTCTCCATCCAATGGACGGAGTGGATTTTCAATTTAAGAAGAGGAGTGGGCCCCACCATTTTTGCAGCAAAAAGGAAACCGCGTCCCTGTTGCGCGGCAGCGAGGACGGACGCTGGTCCGTTTTGCGGTCGGTTGTGAGTCCCACACGTGTCCCATCTGGCCAATCCGCACCGTCCACCGTGTAGACAGCTTCGAGGACTTCAAAACCATGTTTCTATTTTACTCCCATGCATGCACACGTGTGCGGTACAGAGGCCACAAAAGGGCTGCTCTGCAACGTCCAAAACTGATCTTTTTGTGTTTTCTTCCCTGGGCCGTATCATTGGACGTTCAAAACTACCTATTCTTGACTGAAATTTCGTCCTGAATCCAATGGACGGGGTGGATTTCCCAGAAAACACTTCTATGGGGCCCACCGATCACGACAGCGAAAGGGTGCGAAAGTTTTGCACAAATTTGGAAATCCGGTTTTCCAGGCGGTTGTGGGCCACCATCTTTGATCATATGGCAGATCTGAACCGTCTATCATGTAGAGGACCCAAGAAAGTCCTAAGGGACGGTATTTGTTGGAATTTGAACGAGGAAAGTATGGTGTTTTGAGGTCCCGAACTTGGTGCGAAAAGGAATTTTGTCACACAGCGTGCGGACAACTTCCCAAATCCGAATTTCACCACTCCAGCCACTCCATCAGCTATAAAAAGAGTTGCAAAACATGAGGAAGGGCATTCAGAAATTGAAGGAATTCCAGATCTAGAGCAAAGGAGAGAAGAAAAAGAAGAAAGAAGAAAGAGAGAAATTGGTTTGATGTTTTTATGAATTTTTATTTATCCATATGTTTAATGAATTTTATGGGTAACTAATCTCTCAAACTAGGGTGAGATGAAACCCTAATTTGAACACCTCTTTTTCTATGTTGATTTTATTTTAATTAGATTGGTTTGTTTCTTTCCCTAGTGTGCTTGAATGCTTTAAATTCTATACTTCTCCATCTATGAACTTGATCAGAGTCTATGGATGGATGTGGTCTGGATGCTTATTCTAGGTGCTTGTATCTGATCATGAACAGGTTCTGTAGAGGAAGAAACAGGGTGCTTTATTGAATCGCATATTCCATATGCCCGATTTGGACATGGGATATGTTATTCATGGCATTGCTTGAAGGAATTAGACAATCTGTATGTCGATTAAGGACACAGATTGTGCTTTCTCTAGATAAGTTAGATCAATCTATATTAAAGTGAATTAACAGACAAAACAAGGGTTGGGATAATTAGGGGTGGATTCGAAAGTCCTAGTGCTCTTTCTCTTATTGAATTTTCTTCCCTATCCTCAATAGTTATTTTCCATAAATTTGTGTTAGTAATTTGCTCCATTATTTGTTGAATTAGTTAAGGAGGATCACAGATTTGAATTGTGACGATCAGTCCTCGTGGGATTCGACCTCGATCTTACCGAGTTATTACTACATCACAACCCTATACTTGGGGAGTGAACAACGAGGTTAACAAAAATGGTTGGTCATTAAGTGGACTAGACCGTGCGAGTTTAGGCGATTACATGACGAACGACATCGAGTACAAGCGACCCATGTAGTCCAACTATTGTCGCTCATCCGCATCCGTCCAAATCCACTAGTTTAGTTACAGGATGGTCCTACTAATGGGACCACCTTCCCTCACCTCAGTTTCCTGACCAACCTAGGGATTTGTTGGTAATCAATAACACTTCGACAATCAAGGTTATCATCTAACACAAGTGATGTCATGCAATCATACATTAATCATGAATTTTCAGATTTTTCTATAAATATAATTACTAACATCATTATGAAATAAATGTATATGTGTGTGGTGTGTGGTTAATGAAGAGGCCAAGAATTATATATCTCATAGCACAAAAATACACAAGGGTTAATGTATCATACATTTTGCAATGAAACATTGTATAAGAATCAAGTAAGAGATGAACATGCAATCACCAAATTCATACCTAATCATGTTGAGGAACAACAAACATTACATAATCATTTTAAGTCAATTGGGAGGATCTAAAATTAAGGCCTTGCCTAGATTCTCTCTAGATTATTCAAATAAATCACCCAAACATTCATAATCATTAAATTCATACTAAAATTAGTGCTAGGCCACCTAATAATAATAGTCTCTACCTATGGATCGTTGAAGACTTGGGGACCTAAAAGTGTTGAACTCAGGGTCGATTGGTCGGAATCTTGAGGCAATGCATTTGCATGTTAGGATTTCATGCAAATCCTCTCTCAACATAATGGGTTTTATAAAACGATGAGAGATTACCTATCCAATTGGAGGAGAGTGGTTCTTACGGTTGAGGGTGATGAATTTCTTAAGGAAGAGGGAAGGAGTTGCAAGGTTTTACCTCCCTTGGATCCCACCTTCAACTATGGCCCACCTTCTCTCACTCCTTTCTCCCTCTCTTCTCTATACTCTCTTTGTTGTTGGAGTGGTAGTGGGAGTGTGTGAGAGAGAGCTTTAGGATTTTATTTCCTAGGTTTGGGCCAAATGGCCTTAAGTTCTAATAATTTCCTTCAATGGGCCTCTAGGACCCCCTTTTAGCTTTGGGGAGGCCCTGTCACCTCTCTGGCTACTAAATTTGGTGTGTAGGTGTCTCATGGCCCGATGAGATACTGTGTAAAATTTGAAGACAAACGGACGTGGGGTTTTATCATACGGTTCTGATATTTAAATGACCTTACGGGCCCATTCTGGTTGTTGGGGCGAGTCTGATGGCCCCCCTGCTATGAAATTTATAAGATAGGTGATTCATGGTCTGATGAAGGGTCATACAAAATTTGAAGGCAAACGGACGCGGAGTTTTACTGTACGAGTCCGATTTGTGATAAACGGTCACCGTTTCACGATCGGGTTCCAGATTTAGTGGACGAGCGTAAAAAAATATTTTAGGCATTCACCATAAATGTAGAAGAGATCCGACGGATGCAAAGCCTAGTATCTCAGTTTCATTTAGAAGTGTCAGATTTAAGTTCTAGCCTTTGGGTCAAGGGTGGGGTGAGTTGCGCTCGATAAGTGCCCTCAAATGCATGACAATAGGCCACACCATATAAACCTCATATTCGTCACATTAGGCCTTAAACACGGGCTACATATACATCACATAGGTCTCGACAATCTGCCTTGGCAATCGAAATTGGCCTTTACAATCGAAATCGACACGTGGAATCGACCTCGATACTCGGCCTTGACAATTGGAATCGGCCTATACAATCGGTCTCGACAATCAGAATTGGCCTATACAATCGGTCTCAACGAATCGGAATCGGCCTCGATACTCGGCCTCGACAATCAAAATTGGCCTATACAATCGGCCTCGACAAATCAGAATCGGCCTCGACAATCAGAATCGGCCTCGACAATCGAAATCGACCTATACAATCGACGTCGACAAATCGGAATCGGCCTCGATACTCAGCCTTGACAATCGGAATCGACCTATACAATCATCCTTGACAAATCAGAATCGGCCTATACAATCGGCTTCGACAAATCAGAATCGGCCTCAATACTCCGCCTCGACAATCGGAATCGGCCTATACAATAGGCCTCGATAAATCAGAATCGCCCTATACAATCGGCCTCGACAAATGATAATCGGCCTCGATACTCAGCCTCGATAATGAGAATCGGCCTCAATACTCGGCCTCGACAATCGAAATCGACCTCGACAAATCAGAATTGGCCTATACAATCGGCCTCGACAAATCAAAATCGGCCTCGACAAATCAAAATCGGCCTCGATACTCGGCCTCGACAATCGGAATCGACCTATACAATTGGCCTTGACAAATCGGAATCGGCCTCGATACTCGGCTTCGACAATCGGAATCGGCGTATACGATCGGCCTTGGCAAATCAGAATCGGCCTATACAATCAGCGTCAACAAATCGGAATCGGCGTCGACAATCGGAATCGGCCTATACAATCGGCCTCGATAAATCGGAATCGGCCTATACAATTGGCCTCGACAAATCAGAATCGGCCTCAATACTCGACCTCGACAATCGGAGAGAATGGGTCTATCAAGGCTTAAGAGAAGGTCACAATGAGGACTTTAAACCATCATTGCCCATCAATATAACCATTTAACCATCATTGCTCTCAAGGAGTGGCCTTCATAGGGCCAAACATATAGTGGGCTCATGACCTCACACAAGAGTCTAATATACATCACAATGGACTGCTCATATGGGCCACATATACATCAAGTCGGGCCTCATCATATAGGCCAGAAATATATCACAATGGGTTGCACCATCACAATGGTCTCTCCCAGCGAGTGGAAGAGACTACACTATCCGCCTGACCAGTAGTCTGCCAATACCTGTCCGGCTCGTCGATAGCGGACTCATTTACGAACTAGTCAAACTCAGCCTAACTTACAGCCTCCTCATTTGGGCGGATAAAGCCACACTCCCTCCTAACCGACCACGACACAATGAGAGACGCGGCCTAGTGGTATTCGGCACTCGGGCGCTCATGTATCCACTCGGTCTAGACGTTGGAGCATCTCCTGGCCTCGGAGGTTTAGGGACTTTCACCCACGGACATCCAAAGTACTCAGATGCTCGAATCAAACATTTTCGGTGTCCCATCTGACCATCCACGACATGCCTGTGGAGGTCACAGCCCTGATGTCGCTAGGGCATACAGTAATCACAATCACACAATGCAAGATGCATGAGTCATGCAGTCCAATCATGCATTAATCATGCGCATACCGTGCACTCATGTGAGATAACTCCACCTATCAGGGAGTCTCATAAGCCATCTCTACTATGGCATATGCAAGGGTCAATCACTTCTCACAATAAACATGCAGATGATGCGTATGAGCATGTATCATGATGTTATGCTGTCACATACTCATAATCGGTATTAATAACTGACATCAACAATCGGCCTCGACAATGTGGACATTTAACCATCATTGCCCCTAAGGAATGGCCCACATAGGGCTGAACATATAGTGGACCCATGGCCTCACACAATGACCTAATATACAGCACCATGGCCCTCACTCAAGAGCTTAATACACATCACGATGGGCCTCTCACATGGGCCTAATATACATCACAGTGGACTCCATCACCTGGCCCTCAAATGCATGACAATGGGCCTCATCATATAGACCTCATATTCGTCACATTAGGCCTTAAACACGGGCTACATATACATCATATAGGTCTCGACAATCGGCCTTGACAATCGAAATCGGCCTCAACAATCGAAATCGACACCTAGAATCGGCCTCGATACTCGGCCTTGACAATCGGAATCGGCCTATACAATCGGCCTTGACAATCGAAATTGGCCTATACAATCGGTCTCGACAAATCGGAATCAGCCTCAATACTTGGCCTCGACAATCAGAATCGGCATATACAATCAGCCTCGACAAATCAGAATCGGCCTCGATACTCGGCATCGACAATCGGAATCGGCCTATATAATCGACCTCGATAATCTGAATCGACCTATACAATCGGTGTCGACAAATTAGAATCGACCTCGATACTCGGCCTATACAATCGTCCTCGACAAATCAGAATTGGCCTATACAATCGTCTTCGACAAATCAGAATCGGCCTATACAATCGACCTCGATAAATCAGAATCGGCCTCAATACTCGGCCTCGACAATCGGAATCGGCCTATACAATCGGCTTCGATAAATCAGAATCGCCCTATACAATTGGCCTCGACAAATCAGAATCGGCCTCGACAATTAGAATCGACCTTGATACTCGGCCTCGACAATCGGAATCGGCCTATACAATCAGCCTCGACAAATCAGAATCGGCCTTGACAAATCAGAATCGACCTCAATAATTGGAATCGGCCTCAATAAATCAGAATCGGCCTATACAATCGGCCTCGACAAATTAGAATCGGCCTATACAATCGGCCTCGACAAATCAGAATCGGCCTCGACAATCGGAATCGGCCTATACAATCGGCCTCGACAATCGAAATGGACGTATACAATCGACCTCGATAAATCGAAATCAGCGTATACAATCGGCCTCGGTAAATCAGAATCGGCCTATACAATCGGTGTCAATAAATCGAAAACGACCTCGACAATCAGAATCGGCTTATACAATCGACATCGACAAATCGGAATCGGCCTATACAATCGGCCTCGACAAATCAGAATCGGCCTATACAATCGGCCTCAACAAATCAGAATCGACCTCGATAAATCAAAATCGGTCTCGATACTCAGCCTTGACAATCGGTGAGAATGGGTCTATCAAGGCTTAAGGGAAAGTCACAATGAGGACTTTAAACCATCATTGCCCATCAATGTGGCCATTTAACCATCATTACTCTCAAGGAGTGGCACTCATAAGGCCAAACATATAGTGGGCTCATGACCTCATACAAGAGTCTAATATACATCGCAATGGGCCGCTCACATGGGCCACATATACATCAAGTCGGGGCTCATCATATGGGCCAGAAATATATCACAATGGGTCGCACCATCACAATGGTCTCTTCCAGCGAGTGGAAGAGACTACACTATCCGCCTGACTAGTAGTCTGTCAATACCTGTCCGGCTCGTCGATAGCGGACTCATTTACGAACTAGTCACAGTCAGCCTAACTTACAGCCTCCTCATTCGGGCGGATAAAGTCACACCCCCTCCTAACCAACCACGACACAGTGGGAGACGCGGCCTACTGGTATTCTGCACCCAGGCGCTCATGTATCCACTCGGTCTAGACGTTGGGGCATCTCCTGGCCTCGGAGGTTTAGGAACTTTTACCCACGGACATCCAAAGTGCCCAGATGCTCGAATCAAACATTTTCGGTGTCCCATCTGACCATCCACGACATGCCTGTGAAGGTCACAACCCTGATGTTGCTAGGGCGTATAGTAATCACAATCACACAATGCAAGATGCATGAGTCATGCGGTCCAATCACGCATAAATCCTGCGCATACCGTGCACTCATGTGGGATAACTCCACCTATCAGGGAGTCTCATAAGCCATCTGTACTATGACATATGCAATGGTCAATCACATCTCACAATAAACATGCAGATGATGCGTATGGGCATGTATCATGATGCTATGCTATCACATAGTCATAATCGGTATCAAACCTGGCATCAACAATCGGCCTCACAATATGGACATTTAACCATCATTGCCCCCAAGGAATGACCCACATAGAGCCTAACATATAGTGGACCCATGGCCTCACACAATGACCTAATATACAGCACCATGGCCCTCACTCAAGAGCTTAATACACATCACGATGGGCCTCTCACATGGGCCTACTATACGTCACAGTGGACTCCATCACCTAGCCCTCAAATGCATGACAATGGGCCTCATCATATAGACTTTATATTCGTCACATTAGGCCTTAAACACGGGCTACATATACATCATATAGGTCTCGGCAATCGGCCTTGGCAATCGAAATCGGCCTTGGCAATCGAAATCAGCCTTGACAATCGAAATCGACACCTGGAATCGGCCTCGATACTCGGCCTTAACAATCGGAATCGACCTATACAATCGGCCTCGACAATCGGAATTGGCCTATACAATCGGTCTCGACAAATCAGAATCAGCCTCAATACTTAGCCTCGACAATCAGATCGGCCTATACAATCAGCCTCGACAAATCAGAATCGGCCTCGATACTCGGCATCGACAATCAGAATCGGCCTATATAATCGACCTCGACAATCAGAATCGATCTATACAATCGGCGTTGACAAATTGGAATCGACCTCGACACTCGGCCTCGACAATCGGAATCGGCCTATACAATCATCCTCGACAAATCAGAATTGGCCTATACAATCGTCTTCGACAAATCTGAATCGGCCTCGACAAATCATAATCGGCCTCAATACTCAGCCTCGACAATCGGAATCGGCCTATACAATCGGCCTCGATAAATCAGAATCGCCCTATACAATTAGCCTCGACAAATCAGAATCGGCCTCGACAATCAGAATCGGCCTCGATACTCGGCCTCAACAATCGGAATCGGCCTATACAATCAGCCTCGACAAATCAGAATTAGCCTTGACAAATCAGAATCGACCTCAATAATTGGAATCCGCCTCGATAAATCAGAATCGGCCTATACAATCGGCCTCGACAAATCAGAATCGACCTTGACAATCGGAATCGGCCTATACAATCGGCCTCGATAATCGGAATCGACCTATACAATCGGCCTCGATAAATCGAAATCAGCGTATATAATCGGCCTCGGCAAATCAGAATTGGCCTATACAATCGGCGTCGATAAATCGAAAACGGCCTCGACAATCAGAATCGGCCTATACAATCGGCCTCGACAAATCAGAATCGGCCTATACAATCGACCTCGATAAATCAGAATCGACCTCGACAAATTAGAATCAGTCTTGATACTCAGCCTCGACAATCGGTGAGAATGGGTCTATCAAGGCTTAAGGGAAAGTCACAATGAGGACTTTAAGCCATCATTGCCTATCAGTGTGGCCATTTAACCATCATTACTCTCAAGGAGTGGCCCTCATAGGGCCAAACATATAGTGGGCTCATGACCTCACACAAGAGTCTAATATACATCGCAATGGGCCGCTCACATGGGCCACATATACATCAAGTCGGGCCTCATCATATGGGCTAGAAATATATCATAATGGGTTGCACCATCACAATGGTCTCTCCCAGCGAGTGGAAGAGACCACACTATCCGCCGGACCAGTAGTCTACCAATACCTGTCTAGCTCGTCGATAGCGGACTCATTTACGAACTGGCGAATAAAGTCACACCCCCTCTCAACCGACCACGATACAGTGGGAGACGCGCCCTACTGGTATTCGGCACTCGGTCACTCATGTATCCACTCGGTCTAGATGTTGGGGCACCTGCTGGCCTCGGAGGTTTATGGACTTTCACCTACGGACATCTAAAGTGCCCAGATGCTCGAACCAAACATTTTCGGTGTCCCATCTGACCATCCACAACATGTCTGTGGAGGTCACAGCCCTGATGCCGCTGGGGCGTACAGTAATCACAATCACACAATGCAAGATGCATGAGTCATGCAGTCCAATCATGCATCAATCTTGCGCATACTGTGCGCTCATGTGGGATAACTCTACCTATTAGGGAGTATCATAAGTCATCTGTACTATGACATATGCAAGGGTCAATCACATCTCACAATAAACATGCAGATGACGCGTATGAGAATGTTTCATGATGCTATGCTGTCACATACTCATAATCGGTATCAACAACTGGCATCAACAATTGGCCTCGACAATGTGGACATTTAACCATCATTGCCCCCAATGAATGGCCCACATAGAGCCTAACATATTGTGGACCCATGGCCTCACACAATGACCTAATATACAACACCATGGGCCTCACTCGAGAGCTTAATATACATCACGATGGGCCTCTCACATGGGCCTAATATACATCACAATGGACTCCATCGTCAGGCCCTCAAATGTATCACAATGAGCCTCATCACATAGACCTCATATTCGTCACATTAGGCCTTAAACATGGGCTACGTATACATCACATAGGTCTCGACAATTGGCCTTGGCAATCGAAATCAGCCTCGACAATCGAAATCGACACCTGGAATCGACTTCGATACTTGGCCTTGACAATTGGAATCAGCCTATACAATCAGCCTTGACAATCGGAATTGACCTATACAATCGGTCTCGACAAATCGAAATCGGCCTCGACAATCAGAATCGGCCTATACAATCGACCTCGACAAATCAGAATCAGCCTTGATACTCGGTCTCGACAATCGAAATTGGCCTATATAATCGGCCTCGACAATCAGAATCGATCTATACAATCGGCGTCGACAAATCGGAATCGGCCTCAATACTTGGCCTCGACAATCAGAATCGGCCTATACAATCGGTCTCGACAAATCAAAATCGGCCTATACAATCGGCCTCGACAAATTAGAATCGGCCTCAATACTTGGCCTCGACAATCAGAATCGGCTTATACAATCGACCTTGATAAATCAGAATCGCCCTATACAATCGGCCTCGACAAATCAGAATCGGCCTATACAATCGGCCTCGATACTCGGCCTCGACAATCAGGATCGACCTATATAATTGGCCTCGACAATCGGAATCGACCTATACAATCGGCGTCGACAAATCGGAATCGGCCTCGATACTCGGCCTCAACAATCGAAATCGGCGTATACAATCGGCATCGACAAATCAGAATCAGCCTATACAATCGACGTCGACAAATCGGAATCGACCTTGACAATCAAAATTGGTCTACAATCGGCCTCGACAATCGGAATCGGTCTATACAATCGACCTCGACAAATCGGAATCGGCCTCGGCAAATCAAAATTGGCCTATACAATCGGCCTCGAAAAATTAGAATAGACCTCGACAAATCAGAATCGGCCTCTATACTCGTCCTCAATAATCAGTGAGAATGGGTATAAGGCCCACCCCCACTGCACATGATATTGTCCGCTTTGCCGAAGCTCACGGCTTTAAAACGCTTCATGTCTGTTAAGGGAGGAACCCAACATATAACCACCATAACTCCGGACAAGTCTTCCGATGTGGGATAAGTTACGCTATCCACCGCATTGATAGTAGCTCGCCAAAGACAGAGCTCGCCATGCCACACACTGGGGCCCACCCACATGTGTGCCCGCCCACATGAAGCAGTGATCGGGGCGTCACAATGGGTCTATCAAGGCTTAAAGGAAGGTTATGATGAGGACTTTAAACTATCATTGCCCATCAATGTGGCCATTTAACCATCATTGCTCTCAAGGAGTGGCCCTCATAGGGCCAAACATATAATGGGCTTATGACCTCACACAAGAGTCTAATATACATCGCAATGTGCCGCTTACATTGGCCACATATACATCAAGTCGGGCCTCATCATATGGGCCGGAAATATATCACAATGGGCCGCACCACCTGGGCCTCGAAAACGTCACAATGGGCCATAACCCATGGGCCTCAATACATCACAATAGGCCACAACCCATGGGCCTTAAATATATCACGTCAGGCCTTACCACATGGGCTTCAAATACACAACAGGTGGGCCTACACGAGTCAGATGGACCTCACCAGACGGAAGGCGCAGATACAATACATACAATGATCACCCACAATTGGGTCTCGCTAAATGGGTCGCAAATACATCATATTAAGCTGGGCCTGCACATTCCAAATGGGCCTCAATACACCAAGTGGATCGCATCAATGGGCTGTACAAATGGACGGCGTGGTTGGAAAACAGGTGGATGGCGTGGAATATAATACATACATCAAAGGTGGGGTTCACGTACACATGGCCCACCAACACATATATCAAGGTGGCCCCACATTCATCATGGCCCATCGTCTCATACACATGGACGGTGAGGATATACAACACATCAAGATGGGTTTCCACCATCCAAACAGTGGACGGTGGAGATATAAAATATATACATCACGTGGGGTCCACGGGTACAACAGATATACCAAGGTGGGACCCACATGGATGGACAGTTTGGATGCAATATATACACTAAAGAGGGCTCCACATGCTGTGCACACGCCACCAAGGTGCCACAAGACCTAATGACACACCAGCCAATCCAATCACTTCACAGGTGGGTCCCACGTGGGGCCCACCATAATGTCTATTTTCCATCCATCTGTTGATAAGGTCATAAGGACCAGATAAAAAGGAAAAACAAATTTCATAATGATCCAAAACTTTTGTGAACCCAAACAGGGTTCAATGGCAGCCGTTCAATCCCACTGTTTCCTATGACGTGGGCCACCTGAGCTCCACATAAGGCTGATTTTTGGGGGGCCCACTGTCCCAAAGGAGACCTACCAAATGCACGGAGTGGATGTTCTACACACATCCTGGTGGGACCCACGGCTGGGACCCAACAGTCCCTGGCCATTTGTCCACGGCGCAGCAGCGCAGGACGTTGCTGTCAGCAGCAGCGCCTGCTACTACATGCATATAAATTTTTTTTTAAACGGATTTTTTTACGGTTTTTCATAGGTGGGGCCCGCATCAGGGGAATCCACCCCGTCCACTGGCTCTTATGGCTCAAGACAAGCCAAATAAGCCCAATATTCGGTATATTTTGGCGTATCGAAATATCAGGGTGGGTTTTAATGGTAAAAACCACTATTTTCTATGTTATGGCCCACCAGAAAATCAAATTGACTTCACAATTTGGCTCAACGCCTAAAATGAGCTGAGGAATGGAATGGACGGCGTGGATTGGATCAATGCATCAAGGTGGGGCCTGTATAAGTGGTCCACCCAAAAGTTTGGATTCAAGCTGACACTATATATATATATATATATATATATATATATATATATATATATATATATATATTCTCTTTCTTTTTGCTGTGAGTGCAACCCACTGTCGGTTCACACCTCACTGGACCACGTCCAGCGTCCAGGAATGCTGGATGTGTGAATGTCCATCAAGGTGGGTCCCACACGGACGTGGCCCACTTGATTGGGTCAACCTGATATGTGTTTCCCCATCGCCAAAAGGTATGGCCCACATGGCTTGGACGGCCATGGGGTTCATTTGATGGATGGTCTAGCTATCACATACACCCATCATGTGGGCCACAAAAATAAAGGAAGGAGAGAGAGAGAGAGAGAGACGTGTGATGGAGGGATCCCGACACTGTGGGCCCTCCCTTCCATGCATTCAATCATACATCGAGTCCCAATACATGTGGGTCCACCAAAATAAAAATCAATGATGGAGATTACTTTTCCACCAAGATGGAAGGTCTAGATGACCTCTTTAAACCTTAGAAAAGTAAACGTCATGATAGGGTCCATGGAGAGTGGCCCCATCATGGAATGATCATGAGAATCAAGGTGGGCCATCGGCCACATCTACGGTCCAAAGTGAGATCCATACCATCAATCGGTAGGTCCCACTTGGCCCATCATCAAAACATGAAAATCTAGCCTACAAAGTATCCATCGTTTGATCTTCTTAGTCCGATAGAACGCCGAGCTCCTTGTGTCTCACTTTGATGGAAGGTGATGAGAAATGAAGGGCTAGGATGATGGATTTTAGGAAGTGGGCCACACAACTCACTCTTTTCTCTCCATGGGAAAGCTTGGATGTCCACTTTTTTTTATTGCTTGGAATTTGTGAGAGAGAGAGAGAGAGAGAGAGAGAGAGAGACGGGGTGGTTGTAAGAGAGGTAATGGGTGTGAGTGATGGATGTGAGGTGATAGGTGATGGGCATGTACTTGACATGTATGGGTGTGTAAGAGAGAGAGAGAGAGAGAGAGAGAGGGAGATATTTGACTCTTGGGTTGCTCTTATACTTGACATGAGGTGATTGATTGATTGATGGGACATGATGTAGAGATTCTCTTGGAATTTGTAACGCGCGGTGTTTTCCTCGAACTGAACGCCGACTCACATCTCCCTGCCAGGGTATCGGATCGGTGTGCAAGATGCGGTGTTGGAACCGCGGCGACGGTGCGGTCGCAATGGTATAAGTCTCGGATTATGCCGACTCAAATCTAAAGGATATGACTTAGGATCCCGCGCAAACGTCGATTATACGTCGTAGGTTGCCGGAATTCGACGGGAATGATCGCAGGAGTCGACGGAACAATAAGGACTAGGATACGAGCCTTACATGTTCAAAATATTCCGGTAGTGTTCCCGACCCGAGGTTTAGATCTTTCTCATTTTTGGGCTCATGCCGTAAAATGATCTGGTAAGACAAATGGATGGAGTGGATAAAAAGCATACATCATGGTGGGGCCCACAGCACCGATCAGTACAGAGATGTTGGTACTGGAGGGGTCACTACAGAGTCAGAGTCCCACCAAATCAGAGGCTTAGGGCCCGTTTGGCCGGTTGGATTGGAAGGGATTAGATGGTAGTGGAAGGGATTGGATAGTAAATCCCGGGAATGGCCGGGCGTGCCAAACAGTGTAGGTGATCTGATCCAAATCCGATGGATCTTCAGACAATCCACTGACAACACCATCATTACCTTTAAATCCCATCCAATCCATCCTAATCCGTTCAAATTAGCCTGCGACGTGTTTGGCTCGTGGGATTGGAGGGGATCGGAAGCTTTATCTCCCAATCCGCGCGTGCCAAACGGACCGGATGTATCAATCTGGGGATATAGCATCCCATGGATCTCAAGACAATCCGCTGACAACACCATCATTACCTAAAAATCCACGCCATCCACCCTAATACCGTTCACTCCCTTGCAATCCACCCGGCCAAACGGGCCCTTATGCTCTAAAAATGAGCTCGCCAAATGGATGAACGGTGTGGATATAATAAATACATCATTGTGGGGCCATGTAACTTTGATCTAATTTGAACCGTTCGTACAACTCGGATCTCGAGGAGTGTCAGCGTTTGTCTTCTCACGATACGTACCCACACCAGCTATGTCAGTGTACACCAGCCAATCCGTTAAGTACAGAACGGAGTACGAGTACGGTAGAGTTATCTCTATACAGCACACGTGGAAAGGTAATTTACCAATTTTGACCGTCCATTTATTTCCAATACTGTTGAATGGAAAAAAGAAAACTCGAATTACAGAGATCTACAGTTGTCCGTTGCTTTGATCAGTAGCCCTGAAAGTAACGGTAGAGAAGAAATGAGTACCCGGTCAAACTCTCCGTACACGGTCTTGAAGAAAGGGGATGAATTGCATAGTTTGAAGCTTGTAATTTTTGAAACAGAAGCCATCCGTGATGGGCCCACTAGATGGACAGTCTGGATTCATGCATTACTACTGCCACGTATACCGTGCAGAGATGCCTCTACCGTATGACAGCTCTTTCGGTTGTGCGTATTTTCTCCGAAAAAATTAGCACCGTAGACGGCCCCTTTCCTATAAATCAGACACGTGGGATGGAAAGAAATGTCTTGAGATAAAATTTCACTTGGAAAAAAATTAGCATGGTAGACTCTACTCTTGTATGCTGTTTTTTCTCGGCCTTGGAATTTATTATAGAAAAGTAAATATTTAGTGTATAGAAAGAAAGTTTTAGACAAAAATAATTCTAATTTTTGAATAAAACAGCTGAAAGAAGTGAAGATATTTTTGTCTTTATTGGATCACCTATATAAATAAGGGTCTAATTTGGTAAGATAAATTTTGTTTCGGATGGAATAAAAAATGGTGGGTGGTAAGTCAGATCTATGGTAAAAAATTACCCCGGGTAACTGCGAGATGATAAGGTGGAAATGTAAGAACGGAAATACAGTGGACCCATCACCCTAGATTACACATGGCTGGATTATCCAGAAATTTGAAGCGTCCAACAGGTGGACCTCATTGATTCATACTTATCTTTATTTCCCGGATCCAAAAATAAGGCAAATCTAGATTCAGGTGGACCACACCATAGGCAACAGTGGCGATTGACCATTAAAAACTTCTTGTGGTCCACAAAATTTTTTGATCAAGCTGATATCTGTGTGGTTAATTTATCCAACTCTCTGTGACTTTCTCAACCGGTTGGATAGGGAAGCGGATTGGCTGGTGTACCACACACCAGCTATATAGCTGGTGTAGTTACGTGTCGTGGGAAGACGAGCGCTGACGCTCCTCGAGCTCCAAGATGTACTAACGGTTCAAAGGAGATCAAAGTTACATAGGCCTTACAATGATGTATTAATTATATCCACACCGTTCATCCATTTTTTATGATCGTTTTAGAGCATTACACAAAAAACGAATCATATAGAAAGTTTAAATGGACCACACCAAAAATAGCAGCAAGGAGGTCACCAAAAAGTTTATTTTCCATCCAATCTATTTGTAAGGTCACAAATACATGGATGAATATGAAAAACAAATCTTATATTGATCCAAAACTTCTGTGACACCCAAAAGAGTCTCCAGTGCTATCTAAATGATATTTAGATTTGTCTTAATTTTCGGCTCAAGCCTTGAGATGAACTCACAAAATGAATGAACAGTTTGGCTTGAGATACCTCATAATGAGACCCACGTTAATACATTAGCTATATAGCTGGTATTTGGTACACCGGCCAATCTGCTTCGGTTGGATAGCAAATAAACAATTACGGTTTCCCTCAAGAAGTATTTAATGTGTAACACTGTTTCTTGTGATGTGGTCACTTAAGATTTCAATCTACTTCATTTTTGGAACCATGCTCTATAATGAGATGTAAAAATGATGGACGGTTTGGATGCAAGTTACATGCATCAATGTCACCCCCACAGAAGCCGCGCACGTCCACTCCCATGAAATTTCGGAAACCGTGCTCTGTGGACTGCTATGATTTATGTGTTTCATCCATTTTTAAAGATCATTTTAGGGTTTTATTTCAAAAAAAATGAGAGGAATATAAATATCAGGTGGACCACACCATAGGAAAATAATAATGATTGGATATCCATCACTTAAATCCTCCTAAGGCTCACTGTACTATTTATTTGAAATCCAATCTGTTGATTAGATCATACAGACCCAGATGAAGGGTAAAAACAAAGATCAGATTGATCCAAAACTTTTATGGCCCCCCAAAAGTTTTTAATGGTCAATGTTCATTCAACACTGTTTTCTGTAATGTGGTCCACTTGAGACTGGGATATACTTAATTTTTAGGTTCATATCATAAAATTATCTAAAAAACTAAATGGACGACATGGATGAAACACGTACATCATGTTGTTGGGGCCCCGGAGCACGACCATCGGCCATTGGCTAGTGGCAGGTGGAGTAGCCAATCCGTTTCCAGAAATTTCTCGTGAGACGGTGGGTTCCACTCCTCCATAGACGGTTCCCACGCACCACACGCGCTTTCCCAACGCAGGACTTCTGTGTCGGTCAAGGAGTCGTTCCGTACGGGTGGGCCCCACCGTCATGGAGTCGCGCCAACGACCAAATCCCTGCTGATTTTATTCCTGCGGTGACTCCCCCTTCCTTTTTTCTTTTTTTTTTCCTTCTTCGCCAGCCCTGGCGAAATTGTTACGGTTCCTGCAACATCTCTGCCATCCGTACACGTGTCCGTCCCTCATTCGATGCGAGGGCGCACGTGTAACCGATTCTCTTACGACGTGGAGACGAGAAAGCAACGGCTCGCGACAAAACGACAAAAGCGGTCAAAAAAGTAGGTTTGGATTTTACGCGAGTAAAAGCTGTTTAAACGGTTCTTTCGCAGCAGATGCGTTTCTCAAGCGTGCGGATCACACGTGTCACTCATCCAATGGCTCGCCTTCTCTCCTTCTCTCTCACACATCTGCCGCTGAGATTCGCAGCAATGAAAACGAGATCTGCCCATCTGACAGAGTAAACGTGTGAGTCACCTATTATTTATAAAATAGTGGTGACTCTATTACATACACGTTGCATGCATGTATAGATCCAAATCAAGAAACTCAAAAGCCATATTGACCGTTCGATCTCAACCATCTTATTCACCAGTCAAATTCGTGAAATCTAGCTTTCTTCTTTATCCATCCGATCGATGGTTACAAACCCCAGTGGTGAGGATCTTTCGATCAGTGAATATTTCATCATACCCCTCACCCAGATCGAGATTATAAGATTTGACGGTCTGGATTAAAGGACAGGCATGCCTAATGTACTGAGGATGATTCACTGTCATGAATTTTAAATGGTGGTGACTCACATTGTAGGAGAGTCTTTCACTATCTTCTACAGCTTTTAACCGTTTTACTTATCTGGTGGATGGGAAGCAGGGCCCACAGCTGTCTCCCAGTCCACCTGCATGGTCCTGCAATCGTCAAACAAGTAGCCATCATGGCCACTGAAAAAACAGCTAAAAATTGGTAACTTTCTCATGGAAATTCATCTAAATATGAGGGTTTTTCTGTAAATATTAGGAAACCATCCTAGCCGTTGAAAAGTCAGTACAATGATATTGGACCTTTTCTTCAATGGGGCTCCTTTTTGTGTGGTCCATGGACTATTGAAGTGAATTTGTAGTCAGCTAGTCTGTGGATGGATAATCTGAAATGTTCAAGAGGTAGGCCCCCAGTTGCCACGGAAGATTCTAGCCGTTCGTACTATAGATTCTTCACGGGGAAGGATCACATACGTTCTCTGTGGGGCCCACTTATGATGTATGTGTAGAATCCAAACCGTGCATCTGGTGAGAATCCTTATGTTCACCGTAGATCACAAGAATCATCCTTATCCACAACCCAGGTGGACACCACCTTAGATCATTACAATCAGGCCTAAAACTAGGGGTGTACACGAGCCGAGCTAGATCGGTTAGCTCGCTAGACTCAACTTGAAATAGCTCGATTCAATTCAGTTTGAAGCTGAGTTTGAGCCGAGCTGAGCTGATTTTTTGAGTTCGAAAATGAATTCGACCTAGCCGCAGCTCGACTCGGATGGAACCCGGATCGAATGAGTTCAGTGACTCGGTTACTTTGATAATGATGTTGCTCATCAAGTTTTTGATGAAATGACTCGATGAAGTGTGGCTGGTGGCAATGAAGGTATGTACATGAAATAAATACTTTAAAAAAATAATAAATAAATTTGTTGCTTAGAAGGTGTTTGATAAAATACTTATAAAACAACTGCTGTTATTTTACATACTGTAAAATTTTGAAGGTATAGTATATGTATTTGTGAAAATCTTCGATAGGTGAACTCACTCAAAGCTCTGGAAGCTATGTTGTTGACCAAACAGAGCTGAGCTGAAATGGCCAAGATCGAGGATCGAAATCGAGTGAGCCGAGTTTGAGCCGGGGTCAGCTAGTGGCCCAGCCGAGTCGAGCTAAGGCCAGCTCGACTCAATTCGACTCGGTGTACACCCCTACCTAAAACCTATTTACTCATGTAGTGTGGCTTACCTTAGTTTTGGAATGACCTGAATTTTACTAGGTCCCTTTATTCCAGTGAGAAAAATCGGATGAATGGGTTGGATGGTATATGTTTGGACCCCACATTCCATCTGAAAGATTGTGTCACCTTCCCTTTGGTGTGACACACCGGAGTTGCGGATCAAGCTGGATTTTGGGATATTGGCTGAACATCACAGCTGCATCCAATACCTGATTTAGATTGCACTCACAAAAACAACATGGTGGGCCCCACACAGCTCAAAGGGAAGGTTATTACCATGCATACTGTGATCATTCCCCCGTGATGGGGCCATCAGATCAACGGTTCAGAAAAATGGCCCACATGCAAAAATTCCATGTGCCGGCCCCATCAAAGAAGGGTATTTTTGCTTTTGATGATGCAATTCTAGAAGCATTTATCAACATGGATCCAAGCAAATGGTGGGCCACACAAGTTTCTACCAAGGATATCCTATATAGCTTTAGATGGATGTATACATGGGGAATTATTAGTGGGCCCCACGTACCTTATTTATAGTTTAAAGCCATGACATTAATGGAGAAGAATAAGAAAATGAAGAAAAAAATGAAAAAGACAGCCAAACTACCATGGAATAAGGTGCCAAAACCTAGGTAGCTGTGGAGGACTGAGCCACACAGGCTAATCCTAGCCCTTGATTCAGAAGGTACAGTACCCTATTCCAACTTATAGACTTTGACTCCAAAGTCTCATTAAAATTAGAAAATAAGAAGAAATTTGAACAGAGACTTTGAGAGTAGAAATTTTGAGAATTGACATTGACATCCCATCCAATTTGAGAAATACACCACCGCTTTCTTTCTACTTTATGTAATAAGGTGTAAAAACAGGCGTCTCTATCAATAAAGGAAGACCCAAGTTCTTTTTTCTTTTTTTATTTTTTTAAATGAAATATCCAAAAATGCCTTGAGAATTCTAGCCTTGCCAGTTTCAGCACGAGGTCATCGGTTCGACTACCCATCGTGGTGAAATCTCACCGTGGTGTGAGGGCATGGGTGTGTGTGGGAAACGGGTGCGTGTGTAAAAAAAGAATAGTACCTGAGCTGTTTGGTGGATCCAAATCTTGAATTTTCAATTTTCAATTGCATTGATAATCTGAATTTTCAATCCTGCAAAATCTAAAAATTATGTTTTGCAGCTTAAATTATAACTTCAAAGGCTTTAAAGAAAAGAGGAGAGAATATTAAAGAGTATCAAAGAAGATTGGAAGTTTAGGGCATGTTTGGATTGAGGGTTACCACAATTGGAAAAATGTCATCCTTGCAATTCTACTACCGCTAAAACAATCTGTGAATAAATTTGATTATTTGATATTAAATTAAGGGAATCGTGTTGTTATTATAATTTTATCATTGATAAGCAGGATATGATTCAAGTCGTGCCTTCTATAACTCGAACATATAACGTAGTGTTGGCTCTGATATCAATTGTTAAGAACTTAACCAATACACTTAAAGCTCTCGAGCTAATGGTACGCATAAAGCCAGGCTCTTTAAACCATTGGGATGATAACATAATCCAAGATGGATTTGAAATCCAAGGTTTTAAGAAGTGCCAAACATGATTTGTGTTAAAACCTCACTTATAAATAAAACTTTCTTGGAACAGGTGGTGTTGCACAAGATCTGTTCCACTCATCATAAGGGTTACATTATTAATTTCATACCCCTGATGGTTTGGCTAATTAAGGGGACATACTTATGTTGGCCGACTCAATTAGCGTGTTGGGTCTGATTTTTCAGCTCGAACATCTGCATGGTTAGACTTATACAGTCCATTTGTATCATTATAAAAACATGTAAAAGCAATATATATATATATATATATATATATATATATATATATATATATATATATATATATATATATATATATATATAATGCGCTTGAGCTTACGATAAGCTCCCGTGAGGTCGAGCTGTGTGGGCCCCACCGTGATGTGTTTCGACCATCAACACCGTGCATTTGATGGGTACCCTTTATATTATGGGATATCCCAAAAATTAGCTGTATACGGAACTCAGGTGGGTCATACCATCTAAAATTATGCGAAGACATTGTTAAAACATATAAAAGCACTTGGTGGGGCCCACCTAAGTTTTGCATGCGCCTGAAACTTGGTCTGAACCCTCATTCAAGTGGGACACACATAATGGATGGGCTGGATTTGCAAAATTCATCTCGATAGGCCCTCAAAATGGTTATAAATGTTTTAATGGTGCATGGCCCCTCCCCACTTCTATATGTGGTGTGGCCCACACAAGTCACTGATAAGTCACGGATTGACTTGATTTTTGAGACTTAGGCCCATGATGGAATGGTGCATCTGACTGATAGGGTAGATGTTCGAAACGCATCACGGTGGGGCCCACACAGCTCGACCTCATGGGGCGTTAAAATCAGCTCGAGCACATTGTACCTTTTCCCATATATATATATATATATATATATATATATATATATATATATATATATATGCCAATGAGAACAACATGAGTAAGAAATGCAAATTATGTGATCCTCCAAGAGGCCTAAGAAAAGGACCAACAATGGTCCACGAAAATGTTGAATTCTATTAGTAACTCAATAGGAATTGGGTGGTTTCCTTGGGAAATTACTGGAACATGAAGATATTTTTAATAAAACTAAGTATCAATTATTAACTATTTAATCCCAGCTACATGTATTTGCAAATAAGGTTGATGGTTTGGATCATTGAACTAAAGCCAATAGATAAATGGTTTGCATCATTGAACATAAGCAAGCTAGTGAGACGTCACCACATGTTGATACTACATATTAATGATGAACGAAATTCTACTCACGCCTTGAGTATATCCTTTAGTGGCATGTCACCTGTCAAAAGCAAAATGATACAGAGTCCTATGTACGTTTGCAAATAAGACATTGAGACGAACGACACGTAGTCCACTACAATGGGAAGACTTTCCAGAGATATTTAACACTCTTGTGGTGATTATGAAGATTTGAGAAGTAGATTCTTTTTAAAACAGAAGGAAATTAAAGGAAACGTGAGGAATTCGGGTTAAGAAAGACTGATCTCATAACATCCAAAGAGTATGCAATGAAAGTTTTCCTGTAATTGTCAAGGATCCTAGATCGGCTAGGAAACCTATCGAAGGTTTACCACCTCCCAAGCTATATAGGGAGTATGCAATGAAGAGCTTGAGGCCTTTTAAAGTGCAACGCTACTTATCTTTGTCTAGTTCCTTCATTTATGTTTGGTCATGCTACTTATATTTGTCTCGTTCATTTATGTCTGGCCATGCTACTTATCTTTGTCTAGTTCTTTCATTTATGTCTAGTTATGCTGAAGAACATTTAGAGTTTAGGATGGTTTAGATTGTTACTGTCCAACGCCATTGCTATAGTATGCCTAGAAGTAGTATAAATATTCATGACCTACTATCATCGTATCCCTAATCAGTTAATTCTTTACTTGAAAATTCATATCTTGTTAACCATATGCCTTGATTGTTTGTCCGTACAGGTGATCATAAATACTTATCAATTTTTTTTTTCACTTAGCTTTTATTTATTTTTGCTAATTATGTTGAGGTTCCATTATAAATTAATAAAATCAACATTCTAACCTTTAGTTTTAAATTTTTTTTCCATCCATTAATGTATTATTGAGAAGCACATGGCTAGCAATTTGAAAGAAAAGTCTTTTACTAAAGTCAAAAGTTTCCGTTCAAAAGGAATTACCCTCTCATTCTAAATTGCATAATCACTGCAACCATTAGTGACCGAGTAAGGGGTCCATCTTCACACATTCGATATTAATTAGTCTATCACGACGCCTAGGATTGCAAGTATTCAATTGAACTCAAGTCGAGTATGGCTCTTGCACTCCTGCACTATCCTTATTTCACATATTCGACTGAATTAAGGACTTCATTAACATGTGTGGTCTAGTGTTAGTGTTTGATTAAATAACGGACATTGTGGACCCCACATAATATAGTTTGATGGTTACAATAGTTCCAATTGATGTCTACTTACTAATCTGGCCCATATTAGGATTGGATCAGTTGTTAATTTGATTAAGGATTGAAATATCGAATGTAACATATGGATTCATGAATGTATGGTAATGAATTCATCTTATTGTATGATGCAATCGTTTGTATGATAACTAGGGGTGTACATGAGTCGATCCGAGTCGAACTGAGCTCAACCCGGCCTAGCCTGGCCCGATCACTAGCTACACGCAGCCCGAACCCGGCTTGGCCCGGTCATTGGGCCAACATGTTAGCCCGAACTCGGCCCGGTCAGCAATCGGGCGAGTTCAAGCCAATTTCAGGCTTGCTCCATCTACAAAGGGACGGATGACGTTCCCACTTCTCTGTCTCAAATGATTAAGATAAGGATTTGCCGAGTTGGGCAGGGTCGGGGGAGGTCGAGTCGGGTTTCAAACTGAGTTGAGCTGAATTGGGATATGTTTGAATTCGGCCCGAACTCAATTTCGAGCTGAAGAAAATGGCCCGTCTCGGCCCGAACTCAGTTCCAGGTCGGGCCGAGTCGAGCGAGTTAACCGGGCTAGCCCGGTTCGTGTACAGCCGTAATGATAACATTCATGCATGGGAAAGTATCATTTGTAGTGATTTGTATCATCCATGGGTTAAAAAAGAATAATGCAATATATTAGATTACATCAGGGGTAATGATTACATGGGTCGATCTGAGGTGTAGTCAAGGTCTATTGGGACACGTGGATGGCTGATCTGGACTGTCCAATAGGTCCAATATAAATATTATAGCCTTTTTAAAAAAATAATAATAAATAAACCTTCACTTTCCAACACATGAATGGATGGTTAGGATGATATGATGAAACTGATACTTTATACGCATGAAGGACTAAAGAATCCATGATAGTGCATGATGATTGGAACTGTATTTTACACAAACGATCTTGGCCGTCTATCTTATCAGCTACTGATCGGATGTTAAAGTGCTCCAATCGGTTTGATTTCTTCACAGTAGCCCATGAAATGTATGCTATGCCTGATGGACCGTCCTGATCTTATGATGGGATGCCAGGTGTCGACTCACATTCTGCTGTATCAAAATTGATACGGTGCATTTGAATGGTATTGTAAACCTTGAATTGCTTAAGCTTGAGGGAATGATTTTGTTTGCCTTGTAATAAAAAAAACTTGGCAATTTAAGCTGCGTTTGGATGCTCAATCGAATTGAATTGCAATTACAAAGTTTATTAGCAAATCCAATTGTTTCAAATCCAATTCCAAAGTTAAACACATGGATTTGCATCTAAGGGTTAGTTTTCATTGTGAATTAATTGAATTATTGAGATTGGTTCCAATTCAACATCCAAACAGGCCCTCAAATCTTGCAGTTAGATATTCTGGGACATTATACAACTCATATGGGTCCCACTAGATGGATGGCCTGGATCACCTCAACATCATCACCATCTAAACGGTTGCTAGGGTTAAGGTTTTTCCTACAAACGGACCCGATTTGGCGATTGATTCAGCTATACGTGGGAACAGACTGCCGATCAGTTTGCTCGCAATGGACGTACCACATTGAATCAATTTAATCTGGCTAAATTCTACATTATCTTAATAAATAATTAAATAAGAGTCGGGATGTCAGATAGAATCATGACCGCACGTGGTCGGGCCACCCCGGCGCAATGTGGACCAGATCAGGATATGTTGTATGCACTGATTTCTATATTTATTTCAGTGGTATCCAATGCAAATATATTTTAAATTATACTGTTAAGCAAATCAACATTGCTATTATTATATTAATCTTATGAGTTTGCTAAACCCACACGCATGTACAAAGCAGCCCATGTACATGCCTCTATATTTGCCAGCATGGCACGTGTGTATCCGATCCGAGCCATCCATCAGATGGGCCCCGTTACATGAATGCCCTAGAACAAGAATCAGGATGGCCCACTAATAATATGGGCTACAATATTCGAAAGTGATTTTCATCTGTTTATTTCTTTTGTAAAAATCGGGCCACCTGATGAGTGGACTGGAATAATCTTTTTAATCCAGACTAGTTAACATGTGGGGCACACGTGTTGGATGCCTCTATGACGCTGTTGCACGTGCAGTGGCATGTAGATGGCTTGGATTGTACACACGTGTGGACAGTAAAACTTTAATTAAAAGCAAAAAGGGTTTTGTTATAAACATGAGCTCATGAAAGCGATGAAAGACGATGGAAGTGTCAATTTAACTATTAGAAGAGAAATGCTAAGGTCGTCCGCGGGTTTATATGTCTGAAGAGAATACACATGTGTGAGATCCAGGCCATTGATCAGGTGGAGCCCTCAGTGAAAATGCCCTGTCCAAAAAATCAAGTTCTCATACACCTCAAGTGTGCCACACGTGTTGAAAAAAGGGAGGCTAAAAAGGAAAGAAAGACCAACTATCGATCTTCAAGTACATGTGTGGCCTGGATAACAAGTAAACCATCTCAATTTTTTGACCACCGTATGGTCAAGATGGGCCCATCCTGATAAATGGCTCAGATCTTGCACACGTGTGCTATATTGGAGTCGCCTCTCCAATCTACCCTAATGCAGAGTTAAAAGCAGGTTGATAATGATGGAAGTGAGTTTATTAACTATTAAATTAAATTAACTAATTGAAGTGAGTTTTGCTAATTCCAGAAGCTGTGAGAACCCTACCCACTCGCACGCATGCAAACGTGCAAAATAGAATACGTGTGTGAGATCCGAGCTTTTGGTCTTGATGGAAATAATGGTTACATATGTTGCCTCAAAAATCGAATAGTTTCACTCCTCAAGTGGGTTACAATGTACAAAGTAAAGCGAAAGTTGAAAACAATTTTTGTAACCGTCCATTTATTTAGTATTTTATGGCCCACCATTATTTAAAATAGTCTTATTTATTACACAAAAAGATCTATAAATCTGTAGGACACATGATGAAGCGTTCAGATCTTACACACGTCTTTCAGATTGGCATGTGTACCTGCGTGTGTATGAGAGGGTTACTACACTCGTGTGGGAATTAGCAAACCTCAGGTGGAATAAAAGGTCCGACCGAATAAAAGAGAAAAGCTAAGGTGGGTCTGAATTTTAAAAATAAAAATGAAAAAAACTTGGTACACCTACGGCGCATGATTATCCGTACTCATGCACACAGTCCATGTACACGTGGCATCACTAGGGTGGGGGAATAATCTAAAATTTACACTAGTTGGACGTTTCAAACTGTTTGATTGGAAATCCTCGACGATCAAAATGAAAAACATCCAACGGTCCAGATTAAAAAACAACACGTGGTTTAATTGATGGTTATGAACTAAAATCTTCTAATAATTTAAAGTCTACCTACTCTGGGGCCACGTTTTGGACGGACTGGATTGACTGAAATGTACGCTACATGTACAGGCGATGTGCACACATATTGTTCATCACCATCCAGCAGATCTTAGCCATTTCATTTGAATGATTAGTCAAATGTAGGACCGGTAGATCGAGGCTTAGAAAACGCAGGTTGTGTTTCCCACCGTCCGTTGCCTTCTTGAGACACTAACAACCATTGATCTTTCTTCTCTAACCGCCCATCTAGTTGCCACCGGCCGGATGGTACATCGATCTCATTTCTGCACCCAGTGGCTCCCCTTAACGAATGGCTCAGATCTGACATAAACACTTATACTGAATCTATCTTTTCGTGCTCAAGTTCAAGGAAGATCCAAACCGTTGCAATTGTTTCATCATGCGTGGACCATGTATTAAAATTAATATAATTTCATTTATGAATAAATATGACATATATACTGCTGTCGGGCCAAACAAAAACCCAAAAGCTACAGGGAAAGAGGTTAAAGAAATTTACATAATTTGACAACATACATAGTTTATAAGATAATAATAATAATAATAATAATAATAATAATAATAAACAAGAGAAATCAAAGAATACAAGTGATATTTCTCTCTCCTACTCTTAAATTTCTAAGTCAGGAGAAATATTATTTCTAAATGTGCTCCTTCTATGTAGATAACACACCTCACAATAAGAAATTAAGCTTCATTGTACACTTAAAAGAAATGAGGAATGCCAAATGCATATACATTTCATGTATATACATCGCATCTCAACAATAAAAATACCAATAGTCCACATTGAGAAGCCCTTGCATATGGTTTTCGATCATTGTGTTTTTTTGGGCCACAACGAATCCATAGGAACCATGCAAATATTTCATGTCATTGAACCATGGTTCCAATTATACAAATTAAAAACTAACCAAAATCAAGTTTTCCTTTTAATCATATATAGATATTTTTAAAAAAAGTACATCAGCTCACACACTTAACCCTTGATCTCAGTGTTAAAACGCAATTCATGAAAACTGACCCACCTGGCATGGATAGTTTGGCTGTCCTAAGTATCAATATTATTTTTCTCAAAGGGGGTGATTGATAGATGCACATGCCCCAGTGATAAATGCACCCTTTTATTTCTACTTTTGGTGATGCAATGGAACAATGGTTCCATATACGTGAATGATCCCATCAAATGTGATGGTTGCCCAACTTTCTATATCCCAAATATCTCACCAAGGGAAGATCCTAGCCACTTGATCAATTGCCCATGTTTTGGTTCTAGTTATCAATCTATTAGAAAATATCTATATATTTGGCAATTGGATCTATGTCATTATCTGAACATGGAGCATCGAAAAATTGAACATTAGTTGAATGGTTTGGACCGTCGAGCACATGCGTCAAATGTGGGGCAGAGATGGGGCCCACATACTCATGGCAATGCAAATTGTTATTGTACTATTGAGCTACACTAAATATTGAGGCTAGATCCATCTACCACTCTTATTCGCCTACGTGTGGTTCACCTCATGGGTGAATGTCATTCGGGCCATTTGATTTTCCATGATGCATGTACATTACTGGTAAACAAGTAATTATTACCTTTTCACTTGTTTGAAAATGGGTTAGTAATTCTACCAAAAAAAAAAACTTGTAAAAAAATGCTGACTTAAATTTGTAGGCTCCACCATAATGTATATGATATGTGTTGTTTTTCTATTTTATTAGAACATTTTAGGGCATGAACCGAAAAATGAGGCAGGTCCAATGCTCAATTGGTCCACATGAAAGGAAATTATAACATTAATTTGTCCACCATTGAAAGTTGGTTCTTTTACTAGCCCTACATTGAAGTTTATTCACCATCTAACCCATTCATAAGGTCACATAGATATGGATAAGGGAAAATCATAAATATAAGCTTGATCTAAAACTTCTACCGGCCTCGAGAAGTTTTTAATGGTAGTCGTTTGATTCTCACAATTTCATGTGGTGTGGTCCACTTGAGCTTTGTATCTGCCTCGCTTTTTGGGTTCATGCCCAAATTTAGTTGGCATAATGAATGGCCGGTGTGGATAAGCCACAAATATTATGGTGGGCCCCACATTTCTTTTGCAAATTTCACAACACCAGTGTTTAAAAAGTAACCTGTCAAGTCAACATTGGAAAAGATTCAGGATTTACCTTGGTAAATAATGATTACTCATTTACAAGGTAATTATGGAGTTCAACATGTGGGGCCCACTACATGTATCAAGTGAGTCCTACTATAATGATGGGATGCCTCAAAAATAAGATCTATATAATTAGTAGGTCTGCCATACCATTGAAAACAATGGATGCCTACCCAACAATTCCACAATTCACATGGTAGACCACATGATGATTCGATAGGGCATTCCATTTCCTCAATGGGGTGACCCTCTCGGACTGATTGAATTCCATGCAAGTGCCCCTACAAGCAACATTGTAGAGTAAGCTTTTTCTATCATGGTTGGAGAGGATTCAACCACCTCCTCATTAAGCCCATTTATATCAAATCCTGACCATCCATTTCATAAATCACTTCTTGAATAGGGGTGCAAATAGTTAGTTTGGGACTAAGCACCCACCTTTCTATTAATGAGCCATGGATTCCTTGTCTATTAATGCATAGATTCCACCTAGGTCCAGTCCAAATAAGTTGGCCAAGGTCGGATTTAGCACCCAAAAAGAGGATCCTGACCCTGCCTATGGCTAAGTAGACTAGATATGAGTGAGGTCTAAGTTGGGTTGGTCTAATTTCTAGCACCTATTTATTATATTATAGACTAAATGTTAGGTACTTTGATATATGCTTTGTTTAGGTACTTACATGAATCCAACCTAACTTTAGGTTTTAGTTAGGTAATGTAATCCAAAATTAATTTTGAGTTATTTTAAAAAGATTGCTAATCACTTACAGGTTGATTTCATGGTTAGTGTTATGCAGTGTATTTTTATATTTTTAAAAAAATATTCAAAAATAGAGAATATTTATTTATTTATTTATTTTAATTTTTTTGTGATTGAAAATGCACTACGTGACACTTACTATGCAAGTAGCCTGTCAGTGATTAATTTTCTTTTAAAATAGTGTGGACTCATCATCTTCACTTTTAGTGTTAATGCATAGTTGTCCAGACTGTTCAAGTTGTAGGTCTCATTTTGCAGGGAGTATATATGTAGAATCATATTGGTCAATCACTGTTTAATTAATGACTATTGAATGGATGCTTAGAAGTAAAATAGTGAGTGGTCCATATTTAAAATTAAAAAAATAAATCATAGTAATATTATCTTTTCAATGCAAATCTTCAGTTATGCTCCATCCTCAAGTTAGGGCAGCTTGGAAGGCCCTAACTGCAATGACATGCGTTGGTTTATATATATATATATATATATATATATATATATATATATATATATCACACCATGGTCAGTTTTCACCACAGTGGGTACTTGAACTCATGACCTTGTGTTGAAATTCTTGTGAGTCTCCCATCGATAGAGTTGTACACGAGTTGAATAGAGTCAAGCTTGGCACAGCTTTGCTCGGTTCGGCTCGGCTGGCAGTTAACCCCAGCTCGAACTCGGTTCGGTTAGCAGCTGTGGCCATTTCGAGCCGAGTTCAAGCTTGTGAGACATTTTCTCAAACACATATAATACATCTTCAATCTCTCACAAAATGCAAAGCAGTAACAACACCTTCCTTGTATTTCATCAAACACTCAGCAAGCAGCATAAAAAACAAAATATAAGGGCAGTTCTATAGTATAAAGGTTTTTTTTTTTTGTATTGAGTGATTTGTTTCGTATCCATTCCTTCCTCGCCATCGGCAGATTTTGCAGAGAATATACACATCTGAAACAACACTTCATTAAGTCATTTCATCAAACACTTGGCTAGCAACATCAAGATAAAAATTGCTCAGGCAAGCTTGAACTTTTTTTGAGCTTAAAAACCAGCTCCACTCGGTCTGAATATCCAATTTCAAGCCAAGCCAGGTTGAGTTGAGCGAGCTGACGGAGCTAACTCAACTCGTGTACAGCTCTACCCACTGGGGCATGAGTAAGGAAGAGCCGCATGCCACCATCTTTTAAATAATATAATAGTCTAGCAATATAGTATCTTACCTTTTTTTTTTAATTTTTTTTTTATTTTACACGCACATGCACCCCCACACACTCATGCTCGTGGAATTTCACCACCCATGAGTACTCGAATCCTTGACCGGGGAGTTGAAACTCCTTAGAGTCTACAGCCCGGGCAAGAGTAAGGACCCAACAATTTAGTAACTTAATGCAAAGAATTCCATGTCTAGATTGGATTTGTGTGGACTCATGACCGTTTTTCTAATCCGAACATTATCTCATTTAAAGTTAGGTTCATGTCAATTTTAATTAAATTGATCATAGCTTAATTATATATTTTGAATTATAATAAAACCCAACTAGTCCAAACTCAAATCCAAACTCATCTATCATAAGTTGATATTAATAGACCCATCAATCTAGGCAATGGAAACAGTGGACCGACTAGATAATAATCAATCCACTCATCATGTTGAGCCAGTTTGTTGAATCAAATCACTGGCTATCTAATGATATTGACAGATTGACCTGCCTAACTAGCGGATCGGATGGATTTTCGCACCATTCGATCTTTACAGTGTGGCCCACCTTATGGACAGCTTGGATGTTGCATCAGGTGGAAAGAATGAGTTGCACGTGGCTACATATCTTCACTTCTCAAGTCACATTCTTTCATTCCCATAAGTAGGAAAAAGGGGTGTGTCTATCAATAGGAGTGGGTGTGAAATGTGATGTAGAAAAGCGAATGGGTGTAGAAACAGACAAGCAATTCTGGTTTTCTTTTGTCAAGAGGTAGAGAGACAGGTTAGCATTTCAAGCTGCAGCAACTCCTACAAAGGAGAGAGAAAAACTCTCTCTCTCCACCCACACGAGTGGTTTTTGAGTCCCCACAAAGAGAGAGAGAGAGAGAGAGAGAGAGAATCAGTCTCAAAGTAAGCAATCTCTGACTCCAGTAAAAGCAAGAGGGGAAAGACAGTGAGAGAGAGAGAGAGGCGTGTGGGTTTCTCTCTTCTCTTTCTTTTATGTGTCTTCTCTGGGGGTTGTTTATGTTCTGTTTCTCCTCAAGCTTCTCTTCAAGAAGAGAAGCTCACATTCAAAATCCCATCTTTTCTTTTCATTGAAACCATTTCTCTTCATATTCTGAGAGAAACCCACAAAGAAAAAAGGCCAAAACTACTGTTTTCTCATCAAAATCTCACCATTCTAAGCTTGTGACAGGTTTCAGAAGAGAGAAACTCAAAAACCTTTTTTTCCTCTTTTTTTTTTTTCATTTCAATCTCCAAAAATCTCCTTTAGAAGAAAACCCATAGTTGGGTTTCTTGAGTTTTCCAGTCAAAACCAATTTCAGCTCTAAAGGACTCTTTTTTACTACTAGTTTTACAAGAAAATCACAATCTCTCCCTTTTTCCACTCTGTTACTGGTTTTAGAAGAAAACCCCATTTGGGATTTGACATTTTTTGCAGCTCTCTCCCCATACATTTGCTATCTAGGATTTTGGAGGAAATGAATCTGCAACAGCTACAATCTGCTGTCTGTCACAGGGGTGATGAAGAAAGATTCACGAAGTATGCAGGTGTTAGTTTTCTTACTCCTGCAAATCCTGCTAGCTTGGGGCTTTTGAGCTCTTCCCCAGGGAAAGATTGGTGCTTTCAGGCCATTGATGGGAGGGGTAGAATGGGGAATGAAGGTGGGGGTGGAGAGTATCTTGGGAATGAGAAGAATGGGATGGAGGTGGGCCCAGCTGTGGAGGAAGAGGGTGAGAGTATAGCAGCAGGGAGAGAGTCTAAGCTCTGTGCAAGAGGCCATTGGAGGCCAGCTGAAGATGCCAAGCTCAAAGAGCTTGTATCTCAATATGGCCCTCAGAACTGGAATCTGATTGCTGAGAAGCTTGAAGGAAGATCAGGTAATCTATAAAAGGAAAAAAGAAGATAATCTAATCTCTCTCTCGTGTGTTTCTTTTCTTCTTTTTTTCTTTGAATTTCATGTAAGAAAAAAGATCCAAGAAGTGTGATTTGATTCATAGAATAATTCTTTGGTTTGATGATATTTTTGCTTCTTTTTTTTTTTTTAAACAATATTTTTTGGACAGAAAATTCTAAAAAAGGAAAAAAGATGTGAAAATGTGATCAGATAAGAGAAATGGATTGGTATATTTAAATCCCATTGAAATCATGCTTTTCTTTTTCCTTTTTTTTTTTAATTTTTTTAAAAATTTTTTAATTTCATTGCTACAATAAAAACCCAATAATAAATTTCTGAGACCCAGCCAAAAAAAGATATATTGGATTTGATTCATGGAATCTGTTCTTTGGTTTGATGTTTTTTTTTTCTTGCTCAAAGTGAAAATCTGATCAGATAGGAGATATGCATTGATATATTTAAAATCATGCTTAGGAGATAATCAGATAGTCTTTTTTTCTTTTCTTTTTTACCATGGTCTATTTGAATCTCTTTAGCGTGACAAACACCCAGTAAAGTAATTTTTGAAATGGATTTGGATTCATGGAATCTGATTTTTTTTTTTTTTTTCTGTGGATGTTTCAGGGAAGAGCTGTAGGCTAAGATGGTTTAACCAGCTAGATCCAAGGATCAACAGAAGAGCTTTTAGTGAGGAAGAGGAAGATAAGCTTTTGGCAGCTCATAGGCTGTATGGGAACAAGTGGGCCATGATATCTAGGCTGTTCCCTGGTAGGACTGATAATGGAGTGAAGAACCATTGGCATGTGATCATGGCCAGAAAGCAAAGGGAGCAATCAAGTGGTTATAGAAGGAGGAAACCTTCTTCTAGGGTGGCCCACCATCAGAGGGTAGAGATGAACAGCAACAATGCATGTAGTGAATCAACCATCACAAGCACTAGAGATGAGTCTGCGTCAACATGCACTAATCTGTCCCTCAGTTCATCCACAGGCAGGATTTTTCATGGGGGCTTTGCCAGATTTAGTCCTCCCCAACAGCAACATTCCTTTGAATCTCTCTTAGGTATGATTGCTTATCCTCTTTTTCAAAAATCCTTTTAGTTCTTTTCTATGGTTGGATGAGTGATTATTGCCCCATTTCAAATTTTTATTTTTTTAGTTCTATGGTTGGATGAGTGATTTTTTTCTTTTAGGAACAAGTTCTCCTGAGAACCCTTTAAGAACTCATCCCATATGCAATCTAGGCCATACAGATCCTTCATCTAGCTTGGATGAAGGGTCATGCAAAAAACAAGTCTGTTTTGAAAACTCAGGTGGGCCTCTGGTAGAAATCAAGGCTAAGTGTCCCCTCCCATTTTGTTCCTTTTCTGTAACCTACCTGATTTTGGGTTGGGCTGCATCTGATGGATGGGATCATTGCACCTCTCTGTCTTTCCATTTAGTTTCTGCCCATGATGAGGATTTTTTTTAAAAATCTTCTCTTATGTTTGGATGAATCATTTGTTCATGGATTTTCTATTGGTTACAGGTTCTGATGAAAAGGTGGTAGCATTAATAAATGGATCTAATCACAAGTTTGATGAGTCTAAGAATGGTTTCTACAATGGTGGCCCACCTGTGATGATGGTGGGTGTGGATCAATCAGGCTATTCAGATTCTTCAAACTCTGAAGTTTCAGCAGCAGAATCAGTGGCTAACATCAGAAATAGGCCCCATGTGTATGGAGGAAGTGATCATGGAAGAGAGAAGATGAGCTTGCCTTTCATTGATTTCCTTGGAGTTGGGGCCACATAGAGATAGGGAGAGGTGTTTTCCATTGAAATTTTCCTTGAGTCCTCTTATGTACATGTATTCCAAAAAAAGAAAAAGAAATGACAAGTAGAAAAAGAAAGGACAAAATAGGGAAAAGGTTTTTGAAATTTTTGTTCATCTCAGCTAAAGCAACATGGGTTGCTTTTTTTTCTTTTTCTTTTTCTTTTCTTTCTTTTGCTGAAATAATCCTAAAGTCTCTTTTGCTTGGCCTTTGTTATTCTCTTTTAGTGCTCAAATACCTAACTTACCTTCTTTAGTGAGGTAGTTGTATTTCATGAAATTCTATGCTAATGCAATGGAAGGACCATATCTCTATAATCACATTGATCATTTAATTCTAACCATCCAATTGGTCCTCAAATGGAGGGCTAGTGGTTCAAATTTCAAGGCAAAATCAGATGGTTAGCATCATCTTCTCAATGTAATTTTTGAGTTATTCTCCATAATCAATTATCCATGCATCACTCATGTTTTTTTTTTATATAATTATTATTTAAAATTAGCCATTTTCTTCTATTTTGGAATGATAAAACTAGTTTGATTCCATGTCCCTAAATTCAGATTGATCATATAATCTTAACCATCCAATTGATGGACATCAAATGAAGTGTTATAGTAAAATAGCCAGTGGTCCAAAATCCAACGATTAGTATCACCATCTCGACGCAAAATTTGGGTTATGCTTCATCAGCAATTGTGCATGCATTATGTAGCTATCAAATTCCTATGTTGGTTGTCTTATTTTGGAGTGGTTATACTAAAAAATCTATATCCCTGATAACCCATGAGTACATAAGCAATGTTGACATGTAGTTGGTGATTAAGGTGGATGATTGCAACATTTTGTATTGAATACATTTGTACTAGCACATATTCTCCGGATAAAATGATGGTCGGTCTCGATATATTTTGTCCTTGTTCTACATCTAAGATATGGATGCAAGTTGATGATCTATCTCAATGTGTTTTGTCCTTTCTCTATACATGAGATATTGATGCAAACAGTCACATCTTTATCGAACATGTTAGATTGGTTAATGGCCCGTCCTGCAACCTTAATGATCAAGACTAATTTGCTTAAGAAAACTCAGTTTAGTTGTATGTTTTAAAGTCATTATGATATCTTGAATATCTGATTGTAATTTGAGGAACATGTATGAACTGACTAACCACTCTATTTATCTGACCGAGGAATTGCTTATTGGTTGGTGGTTAGATAAGAATCTTTTCATTTCTTATCAAACAATTTCGAGTAAAAATTCTTCAATTTTCGAATATAAACATTATATCTAGACTATTGTTTATTGTTTATTGGTATTTAAGTGGGCATACCATGATTTGTCGATGCATGGTGCTCTTTCTCGAGTCATCATTCCTATTGGATTATCATAGGCAAAACCCGTCATCATTCCTATTGGATTATCATAGGCAAAACCCATGTGCTAAATGATATCAAAAATGGAGTTTCCGCAAAAATCAAAAAGAGAATTTAACCAGTTTTGTAGAAAATCTTGGGTTCTTCAATTTTCTATTTCACTATAAAAGTATATTAATATCATATTTTAAAAATACAAATTCAACTCAAACCATGTCGGGTTGAGTCAACTAAAAAACTCAAGCAAGTTTCTTGAAAACTCACACTAGTTATAGTGAGGTCTGTCGGATATTTTTTCGGGTTTTTGATGAGTTGTGCTGAGTTTTTTTAAGTCAATTCAAGTTTTCTTGAGTTTAATCAGGCCACGGCCAGATCAATGATGAAATTGGGCTGAGTTGAGTTGACTCGTGTGAGTCTGATCGAGTTTTTTTCTAGTCTTCAAATGTATGATTGAGATCTCTTGATTTTGTTTTTAATTCACTTTAGTTCAAAACTTCAGACACACATGGCTATGGATATGCACCATAGCAAATGTAGAGAAGGAGTGATTGAATTTTAGTGCTAGCTGAGGAAGGTCCCAATTCCTGGCATGTGGGAGGTGGAGAGGTGGATCCAGACCGTCTATCTAGTGGATCCTGTCAATGGATGGGCTGTAGTTGAATATCACCCCACATGGATAACGATATCGTTAACAAAAATGGCCTTCGATTGGACGGACAAAATGGAAACTGATTTGAACAGGAGAAACTGATGGCTAGGATGGACCTTTGTGTGTGATTTTAACCAAGGACCATCTATTGATAAGACCCACTTGTTGGACGGCCGGATACTATCTGCATTCCTTCCAGGCACTTGTTAGGCATTAGGAGATGAAAGGTCTCTCCTTGATCCAGCGCGACACACCAGATTAGTCCCCTGTTCTCTCATTCAGGATTCATGAACGAATCAGTTGAGGAATTTAAGGAAAAGAAGGAGGTTCCATCTTTCATTTCTAGCCATCCATCAGTTTGCCCTAAATCCTGATAGTCCCAAAGGCTGATCTGCGCTGTACATTTGAATCTAGGACACATGTTGTTGTCTATATATTAGATCACCCCAATTAAGGCCGTCCGATCAATAGCCTATAAAATAGAGGGTTGAGATCATTTATGGAAAAATAGGCCTAATCAACAATCCTAGCCATCTATTTGTTTGTTGGGGGTCATCTTGATTTGTTTATGCTTCTAAATAATCACTTCTATCATAAAATCCTAACCATCCCATCCATGGCTTGCCATAATTTAACAAAAAAAAAAAAAAAAAAGGCCAACTTATCAATGGATCAGATCATCTGATTGATGGATGGATCAGATCATCTGATTGATGTAATTTTCATGTTGTAGCCCAAGAAATGAATGCTGAACCTAATGGATGGTTCAGATCGACTGATTGGAGTTTCCAAGTACCCTTTGGATACTACAAATAAGAGCACTATAACTTCTTTTGGAGCACTTGATCATATCTGTGTGTAAATATTCTAAATTAATAGCTACGCCATGTATTTAATGTCAATCCGTTGATCCAAACCATTCATTAGGTCCAATGCACAATTCATAGGCTATTATACAAACATCACAGTTATCTGAAACATCCTAACCATTCGATCAATGGCCTTTAATATGGACGGCAAAAATTGTTTACACAAAACAGGTCCGATCAGCAATACGATCCATCTGTTTGTTAGGTCCCAATATGGATTGCTTATAATTGTAAAGAATTACTTTTGTTAGGTAATCATAACCATTCAATCCATATCTTGGAAAAGGGATGGCTATGAAAATAAGGCCCGAATCGTGTATGGATTGGATCATCCAATCAATGGGATTTTTTGCGTATAAGTTCATGAAATGTGTTCTGGACTTACAGACGGTTCAGATCAATTGATTCGGACCTCCCAAGTGAACTGATGCAACTAGGAGCACTATAACTTAACAGTACTCTAAGAGCACTGGAGTATTTCCCTTACGCCTATACCAAGCAGCTCCTGAGTTTCTCTTAGCTCAGCTTGTTTGAAATTAAAGTTCTAATTAAGAGCTTTAATAAGCCTACATGCGTGTGCAACAAAGCTCATGTACATGCCACACATGTGCCAATATAGTATGATAGGTCTGAGATCCAATCCATCCATCAGAAATACACCACTATAGTGATGTTATACCCCAAGAATCAGGTTGATCCACTTATCAAGTGGGCCACATTTGCAAATAAAAATAAAAATGTACAACTCTAACAAACTTGACTGAAATTTTCTAAACCATTCAAATGTTTCCAATACCAAGGCCCACACGCTGAGTAAACCAGATTTATTTTCAGAAAAAAAGTAGAACCTCGGACCAAGATGATGGATGGATTGGATCTCTCACCTATGTGCCATACTAGCACGTGTGGCATGTATATGAGTATTATAGCACACGTGTGTGCCCTTTGTAAATCTATCTAATCAAAGTCACTCTCTTTGCTTTTGACTATGCTACAAATCATATATATTTGTCAACGACCATTTTTCTACCATTCTCTTTAACTAATACAATAGATAATAACACGTTGAAAAATTACCCAAATCTTATTATGACAAATATCAAGTTGTGAAAAATGGGTCATTTAAAGATATCAAATCCAATTTGAATCCATTGATCAAACGCGTATATTTACACATCAACGTCGGTCTTCGCTCAAATTCTTTCATATTAAGGTTTACTCGCGAAAGTCTACGATGAATCTAGCTCAAATTCTTTCATATTAAGGTTTACTTGCGAAAGTCTATGATGAATCTAGACCTTTACTTTTGTTTCTTTGACAATATCGCAAACTACTTAAGCTCGATATGAATTTAAAAACTTAGCAATCTAGTTGACAAGTAATCCTTTGACGAAAATTTCACCGTGTGGAAACTTGAAAAAAATCGAAAAACAAATTTAAAAAAATTGACTTGGTTGAGTCCACTTGATGTGAAACAAGTCGATTTGGTCACGGCGACATCTAGATTTCTTAGATAATATTTTCATAGAAGAAAGAAGATTCTCTACTATTTGGGTGAGCGAAGATAGTGTTGGGGGCCTTGCACAAAACCTTAGGATCTAGCCCTCCAGAACAAACCAGAATTATGGATAATAAAGCAATGAAAATAATCAATGCATTAATCACACACCACGCAAGAGATTTTTACGTGGAAAACCCTCAAAGAGGTAAAAACCACGGGACCTCGTCCAGATCAACAACCCACTATGAAGTAGAACGTTTACCACCTTCTTCACTCACGCAGGAGTGGATGAACAATAAGAGAAATAGAGAAAACGAAGAGATCTAACCGATTATGAGGACATAGAAGTGCTGAGATATAAATTGCAAAGTAGAAAAACCTTCCCGAGCAGAACCTCCCTTTTATAAGCTTCCTCTCTCTCTTTCTCCCTCTCTCTCACCTTTGATAGCCCTCTTGTATTTTTCTCATCAACACAATATACATAGAAAAATCCTAGGAACCCCTTTTTATAGTTTTAGGAAACTCCTTTCCACATCCTAGTTGCGAAAAGACTTTGCGCATCCCAGTTGCGAAAGGACAACGGGTCAAAAAAACCCATCAGATAGTATCTCAAATTAAGCCCTAACCATGGTTTAATATATGGTCCAAAAACAATATGTATGGGTATAACCCATGAATGATGTTATTGTATTGCATGGGCCCAAAACAGCTTGATAAAAGGGTGATATGGGACGATTCGACTCCATATGGATGGTGATTGATTTAGTATACTACATTGGACGTAACATCTATATTTATAAGCCCCTATTAAAGAAATAAATAAATTACTTCAATCCCAAGTACTTTCATTTTATCAATCTAATGTGACTTTAAAGATTATAATCTGTCCTAAAGGATAACATCGCAGTAAATTTCTGAGTAAATTAATAAAGACTAACTCATGCACATCCTAATTTTCAACGGTTTGTTTCAAACTATTAATTTAATCACACTCAATTGAGTACATTTGATTTTGTAGGTTCACATGTAGAAATCATGTTGCAACGATATGCTGTACATCTACCAACTTTTGAAATCAAATCAATTCTCTTTTGTAGATTTGACTGACCAAAGCTCATTAAAAATACTTAATATATAACATATGTAAAAAGATTATTTAAATTATTCACAATAAAATCCATCCATCCATTTAATCCAATGCCTGAGATAAAGTATCATGCATGTCATTATCACAAGGTGACCATTTACAATCTTCCTCCATCCATCTTTGTGACCTAATCTTAATTCTACTACTCGTTCGTCACTCTTATTTATACATATAACCTTCAAATGGTCGATAAAGTAGCACAACCTCATCATGATCTAGACACATATGGTGGATTAAAAAGAGTAGGTGAGTCACCTATGGGATTATCATACGCACAAAACAACTTAACTAGAATGTATAAATCACATTTTGGATAAATAACTTCTACGCATATATGACTCAATTCACACATCGTAACTATAAACATATACACAACTAAAATCTATCCTATTGCAAGATATAGGCTTATACGATTTAGGCTAATCTGAAGCAAACATACCGATTTCAATAAGATTTCATCCTAATCATCCCATGACCAGGCAAAGTCACATCTCATGTTCATATATGTATCCCCGCATTCACTACACTATATCTACGATGTGTATCACATTCACTACCCCTATTAAGATACCCACGCAACAATCTACGCCATGGAAAAAGTGGACCACGCCTTTAATCAACAACATATCCTCATGTTAGCCAAATCAGAGAATAATGTGTATGCATCAGGACATTCATAAATATAATAACAACCAAAAATGTAAATACATTAATTGAATTATCACCTAATGATCCCACAAATATAAACATATGTCAATATAGGTTGATGCATGGCACATAATCTCACATCAACTAGTGCTAATGGACACATGACACTTGGAGAAATTCAATGAAATTCAACAAAATTAGACCCAGCTTCTTTTTTCTTTTTTCTTTTTTACATACCCATCAGCCACACACCCTCTTTTTTTCTTTTCTTTTTCATTTAAAGCTTGTTAGTACACCCCACTGTCAGTTCACACTTCACTGTTAGCCACCCCCACTAGGGATCGATACCAAGACCTCGGTGTTGAAACGAAGTATCTTTCACTCAGTCTACCACTCGAGCTATGGATCAGGGTGCATCAGCCACATACCCTATATGGGCACTAAGTCCATGATTTCAGTGTTGAAACACAATACGTTTACCACTAAGCCATGCATTGTAAGCTTGTCCCACTGTAAAAATGGGATGCCCCAAAAGTTAGGTGATCCAATCATCAAGTATGGCATGCTATATATAGACAACAATGAACACCCACCCAAAAACCTTCACACTCCCATGGGACGCATCAAATGGTTGGATTGACCTGATTATTGGGGCATCTCATTTTCACAGTGGGACAACCTTGTTCAACGGGTGAGATATCATACAAATACCATAGCAAGCCCCACACACCAACCAGTTGGACAACATCTAGTCTTACGTAGAGCTGGGCATGGGACAACTCAACTCGGCAAACTTGACTCATCTGACTTGTTCAGACTTGACTCAATTTGAACCGAGTGGGGGAGTCGATTTGAACCAAGTAGGGTTTGTCCAATACAAACTCAAACCAACTCGAGTTCTACTCACCCAAGAACTCGACTCGACCTAACCCGAAACGCAACTCGGTATTGACTTGAATTGATCCAAAACTCAACTCGTGTGTGTGTATTTAAATGTTTCAGATATGAGATGTTATGTAACTGATGAAGAGGTTGCAATTCTGAGTTGTGATTTCAGCCCATGGATGCCCGTTGAACTCGACTCAGTGCCGACTCAATACTCGTGACTATGTTGGACTCGGTCAGATTAGTTCAGGCCAGACCCGGACTCGGATCGGGTCAGGCATGCTAGACTCAACACCGAGTTGGGTCGAGTTTGGGTCAGGTCTATTTCAAAACCGGATCGAGTCGGGTCAACCCTAACTCGGGACAGGTCTATTTCAAAACCAGATCGAGTCGGGTCAACCCTAACTCAGTCGGACTTGATGCCCAGCTCTAGTAGTAGGTGAGCATTTCTCATACATCAGCTGTAGAGATCTGCCCTAGTCACCTACTCAAAACAAGTGGGCAGCCACCCAACTTCATCACCAGGGCATACTGACATGGCAGAAAGTCCAAGGTGTCATGGCCAGGTATAGTTAAAAAAGCATAGAAGGTCTACAAGTAAAGGTTTGCGTGTGTGCAGAACATGCATGCATGCCTGACTGACACCCCTTCAATCATAGCTTGTGAGACTTTGCTTATTCATACTTAACACTTGCAAGCTATAAAGGGGTGGTTTAAAGATAGTGTTGCAGGGTTAGATAGGAATTTTGGGAAGGAGAAATACTTTAATACTCTGTCAGAGTGTAATGGATGATACACAGGACTTTTGAGGTACCATTTTTGAAGTATCAAAAAAATTAAGTGTCCACGAATCAGAGGTTAGGATTGTTCAACCAATTTGAAATTTGGAGGGTAACTTAGCAACAGGTAACTGCACAACTTAGGTGGTTTAATTTGAGTTTATATATCCCACGTGTACCATTTCTAAGTGCCTGCATATCAAGTGTCATACACAGCCAGAGTATCAAATAACTCCCCTTTGGGAACTGTGTTTGTCTTGAAGCATGATAGTTTCCTTCTTTGACTGAAGCTGATGCTTGAGAAGGTTGAAAACGAACTGGAATCTTCTACAACACCTGTTTTAAAAGCCGTGCTTAAAACATCCCAGTCAGTAGGGCCCACTATGTTGTAAATGTATAATCCACACCGTGAATCACGTTATATCATCCATGATAGAAGTTTGCAACAAAAAATCATCTATATTCATTCTTCAGATGGACCACACCACATGGAATAATAGGGATGGGATGCCGACCATAGGTTTATGTGTCCAAGCACCATCATGTGTCTATCATCCAACACGTTAATCAGATGTAACTCATCAAGATGAAGATAAAATATAAAAATGGTATTGATGAAAAACTCAGGTGGGCCACACCGTATGAACTTAGTTGTTTTAGAAGAAATTTTAAATTCTTCCATTGGTGTCGTCCATATGAGTTCTTGATTGGGTTTAATTTTCGTACGTACAGGCAAAAAATGGTCCTCACTCGATGGACAGAGCGGATTTAATATACACAATATGGTGGACCCCACAGACGGTTGTTTCTCTGGTAAAGGCCATGAAACTGAATACCCACTTGTAGAACTTGAGGTGTCAGATGAGACAGGGCCGGGAAACACGGAAACGGATTGGCTACTCCCCCTGCCACCGGGCCTGCCACCAGCCCGGTGGCTAGTGGTCAGTGCTCTGTGGGCCCCACCATGATGTCCGTGTTTCATCCATTCCGTTCATCCATTTTTAAAGATCCTTTTATGATTTGAGGGGAAAAAATATAGGGATATAAATCTCAGGTGGACCACACCACAGGAAAACAATAGTGATTGGATATCCACTATTAAAATCCTCCTTAGGCCCAATGTACTGTTTATTTGACATCCAATCTGTTGATTAGATCATACAGGCCCAGATAAAGAGAAAAAACAAAAATTGGTTTGATCAAAAAAATTTCATGGCCCCAAAAAGGTTTTTAATGGTCGATGCTCATTCAACACTGTTTCCTGTAATGTGGTCCACTTGAGATTGGTACATACCTAATTTTTAATTTTATACCATAGAATGATCTGTAAAAATAGATGGACGGCATGGATGAAACACATACATCATGGTATGCCCCACAGAGCACCGACCACCAGCCATTGGCTGGTGGCAGGGGGCGTAGCCAATCCGTTCCCGGCAAACACGCACTTAGGGACAACTGGTTGGACATTTACCTGCCTACGTGTGTCATGTACATGACATCCAGACCGTCGAAAAGTCTGGCCCCACCATGAAGCTTATCTGGTACAAAAATGAGCTACAATCAACTCATTGCGTGACACAACCATAGTTCGGATCCGATGGACGGTTTTCCATTTTTTTAAATGGACCACATTAGTACTTCGGATCTGATTGCAGCTGTCTATTCTTTCACACGGTGTGGCCCACCTTTTGAGCGGATCTGATTGATTTTTCGCTTAGTGTTAGTCACCATGGCCACTTAAAATGATCTCTCAAAACTGATGAATGGAGTGGATTTCTCAAAAACATTACAGTGGACCCCACCCTGCATCTCAGTGCAGGGACTTCCCTGCTAAAGGCTTTCCAAGGAGATCCGCGTTACCGTCTTCCAAGGAGATCCGCGTTACCGTCCGGGTGGGGGTAGGATGCAATCCACGTCTCATTGGGACGCGGATTGCGTCCTACCTCCGCCCTCTGTGGAGCCCACCGTGATGTAAATGTTTTATCTCACCAACAACGATTTTTTCGGAAAATTTTAATATGAGAACCAAAAAATGAGGCAGGTCTAACGATTGAGTGGACCACACCAAAGAAACTTGCACTGATATGACACCCACTGTTGTAACCTTTCTAAGGGCCCACGTGATGTTATTTTTACCATAAAACCTATTCATAAGGTCACGTAGACGTAGATGTGGATGAAGTGAAAACACAAATATCTGCTTGATCCAAAACTTCTGTGTCTCCGAAGAAGCTTCTAATGGTAGACGTTCAATCCCTACTTTGTGGTCGACTCAAGCCCTGAACTTGTCCCATTTATTGGTTCACATATTAAAATTTTCTGAAAAAATCGTTACACGGCAAGATAAAACAGTTACATCACAGTGGGCTCCACAGAGCCCTGCCCGGACGGATTACGGTCCCGGCGTGGGTAGGACCCAATCCGCGTCCCTCTGTTGTAAACGGATTGGCTACTCCCCTGTCACGGCCGCTCTGTGGGCCCCACCATGGTGTATATATTTCATCCATTCTGTTCATCCATTTTTAAAGATTAGTTTAGGATTTTATCCCAAAAATGAGGGGATATAGACCTCAGGTGGACCACGCCACAGGAAAATAATAATGATTAGATATCCACCATTTAAATGCTCCTAAGGCTCACTGTACTGTTTATTTGACATCCTACATGTTGATTAGGTCATACGGACCCAGATGAAGGTAAAAAAACAAATATCAGCTTGATCCAAAACTTTTATGGCCCCTAAAAAGTTTTTAACAGTCAATGTTCATTCGACACTGTTTTCTGTAATGTGGTCCGGTTGAGATTGCGATATACCTTATTATTGGTATCATATCATAAAATGATCTAGAAAAACATATGGACAGCATGGATGAAATACATACATCATGGTATGCCCCACAGAGCACCGACCACCAGCCAATGGCTGGTGGCAGGGGGAGTAGCCAATCAGTTTCCGTACTAATCATGGTCAACTGAAACTTTCACCCCGACAATTGTATTCGTGTCCACGTTCAAAGTGCCCATGTGGCCCATTTAATGACTTTTCATATGAAATCCACCCTGTCCATCAGTTTCTACAGATCATTTTGAGCATGATTTACAAAATTGAGCCAGATACAAAGCTTTAGTGGACCACACTATAGGAAACAGAGCGGATGAAAATTTCCACCGTTGAAACCTTTCCGGGTTCCACCCTGATTTTTTTTTTTTATCTAAACCGTTAATAAGGTAATTCTAATTGGGATGAACTGAAAACACAAATATTAGCCTGATCCAAAACTCATGATCCCCCGTAAAAGTTTTGACGGTGGTCGTTCCATCCACACTATTTCATGTAGTGTGGTCCATTTGAGTTTTAGATCTAACCTGTTAATTGAAAAATTATCTAAAATGAGTTATATAAACTTATGGACGGATTGGATTTCTCAAAAACATCTCGGTGGGCCCCACTTAGCTTCCGATTGCAGGCAACTCGCGTCCGACTATTTAGCTCTGGTCCGGACACCGTGGCTTGAATGCAGGTCGCCAGAAGCACGTGTTAAATGGCTACTCGCGCGAGTAAACTTAATTATCCTACTCGCGCGAGTAGCCATTCTGTTACTGACTAAATCAAATGTCACGTGGGAATGGACGGAGGGGAATGAGAAACGAGAAGCGTCTCTGAAGGTCTGTTTTTCTTGAGGAATTCTACTGTACTCACACGAATGCACTCGCTGAGTCACACGTGCAAATGATGCATTCACGAACTAGATCAGAACTGTTCATCAGGATATATTAATGGCTTAGATGAAGAAATAAATAAATCATATGTAAATAATCATCAGGTGGGGCACACTTGCAGAAAAAAATCAACGGTCGAGATAAGTTCATTGATGGTTTAAACTGCGTGTGTAGCCTAACTGATGATCATATTTCATGACCTTATACGTGTGGAATCTCCACAGCCTGAATTGCCTGACGATCCATTCAGATCTTAGACACGTGTGACTACTTTGCACGTGTGAGGTGATTGGTATTTATCCTCTCTTTCAATTGCTAGGATACAAAACCTCACCGTTTTTCTCCTCTTTTTTGTCGCTTTCGAAACGGCCGTTGGTATGACGTGGACCGTTGACACGTGTATGGTCCGCAGAAGAAGTGCCCAAAGAGAACTGATGATTGACGATTTTTGGGTCCTTATTAACGGTTGCGACTTGCCTGTAAACCTAAGCCCTGTGGGGCCCACCATGATGTTTTACATGTCATCAAATCCGTTCAAGAAGGTTTCAAGGGGGGGACCGTTCAATCCGTATTGTTTTTTGTGGTGTCGCCTACTTCAGTTTTGGATCTGCATCATGTTTGAGCTCATGTATGGAGTGGATATAATTAGGGGTGTACATCAAGTTGAATCGAGTCGAGCTTGCGTCAGCTTGGCTCAACTCAGCTATTGTTAAAATCGGCTAAAACTTGGCTCAGCTCAGTATCAGGCCAGCTCAACTTGATTCGATGAGTAGCTCGGGCCAATTCGAACGAGTTTGCTGTTATAGTATTTCCATATACGCTTGGACTGCACTTTCAAAATTTATATATATATTTGAAATAGAAGCAATGGTATCACAGATATTTTATGAAACACTTTTTAAGTAATATAAAATTCAAAAAAAAAAAATTAAGAAAAAAAATATATGTATTTGTTTCATTTAGTTATTTTATCAAACACTTGGTGAGCAACATCAATGGCAAAGTAACCAAGTCACCGAACTAGTTCAATTTGAGTTTAATTCGAGTTTTATTCGATCTCAGCCAAGTCAAGCTTGGGGCTGCTTGAACTCATTTTCGCGCTCAAAAATCAGCTCTACTCAGGCTTGAACTCAGCTTCGAACCAAGTCGATTCGAGCTTTTTCGAGCCGAGTCCAATGAGCTAACCGAGCTAGCTCGGTTTGTGTACACCTCAAGTAATCACCCAAACGTCATGGTTGGCCCACAGAGCCTGGGGTTACTTTATAGGCAAATCGCGTCCGTTTAAAAGGTGAGAATAGATACACGGCCTACATCTTCGCACGGTATACACGTGTTTGTTCTCAATTCAAAATAGTAGGCCCCATGAATCTGTCATCCAGTCAGTGATCTGTTGAGTTCAAAACATGGATGGCAAATGCCTTGAACAAAATACCAGATCTTGAGATTCCTATTCAGTTGAACGTGGACCGTTGGTGTATTTCTCTTCATAATCATCTAAGGCCTATGGGAATGCTTGAGGCCGTATATCAAAAAGATCCTTAATGTTGGGACGAAACAAGCCAATGGTCTGGATTACCATGGACCCCACATGTCAAAAACGTGCGAAGATGAGTTCCTATATCATTTCTCCCCCTAAAAACCTCTCCGGGCGCATGTAGTTGATGTGGGACCCGGCATGTACGTGCGAGCCCATGGTTAGGTGATCCAATCCGTTGGTTCGACGGGCCCACCGTGGATGGTGATACTGTAAGTAGTCTACTTGATTTGAAGATTAGCAGTTAAGATGTTCCAGCTTGATATTATCTTTTGTGGCACTGGCAGTATACATCAAGGCCATCAAATTAATGGCGTGGATTTCACTGGTCTGGGAAACTACTGGGTCCGTCAGATTAATGGTGTGGATCTCACCTATGGCCACTAACCCCACATTTACCCCTCCACACGTGCAAACTAGCTCCTCTGTGGGACATCCGAGCCTTGGATCGGTGGAGTTCTGTAGAGACTTGTCAAGTTGACTCGTAGACTCAACTCAGTCCGATTTCCAATGACTCGATCCGAGTCACTCACCAAGTCAAACCCTCCTCCTTTAAGGACCAACGACTGTAACCAAATGCATCACCAACCCTAATGAGTTATACTGCTACTTGTTGCATCAGTTAACTTGGACACTCCAATCAATCGATCTGAACCGTCCAGTAAGTCCAAAACACATTTCACAGCTTACCATGCAAAAATCACACTGATCAGATGGTCTAATCTATCCTTGATTCAGCCTCATTTTCTACGGCCATACTCTCTCCAAGCCATGGATGGATGGTTATGATTGCCTAGTAAAAGTGACTCTTTAGAACTATAAGTAATCCATGATGATCCTTAACAAACCAGATTAATCAAATTGTTAATTAGACTCATTTTGTGTGAACAATCTTGACCATCCATATAAAAGTACATTGATCAAAAGGTTAATACTCTTCGAATCAGTGTGAAATTTAGATGGTACCCCATAAAATTCGTGTTCTCCACAATGAACGCTCTAGATCAATAAATTAGACTCGTTGAGTGTCCATAGGGGTGCACACAGTTCGGTTCAATTCAATTCTAGGGTGAAATTGGAATCGAACCGTTCCTGACTAATCTAGAAAAATCATAACCAAAACTAGGCCGTTTGCACCCTAAAATTGAATAGTAAAAAACCGGTTCAATTTTATGATTCTAGTCTTTTTATAATCCAATCCAATTACATGGTTTGTTTTTATAACCCAACTCAATTGTATAATTTATTTATAATCAAGTCTAATTGCATGGTTCGTGAGAGATAGAGTAAAGCCACCAAAGAGGGGAAGAACAAAGAAAGATTAGATTTTTTTACTTTTATTACACTAAAAAATTAAATTTTAAATATTTATTGACTGAGGGGTCAGGTTCTAGGTTCGGTTTATGATTCGGCCCGGTTTTATAGAACCCCAAACCGAAAATCGAACTGAACTAACTGGTTCTTTGATTTTTAAAATTGAAACCGGAACCAGTGCGCTTCAGAATCGAACTAAAGTGTGTGGTCTGATCAGTTCTAGTCCAATTTACCGGTTCTACTAGTTCCGTGTACTCCCTTAAGTGTCTCAATCTAAGCATTGGTGCATTGGTCACCCATGGCCAGCAGTAGACAGTAGACTGTGTTTCAACATTGAGGTGAAGGGTTCAACAACCCACGTGGTAGAGTGTATGTGTAAGAATGTGTGTGAAAAAAAAAAAAAAAAAGAGTTCAGTCATACATCTTTAGTCAACCCAGCCGGCCAGACATCGAGTCGAGTCGAGCAAGTTTTAGGGTTTTTAACCTATGGTGTGTACCACCAAAAGCCCAGATGCAACCATGTGGGTGAGAAGGTTTCTATACACACAGCCCACTCCATCATTCCTCCATAAATAATAACAAAAGGCCATTACATAGCAGCCTTTGTTGACTTAAACACAAGAAAGCTGATCGATCAAATAAAAAATAAAATAAAATAACCCAGTTTTGATCCTAAAAGCTAAGTACAAAAAATAAAGCATAAGTAGGAGAGCATGTGCTTATTTTTATTTTTATTTTTATTGGTTGTATCACATACAAAGTCAGAGAAGGTGGGTTTGTCATGTTTCACATGCACCCACAAAGATGATTAAGGGGGTTCAAAACATCAGTCTGTCAATGCCTTTAGCACTTCCCCATTTTTATTTTATTTTATTTTATTTTTATTTCGTCACGATCCGACGCAATGTTAATATATTTATTACTAGTAAGTGGAATGTGATGACCGACGGCCCATTGCCGGTTAGATGGTTGCTTTTGATCTCTCGATTTAGTATATTATCATCATTACGTGGATTAAGCCAAATCAATGGATGTGGTCGGCTTCAATTTCAATCTCGACGGTCTTCGTTGCAGTTAGAATGTCGTTGTCGTACTTTTGTTCGTGTTCGGTTGTATTTTTATATCTTTGTAACTTGAGTTTCAAGATTTCCAGCCAAGTCCCTGTGAAACTTGATCGTAAGTAGAGCTGGGCATAGGACGAGTCGACTAGGCAAAATCGACTTGTCCTACTCGAAAAGATCAGACTCGATCTGAACTCAGTGGGTGAGTCGACCCGAATCGAGATGACTTCGTCCAATCCGAACTCAAACTTAGTCGAGCTCGAGTCACCTAATAACTCGACTGGACCGAAATCCAACTCGGTACTAACTCGACTCGTACATATATATTATAAAAAAACAAAACTCAGATATAACGTTTCAGATCTGAGATGCCATGTAGCTGATGCAGAGGCTGCAATTCTGGCACGAGAATATAAGTTTTGAGTTGTGAATTCAGCTCGTGATACTGCACCGTGCTCAACTCGGTACCGACTCGGCTCGACTCGGTACATGTGATTGTGTCGGACTTGGTCGGGATTAGTCCAGAGGTTAGACCCGGACTCAGATCGGGTTAGGCATGATAGACTCAATACCGAGTTGGGTCAAGTTTGGGTCAAGCCTATTTCAAAGTTGGATCAAGCCGGATCAGCTCCAACCCGGTCTGACTCAACTTGATGCCTATCTCTAGTTGTAAGTTTGATTTGAGTTTGACTTGGTGTGACTAGTCGAGTTAACTCGCTGACTCAATCGACATGAAGTGAGTTACTCAAGTGAGGTAATTTTTAAATAAATTAAATTAAATTAAATTAAAAAAAAAAAAAAAAAAAAAAAAAAAAAAACTCAAGAACATTAGTAGACAAAGTAACTTCTCGATCTAAAGAAGCTAAGCACCTTGCATTTGCATTGCCATCCATTTTTACAATTAAAATATTTGTAAATAATAATATTTAATTATTAAATATCAAGTAGACTCAGGTAAAGACTCACCTGAGTCTACGAGTCAATCCAACCTAACCAAACACCCAGTCGAGTTTTCAAGTTTTAAACTATGATTCCTGGCTCCACAAGCACTGCCTGAGTTCGACCACATCCATTGATTTTGTAGATGCTTGTCATGGGTCATTTCGCCATCTACGACTGTGGAAAGCAAAAGGTGCCTGATACATGTATTGAATGTAATTACACTTTGATGACGGTGGTGATGGTGGTTTTCAAATTAGAGAATAAAATGAAAAGAAATAATTCGCACATACTTAGGAATTTTGAGCAATAATAAAAATTTATTTATTGTCGTGAAGACTCGAATGAGTTTTAAATTGGCACGGCTTTAAGCGAAATTAATGGATGTGGTCGGCTTCAATTTCAATCTCGACGGTCTTCGTTGCAGTTAGAATGTTGTATATTTATATCTTTGTAACTTGAGTAGCAAGATTTCGAGTTGAGTCATTGTGAAACTTAGTTATAAGCCTGAGTTGATTTTGATTAGGTGTGACGTGTCGAGTCAACTCGCTAACTCAATCAACATGAATTGAGACACTCAAGTGCATTCATTTTTAAAATTTTAATTTAAAAAAAAAAAAAAAAAAAAAAAAAAAACTCAAGAACGATGATAGATGAAGTAACATCTCTATTTAAGAAGCTAAGCACCTTGCATTTCCATAGCCATCCATTTTTACAAATAATAATATTTAATTATTAAATATCAAGTAGATTCAGGTAAAGACTCACCTGAGTCTACGAGTCAACCCAACCTGGCCAGACACCGAATCGAGTTTCAAGTTTTAAACTATGGTTCCTGACTCCGCAAGCATTGCATAAGTTCGACCACATCCATTGATTTTGTAGATGCTTGTCATGGGTCATTTTGCCGTCTACGACCGCAAAAAGTAAGAAGTGCGTGATACATGTATTGAATGTAATTACACTTTGATGACGGTGATGATGGTTTTCAAATTAGAGAATAAAATAAAAAGAAATAATTAGCATATACTTAGGAATTTTGAGCAATAATAAAAATTTATTTCTTGTCATGAAGACTCGAATGAGTTTTAAATTGATGGGGCTTTAAGCGAAATCAATGGATGTGGTCGGCTTTAATTTCAATCTCAACGGTCTTCATTGTAGTTAAAATGTCATGTTTGTACATATTTGTAACTTGAGTCACAAGATTTTGAGCCGAGTCATTGTGAAACTTAGTTGTAAGCCTGATTTGATTTTAACTAGGTGTGACTTGTTGAGTCAACTCACTAACACAATCAACATGAAGTGAGTCACTCAAGTGAGTTCATTTTTAAAATTTTAATTTTATATATATATATATATATATAAAACTCAAGAACGATGGTAGACAAAGTAACATCTCTATATAAGAAGCTAAGCACGTTGCATTTGCATTGCCATCCATTTTTCTACTATTACAATTAAATTATTTGTAAATAATATTATTTAATTATTAAATTTCAAGTAGATTCAGGTAAAGACTCACCTGAGTCTACAAGTCAACCCAACCTGGCCAGACACAGAGTCGAGTTTTCAAGTTTTAAACTATGGTTCCTGACTCCACAAGTACTGCCTGAGTTCGACTACATTCATTGATTTTGTAGATGCTTGTCATGGGTCATTTCGCCATCTACGACTGTGGAAAGCAAAAGGTGCATGATATATGTATTGAATGTAATTACACTTTGATGACGGGGATGATGGTTTTCAAATTAGAGAATAAAATGAAAAGAAAAAATTAGCACATACTTAGGAATTTTGAGCAATAATAAAATTTTATTTCTTGTTGTGAATACTCGAATGAGTTTTAAATTGACACGGCTTTAAGCGAAATCGATGGATGTGGTCAGCTTCAATTTCAACCTCGACGGTCTTCGTTACAGGTAGAATGTCGTATTCTTATATCTTTTTAACTTGAGTAGCAAGATTTCGAGCTGAGTCATTGTGAAACTTAGTTGTAAGCTGACTCAATCAACATGAAGTGAGTCACTCAAGCTAGTTCATTTTTAAATTTTAAATTTTAAATAAATAAATAAATAAATAAATAAATAAATAAAAATCTAAACTCAAGAACAAATGTAGACGAAATAACATCTCTATCTAAGAAGCTAAGCACCTTGCATTTGCATTGCCATCCATTTTTTTTACCGTTACAATTAAAATATTTGTACATACAAAAATTTAATTATTAAATATCAAGTAGTTTCAGGTAAGACTCACCTAGTCGAGTTTTCAGAGTTCGGCCACATCCATTGATTTGTAGATGCTTGTCATGGGTCATTTAGCCGTTTATGACTGCGAAAAGCAAAAGATGCATAGTACATGTATTGAATGTAATTACACTTTTGATAACGGTGGTGATGATGGTTTTCAAATTAGAGAATAAACTGAAAAGAAATAATTAGCACATACTTTGAAATTTTTGAGCAAGAATAAAAATTTATTTCTTGTTATGGAGACTTGAACGAGTTTTAAATTGACAAGGCTTTTTATATATATATATATATATATATATATATATATATATATATATATATATATATATATATAGGGAAAAGGTTCTATACGCTCGACCGTATTATAACTTCCATAAGGTCGAGTGCTGGCATCACATGATTCGTTAGATGGTGAAAATTTTAAACAAATTGAGAAATTTTATCGGAAAATTGGATAAACATAACCGGTGTAACCCGTTATTAAAATATCCCTCCGCCTTTATCTCTCTCACGCTTATTTTATGCCACAAACCTTGCACTAGAAACTTATGTGGGGCCTACCGTGGTCTTTGTTTTTTTTTTTTTTTTTTTTGAGAAATCCACCCCGTCCTTCCATTTTTCCATATCATTTTAGCACAAGAGGCCAAAAATGAGCCGGATCCAAGACTCAAGTGGGCCGAAAACGTGAGGATTGAATGTCCACAGTTGAAATATTCGTGGGGCAATAGAAGTTTTTAATTAGGATAATATTTTTATTTTCAGTTCATCTCAGTAGGAATATTGTTATGAACGGTATGGATGCAATTGAAACATCACTTTTGACCTAGGGAGATTTCAATGGTAGAAATTTTTTTACCGACCTTTTCCTTTAGTGCAACCCACTTGAGTCTTGGATCCCACTCATTTTTGTCCCCGTCGCCGAGAATGATCTCCAAAATTTGATGGATGGGATGGATTTCTCATAAACACTGGTTGCCCATGACGGAAAACAGTGCAACCCTGAAACACCGTGAATTTCTCAACTATAGAAGTTCAATTCCCACCGATTCTATCCGCTTTAAGTGCAATCGCAGATTCGAAGCAGATTGCGTACCGAATAACTCAATACCATTAGCTTACTGAATAAACTTTGTGGGTCCATCGTTATTTATTTAGTTTATCCACTCCATTCATCGGTGTTAACAGATAAGTTTAGGTCTTGAGAACAAAAAGAAAGCATATAAAAAGCTCAAGTGGACCACACCATAGTAAATACTGTGATTAAACCTCTACTATTGAAAATTTCTTGGAGGCCATGGAAGTTTTGGATCAAGCTGATGTTTGTGTTTTATCTTCATCCATGTCTTTTTGATATTAATATAAGTTGGATGGCAAATAAACATTAATGTGGGCCCTATGAAGGTTTCAATGGTGGAAATCATTATTACACACTGTTTCATGTGGCATGGTCCACTTGAGCTTTGGATTTACTGTAATTTTGGGATCAACCCCTAAAATTAACAGGAAAAATGGATGGACGGTGAGAATGAACCATATACATTCATAGTGGGCCCAACTGAGTTTACTCGGTACGATAAAAGTGTACCTGAGTAACTAGTACGCAATCCGATTTATGCGGATTAGCCATGAGAGGTTGAGTAGCGAGACACGCTGCTGAAGCGATGTTACTGTAGGCCCTACCATGGTGCATATTTTGTATCCACACCTTCCATCCATTTGAAGAGATCATTTTAGGGCAATATCCAAAGAACGAGTTAAATCTAAAGCTCCAGTGGACCCCAGCACAGAAAAGAGTGGGGACAGCGACCCCCACCATTAAAAACTTCTAAATGCCACGAAAGTTTTACATCAAGCTGATATTTGTGTTTTCTCTTATTTCATGTCTTCTTTAACTTTTGAACAGGTTAGATTTCAAATAAACATTATGGTGACCTTGGGATAGTTTCAACGGTGGGAATCACTCTCCCCACTATTTTCTGTAGTGGGGTCCACCTCATTCTTTGTCTCATGCCCTAAAATTATATCTTAAAATAGATGGACGATGTAGATACAACACATACATCCTAGTGGGGCCCACAGAACTTGGTGACGTAACTTCAGTAGCCGACTTGCTACTCAACCTGTCAGGGACGCGGATTGCGTCCTACGCCCGCCCGTCTCTGGCCCCGAACAGGTAGTTCTATAGGCGGGCCCACCGTGATGTATCCGTTTATCCAAGCCGTTCAACCCTTTTCTAAGATCATTCTAATATATTAACACAAAAATGAGTCAGATCCAACGCTCAAATGGACCACACCACATAAGACTTGCATTTAATGCAACTAGCCTTTAATATATTGTGCATTTAATGCAACCAAGCTTATTATTTGGTGTGGTCCACTTGAGCATTGGATCTGTTTCATTTTTGTATTAATGCTTTAATATGATCTTAGAAAAGGGGTGAACGGTTTGGATAAACGGATACATCACAGTGGGCCCACCTACAGAACTGCCTGTAACGGGCTAGAGATGAGTGGGGGTAGGACGCAATCCGCATCTACCTCTCAGTATCTAATCCGCCTACATCCACTTCCTTTAAGAACGCGCGTCCTACTCCGTCCCGGCAGGGCTATTTGGGGCCCAAGCAGAGCTACATGGGGCCCAACGTGATGTAAGTGTTTTATCTACTCCGTTCGAAGATTTTCTCAAATCATTTTAATATATGAACCAAAAACTGAAGTAGGTCAAGGCTTAAGTGGACTACAAGGTGGGAATTGAACATCCACCATTAAAAACTTCTTGTGAGCTACAGAAGTTTCGAATCAAGTTGATATTTGTGTTTTCAATTCATCCATGTCTACATGACCTTATGAATAGGTTGGATGGTAAAACAACATAATGCTAGCACTTGGAAAGGTTTCAACGGTGAGTGTCATTATCAGTACAACCTCCTTTATTATGGTCCACTGGAGCTAGAGACCTGCCTTATTTTTAGGGTAATAACTTAAAACGATATGAGAAAATCTTTTAATGGCGTGGATAAAACACTTACCTCATGGTGGGCCCCACAGAGCCCTGCCCATTTGGACGACCCAATTAACATCCTATTAAAAGTTACAATGGACTCCAACGCTATCAAGACGCAAATTAGCTCCGACAAGTTACATCAGTAGACCCACCATGATGATGTATGTGTTATATTCATACTATTCATTTACTCGAAGATATCAATTTAAGGCATGAGACAAAGAATGAGTCAGATCCAAAGCTGGAATGTACCCACCACAGAAAACAATGGATAAAGTGATGCCCACCATTAAAATTTGCTAAGGGGCACAAAAGTTTTCAATCAAGCTTAAATTTGTGTTTTCCATTCTTTCATGCATGTCTTAACTTATGAATAAGTTGGATCTCAGATAAACATCATAGTGGGCCTTAGGAAGGTTTCAACAGCGGGCGCAAGGCTTTCGCACAAAATACGCATGAGAGAGAGGTGGATGGATATTTTAATAACCTGTTTCATCGATTTTGTTTCTCCAGTTTCCCTATAAAATTTTCACATTTGTTTAAAATTTTCACCATCCGAACCAATAACGTGCCGCCAACACTCGACCTTATGGAAGGTATAATACGGTCGAGCGTATAGTACCTTTTCCTATATATATATATATATATATTTTTGTGAGTGTGCGCATGCGTGAGAAATGCTCACCTGGAATCGGTTCTCACAAGAACTCATGAACACTTTTTGATACATGATGTGAGCCCAAAATTTAAATGGATTCACGTGATGCGGCACCCCATGAAACTCCATGAAACTCCAAGGGCCCATCCAAAACTCTAACGGGTTATGGAAAAAGGAAATAGTTTCCACTCTTGATTTGTCTCTCTTTTTTCATGGCCATGAACGTTTTGGGTAAGGGTAAAAGTTAGGCCATAGGGTTTCATGGGTATATATATATATATATATATATATGGGAAAAGATACAATGCGCTCGAGCTGATTTTAACGCCCATGAGGTGGAGCTATGTGGGCCCTACCGTGATGCGTTTCGAACATCTACCCCATCAGTCAGATGCACCATTCCATCGTGAGCCTAGGTCTCAAAAATCAAGTCAATCCGTGACTTGTGTGGGGCACACCACATACAGAAGTGGGGAGGGGCCGTGCACCATTAAAACATTCATAACCATTTTTGAGGGCCCACCAAGATGTAGTTTGCAAATCCAACCCATCCATTATGTGTGTCCCACTTGAATGAAGGTTCAAACCAAGTTTCAGACACATGCAAAACTCAGGTGGGCCCCACCAAGTGCTTTTATATGTTTTAACGGTGTCTTCACATAATTTTAGATGGTATGGCCCACCTGAGTTCCGTATACGGCTGATTTTTGGGTTATCCCATAATTTAAAGGGTACCCATCAAATGCATGGTGTTGATGGTCGAAACACATCACGGTGGGGCCCACACAGCTCGACCTCACGGGAGCTTATCGTCAGCTCTAGCGCATTGTACCTTTTCATATATATATATATATATATATATATATATATATATATATATATATATATATATATATATATGTGTGTGTGTGTGTGTGTATTGCAATTGCAAGCATTTCATAAGTCCTACCAATTTGTCACTCATGCAGGACACCCAATCCATGCAAACGGTGGGCCACATCATGAAGATCACGTGGGGGAAAAAATCAGGATGGTCCATTGGGACACCACCTATCTACATGGTGTCTGGACTCTGTGGGCCCCGCCGTGATGTATGTGTTTCATCCACTACATCCATCCGTTTTTCCAGGTTATTTGAAGGCATGAGCCCAAAATTAGAGTATATCCAAGTTCCAAGTGGACCACACCATCGGAAAATAGTGAGAAAACAGTGGAGATAATGACATCCACCATTGATACCTAGTTGGGGCCCACATAATATTTATTTGTCATCTAATATGTTGATAAGGCCACAAAGATGGAGATGAATGGAAAACACATATATCAGCTTAATACAAAAACTTCAGTGGCCGCAACAAGTTTTCAAAGACAGGCATTCAATGCCCACTGTTTCCTGTAATGTGGTCCACCTTAGCTTCGACAACAGCCGCTGGACTGACTCAAAATACAGGCACAGCTCATCTAATCTAATGTGGTGGAACCAATGCAATTTTCAAAGGACCTGATATCCATGGTCTGGTCCATCTCTTGCATGATTTTGATGGCCTATGTACATGACACAGTCGCAAGAAAGACGTGCGGGCATAACGATTCAGGTACGCTGCCTGTGAGTCATCATTTCTTCAGTTTGTACATGTGGGTCCTTGATTAAGTAATCCAGACCATTGGTCCGGTCGGCCCCACTATGCATGGTCCACACCTGGAAAATCTCCTCTTTCAGGAGAAGCGTGGGCTTTCAAGTTTCCGCTTGCAGATGGACGGTTAAAATTACGTAAAAAGATTTGCATGCAACTGGAGAAAAGGACCAACATTTGTGGCCAGGATCTTCCACAAGAGTTAAGACCATGGTGTAGATCACTAAACTACAATACACCACATGTGCCAGCGGCACATAGGTACAATATCCAAGCCGACCATCCGAAGGATACCACTATGTAGATTCCTCATCCCAAGAATCAGATCGCTTCAATAGTCAGGTGGCCCACAATTAACTGAACAAATACATGGTTCTGAAAAAAATCGGCACAAGTTCTCTAACCTACCCACTTATTTCTAATATCACCACACCCCTTTTCCACGGGAGCATCTACATGGTGAGGTCCACATGATGGATAGCTTGGATTGAACCTTGGATCACTCACACACACTACTCTCTTGTAGAAATTTTATTTTGGGTGAGTCAAAAAAATAAAATGAGATTGAACATGAACCCAACCCGAGAACCTTGACAACAAGAACCCAGGTTGCAGCCCTACTTCAACGGGGCTAACAACTGAAAGTTAGACCCAAGCGCAGCCAGGCATTCAAACCCAAAGGCAAAAAGTTCAACCAAGCCCATCAATGGCCATCGAGACCGACGGACCCGGTCCAACTTTACCATTTTGCTGGACTATGGTAAAAGTCTAATATAATGGCAAGTGGAATCAAAGCCTTGGGTCACGTTAACCCAACCAGACAATAAATGGGTTTGGTTCCAAATTCAGGTAAAAAAGCTAGACCCAGGCACTGAATAGGTCCAGATCTCAGACCTCTCCAAATCAACCCAACCCAGACAGGATGACTCTGGGCTCTCACATATCATTTATCATGACCAACCTTTGATCTTGCTGGTGGGGGGGCCGGCAACATGATGGACTCGGCCCTATATGGCCCATGGCAAACATTCTAACTGGAAAGAAGAAACATGTGCAAAAGAGTGATGAAATCAATCATGAAATACTCTCATGTTTAGTTTTTTACTCCCTATAAAGACAGAAACCTAAAGAGCCACACAATTTCAACTCCGTTGCCTACAAAAATCAAAATAAGTGTGAGAAGGGGCCATGATGCACATATATACAAATGTAGGACAGCACAATTTCCAAAATCCAATTCAAGATATCTACGTGGATATGGCCCGTCCGATTAAGTGAAATCTGAGAGAAAAGAAAGTATTTGTTCCCTTGTTTTGACATTTATTGTTATTTGGATTTGCTCTAAAAAAGAAAAAAAGCATGAAAATAATCACTAGCTTTATCCATAATCAGGTCATAGGATCACGTGGTGACAGTTGTCTGATTAAACTAGGATTTTCAATTGTGTAACATACAAGACTCCTAAAAATGGAATCCATTTTTCAATAATGGTGATCAAAATAATCATTACCTTTTCCATATTCCCGCCTTGGATTCCTTGCATCCAAACAATAGTCTCCAAAAAATTTTTTTAATTAAATCTATAAAAATAATCACAAGCCTCATCCACAATCAAGATTACATGGTGACTATTGTCTAATGAACCTGGGATTTTTAACTGTGTAACAAACAACTCTTAAAAATGGATTCCATTTTTAAGAATTGTTTGTCCATTTTTCAACAATAGGGATTGAAATAATCATTACCTTTTCTATATTCCCACCTTGGATTCCTTGTATCCAAATACTATGGTCTCCAATATATATATATATATATATATATATATATATATATATATATATATATATATAATCACAAGCCTTATCCACAATCAGGATTACATGGTGACCGTTGTCTAATGAACCTAGAATTTTTAATGGCATGACAAACAGGACTCTTAAAAATGAACCTGGGATTTTTAAGTGCAAAAATGGAATCCATCGAAATAATCATTGCCTTTTCCATATTCCCACCTTGGATTCCTTAGTATCCAAACACTATGGTCTCCAAATAAAAAATAAAAAATCCATAAAAATAATCACGATAACATGGTGACAGTTGTCTAATGAACCTAGGATTTTTAATTGAGAAACAAACAAGACTCTTAAAAATGGAAATTTTCAACAATAGCACAATCAAAATAACCATTACCTTTTCCATTTTCCCACTTTGTATTCCTTGTAACCAAACACTATGGTCTCCCATCACATATCAATTGCATAAGAAATTTCTCAAGTTTCAAAAAAATAAAGAACATGGTAAATTAGGCTATCTCGTTAAACTGCATCCTACAAGTATACAAATTTCATGAAAAGATGAATACAATGTAGGAGAGTGGAGTGCGTGCTCATATATGTGCATCTGAGTGTTTGGGATTTTTATCAATTTTTCCTATATGGAAGCAAATTTAGAGAAGTTACAGATTTTCGGTCAAAAAATTCCATACAAGTCATCAGTGGGGATGATACCTGAGCAAGTCAATATCCCACCTTAGAATTCGGCTAGGTTTCATCAGAAGAACACCCAGCATGGTAGACAGTGGCAACATCAGAGCTCTGATCTTTTTGTGGCAATGGCGGTTGGGTTGATGAGATTTTACTAGTGGAGGTCTGTTGATAGGGACGATGAACGGGAGGCAAGAACAAAGCTGTGGGCTTATCCATCATCAGGAGGCGTCGGCATTTACTGTACCATAAGAACATTGTAATTTTAAACCTATAAAGGTAATTAATATTCACTACTCAAATGGTTATTCTTCAGACTGCAAAGCGTGACTACAACTTACCTAGCACCAGGTGGGGGAGAATGTGCATCAGATCCACACTGTCCATCAGGTGTGCCACCACATTTTCACCATGGATCATAAAAATCAGTGCACTAAAAGACTTGGGTGGGCCACACCATCGAGAACAGTGTAAAATCATGCCCAAAAACTCTAAATTCACATGGTGTGGCCTCCATGAGTCTTGGAATGTTTTATTTTTGGGGAACCCATTCATCCTATTGTGGCAGGTCAGAAGTGGATTGCGTGGCATATACACACCACAGTGGACCCCACACACAATTTAGATTATTTTAATGTTAGGACTTCCCATCTCAACTATTCCCTGTGGTGTAGCCCACCTGAGTTTTGAATTAGCCTGACTTTTGGGCCCCAGTCCAAAGGCAGGATGGTGCACCTGACGGATAGGGTGGATCTCATGCACATGAAGACCACCATCCACATCAGAGAATAGCCACAACCCCACATGATTATGCATATAGTCACACGAGGGTTTTCATAGTTCTTACCTGCAAGGCTTCGTAAACAGAGTTTCATAGCTGCTAATCCATTGCTACAAGAAAACAACATGGAAAGAATGTTAGATATAGTCAGAATGCACGTTTGCCTTACATGAAAAAAGAGTTGTGTCAGGGAGATGATATGGTAGAGCCAAATAACTCGAATATGGTGGAGCCATCTCTCTACAACACAGGTGTGAAGTTGATCTGTTAATTGAAACAGTCCATCTAGGAGTTATCAACATTTGATGGCCTCTGATCCAAAAATCGCACTAATTAGATGATCAGCGCAATCACTTTTCTTCATTTTCTGTCACTGAATGTCAACCATTAACAGCTTTTTCTTTGCTACCATCACTTTGTAGCCACTGTTTGATGGCTAGGATAATCCTGTATGCAGATAACTAGAACAATTTTCCATCAATGGTAGAGTCCATTGGATGGATTTTTCGGATTAACATATGCCCGTACCACGTGCTATAGAGAGATGGCTCTACCATATTCCGGTTCTTCTGGCTCTACTTTATCATCTTCCTGCGCGTCAAGAGTCAACAACCCTAACAGTTAATGGGTAAAAAGAGAATTTTAAAAAATAGCATTCACAGACTGTAAACTCATTCTAAGTTAGAGAGAGAGAGAGAGAGAGAGAGAGAGAGAGAGAATTAGAGAGAGAGGGTACCAAAAAGAGGTCCAGCGATGAATCCGCCTTAGCACCCACAAAATACTGCAACGCCTTATTAGCATGTTCCTGCAATTAAATAAAGAACAAAAACCAAGTAAATGAGCATTAAATGTCACCAACAACAGAGTTTAGGAGCCATTTGTTAGTTTCTATGAATATATACTTCAGTGTCCGGCAAGGACTGATGCCAGTTCCTACAGACGGATCACCTAATGGCCTGTTTGGATGCACTCAAAGGGGCATTTTCAGAAAAGGGGATTTCAAGCCTGCTTTTTCAGTTGACTCAGCAAAAACAAATCAGATTTTCGTTTTTGCTGAGCTGCTGTTTTAGCACCTATTTTGTCAAGCAGGAGATGGGTATTTGCAAAGTGCATCAAAACGCAGACCATCAACTGCCATCTGGATCAAACTGGTGTTTGGGCCTCAGACGCCGGTTCAGAGGGTGCATCACACGGGCCCTAAATCTCATCATGTGGTGGAAGAAACACCGGAAAACCACCATGAAAAATATTTTCACAAAAACATTTTCTTTTTACCATAATAGTCGACAGTCCACCAGACAAGAATGAGATTGATGACAAGACTGCCATGATGGCCACCATCGGCAGTTGTGTTATGTTAAGAGTATATTTTTCCTTTCAATGATCAAATGATCACTTAGGTTATTTGAGGCTAGCCAAGTTTAACAGAATCATGCAGACTGCATCAATTGTTACCGTGATGTGCTTGAATACATGATAGACTGAAAAGCCTCTCGCATGAATATAACTGCCTCCCTATAAAACAATGTAAAAAAATTAGAGGCACTGGTAAGGAGTCTGAAATTAATAGGACAACGACATTTTGAAATGCTGATGATAAAAATAATAGGTTTTGGCACATAGCACCTTCCCCTTTGGTTCAAAGACAAGTAACATCCTCCCTTGTGGGTTTTCCCAGATAACACCTTCTGCTTTCCATATTCGATCAAAAACCACATGGTTAACTTCCGTCAGCAAACTGTGAGAAGCATGTCAGAGCCGATATAGTTGACTGTTTACCATGGACAGACCTTTTTAGGAAAGGGTATGGTTTGGGTTTGGGTTTGGGTTTGGGTTTAGGAGAAAATAGAGGAGGTTAAGGTTAGGATTGGGGTTCTCCAGATTTGGGAGAGGAGTAATGTTGGCATTTTTTTCAAAAGATTTTACTAACCTAACCATGGATAGTTTTTCCATTCTAAAACTAAATGGCATGGTGGTTTTGTATCATATTTGAATAAACGGAAGGTGGTGGTTTTGTATCATATTTGAATAAACAGAAGGTGTCATTTGGGAAAACACAGGTAGGTGTTATTTGTATTTGGACCAAAAGGTATGTCAAAACCTCTAAAAATAAATATAAGGGAATCACTAGAAGAGCTTTGCTAAGTGCACATGCATATGCAATAACGCTCGTGTACACACCACACGTGCTACATGCAAGATCTTATCCATCCATCGGGTTAGTCCAACGTTCTCCATGTTTTCCTAAAAGTAAAATCAAGTCCAATTGGCATGTGGAACCCAATAATAGAAACGAGTGGATGGGTCAGAAAACTTCAGCCAAGTTTTTCAGAGCCTTACATTTGTTTTGCAAATTGTGGCCCACCTGACCAATGGATCAACCTGATACTTGGACTACGATATCATGGGATGGATTGGATCTCGGACCTATCATGCCATGCAGGCATGTGTGGCGTGTACACAAGATTTATTGCACACACGCGTGCAGTTAGCAAAGCTCTTACTAGGTGACAACTAGAAGCTTCTCAAGCTCAAAAGATCAAATAAAATATTACATAGAGTAAAAGAAAAGACTGGCAGGTGAACAAAACATGGATGATTTAAGACAAGTATCGGCAGCTATCCTGAATTTTTGTCTGCCTATGGCATTAATAAGGGAGTTACTTGTTTTAGCAAGACACAAAATAATCGAACTGCAAAATGGTAATTAGAAGATTCATAATATGAATAAAATTAGTGAAAATGAGCCAATTTGATATGATTACCTCATCGGGAGAGAAAAAGGCCACTGCGTCAGGGTTTATAGAGCCTGCTGGATGCAATGATACAATGGCTCTGAAAACAGAAGGCACCAATAACTCAACAACCGCCACCTGATCTGTAGCCACAGCACCCAGTGACCCCGTTCTTAATCTATTCGAACCGTGGTAAATCTGTTCTTTTGATAGATCTATGACATTGTCATTTCCAGAAGATGACAATGAGGAAGCTCTTTTCAGCCAATCCAAGCGCTGGTAAGTGAAAACTCTCATGTTAGGTGCCTCTTTTTCCAAATGGATCAGAACATCAGATAGAGTTTTGTCTTCACTAATCTCATCTCTACGACTGATTGTTGACGCTTGCGAACTGCGATGTTTTTTCAAGGCTCCAAACTCTGCACCACATGCTTGGCTGGATGATTCATCCTCAAGGTGGGGAAAGAACCGCCTCTTCTGGTCTGTAAATGCCTTGAGAGCCAATCTGGGAACATTCAAGAACAATAATTGCAAAAGTGAACATTGTCTTTCTCAATCTTAGCGAATACCTTTCTAACATGGTTTAGTTTCATAGTAAAGCCATGCCAATTAACCAAAACTGAACAAAGGCTAGTCAAAAATAATAATTCCCATGAAAGAAAAGTATAACCATAAGGGCATCTGAACGCAATCTCCGAAGGGACATTTGAGGCTTAAATGTGTTTTGATGTGCCATTGATGTTGTGTGTAAAAACCAATTGGTTTTGTTTTCGCCAAGCCAACCAAAAAAGGAGGCTTGAAACCCCCTTTTGAGGGAGTGCTTCCAAACGGGCCCTAAACGTTGCAAAGATCCAAAGTACCATGTTTCCACTCATTTAGTCATAAAAACATGAGTTTTCTCTTCTTCTTCTTCCTCCTCTTTTTTTTTTTTTTTTTGTTGGGGGGGGGGGGGAAGGTTATAAAAACTCGAGTTTTTACTGTTGTATCCATTAAAATTTCATGAAGGTCTTCTAAAATAATCGTTTGGTTTTAAATAAACCAACAATTTATGCAAATATGATGCTAAAAATAAGTGAGAGATAAAGATGAGATTCGACCAAATGAAAACATCCTCAAAACTGCCAATTGACAAATGGAGAAAGTCGAAGGCAAGTTTGGACGTACTAGAACACGCGCAGATAAGTTTCTCGACTGCCATGCATGCTCAACCAAAAATGATGTTTAGAGTTATGATACAAAAAGAGATTCCAATTCAATGGTTGAAGACCAGTTTGAATTGTGTACCGCCTGTCGCTATAATACATGTGGAAAAAGGTTCAGTAATCTGGCCAGTGGACCCAACTGTAGATGGCCACAATGAGCAAAAATCGTGCCGATCTGGATCCCACATGTTTGTATTTTTTGGAAGGGTAGCCAAAAATTTATTCCCAGAAAGCCAAGATTAAAGTATAAGACTGATGATAAAGGATCAAACAGTAATTATGTCTCTTTTTTTATGGCATCTTTACTACTAGCCACTAGGCCTTTAGAAAGACCTCATCAGGGGAGGTCAACCTATTCTCGAAAGTCTTGTTGTTATGATCTTTACAAATCGACCAGATACCTGCTAGAAGAGCAAGTTGCCAAAGGACTCACTTTTTTCCTCTCTTCTAATAAAATGTGGTGAAAAAGTCCCCTACACATTGAAAAGCACGAACTTCCACCATACCTTCTATGGAAAAAGAAAAAGAAAAAATTGCGAAAAAAGGTGGTCCAAAAATTCTACACCAGGAAGACGCAATACACACCCATTCGGAATGACTACCTAGGTTATCAAAAGGAACATGCAATGCTCACCTACAACCCTCCCCAATCTTTCTAACAGGCTCCACTGCCAATGGACACAGCCACATGTGTACGTTGAATATGGACCATGGTCCTAGTTTTATAACCATCCATCTTTCTCGCATGTGTTGCCTACCTACTAAGTTATGGGCTGACCTTGGTGGCTAAGCTCATTCACAGTGAACACAAAAAAATAAATGGCCCAGATTTCACACATATATTTCATGTATTTCATGTATGACATAGCCGACAAAGTTGGAGACAGTCGATCTTCTTTTTCTGGTCAACAACACACATGGCTTCGGGTAAATTTACCAAAATACCTTTACTGATCCCGTCAATTTTTGCAGTTGTGGTTGCTTTTGGACATGTAAATTTGGAAGATTTTTAGCCCAACAACTCTCATTATATATATAACAGATTACCTCTGGCACGAGTATGACCAAGGAGAAATGGCCAACTTCCCATCCTCCCAACTAGCATGGTGGGAAACTGCAATGCGTGTGAAAGATCGAAATGGAATTACTATCACTATGGTTTAAATGAATTAACTGGCATACTACAGAAAGGGATGTGGAGAGACAGGCATGAATTGCTGGGAATAGGCTATAACGTGTTCAATCAACGTAGGAGTGGACAGAGTATTCGTGGATACATAAAAAATGAATTCCAGCGTGGTCCTTGAGTAAAGAAGATCCTTAGAGGCACACTTGTGTTCTCGACCTACTCTTTTCGTATGCTTATTGCATATTTGACTCATAATATCTATTTCATAAAGATACACACCTGCATATAACGATGTGAGTGAGGTTATGCATGCTCCATGTTTTTTTTTCCTTGATAGGCAACTGAAATTTATTAATTAAAAACCAAAGGAAACAAGGAACTTATCCATTAAGGCAATGGAAACATAGAAAGCAGCTCTAGATACGCCTCCTCTTGCCAAAAGCAACGGCTATGGAGTTGGCCTCTCTAGGAATCAAAGAATAAGTACAAAGCATGGTCATTCCTTTTATCTTGCTAGCCCTAAAGAACCACTACAAAGCACAAGTGAGATCCTGAGACCCACGAAATGATGCGATTTGAAGCTCCCTCCACAATGATCTTATACATATCTCCAAGCAGCTCCAATGAACACAGTAACCTGATTCCAATTGCCTTTAACTCAGCCTGATTAGAGTCGCCCGTTCTAGAGGGACTGAGAACAGAAGTTTTGTTTGGCCTAGTTCATCTCTAACCATTCCCCCTACACCACATCTCTGGGGATTAGCTATGCAGCTTTTGTGAACCTTAAGCCTACACCAACCTAACGGAAGGAGAACCCAATTGGCACTCGGCTTCAGCTGGCTAGTTAAACAATCACCAAGCACATTGAGCCAACGCCATGGAAGCGCAACGATAGAAACACCTTTAAATTCTTATGCCACCCTACTCCAATCAACTAGAGTGATCTTAACTCTTTCTGTAACATCATAAACCTATGTATGTTTCCAGATATTCTTTGTTTCCTCTCTTACCAGATGCAACCAAAAGATTCCAAATATACGGTGTGCTCCACAAAACCCTATTGAACCCAGCTAACTCCAAATAATTTGAAAAAAATAAAATACCAAATATCGTGAGCCATCATTGACTGAAGGAATAGTTGGTCGATAGCTCATCTTTTTAGCAGAGTACCACATGTCTGGAATAGCCACATTCCTTTTTTTAAAGATCGTCTATTCCTTTTCTTTTTAAATTTGTCAAGTGCCAGAATGCTATAAGCCACAACAGTCCAATAAAACACTTTTAACTCTTGGCGATGTATACGATTTCCAAATTCTAGCATATTCAGGGCATCATGGTTACTTCTGGCACAAAGTTTTGACAAAAAATTCATTAGTTGTGAATATTCCTTTGTAACCTGTTCGGGAATGATGAAATCTTTGGCAAAGAAATCAATTTCCATGGATATATACGGATCCCCAATTTGAGGAGGGGGCAAGGAAATTGATTTCCATTTCCCACGCTTTACTAAAAAAATGCTATCAATTTCTTTCAAAAATATGTTAAATGCACATTCCAAGGTCATGAGAGACTCTCACCATTTGACTGTACACCTAACATTTTCACCACACTCCAAGGCAAGCAACAAAATTACTATTGGATTCTATAGTCTACCATTTCCTCATGATTCCATAGGAGTGTCCATGTTCATCTATTGAATTCTCTGTATCCAAACATGTCCTTAGGGAATCGGGCCCAAATACGCATGTCAGTCTGGCAGCATCCATACTTCATTTAGATCTAAGAATTTGTGTTTTCTTAGAGGGTGTTTGGATATGAAGAATCCAAAACACAGATATGGAGAACCCCTTGGAAATTTGACAGCCTAGAAAATTGTGGAAATGTCGACAGGCCAATGATCAATATCCGTTATTATTTGTTTCCCACTATTGATTTACATGGAAATGTTTCCACGCTTGATTTTCATGGAATGTTGAAATGTCAATGATTTGTGGTGAGGAGCATCTCTTACTACCCATGGATTAGCCTTTTAGGGAGAAATCAATTTACTAATTTTCTAAGAATGGCAGTCAATTTCCACAGCTAATTTTTCTTACAATACATATGGTGAAAAACACCATATCTTTTTTTTTAAAAAGCAACAGCAACTTTCATTAAAGAGGGAAGGGAAAACAAGGGGAAAAGAGGGAAAAAAAAAAAAAAAAAAACAAACAGAGAGAGGGGAACCACAGCCGAGATGGCAGACCGCCCCTAGCAGCCTAAGAACGACAGGTCGAAATCCCTTAAGTCTTTAACATTACAAGCCCATTCGATCACCAACTTTTTCGCCCTCGTTCCAACCACCAAGAAGGAGGAAGAGACATCGTTGAAACAGCAATTGTTTCTTTCCTCCCAAACAGCCCACCAAATAGCAAAAATTGATAAACGCCAAAAAAAGCCCATGAACAATCGCTGAGGAAACCAATTCATTTCCAACCATCAACTTCCCAAAAGCCCATGAAGTTTCTTATATTGAAAGTTTCAAACAATTTTACCTCCAAACCCTTCAAACTGTTTTTTAATCTTAACAAACTTTGATCAGGAATTTGCAGCCTAGTGCCACTGGCATGTTGCCCACCCAAGTATCCTCCCAAAAGAGAAATTCTTCCCCATCTCCCAGTAATGATCCGATGCATTCTATAAATACTTTTCCCACCCATTTTAAAACAACTAAAAAATTTGTTAACTCCTGAACATATGATCGCCTCTAATCAACCCACCTAGGAGCAATCCTCCATCCTTCTCTCCAAACCCTTCAAACCGTTTTTTAATCTTAACAGACTTTGATCAGGAATTTGCAGCCTAGTGCCACTGGCATGTTGCCCACCCAAGTATCCTCCCAAAAGAGAAATTCTTCCCCATCTCCCAGTAATGATCCGATGCATTCTATAAATACTTTTCCCACCCATTTTAAAACATCTAAAAAATTTGTTGACTCCTGAACATATGATCCTTTTGCCTCTAATCAACCCACCTAGGAGCAATCCTCCATCCTTCTCTCCATATTTGCTAGATGTAAAAGTGCACAATAAAGTTCCACACTCTACCCCAAACCTCCTCCACCACCACTTGGAGAGGAGAACTTAATTCCTTTCACGAATCCGCTCAATAACAGTCACACATTCCTACCTAATTCCTTTCACGAATTCACTCAATACTAATTCCACCTTCCTCCTAAGGTTTTTGAAGCTCCCACCTTATAAGGTGGTATTAAAGCTGTTCCCTCTTCCTTCCCATAGGAAATCACATTGGATCTTCTTGAGTCATGATCCAAAACAAGGATAGATAATATGTCAAGGGGTTAGGGGAGTTGCTTTGATGAGGATGATTTGATCCCCCCACCAATCACAAATATGATTTTTTCCAAGCTGATCATTTTTTTTTTTCTCAGATCTCTCCCCCACCAGATCCCACATAGAAGCCGCCTTTGGGTTCACTCCAAGCAGCAAAACCAGGTAGCCAATGGAGGGCCACAACCTTACACCTAACTTTGATGTTAGACAATTTGTCAAATCAGATGGCCCACTCACGCTAGCTAGGGAATTTTTTTTCTGAGATTCACCCTTGGACAACAAGGTAGAATAAATTTCACGGTTATATTCGCATGTGAGGCTTTCTCTATTAGAGACTAATAGGGAACTTCCCTATGCGCACAAAGTCATTTTTGCATGATCCATGGCTGGTTTATTGAAGCAATTGATCTAATGGCCACTACCACGGATAGAATCAATAGACCGAAACACATACCACGTTGGAAGATCCAGAAAAAAAGTTGGAAGATCCAAATTCCAAGCCACCCAATGGTTGGCCGTTGTTCCATTGAATGTGGCTTGTTTGTAAATTTCTTCTTAATGCTTGTCCAGTTGAAGGGATTCGACATGGTCCATCCATGATCAGAGTCCTTGGTCTGGATTACAAAATCACAGAGTTAGTCTAGATCACAAAATCATTGACCCTCAGTCCCTCACTCCCTCCCCACCTACCTCTCTTACAAATTCTGTTTACAACCAGGAAGTTTCCTATTAGTCAATGAAAGATCTCCCTCCCTCCCCCAATCAATAATAAGAAATATAGTTTTGAACCTTGTGATTGGCAAAACAGGATTACCAAACCTCACATCAAAAGGCTGGGAAAAGGCTATGATGATGATGATGCTTTTCTAACAATTTTCTCATGGTTTTGACGAGCCAAAAAGGATACCATAATACCATAATCAATACTGGTGTGGAAGGGTTCAGGAAATGCAAAATCATAAACAAATTGAACCTGCAATTTCTCCGGTGTCTTTTTTCTGGGCTACGATGGCATACATAAGGACTACAGATGCCTCGATCCCTCACTCCATTTTATTACACTCTCTTCCCACTCTACATAATCTTGTCAATATATAGGAATAATAAGCATGGAATGTGATTATAAATAAATAAAATTATCTCTTAACTTACCTAGTTCTATCAACAGCAGATGCACCAGCCTGACCAGCAAGTTGACGCTTCCAAGCATACGCAACAACGGCCCCATCAGGACAAACAAGGGGCATATGCAAACCCCATGAATTACCGCGTGACCGAAGAGAGCCATTTAGAACTCCAGAAGCTTCCAGTTGCCTTCCTACCAACCAAAGAAACTGAAGGTTTAGCAGCAGTACAACACAATGATAGAACAAACTATTGCTTATTGCTCTAAAACAAAAGCCAAAATCTTTTAATTGATGAAGCAAATGGGAAAATGTACAATGTTTAGCCGACCAAAGAAGCACTTTGTGTTTGACTAGCATAATCATAGGTGGGCCCCAACTTTCTTTCACCTAGAATACTCATTTTGAAAGGAACCATTATTTTTTAAGAGCGCCATCATGAATACAACATCCCAAACCTCCCCATAAAACAACATTAGCCACAAGGTCAGCATATATCTTTTTTTCCCAATGTATGTGGACCGTTAAATGAACTCTGCCTGGTAGTGAATACATTAGCCGGTCCCAAGGCCATGAAAGGAGGCTTGATGTCAGGTTGGCATCCAGTCGTTGAAACTTTGCCAAGTTACCATTACAAGTCCTAGCTGACCCCAAACACGCTGCGCAAGGTTATGATGACTAGGAATGTGGACCATTAGCAAAACCGCCCATTTGCATACCACCAATAAGACAATTAATATTATGTGATGAGGATATTTTTTGTGATATGACCAAGAGATGATAGGTCTGTCAAGTGAATGGTTGTTTGCGCAGAGCATCACATATACCATGGGAATCTGTGTAAACAGTAACTACCTAATGCTTGGCCAAACAAACTGAAAATTTTGCTCGTCCCACCAACAAACAATCAATGCCCACCATATGGTGATGGAAATTGTTCATTATGGTGGGCTGTAATATGGATAAACCATGTTCTAAAAGCCTAATCCATTGGATGGTCCTCACCATAGGAAAGGTTGACATTCTCCCGTGGATCACCAGTTTTGTTGTTCTCAAACCATCCATTTGAAAGTCACCGATTGGATGGATAGGTTAGTTTGATAAGGAAGATTTTTTGTCAGGGCCCATCCCATGACAAGCCCCATAAAATGAATGGCATGGAGAACTAAAAGGCTTACTGTCAGCTGTTGAGCCTATAAAATAAGCTTTTGTTTGCAATAAGTATCATGCAATAGCAGTAGAAACACAACAATATGGATGGTTGCTAATTCATCTCTACATCTCCACCCAGCACATGGCATTTGTCTTGATTCTGCCAGGCTACCGTATGGATAGGACATATCCTGCCTGCATGAATTTCACCTATCGAATGCAGAACATCTTTTTTTTTAGCTTTAGCTCTTAAATTAGATGTCCACAGCAGTGGAAATGGGCCAAGCTTGGAAACGCCGGCAGGCCCAACAAGGCGAGTACCATGCAACTGAGCCTAACTCGAATTCATTTCATCTTTTGTAATAATAAAAAAATCACCCATTTCTCCTCCAACCCCTAGATCTAGGTTATTGAAGTCTCTAGAGATGATTATGGAACCTTCCATAAATTTATTAGTTTAATTAAAATATTTTACTAAAACCTATTAGTTTATTAAAAAATTAATCAGGTACCCATTCAGCATTTTGGATTTGATATTTATTGCAATTCTATGTCGCGCTTTTTTATCAAGTAATGAAACTTTTATTTAAAAAAGAGCCAAAAAGGTCATAGAAAATTACAGCCCAAACAAGAAACAGAGATCACAATTATCAAGGTCCTTTAGACAAGAGACCCATCCCACCACTTCTAGCTTTATCCTTCTAATAACATCCAGTACCGACCCAACCTTGTTTTAGAACCACCAACCATTTCTTTTCCCCTAAATGACCAAAATCTTGCCATGAAAACCAGCTGCCACACCTTCACTCCTTTCTTCCCAAGCTTTCCTCCACACCAAGACATTAGAAGCTCTTCAATTGCCTATAGCATAACCCATGACACGTTGAAAAGAGCAAGGAATTGACCCCACACCTCTTGGACAAATGGACACTGAACGAAAGATGACTAATCAATTCCGTATCTATCTTGCACATTACACAAATGTTGGGAAGCACCATAGAACTTTTCTGGAGGTTGTCGATTGTTAGCACCTTCTTCTTTCCTACTAACCACACAAAGGTTGTAACCTTGGAAGGGGCCCCATAGGACCAAAAGCTAGAAGTGAAACAGTGTCTCTTCCCAACCGTAGGACTTTGAAGCATATTATAAAATGAGACCTATCCATTTTCCAAACCAACGAGCCCTTTTCACCCAAGGATGGAAAGCAGTTCTGAGGCTGCTCTTGAAGTCTAACAAAGTCATCCACTTCCCCATCTAACAAATTTCTACGACATAGGAGAGGCTAGACAATTGCGTCTCCACATTGAGAGAAACAGCAAGCAACCAGAATGCTGCTATCCATAGGAGGGTGAGCTAATCGCAAAAACTCTTCCAAAAGCATCACATCCCCAAGCCACACATCATCCTAAAACCGAATCCTCTACTCATCCCCAATAGAGAAGCTAATTACCTCCCAAATCTTCTTTTTTTTCATTCTAGCAATCGCCTTCTATGATCCTGATGCCCAGTATAATGAGGATTCCTTAACCCACCATCCCCCTTCCTAAAACCCATACCTATTTGTCATTACCTTTCTACACAAACTGCCTTCATGCCGAACCTCCACACCCATTTGTCAAGTAATGCAAGGTTCATGTTTTCCAAGTCCCTTGTTCCACCCTTCAAACTTCCTCCCACCCTAGCAATGAAATTTCTACTTCTCATCTATGCCTTGCCACAAGAAATCCCGACACAACCTTTCCAATCTATCCAACACAACCTTCAAGCACTTAAAGAGAGACATGAAAAAATTGGCCAGTTAGATAAGAGTTGCTTTAATTAGCATCACCCAACCACCCGAAGACAAATAGTGGCTCTTCCAACATGATAGGTTCCTTTCAAGTTTGTCAATGACCCATCCCATTAGTGCTTTGTTGGCTTGCTGATGCAAAGGGGAAGACCCAAGTACGACGAAGGAAGAGCTCCCGCACCACAACCAAAGACCTCTACCAACCTATCTACCTCGACCTTTGACAAACGTACGCCCAACCATTCACTCATGGTAATGTTCATTTTCAACCCTTGATATTACTTCAAAAGCACCTTACAATTTTCCTTAAATTGTCCACCATCTCTGACTTCGTATTACAAAAGATAATAGTGTCATCGCCTCATTGGCAAACAGTGGTAAGATATCTGAAGGCCCATGTTATCGACCTAAAATCCACTGAAGAGGCCAACCAACTGACCCTTTTCCAACATTTTGCTAAGCACCTTTGCCACCACCACAAAGAGGAATGGAGAGAAAGGATCACTCTGCGATAAGCCCATTGAAGCATTGAAAAAGCCTTTGAGGGAACCGTAAACCAACACAGAAAATCTAGCCGATCGGATCAAACTTGAATCAATCATTGCCATATGTCCCAAACCCCAACCTCCCAAGCATGTAATCAAGAAACCCCCAATCAATGTGGTCATATGCTTTCTAAATGTGCAACTTACAGATAATGCCCTTTTTCCCTTCTCTATATCAGGAATCAGTGCTTTCTCAAGTCAACATGGTCATATATTGCGCATTAACCAGATTTTATCTTAAAATTAGATTGCAGTCTTCAGAAAAGTCCTAATGTTGTTTAGGGATTGGGCTCGTTAGGCTGGGGTTGTTCTCTTTAGGGTTTTAGCCAGCCTTGGGGGCTACATTTGCATAGTTTTCTTTGATTTTTTTTTTTTTGGTTTTTGTTTTTCTTTTCTTTTCCTTGTGCTATCTTCTTTTCTGTTCTTTTAATAAAATTTCATCTTTCAAAAAAAAAAAAAAAAAAATTTCTTAAAATTAGACCACAAACCAATTTCATTTTTTAAAATCTATGTACATTTAAACTTTTTTCCTCATGTTTTGAGAAAAAGGGGGTGCTTCGACCCATCTAGGCCGAGTCACCCAACTTGTCCAGAATGACACAACTCAGCACCAAACAAGTCCGCCTGAGTCTTAAAACCATGCTTCAGGTTGTCCATCTTTATCAAAGAAACAGTCCTACAGACAAACCTAACCATTCGATCAACGGCCAACAAACTTTATGGTCAGCATCAACAATGACTATGAAGACTCAATCATCAATTTGCACCAACGGAACCCACATTTGATTTCCATCAATTGCAAGACCCTTTTTTTCCCAATGAAACTGGTCAAAATCATCAATATAAGGCAGCTAGCCAGCAAACTGTCCAATGAAACTTCATCTTTTTTCCTCTCCCACTCCACAAATTTTGGTCATTTCTGCAATTGCCCAATTCATGAATTGAGATAAGGCAGCTAGCCAGCAAACTTCAGGAATTTCACGAAATTCATGAATTAGCTGGCATTTTGGACCGTCCGACACCTATATACCATTACAAGGTCATCAAAACTATATATATCTCGAAATAGGTGAATCAAAACGCGACCCGAATACTGAAAACCCTAACTCTAGGAGCAGAACTACAAAGGAAGGGAAATCTACCGACAGTACGGAGATCTTGAAGGTGCTGCCGCATCGAAGCTTCTTCCTTGAGGATCAAACGGAGAGGCTTGTCTGATTGGGAGTGAGGGTGGGCCGCTGCTGCTACGACGAAGAGAGCTTCCAGGAGGCGATCAGCGCCAAGGCGAATGTCAGCGATGAGACGGCCCGCCGACGATAGACGGTCCATGGCCAGTGCCACCTGCTTCGGCGGAGCCTCCGCCGTGGAGTCACCGGATTCCGGCGGACCGGTTGGGGTGGTGGTGGCGGCGGGCGGAGGGTGAGATTGCTGCATTTTTATTTCTCTCTCAGTCACTCCACGCCGGAGTTCTTATTCTCCTCTTCTATTCCTTTCTGCTTTTGAAGGTCTGTGCGAGTAAGTAAGAATAAGAAAGAGGGAGAGAACCTCGAAAGGTACTCGCGTTTTCAGTTTGTAAAAATGGGGCCATGGTTCGCTGATCCAGACCGTTCATTTATTAGTGCCACCATGGATGGACCATGATCCAAAACCCTCCAATACTGGAAGCTCCTAATCTGTCTAACTTGGGTCTTCTTTTTTATTTGAATATGGACCATTGGTAGAATTCCTACTTCCTGTACATGTAAAAATTAAAATCTACTCCATCCATCAAGTGGGTACTCTTTTTTTTTGCCAAACGTGTAAAAATCAGACTAGGGGGGAAAATGGGCCACACAAATGGGACCAATGTATACTCGCGGCTTCAGTGGATCCCTATGGGGCCCACCTTGATGTATGTACCTTACATCCATGCTGTCCATCCGTTTTTACAGATCATGTTAAGGTATGAATCCAAAAATGAATTAGATTCAATTCTTAGATGGACCACACTACAGGAAACGGTGGTGATTGAATACATACCACTAAAAACTTCTCGGGGGCGACGGGAATGTTTATTTTCCATCCAATCCGTTGATGAGGTCACAAAGACCTGGACAAAGGGACCATACAAATATCAGTTTGATCCAAAACTTTTAGATCTACCAAAATGTTTTTAGTGGTCAGTAATCAATATGTGGTGTGGTCCACCTAAGGTATATAAATCACAGTTGGCTCTACGGGGATCCGGGCCACCTGGATGTATCTTCGTTACATCCGCACTGTCCATACGTTTTGAAAGCTCATTTTATAGCATCGTTCCAAAAATTAAGAATATCCCAAGTCTTAGGTGGACCATACCCGTGGAAACGGTTGTGATTGAATACCCAATTTTAAAAACATCTTGGGAGCCATCAGAATATTTATTTGCCATCCGACCTGTTGATAAGGTCAAAAATACCTGTATGAAGTGACCACAGAAATATCAACCTGAAATGATCAATCACCACTGTTCCCATGGTGTGGTCCACATAAGATTTATATCTGCTTCGTTTTTTGGGTCATGTCCTAAAATGATCTTTCAAAACGTATGAACGGCTTGGATGGAATGGAGATACATCACGGTGGGATCCACTGTCAGGGATCCACCTACCTCTCGATCACGGAAGCCGCGCCCTCCGACTTCAGTCGGTGTGGCCCACCTATTTTTTGATTGGGCTGAGTTTTGTGTGAGTCAACAGATGAACGGATTTGATGAAAGATAAACACTCAATGGGCCCACATACAAAAGTGCGTGGAGTGGATTTTACACAAAACGTGGCCCAAAGTGAAAAAATTAACATTATTGACGAGTCCTTACTATATCATTTTTTTTCACCTTTGATAATTATCTCACTAAAGTAAATTTTTACGAGAGGTTAATTTTTTAACAAAAATACCCTGCTTATTAAGATAAAACAGCTGAAAAAAATAAGAGTATTTTTATAATCCTAATTCATCCGTATGAATAGTAGGCTACTTTGATATTTTAGTTTTTTTTTTGGGGTCAAATGAAAAAAGATATGTAATACGCCGGGTTTATACTAAAAAAAGTACCCCCAAGGATTATGTGTAATATAGGACTAAGGTCCACCGCAATATGATGGAGATGCACACCATTGATAAGCTCCTACATAGACCATTGATGAGGAAGTTGCACAGACTGCATCCATTGTCTATCCAAGACCGTTGATTTTGTGGGCAATTGATCAGGTGGGCTCGTTAACATGCCCTGGCCAGGAAATCAGGTGGGCCACAAATCAAGTGGGCACGTGCAAAAAGCCTGAAGTTAGAAGAAATGGACAATCTGAATTCGATGCACGTGACCCACCTGATGAACGCTCGTAGTGGCCCATTTGTAGAATGGCCCAGATTGCACCTTGAAGTAGACCCATCAGCAAAATTGAATGGATTGGATGATCCTCTCGTATCAAATGGTGGGCCCTGTTGAGAGTGTTGTAACGGCCATATTCAATGGAAATGGCCAATTATCAACGGTTAGGATCGTCTGATGTGGAAGATTTCTGGGCACCCAGATCCACAGGAAGGGGTCATCAGATGCACGTGGGAAGAAGAACACAGCTTGCTGAGCGAGATGCCATACATGTGGGTCCCACCCAATTGATCATTCTCTGTCTGAGTGCAGATTACAGATGTTTGTCCACCTTGACCACACATCACTGGTAAGATCGATCAAGATCTTAGGACCGTCCATTCACAACAATCTCAGGTAAGGCCCGATGATCAAGGGTTCGGATCATCAAAATTAGAGCCCCGCATGCATAAAACCCAATAAATCAGTGATTGATGCACTGCCAAGCCCATTCACCGTAGTGGATTTAGGTGAGACCCCGGCCTCACCCAAAACGGTGTGGCACTTACCGTTGGGGCCACCTTGATGTATGTAATCTGTATCCATGCCGTCCATCCGTTTTTCCAGATCATTTTAAGGTATTATGCCAAAAATGAAGTATATGAAACTATCAGGTGGACCATACCATACCATCGGAAACATTAGTGATTGAAGCCTCACCATTAAAAACTTCTTAGGGCACACCTTAATGTTTCCATAGTGTTTATTTGCCATCCAATCTATTTATAAGGTCACATAAGGCTAGATGAAGGGAAAAAATAATATCATCTTGATCCAAAACTTTTGTGGCCCACTAATGGACAATCACCACTGTTTCCTATGGTATGGTCCACCTGATAATTGGATCTGCTTTTTTGGGATAATGCCCTAAAATGATCTTGAAAAACAGGTCGACGGCGTGGATACATAATATATACATCAAGGTGGCCCCAGTGGTAAGGCCGTAAGGGTACTCCCCTCCATGGCATGGTGCTGCGGATTGGGTACTACGCCCACTAGAATCGGGCATTGAGTCGAACCGAGTTAGGGTTGACTCGGCTTGATTCGGTTTTGAAATAGGCTTGACCCAAAATCGATTTGACTTGATACCGAGTCCAGCATGCCTGACTCGATTCGAGTCCGTCTGGCCTGGACTGATCCAAACCGAGTCCGATCCGTTCAGAAGTACCAAGTCAGGTCAAGTTGGCATCGAGTCAGATTAAGTGATGAGGGAGGTAGAGACCGAGAGAGTGGAGAGGAGAGAGAGGAGGAGGGTGATGGTGGTGGGTGGTTGTCGAGCTTGGAAGATGAGGAGGATGAGGGAGGGAGAGAGAGAGGTCGAGCTTGGAAGATGAGGAGGATGAGGGAAGGAGAGAGATTTTGGGATCGGTTCAGAGTAGGGTGCGGCAGGTAGGTTTAGAGAGTCGGGTTTTGGATTGAGTCGGATCTAACCAAATCAAGTTTTGGGTCGAGTTACTAGGTAACTCGAACTCAACTCGGTTTGAGTTCGGATTGGGCGAAGTCTAATCGGTTCGGACCGACTCACCCATTCGGTTCAGGTCGATTCGGATCTGAACGAGTTGGACGAGTCGAGTTAGCCGAATCAAGTCGTCTGGTGCCCACCTCTAACCCCCACCAAGACCTAGCTAGAGACGGACGGTCTGGTCAGGGGTTCTATGAGTCCCACCATGATATATGTGCTTTATCCACACCGTCCATCTATTTTGATAGATCATTTTATAGCATGAACTCAAAAATCAGGTGGACCAAACCACAAGAAGCCATTGCGATAATGATGCCCACCGTTGAAACCTTCCTAGGGCCCAAACCTTCCTAGGGCCCACCATGATGTTTATCTAGCATCACACTTGTTCATAAGGTCACACTAGATTCTAGATGGGGCTAGTAAATATCCACGGTTGAAAAACAGGTGGCTCCCAAGACATTTTCAAAGTGGGTGTTCAATCCCCACTGCTTCTGCTTCCTCCTGTTGTGTGGTCCACTTAATCAAAATATCTTTAATTTAATTATTAAATATTGAGTTGGTCCACTTAATCAAAATATCTTTAATTTAATTATTAAATATTGAGTTACGTCGAGTAAAGACTCGATCCATCTTTCGAGTAAACCCAACCCAGCTAAACATCAAGTGAAATCTAGTTGGATTGCCATGGGGGCCCACCCATTTGTGGACATCATCATAGATGGAAATTTTATTCAACTACAACATCAATCAGATGATAGTATCCATCCTATTTGGAACCTTCAAATTAACATTCAGCACTGAAATTGCAGAAAATACGACCGTTGTTCTTCCTGGGCCATCCATGTTAGGGCCCACTACCTTGACAAGCCCCACTAATATCGCTCTTCCGAGCATTCCAAACCCGGTTGTGGGGATAAATATCCATTTCATTTGATTAAATGCAACCACTGCCAAATTTCAATCAAACTCCAAAATATAGAAATTCAGAATGTCAACACCATTATTACAAATATCAACAATGTTTTAAGAGTTCAAGCTCCTTGCGACTCATCTGAGTCAACTCAGACTTGATTTGAACTGAGTCAGAATTCAAAAATTGGGAGTGATTTGGACCGAGTCGTGCTTGACTCAGAACCAAGTGGGTCCGAGACGGGAAATTTTAAAACCATCACAACCATGCGAGGATGATAGCTAAAACAGGCATTTGTACATGAACATTCCTCAAACCCCAATGCTATTTATATGGAAAATTGCAGTGGACACAATCTGAACTCTCGATACTATTACATTGAAATATTTAGAAAGTTTTATTTAGATAATCTCCATGTCAACTATATTTAAGGAAGAAACAACAGACAGTTGTATATGGTTTTCGATCAAACCTTTTTCCTTCCAGTCGTGACCCACGAGCAGACCCCGCCAGCATTTTACATTACCTGCATGCATAATCCATTTCTCATTTGGGAAGTTCCAACTCCGACATATTACCTGCATGAATAATCCACTTCTCAAGTTCCAACTCCGACACACTTGGCTTACACAGAAATGCAAACAGCTAGATTTTGATCTGGTCAGGCAAGGAGGAAAAGAAAAAGAAAAAAGACCATCAATTTACTTTGTTCGTTGTGGCCCACCTGAATGTCCAAACTCATCAAAAGGTCATATCTCAGACCCATGTTTCATATTTGCATGTGTACCTGCATGTGGAATTAGCAAACCCCTCTGGTTCTTGAATCATGAAAGGTCATATCTCAGACCCATGTTTCATATTTGCATGTGTACCTGCATGTGGAATTAGCAAACCCCTCTGGTTCTTGAATCTTGAATTTTTTTTTATTTTTTTTTCCCAAACATCATCTGAAGTAATGTGTTCTTCTATATCTTTTAGTTAGGATCATCCAGGTTTTCCCATTACAGGTAATTTGGAAATGAGACCACAAGATCAATGAACTTTGTAGTTTCTCCTACTGAGGATAGTACAAAACATTGTTAAAAGAACTAAAGATGCTGCTCGAAAAACAAATATAGATTGTCACAGGCGAGGAAAACATGTTGGTAATGACATGTCGGATGTATTTATACACCCTTTGGTAATTTCTATAGCAGTGTACATAATCCGCATTCCCAAATAAATCTGAGGATTTGGGGAAAGCCCAAATCACTCCAGCAAAACATCCAAAGGAAGTCTGCTGACACAAAGGGCCGAGGGGAGGCTGAGAACAGGAGGCGGAATCTCAAGGTCCTTTCAATTGAGTGCAAGATGGTAGCGATCGTTTCTACCGCCTTCACAGGCTCAGGAAAACAACGGCACCAATCCAATAGTCAGGCACCAGGCTCAGAAGAATCAGCGACACAGACGGCACAAGAACCAGCCATCATCCATGTATGATTTCGATGAAGAGAATCAAAATCTCATCTCTTTCATCACCTCTCTAGTCAATGTTGTCAAATCACATATGCAATCATGTGCGGTCACATATGCCTATGCGCATATGCGATCGCACAATCGCATATGTGACCACGTATTTTTTGTTTTGTTTTTTTATTATTTAATTTTTTTGAAAATTTAAAAAAAAAATCAAAAAATATGGAAAAATTCAAAAAAAAATGTAAAAAAGAAGAAGAAATTAAGGGTAACTTTCCTAAGTTAATAAATAACTAATTTTACAAATTTAAAATATATTTGAGGGAAATAAAATCAATTAAACAATGAATTAAATGACAAATGCTTGAATCTTGATCTTTCAACTTCCAAGAGAGAGAGAGAGAGAGAGAGAGAGAGAGAGAGAGGCCACTTGGAAGTAGGAAAATATAAGAGAGAAAGATTAAGACCACTTGAAAGTAGGAAATATGAGAGAGAGAGAGAGAGAGAGAGAGAGAGAGAGAGAGAGAGAGAGAGGGAGAGATTAAGACCACTTGGAAGTAGGAAATATAAGAGAGAGAGAGAGAGAGAGAGAGAGAGATTAAGACCACTTAGAATTAAGAAATGTAAGAGAAGAATAGAGTAAAAGAGTTTTGGAGTGAGAATATTGTAAATGGGGGAGGTTTGGAAGCCTTCTTATAGACAAAAAGTTTTTATTTACAAAAAAAATATAAATAAATAAAATAATGTGCCAACCGTTGGCCAATATGCAATCACATATGCTGTATGCAATCGCATACGTCGCATATGTGATCGCATCGCATATGCAATATGCATATGGATATGCGCATATGCGGTCGCACATGACAACAATGCCTCTAGTATTGATGTTTCACTACAACAGTGAAGGAAAAAGGTCCTGGACCGTCATTGAGTGAGATGGTACAAAAGAATTTACAAATCATGGTCTAGTGGTCAGAATTCATTCAAAAGTCCTGGAAGAATCCTTTGATGGGGACATAAGAGGACCTACTCGGGTATACCAAAGACGGAGACGACCACCAACATCAACGCAACTTTCTTTGTGGATAGGATACAAGTTCCAAATAGGGCCCCCGGAGCCATTTTGAAGACCCCATGTGCATTGCATGTGTATCAGGAAGATCCCATTTTGGGATGATGCATGTGGGCTGCTTAAGAGACCATTTTAGTCATACGATTTTTATTTTGTTTCAATCCGACCGTTGGATCTTGTCGATCAGGCCATCGGGCCACCGAATCTTTCAGATTTGGGGCCCTTGCATTTTGATCTTGCTTCCCTTATTTTTTTTTTTTTTTTTTGTTACTTTTAGGATTTATTTGATGGTTAAGATTGATAATAAGTGTTTTAGTTTCCTTATTTTGGATGATGGGCCATTTCACTTAAGTGAGTGGCATAGTTGTAATTATTTCGAATTTTTATTATAAAAGCATAGGGAGAGGGTAGACGTCCAACCCTAGTGGAGATTTGAGAAGAATCTGGTAAATAATAAAATCCTCTTTGAGTTTTACAATCCTGAAATGTTGAGATATCTGTATAACATTAGGATAATTAGTGAAATCATGTTGAGATAATTCGGATAATTGATAATTGAAATGTTGAAAAATCTGGTAAATAATAAAATCCTGAAATGTTGAGATATCTGTATGGTTATACAATGGTAATGGAAAATATAATATTGTGAAGGGAGCTGACCCAATTGCCCGAGGCATAGGAGTTCTATCCTCCCCCCTCCAATCATTTTCCGTCGTAATAGAATAGATCAATGCGATCTGGACTGCCAACTCTTGGGATTCAGTATTGATTGGCCAGTAACAAACAACTTCCTTTACTGGACTACTCCGAACCATCCAATCAGATAAACTTTTTCTCATTGAATTTTAGCCACATTTTATTTTTCCCAATTCATTACATGGTTAGGACTGTCTCTGATCAGTATCCCTTTAAAAAAATTCTGATCTATTCACTATCGGACTTGTTCAATGTATGGTCCAAATCTCATTAACATGCACCACGTGTATGGTAAACAAGATCCAGAGGCACTGGATGAGCTCCCATTTTAAAGATCAATTCATAAAAGGTCAAGATGTAGAAAAATGCTTAAAGATTGATAAAAAGAATTACAAATCTATAAATAGCTGAATTAACTTGTGGAGAAGACATGTCTAGCACATACTATTGAAGCAAAAAGGGGCAGGCCTCATGCACAAGTCATCAATTAATTAGAGTTTTTAAACAAAAACCATTACAGTCCCAGTATTATCTCTTGCTCATTAGACCTCTGAATGTCAGTTGACTTTTTCTTTTTTTTTTAAAGGTAATGGGAATATATTAAAAGCACCAAAAAGAGAGAACGAACAGAGCTGCTGAGATAGCAGAGAGATAAAAATAAAAATAAAAATAAAAAATAAAAAAAAACTACTACAACAAACACCCAAGAAACAAAAAGTCAAAACCAGAAAGGGCAGGCACGTTCGGAACAGAGGTATCTTGCCAGCAATAGATGTTCTAGGTGACTATAATAATAATAATTTGATAAATTATTATTAAAATCATCTCTACACACTATATGTGTGTGTGTGTGTGTGTGTGTGTAGATAATGAACAACGAGGTTTTACTTCATTTACAGGTTTAGCTTGTATTGAATAACCCAGACACTAAGTAGTGATTCAAGGCAGAAGAATGCGAACCCAATGAAGTAAAAGATCTGTAGGCAAAAGAGGAAATCTGTTAGCAGGGGAGGAAATATGAGGTTCTGATAACTGTTGAATGCTTGAATCCCTTAGCAAGCAGCATGTAAAATATCTCCGCATTCGAAGTTGAGAATGCCTGAGTCAGAAACAAGTTCCTCCCTTCACCCAAGATAGACTCAAGCCAGTTGATTGAGAAGCATCCAAGAATAGGGATTCAGTGCTAGGAGCATGACACGACTCAGCTACAGACCAACAGTCCATGGGTTTCTGAACTTTTGTTAGCCATAAGAAACATTGTGTCTCAACCACTGCAATTTGATTGCTTGGCTGTGTTTGAGAGGGTGAAATGGATGGTACCAAAACCCATGGAGAGTATCAAAATAGCTACCTCATGGGACTCACATTGGCTGGATGAGGATTGAGGACACACCCAAAAATGACTAAAACAATCAGATAAGCCTCTGAAAACTCAATCAAGGTATCACCCAGGTTATGGGTGCACTTTTCATAGTACCTCACAGAGTTCAATTCTGAAGTCTTGAAACCTTTAGAAAGAAGATTACTAAAAGGCTGCACTGTCCATTGTCTTACAATTTTTATTAACCTTCATAATTGGGTTTATCAGCAACCCGTGTTCAAAGAGGTGGTGGCTAATGCAGTCAACCAAAGAATCTCTAAGGAGACTTGAAAGACTTGGGATCACATTTTGTATGTGTGATGCTCCTAGTTTCTCAAAGAAAAACTCCAATTACTGATAAAGAAATGATCCAGCAATATTTTGAGGAAATGAAGGAATAGTGCAGTAGCCCAGTGCTGTAATAAAAGCATCAAACTTACCCCAACCAAGGCGTGGTCGCCTAGAACATCTATTGCTGGCAAGATACCTCTGTTCCATCAAAAGAACAACCAAGGAGAAACCTCAGTAGACAATAACAGAAAATGGCAACGCCTCCATGAGAGTGAGTAGTAAAAATGTAAAATACTTTTTTTAAACCCTATACACTGTGCAATATGCCGATATCTGGTACTCATCCCCTTCATTATCCTTTGTCTCAACAATGTAATAAATAGACTAACACAAACTCTCATTCTTAGGTTAACGGCCTAGTTCTAAAACTCAATAACTCAACTTGAAACTCAGCCAAGTCAACTCGACTGGGCAAGATTTCAAGCCAAGTCTTTAGGGAACTTGATTCTCGCAGTGACTCAGTCCTGACTAAGCATGGTGAGTTGAGCCGAGTCACTCGCCCTGCCAATTCAGGTTTTTAATAAAATCTGAAAGGAACGACATAGGGAATTGTAACCGAGACACTCTACACTACACCTCTCGCACGTAGACCCCACCCGCAAGGTATGCATGGCTTTGGTGCTCGAGTCAAAAATTTTAATACCTATACCATATCTAATTTATTCTAAATATTCCTTCCAATTCCTAGAAGTTTTAATTTATATTTAATAGCTATCGAATCGAATTGGATCGTGTCTTCAAGTCGACCCAACCTGGATGAATATCGAATCGAGTTTTTGGGTTTCTAAACTATGGTTAATGGGAACCATTTTCAATAGAAGTGCATTGAGTCATTCAATGGCATCAAAGTGTACTTTCCCCCAAAGGTATTCTCAACTCTTTTATTATTCCTTGATGGTGTGAATAAACCTTCAGACATGGAACTTACAATGCATATAAAAGTACAACAAATTGCAGCGAAAAAAAAAAAAAAAGACAAAAAAAGAGGACTATAAACCAATGGGTATGAAGTTACCATTGGATGCAAGAACTTAACTTACGTCAGAGATTTCCCTTTGAAAATAATAGGAGGGGCCACAGAAGCAAAGATGCAGAAACCAATATGAAGCTGTAGGAAAATAAAGCAGCAGAAGTCAGGCATATGTCATTGTCTTTGGGCAGATAACAAGACATTCCAAGGTAGAAAGCCTATCTAAGATAAAATATGAAGGATAAAATATGAAGGAAAAAAATACCAGGTAGAAAAGGAAAAACCATCCAAATTTCAAAGCACTGTCCGTCCTGAAATGTTTCATATGATCGACAACCTCAGTCCTCGTTAAATAAATACACTCATGCACACACATATTAAGGGAAAAAATAGGAAAAGGCAAAACTAGCATGCAAGGACGAAATTATTTACATACAGTGGAAGGCAGATTCCTAAAAACCATAGAAACATATAACAATAGTACCTCATGGCACGATAAAGAGGGTGGTACCACAACACATCACCTCCTGGAACCCCTGATATAAAATAGATAACTTCGTGCAAGCCTTCTAATCATATTAAAGGTTAGTGATGCGACTTGTGTTGTGCCAGGTTAGGTTAGGCATGGTGAATCATGGTTTTAAGACTAACACAGACTTGTCCCAGTCGATTCGTATTCAGTAGTGCATAAACTGATTTTGATACCCTGACTTGGACGAACCGGGCCGATTCAGCCCCAACTAGGGTGACTCCCGACTTGACTAAGAGCCGAACAAGTCTATCTGAATCACCAGGTCTTCTAACCGGGGATTTAAATTTGGGTCAGGCAGACTCATCACCCCAGCCAACCCAAAGATGCACATTCAACCCAAGTAAACTCATCCCCAATCAACCAGAGTTTCAGACACCCATTACATGCAACTTGACATAAATTGTCTGAAGTACCATTACAGCAAAAAATAAAAAAGAGATTCAGGTTGGGTTCAGATTGGTTTATATGAAACCAATTTGGGCTCGAGCTTAGTGAGGACAGGATGAAAATTGGGTCAGTGCAGTTTGGGCCAACAACTGTGTTTTTTGGGAACGAATTCTGGTTGACCCTAATCTGAGTCAACCCAACTCAAGTTGCACCCCTATTAAGGGGTAGTTTGGCATGACAACATAGTCAGTAAAATTCCACCTATATAGGTTTAGAAATCCTCTACAGTAAGTCCACTGGTTCCACAGAATGCCAATGGTTCTTAATATCATGGCATTCAGCAACAACAAGGGTTATGTTCCTCTTCTTTCTTTTTTTGCTTGCTAGACATTCCCTGTTGTTAATGTGTGTGCATGCTACAAAACAATTATCACTGTCGCAGTTGATGTTTAACAATTCCCTGTTGATATTTTAAAAATTTGAGAGAGAGAGAAGCTCTTTTGAGTGAAGGAATTTTTCTCATTGTTTTCTACAGTTTTGAGAAACCTTGCCTTCCAATTGAATTGTCGAATGGTAGGGGCTTGATTGGTGGTGGATTTTCCATGTGCATTCTTCCTCTTTCTCTTCTCCAACAAGGTATTCTTTTTCTTTTCTTTCGTCCACTTTTTTCATTCCCTTACAACCTTCTCAACCCATCAAAACCCAACCCAAACCAATCCACCTTATCTCTCTTTCCCCTTACCTATCCACGTGTGGACCCGCACATGCACACGCACGCACGCACATGCATGTCCATACAAGCAGTCATGTGTGGGCCCCCGTTTGGTGTTTTCCCTCTTTGATTTTCCTCCAAACCTCTCCCTAATCCCTAGATCCTTTGAATCCTTAGAAACCCCATTCATAAATCCCCATCCATGAATCCAAAACCCTAATGAATATTTGAATTTTTTTGTGAAACTTTCCCAAATCAGAGTATTGATTGCATTATCGTCTATCCACGTGGTTAGTGCACTACCCATGCTAGATTGGAAGTCCCTACTTTCAAGTGAGCCACTCTTGAATTATTTTATATTTTTGCGCACCACGTATGTAATAACCTAGGACTTTTGTGTTATAAATCTGAATTTCTAAATCTATTATGTGGATATGTTTGATTTTATATGTTGACTGCTGAAATTAATGTGTAATTGATCTCTCATCTTGCATCCTAGGATAGTTTCCATCATCCTACATCATCTTTGCACACTCTCCAAAATTGTTTTGTTTTATCTATTAAGCCGGGGATGTCAGAGAAAGAAATTGGAAGTGTTGAACCAGAATCGCAGTGTCGATAAAGAGGATTTAGTGATTAAACTTCCGAATGATTACGAAGCCTGGATTTCTCCTACTCTACAGAGAGATACAGAACAATTCTTTATTGCAGTCAATCACCACCAGGATGAACTGTTTACGGGAATTCAGCAATGGTTAGACTGGTCTCTGTTTGGAGACAAGGAAGTTTGGTTTCAGATTTGGAATCTCCCTCTAGAGTTATGGATCAATGATTTAATTTTCTGGGATTGGGACTTGCATTGGATCAGTGGTGAGGATAGATCCTCACTCTGAAGGCAGCGAAAATATCTAGTTTGCTAAGATGCTAACTTGCATTGGATCATGTGGGGGGGGGGGGGTGTGTTTTATAAGGATCCGACCATCTCCTGAGTTTTGTTAAAATTGAAGTGGGAGATTTCAATTTAGAGGTGAGATTGGTGAGGGAAGAAATGCAACAAAGGATTTCAGAGACAGTTGAGTTTTCATGGCCCCGTCATGGCGGAAGGATTCCAATTGTGTGTTTACTATGTTTTCAAGATGGGGAATCAGCTGACCATCTCTTTATTCACTGTCCTTTTGCTTCAAAGATTTGGGTTTTTTTTTTCAATTTATTCAGAGTTCCATGGGCTGTTCCAAGCTCAATCAGTTCTTAGCTTGGCATGGAGGAGGCAAAGAGAAAGTCGGAAAGCAGGTCTGGCATTTGTGCTTACTAGCAGGGTAATGGTGCATTTGGTTGGAAAGGAACAATAGGTGTTTCAGAAATCGAAGGGGCCATCTCTCGGAAATTTTCAACCAGGAGAAAAGGAATGTTAAGCAATGGACGCAAGCAGCAAATATTCTAGTTTTAGATCAGTTTCTGGATAGTTAGTTAGAGTTGTAATAGGTTTTTAGGTGTGTTTTTCTTCTTTTCCTTTCTTCGTATTCTTTGGCTTCGGCCTTTTCTAATAAAATTGATTATCGCTTCAAAAACAACACACATTCAAATTAAAGAACCACATCTTAAGTAACCTGCTAATCAAGTTACACAGAGACAAATCCGAAAACTACTTCAAAACAAAATCCATCATGGAACCTATCTCAAAGCAATGACTAGTCCAATTTGGGCTTTTGAATACATGTAAGACTTACTAGCAAAGCGATATCGTCACCACATTTCTTAGATTCATGCCATTATATAATACACTAACCATATTATCTCACTTGAATGGTGTCAGACTCGCATGATATTTGGCTCGTCGCAAAGTAAATTCAACAAGCTCTCAAAAGACAGCATTTTCGTGTGTAATTCCAATGTCATTTGACCTTCAAAATAAATCCATACTTGTGTCATTTGTGTAACAAAAATGGGTACCAGAATAGAGAAGAAACTAATTGATTGGGCTTCCAAACATGTAGGTTTTAAACCAAGGTATTCCATAATGGTAACGGTGGCCGTTACAGCCACCACCGTTACCTTTACGATATGGGTCATAACGGCCGTTACGGGCCCCATAACAGCCATTATGGTCTCTTTTCTATTGAAAAAAGAAACTCAAACCTACATCTGCCTTGGGTGGTAGGCTCTTATGAGTTTCAACACCCGGTCAAGGGTTTGAGTATCCATAGGTGGTGAAATTCCACTAGCGTGAGTGTGTGGGGTGTGTGTGCATGTGTTAAAAAAAAAAAAAAAAAAAGAATCCAAAAAATCCATGTCCCGTAATAGACCACTGCGGGGTTGTTACAGCCTTTACACAGGGCGTAATGGGCCGTTAATGGCGGCTATGGGTCATGTTTTCCATAACAGCTGTTAGTCTGTTATGCCTGGTACCACCCCCTAACGTGTAACAGTTGCCACGATTACCATTACGTAACACCCTTTATGGCACACAATGCTTTAAACCCACTTCGGACTACGCCATCAGTTTCGCGTGCCCTTCAAAACTTGTAGCGGTGCCTTTGCAGGAAAGATGTTGCGCCCACATCTTCCCTAGCCATAAACGAAAAGTATCATGCCAAAAGGGTGGGGTTAGTAGCCCAGAGGGACATAACTTGGACAAGGTGGTGGTTCAAGTGCTCAAGAAGTTCAGTATAAATCTAGATATCATCACTGCACCAAAGGTCCACGAGTCTGCAATGTGGGGAAGCCATAGATTCTCATTGTCTTGTTCCTAGTTCCGTCTAGACAAGAACACACCTAGGACTCCCAGTGACATTTCTTCCTTGACATCTTTCCATAGGCTGCAAATTCTACCATATTCTGCATTTACATTTATATTATTAAATTTCAACTTTCATGGTATTAGAGAAAGTTCCTCCAATATTCTTGTATACATCAACAACCAAATGTCTTTTTTTTTTTTTTTTTTTTTGGGTTAGCTTGTTAGTACACACCCATGTCAGTACACACACTCCATGTTAGTCACCCCCACTAGGGATCGATACCAAGACCTCAAGTGTTGAAACGAGGTATCTCCACTCAGTCTGCCAGTTGAGCTATGGATCTGGGTGTCAACAACAAAATGTTTAATAACTACATTTGACACAGACGAACGATTGCAATAGAGATCCTGAAGGATGTCTATAGTGCACAACTACAAGAGGAATCCAAAGGCAGTAGAAAGCAGGAGTCACTTCTCACTGTTCATCCATAGGTTCCTTGAGGGATGGATGAACATGGAATTCAACTGATTTATTTTAAAATATGCAAAGGCGATCCATGCGTTTCTCCCAAAATGCCATAACTCGCTGAAAATCAGGGTTATGCATTCATAGTGGTGCAACTCGGGCAGGTTGGGTTGGGTTGGGTTGGGTTGGTTTGAGGGTCAAACCAAGCGCAGCCCAACCTCAAAAGGACCCAACCTACAGCCCGAACCAACCCAAATACATGTTGATTATTCCCAACGCAACCAAACCCGACCAAAATATGCTCAACCCAAACCCAACTCAAATTCAAATCAGGGTTGGCGTCTTCCAACCCGAACCCAACCGAGACAACCTGACCCAAACTCGGGTTGTGCCAAGCAGGTTCAGGTTGACCCGAACTCAAGTCGCAGCTCCATGTATCTGTGCCTTCGATGTCAAGGAAAACAATCATTGATCATCTTAATGGTTTATGGTAAGAATTGTAGTCCATTTTGTCAAATATGGACCCAAGGTTCTCCGGCCAACATCAAAAAGCTTGTTAATGCCATCACAGGTCACAAAAGCCTCACCCAAGAAGAACAGTGGCAAGAAATCATTAAGTTAACCAATCATGTTTGGAGATGACTTCAAATCCCTAGTGCTCTTTCAAAAGTGTATTGTTGGGGGAGGAGAACATTCTAGGAGTACTTTTCAAATAAAAGGAAGACATCTGCCACCAAACCACAACGGACATTGAAAATGAAGTGTGATTCTGCCGCAGTTGTCCATGTTGAGAATGAAGAGAGATTCTGCAGTAGTTGCTATAGTGTTGGTTGGCACTATCGAACTTGAAGCTTTGACCATTGACCATATCAAGCAATGGGCTTATTCTTATTCCTCTTGGGGTTTATCTGGCTGTATTGTTGTTGAGAGGATTGAGACAGATGTCACCGTTTTTGTCTGAGACCAGTGGAAGATCCTTTAAAGCTTTGGTTACATGGAAGGGCGTTGTGAGGTGGGAAGCTAGGGTTTCCAGTTTCTGCAGTTCCAGGGAAACCTTTCTTGAATTGGGATCTTATCCCAACCAAGTAGTCAAAATTGATCCACATTCTCTGGATGGAGAGGATATCAATGCTAGCCGCATCAAGATCCTGTCCAAAGAAAATTCTTGGCACATTCCTACTTTATCTCCTTGAAAGTCTTGGCAAAATCATTTTTGAGGTTCTTATCCAGAACGAGGATGCTGTAGAAGAGCCTTTCAGGGTTACCCATTTTAGCCAGATTAGAAACCCTATAGTGTGGGAAAATGAAATCAATTATAATTCTCATATCGCTGAAACCAATGGGTGGTTTGCAGGAAAGGACTTAAAGAAGGAAGATGAGTCATTAGGGCCTGTGGACCCCAGGCTGCATAGACAGGTAGCAACTTTTGTATTGCATCATCAGGGAGGGCCTGCGGCCAAGGTGGCACATGCCATACAGAGAGAGGATACAGAAAAGGCATTGAGACAGCTGGGTTGCAATCACTAGCAAAATTCAAATGTGAAGCGAACCTCTTGAAGACATTTTTGAATGATCATGAGAAATTCCCACATCCGCCTGCCATTCCAAAATATCGAAGGCAAAAAGGCAGGCTCTAAGTACGTGGTTACAAGGGAGCAGGAACCCAGATAAGATTGTACAGCTGCTCTCTTTGGAAATCCAGGGCATTCAAGATAGGAGTGTTATCAGAGATGACCAAGGAAATACCAAATTTGCCTTCTCAAGGCCCTGTGGTTTTGGAGACTAATAGGATAGAATAGAAGCAATCAAATGAGCTTGTGGAATTCTAAAGACACTTTGGGGTCTTTAGATCATCTCATTATCAATGGAGACACCAAGCATGTCATTCCCTGGGCTAACAGATCACCTTGGGCTCCTTGGAAGCATTGCTTTCGTGTAAATGAAATTAGAGGGTGATGTTTCCTATTTTGTTTCCTTTTATTCTAGTTCCAGAGGGGCTAATTCCGTGGCAGATGACTTGGCCTAAAGTAGTGTAGCCAAGGCTTCCTTGCTTTTAGCTATTCTTATCCATTCCTTGATGGATAGAATGTTTTTTTTTTTTTTTTTGAAAGATGGAATCAAAGAATCCTTTTTTCTTGAATGGATAGAAATTTAATAAAATTCATGTTGCTTAAATTTAGAAAAGAAAAATATTACACCTAACCAGGCATGGATGGAAGACATGCCGACAAGATTGAATGGTAATACTTCAAGTTGTGCTTAATAGACTTGAAATTCAAGCTGAGTGGTAGGGAAATACTAGAATATCTAATCCAATTCTACTGAAGCACAATAGATGATATAAAAATAACTGAACCTGCTTGCATAATTATGAGTCTTCCTCTTAATACATAAACCCATATGGAAAAAACAAAATCTCTCTGTTACAATAGTATGCTTCCAGAATGTGGAAGAAGCCACCAAATTCAAAATAGTGAAGGTCTATAACTTATATAGCCCAGTAACCAACAAACATCTAGTGACACTCAGAAAATTGCCTAATTAGAAAAAGAAAAAGAAAATTGTTTAGAAACACAAAACAGCTTATTATATAATGAAACAACAAGCACCTCACTGGAGGCTGCATCATTCATCAACCTCAGCCCTGATCTCTCTCAGCAGCTCCTCCTTGTACTCGTCAAACGTCCCAGGGAATGTTCTTGCTGTCCCATTTTCTACAACCCATATTTCACTCTTCTCTTCATCCTCACATACACGAGATATTAGCCTCGAGTCATGACTAACCAAGACAACCCCTCCAGTGAACTCTTCCAGGGCTTCAGCTAATGCATCAATGCTCTGCATATCTAAATGGTTTGTAGGCTCATCCAATAGCAAGATATGGGGCTTAGACATGGAAATTGAAGTGAAAACAACACGCGACTTCTGACCCCCTGACAGCTTGGCAATAGGTGTTAGGTGGTTATGGCTTGGGAGGCCGAATTTCCCAAGCTTCGCACGGACAGCCTCCTGTTTGCTGAGCCCTTCCTGTTCCGGATGGAGCCGGAGAAGATACTGAACTGGTGTCTCTTCCATTGTCAAGAGGTCAACAAAATGCTGGGAGTATCTGCCAATCCTAAGCTTTTGACTCCTCCGAACCTCACCCTCCGTGGGAACCAAATCACCAGCGAGCAGATTGAGAAGAGTCGATTTACCCGCTCCGTTGGGCCCCACGATTGCGACTCTCGTCCCCATATCGATGCCCACATCAACATTTGATAGCCTGAAATCCTCCCTGTTGGGATAACTGAAACTGACTTCTATTAGCTGCAATAGCGGCGGCGTGAGCTCAGTGGGCTCAGGGAAGTGGAACTCCACGCTGTAATCCCTCCATCTCTTAGGAGCCTCTGGCGCCAGCTCATCATCATCCACCTTGCCCTTGGCCTTGTTTTTCGAAGCTTCTTTGGCAGCAGCGAATTTGGCCCGGTCCTTGACCTTCTCTTGCTGAACCCGGTTACCTGTCCTCTTTGCAGCCTTGACTTGCTTGTCATAGATCTCAAACTTCTTATTCATCTCCTTGCGCTTCTGCTCATAGCCACTCTCAAAATCATCGAAATTGCCCCGGTAGAAATGGAGTTTCTCATCGTGGAGGTGGATGATCTCATTGCAGACAGTGTTGAGGAAGTCACGGTCGTGGGATACCACAACCAGAGTCTTCTTCCAACGGCAAAGGTACTCTTCTAACCAAAGGACAGCCCTGAGATCAAGATGGTTCGTGGGTTCATCCAGCAGTAGCAGGGTGGGCTGGACAAACAGGGCCCGGGCCAAGGAGATCCTCATCCTCCAGCCGCCACTGAAGGACCGGGTGGCACGCTCCTGCATCTTCTTCGTGAAACCCAGACCGGCAAGGATCTTGGATGCCTGAGAGTCTGCTGCATCGGAATCCATCAGCTGCAACTGCTCGTACAGCTCTGAAAGCTTAGCCCCCACATCATCGCCATCTTCATCCTCATTGGCAGCAGCGGACGAGTCCTGCAACGCAGCCACCTCCTGGCGAAGCTTGATGAGCTCTTCGTTAGCAGACACAACGGCTTCCAGCGCAGTCCTGTCATCGCCTACCACCTCCTGCTCGACCAATAGCACATCAATGTTCTTGGGAACAGGTATCTTCCTCCAAGCAAGTAACTTCAAGAGGGTTGATTTCCCCTTGCCATTGGGGCCAACAAGGCCATACCGCTTCCCATGAGAGATCTTAACCGACGCATTCTTAAGCAGCTCCTTACCACGGGCAGACACAGAGAAATTCTCAACAGTGATGTCCTTGACATTGGCATCCGCAGCCGCACCTCCATCGCCATCAAGAACCGAAGCCCGGCTTCCGATCACGACCGTAAAGGCATCCCTGTCGTCACGGAGAGCCTCCTTTCGTGTGACCTCGGCAGCATAGGCAGCAAGCTGATCTTTCTTCTCCCGCTTCTTCATCTCCTTGTCCGTTACAGTGAGCTCAACAGAAACAGCTGGCCTCGCGGACCGACGGGATGGCTGCGGCGGGCCACTGTCGGAGTCTTGATCGACAGGTTCGATGTCATCATCCTCATCAGAGGGAGGGAGATCGATGCCATCGGTGTAGGAATTAGCCTTGGCAGAGGAAGACGACGACTTGGGTTTGTCGCGCTTCTTGGGTTTTTCGGGCTTTTGGTCCATGCTAGCAAGCATGGCCGATACAGATAGCTTCTTCTTCGGAGCAGCTCCTCCTCCTTCCTTGGGTTTCGACGCTCCTATACTCTCCTCCGTCTTCTTCTTCCCCATCTCGATATGCTAGGGTTAGGGTTAGGGTTTCCTCGTCGCAGATCTAGGGTTAAGGTTTCCTTCCTGCTCGAAGATCTACGGTCGCAGATCAAAACCCTCCCTCTCTCTCTCTCTCGATCGGACGGAGTTGCTGCCGTGAGGCTTTGATCTCTGTATCTGTCTGATTGTCTCTCTGTGTCTCTCTATATATATAGGAAACGGATTGGCTACTCCCCTGCCACCAGCCTCGTGGCTGGTGGTCGGTGCTCCGTGGGCCCCACCATGATGTATGTGTTTCATCCATTCCGTTCATTCATTTTTACATATCATTTTGGAGATTTATCCCACAAACCGAGAGGGATATAAATCTCAGGTGGACCACACCACAGGAAAACAATAGTTATTGGATATCCACCATTAAAATTCTCCTGAGGCCCAATGTACTGTTTATTTGACATCAAATCTCTTGATTAGGTCATACAGACCCAGATGAAGGGAAAAAACAAATATCATCTTGATCCAAAACTTTTATAGCCCCCAAAAAGTTTTTAACGGTAGACGTTCATTCAACATTGTTTCCTGTAACGTGGCCCATTTTAGATTGGAATATACCTAATTTTTTTGTTTCATAGCATTAAATGATCTATAGAAATAGATGGACGGCATGGATGAAACACATAAATCATTTTGGAGCCAATCCGTTTCCATATGTATAAAAATAGAACTCGTGGGGTTAGGATGCATTACGCAGAACTTCCTGCGACGGAGAGATAGGTGGGGTCCACCGTTATGTTTGTGACAAATCCACCCCGTACACTCGTTTTTTCAGATCATGTTAGGACCTGAGCCAAAAAATGAGGCAGATCTAAAACCCAGGTGTACCGCACGATAGAAAAAAGTGGATAAAGAAATGCCTATCGTTAAAACCTCCCCAGTGTTTACTATTATGTTTATATGCCATCCAAGCCGTTCATAAGGTCATTGTTACGAGGATGAACTGAAAAGTAAAAACATTAGCCTGATCAAAGGCTTCTATGGCCTCATGAATGTTTCAACGGTGGACGTTCATTCCTCACTGTTTCATGTTACGCAGCCCACTTGAGTTCTGGATTTCCTGTGTTTTTGGACTATTTCCTAACATGACCGGAAAAAACGGACGGACAGAGTGGATTTCTCGCAAGCATCACGATGGCCCCACTTTAACTTTCTCCTTTGGTTGGCGATCCGCGTCCAGACTCGGAGTCGGAAGCGTGTGGTGTGCCTCACACCACCGACGTCAGTAGTGTGTTGACGTCACCAAGTTTGTAGGCCCACAGCTATAGATGCTCAATTATCATTGCTTTCTGGTGTCGTCCACTTAAGCTTTGTATATATATTATTAGATGGCCGGGTTGGATATAACACATACATGATACGGTAGGACCCACGTAATTTAGTGAGTCAACACATCACGGAGGTCGGTGGTGTGAAACAGTGCAGTCGACGGACGCGGATTAGATACTGACAGGTTGAGTAGCGAGTCGGCTACTGAAGTGACGTCACCAAGTCCCGTAGACCGCACTATGATGTATGTGCTGTATTCACACCGTTCATCCATTTTGAGATATCATTTTAGGGCATGAGTAAAAAAACGAGGCAGATAAAAAGCTATGGTGGACCTCACCATAGAAAACAGTGAGAGAGTGATTCCCACTGTTGAAACTATCCTAAGGCCCACCATAATATTTATTTAAAATCTAACTTATTCAAAAGTTAAAAAGGACATGAAATAAGAGAAAATACAAATATCAGCTTCATTTAAAACTTTTGTGGCCTTTAGAAGTTTTTAATGGTTGGCATCACTGTCCCCACTATTTTCTGTGCTGGGGTCCACTAGAGTCTTGGATTTAACTCACTCTTTAAATATTGCCCTAAAATGATCTCTCCATATGCATGAAAGGTGTGGATACAAAACATATATCATGGTGGGGCCCATTGAACTTGGTGACGTCACTTCAGTAGCGAATCTGGCTACTCAACTTGTCAGTAGCTAATCCGGGCCTGCAATCTGCTTCCCTCGGATTAGGTGAGGGGCCGGCCTCACCAGGTACGGTGTGGCCATGTGGGTGGGGCCTACCTTCATGTATTTTTAGTATATCCATGCCGTCCATCCGTTTTTTTTTTCGGATGTTCATGAGACTTAAAACAAATCACATTCAATTTTTGTTGATAATTTTATATAGATTGATGTAAATTCTGTATAATATGGAAACCGAAAAAATCACGATAATAAAAATTAAGGACAGGCTGAAGCACGTCTGAAAACGTTGTCCTTAAAGTGTTATTTGCCCTTACTCAATTGAATTGAGTAAGCTGATAGGTTACAGGCAAATAGCTTCTAGGATACGACGAGCCTGGTGTGGGTCTGCGTTCAGCAAACACGAAGGCCCACCTATTGGAACTCAATTACACAATTTCTGGCAGTATTACAATATAGAGAAAATCCCAAAGAAAGAAAAAGAAAGAGAAAAATTGGTTTTGACTACTGCTCTAGTCAGTTCAAATCTTCAACTATTGGTTCAGTTGAACCGTCCTAGACCACACCGCTGGTCTGTTCTTTAAGCTAAGGTTCAAGCTTTGCTATGTTGCTAGAAGCACTAGAGTATTTTAATTGAGAGGGGATGGCTGTCTCAGTTCGTATGGGTTTACTGGAGTGAGTTGAGATGGTTTGGAAACCCATACAGGCCCTCCTTTTATAGGCTATGGTGGCTAGGGGATTATGGTCCAGAAACTTAAATTCCATTAAGTCATTTCTAGCTGTTGAAAAACTAGCCGTTTTATGGCCGTTTTCTGACCGTTGTGCATGGACCATTAATCTGCCTTTGCATCTAATGTTGTGAGGCAATGACTAGCCGTTTTTTTCGACATTGGGCTAGCCATGCAAAGCGATTCTGGTAGGGTCTGCACTAATGGCTCACCATTATAGTTCACTGCAATGTGACTCTTTTCGATCGATCTATATATCTACTGAGAGATTTCTCTCTCAGTTCTCTAGTCTCTCTGCCAACCAGCCACCCACCTAAGCCACATAGTCGCACACGTCTCGCTCCGGTTTGCTCAAGGTCGCGAATGAGCGACCCTCTGGGAGGTGCGAAGTGCAAAGTGCGCCACTAGCGCCTCTACAGCCACACTGCCTCATATGCCCACGCCCTCGCACCGAGCCCGAGCTCGAGCGAGCGCGCGAACTACGAAGGTAAATATTATAATACTCCATTGTTTTTATTTAAACCAATTTTCTTTCTCTTCCCTTTCCCATGTGGGACTATTCCCAAAAACCCACAAAAAGGTGTTTTTCAAAACAATTTTTATATATTATTTTATTATTAATATATTTTTATTAAAATCAATATTTTGCAACAATTTTAAGATGAATCACACCATTAGAAATAGTGGTGATTGAACGCCAATCATTAAAAACTTCCTAGGTGTGGTACACCTGAGATTTTGTCTGTTTTATTTTTTGTCTCATGCTCTAAAAAAATCTGTAAAAACGGATGAACGGAATAGATATACCATATATACATAAAGGTGGGCCCCACCATCGGGGCTGGCCCGCACCCAACTAACCCTAGAAAAGTTCCGTGGACCTCTGTGATGTATGTGTTTCATCCATGCTGTCCATCCATTTTTACCGATCATTTTAAGGCATGAGCCCAAAAATGAAGAAGATTTAAATCTCAGGTGGACCACACCATAGGAAATAATGGTGATTGAACAACCACCGTTAAAAACTTTTTGGGGCCTTAAAAGTTTTGAATCAAGCTGATATTTGAGAGTTCCCTTCATCCAGGTCTGCGTAACCTTGCCAACAGGTTGGATGTAAAATAAACATCACGGTGGGCCTTAGGAAGCTTTTAATGGTGGGCATTCAATCACCACTGTTCATGTGGTGTGCTCCAACCGTCATTTGGATTTACCTCATTTTTGGGTTCATGCCCTAAAATGAGCTGAAAAAATGGGTGAACGGCGTGGATAAGACCCATACATTATGGTGGGGTCCACAAAGCTTTTCCACCAGTCGTGGGTCGCATCTTTGCACATTACACCCTGTTTTTCAATTCTGACAAGTGGGGCCCATTTTTCGGCAATCCATATCATTGGTCTGTTCCATCTCACCGTTGATGAACTATGCCCCAAAAAAATCCTCCATATGACATTCTCAACTTTAGACCCGGAATCCATATATGGACGATTAAGAAAAGAAATTTAATAATGGTCCGCATTCCCAGGGTCCACCGTGATGTTTATATTCCATCCAAACCGTTCACAAGGTCATTCGCACTAGGATGAATTGAAAACACATAAATATTGCCCCACCAATACTTCAATGGTAGCCATTTCCTTGCCCACTTTTTTATGTCGTGTGGCCCACTTGATTTTCGGATCTGCCACATTTTTGGGCCAATGTCCTTTAAAAATAATAATAATAATAATAATAATTTACACATGCGCACACACCCCACACACGCTGGTGAAATTTCACCACCTATGGGTACTCGAACCCTCGACGGAGTTGAAACTCTTGAGAGTCTACCACCGGGACAAGTTAGGCCAATGTCCTAACATGAGCTGGTAAAACAAATGGATGAGGTAGATTTCTCACGAACATCACGGTGGTCCCTACCTAGCTTCCAACGCGTCTGTTGTCACCTCCCTAAATTCCGATGCCCAAGTAGTTAAAAGAAAAATACCGCTGAAATAATATAATGTGTACTAAATTTAACTTCATTGATAGTTTTTTTTTTATATGCATCGGAATTCAAACTAAACCTAAAAAATAGAACTGAATTGAAATTCAAACTAAATCTAATTTGCTGGAAAAAAAAATATAATAATAGAAGCCCGCCTGCTCGTAGTATTCCAGCTATGCACCTGTGCATTTTTTTGTAATAAGGTGAGTATAACAAATAACCTATTAGGACAATTTCTTACCCAAAATTTAAAATATACATATTATATCAAATTCTTATAAACAATAGAGAATATAAAATATGGATATTAAAAGAACATGAATATAGGCAGTGGAATCATAAATATGTTATGCATGTGATATTTTACACGTGTAACAATTGAAAAATAAATACATCAGGGAGCCCAAATTTCCTCCAAAAATTCATTTTACTGTAAAAAACCTTCTAGTAATGAAAGGCGGTGATTTTTCTTTAAAGAATGAACATTTAGGTATCAAAAGGATTATTATTATTATTTTTTTAATCATAAACCGAAACTTACATTCGGTATAAACCTCTTCCCTTTTTTTTTAAGAAGAATTTTCTTAGATTTTTTTTTCCCAGTAAAAATCCATCCGAAACTTCAGCTGTCTTAAATTATGAATCAGCCATAAAACATCCATGTTATGAAGGCCTAAGAATGATAGCAAGGACCCCAAACCATGATGCACATGCTCATCCATGTAGATTGTTTGATTTTATCAAAAGGGCACAGCCACACAGGGCAAGGTATTCTGGAACAGTAACAATGGCCTTAACGGCCACCACCGTCACCTTTACGATATGGGTCATAACGGCCGTTATAGTCTATTTTTTTAATTTTATTTTATTAAAAAATAAATAAATAAATAAATAACCGAAAACCCGTATTTGCCCCGTAACAGACCATTACAGGGCCATTAGAACCTAATGGGTCGTTACAGGGCCTAACGGCAGTTATAAGTCATTTTTTTCCATGATGGCCATTACGACACTGTAACAAGTAACAGTTGCCACCATTACCTTTATGTAACTGCCTTTACAGCCCTAGCAATCATTATGACACACCATGGCAAAGGGCTACTATTGATCCTAATGGCCAGAAAATGGATACATAAAATGAAAATTTTGAAATTGGGTAATGATCCGAATTCTACATAGCCAAAAGTAAAATGCTCATCTGATTGGTTATACCATCATTTTTAAGATGGGTCTCCATAATATTCATGAGTTCTCCAAAACGACGATCTTTTTCTAACCAAGACGCAAATACACTAATTGTAAGAATGTAACAGCTTACTCCAACCAGAAAGATATCCATGCATATAGAGATCGAATGTACCGTATGACCGAAATGTGATTAGTTGCAATTCAAAATGAATAATGCGCAACCATGCGTCTCAACCGCCGCCGCCAATGTCTGTTTTCGTATCTCACATCGTTTTCCACTCCAAACTTCAGTGCATTTACATGAAAGTTTTCTCAAGTATTGAGTAGGAAGCGCCTTTGCTAGATCCTTCAGCTTTGCAGAAATTACTGTTTTCTCCGGGTTTAGGTTGAAAAATGAAAGATAGATTTCACCTAAACAAGCAAAATATAAGTGATGAGATAAGAGGAAAGACCTGTCTCCAAAAAGACTTGAAAACAACCTCAAGTTGTAAAAATGAAATGAAGGGCGCGTTTGGGGGACAACCAAAACTAGGCTCGTTTCATTTCTGCCTGCAAAGGCATTTTCTGCAAACATCATGGGGTGGGCTCAGGTAGTGCCTACGGTGGTGTCGGATAGATGTGGGGCCCAGTGATGTGTTCATGAAATCCAACCCGCCCATTAAATGGGTCACTCAAAAACCGCCCAGCCCCCAATAATAGGAGGGTTTTCTGAGGTGTCACATCTGATGGATGGGTTGGATGGTGCGAATACATCATGTGGGCGCCACATCTGGCATCACTCGAAAGGGCCTCTCTACTAAAAAATCAGGCCCGTTGGATAACAAGTGGGCCACAGTAATGGATGCAATCTGAATTATCGGCTCTATTACATTGAAATATTTTGAAAGTTTTATTCAGATAGTCTCCATTTCAATTATTTTTAAGAAACAATAGATATAGTACGATATGGTTATCAATCAAACCTTTCCTTCCAGTTGCAACCCACGAGCGGACCCCACCAGCATTTACAATACCTGCATGAATAATCCACTTCTCATCTGGTAAATACCAACTCTGACACACTTGGCTTACACAGCAAATCAAACGACTAGACATACGTTACCTTTTTCTATTCCCATTGTTGCACATAGACCAGAATAACTGTTCGCAAGGGTTCCATCATGGTTTAGCTCCCACAGCTGTTGATGTTAGATTAATTAGTTTCCAGAAAATGCAGATAATGAAAATAAGGTGACTTTAGTTGCCGAAAAAAGTGAAACTTATAGAAAGGAGGACCCGGATGGTGTGTGGTGAATGTTAATACAAACAGAGTAGTAAATCAGTTGTGGTCAAAAATGATACGGACGGCAACACATATTGCCTATTGGTATTCATATTATTGTTTGAAAACCCGAAATCTGAACTTGATATTTAATAGTTATAAAGTATAACTTGTTGATTGTATCATCTGAAATCTGATACAAACAATGCCTCCATAATTTAAGTTTTTCTAAGACCACACATGGACACGTGCCAACTTCGCACATGTTTAGGACATCTGAGTGGCACATTATCCGGATACCCAATAAATCAGTCCATTTATCAGGCAGTCATTTCCCATATTTTCCTTCACGTGTTGCCCACCCGATGAATTGACAAGCCTCATTCATGGGCCAGGTCATTTACATGGTGGGGCCCAACTGCTACCTAGCCACGCTAGCATATGAAGAAGAGAATTTCAGCATATGAAAGATCCCATAAGTTACGTTTTCCTTTCAACATGTGTTGATATTGGAATGTTACCTCTCCAGAATTTGTATGAAACTTACAACGAAAACTGTACTGGGGGCCTGCTTGGATTGTAAGAATCCAAAAGGCAGATTTTGGAAAGGAAAACGTCACATCTGAGGAAAATTGTAGATAAGGAAATCCTCAAAGAATACTAAAAAGGTTATATGTTTTATTTTCCATGATTTCTAGGGAAATGTGGAATGGTCAATGATCAAAAAGAGAATTCTATCACATCATTTGCAGAAGGGGTTTTCTTTTCCAGGGTTACTTGTTGGATTCCACAAATCCAAACAGCCCTTGATTAAAAAAAATCTTAGTGAGCATTGGTTGCACCAGATATAATGAAATTTCAAAACATCTAGTGCAAACAAACACGCCCGTAACTAAGTCAAGCTTCATATAGAGGCTCTCGATGGTAATATGAATCTTGTTTTAATTTGGATACGACAACGTACCTGGTTGGTAACCCACTTGCAAGGGGATAACGAACTCTGTTTCAAAACATGTGAAGCCTGCTTTCTGTCTGTAGAAGCATCGAGGCAAAATTCCGTCGGAGCCATCACTGATAAATGAAACTTACCTTGATATTTTTGTTTGTAGATAATCTCTTCATCCCTACATCAGCAAATGAAAATATGCTATGAATAGAAAATACCCACTAATTCCTATTTGGTTCAAGGTAGAGTCTTCCTTACGATATCAAAAGAGGTTGTCTTTTGTATAGACAAAATGGTGGCCGATCATTACTTCCCAAGCTATCTTTCCAGCAGATCTGATCGAGCTCTCCATCATGACTTTCAATAACCCATCCTTTCGCCTTGCGATCCTTGCAGCTAGTAAGACTCATCATGCCATTATCGGCTGTATTCACATTCGTCAAGCTTCTAGAATGATCAACGATGTGATCGAAATTTCCGAAATGTCTTGCAGTGATGTGAGGAAACTGAAAACCACAATCGTTGCATGCGGAGAACACAAATGGGTTAAGATATTAGTCATTATTCTATCTGGTAAACAATTTATGAGTACAAATAACTATGAAAAAATATAAGACTCTCGACTCATGGATATGCTGTATGTGTGGTTTTAGATCATGTGGTGGGGACAACCCATGATTGGTAATCTAGATTCTAGACTGTTGATGTGATGGGACCCACTATGGATTTGTCCAAGATGGATCAATACTAGCTCTTAACTCAGTGTCCTAAAATAGAAGATTGAGAAAATAAATACAGGAATATTCCACATTGAAGGTGGGACGTCAGATGAAAATTCCGTTATCAGTCAATTACATGGATTTAAATATTATTATGTTGTCCAATTCGACTTAGTTTTGCCCAGTTGTTTCTGTTCTGGACCGCAACAAAACAAGACATGGGAGAATGAAATGGAATGAGTTGGAGCAAACCTTACTGGTTTTGGGCTCAAAGTGAGTCACACTCAGAAACTGCTATTCAAATCCATGGTTGAGGATCATATAATTCCTCAATATTAATGAAGATGCTGTTTCACAATAATGATTACACTTGCAGGCAAAAGAAGGGTTTTCTTATTGGGAGGAATCAAATAATAAAATGGAAATGATACCTCCTTGTTATTCTTGCTGAAAGTATTTATTTCCAGTATGGTAGGATTTGTGATGAGATTGAAGGTAGTCTCATCAATCTGCCTCATATCTCCTCCAAATATGATTGGGGACTTGCCCATTGACCATAGAGTCATCTGAAAGCAAAAAAAGGAGGAAAAGAGAAGAAGAATTGCATTGTCACAATGCTAAAATTAAATAATATGATGAAATCATGTAAGATGTGATTTGCATACCTGAGTTTTTTGCTCATCAAGAGTGAGGTTACATTTTCTGTGTGGACCAACGTTAGTACCTATTCCACACATAAGCATCTAGGTTACTAAACTATTACATACTACTCTTTTAAATGGTTATGATCTGAAAAACCACGAAAAGAGAACAAAATGACAGAACGAAATAACTACTTTTGCGGCGGATCAACTAACATATACTCCAGCAATAATCACCAAGACCTAATTCCACTTCTGAATTTGTATACTTTGAATAGTATAGAAGTCTATGATGCCCAAATATGGAATCTTGGACAATACAAATATGGGTATCACATTCAACATGTTGGTTTCATGAAAAATAGCGATGAGCTCATGAAAATCAAAAAGAGAAAATCGTAAGATAGGATGGGGTGAAACTGCATCCAAAAAATATTCTACATTCTATCCAATACTAGTATTGGTATTGCATCATGGCAACAACGATACCCAAAAGAGCTACAAGATATGACTTTCCAGTCCGTATTGGCTTTCTTTGGACATGCACTACCAAGACTGTATTGGTTCTCCAACATTCTATCTAATACTAGTATTGGTATTGCATCGTGGCAACAAGATACCCCAAGCATTCGACATTCAATTACCAAGACTGGTTTCTTTTTAGAGAAATTATCACATACAGCCCAAGCATCTGTAAGTCGACTTTCACCCATTTACGTCCTGCCAATATGTCACATGTAGGAAATCTGATTCTAGCAAAAGGCTGGCACCTCCATGAAGATCACTTGGCATAAAAATCAGGTTGATCCACTCAAAGGGTGGGCCACACCTGTACATCAAGTCATGTCATCAGCTCTCCATCAATTCCGGCCTTCTGTCCCACTCAATGAGTAGCTTGCACCAGGTAACCAGTATGGTGAGGCGCTCCTTTGGCACAGCTTGGATATCCTACATATGTGACACATTGGCAGGAAAGAAAGGCGTATATGACTGTACATCATCATTTCTCGTCTTTCGTTGCTTTTTTCAATTTTATATTTTATGGTGTGTTTGGTCGCACGCAATATCAGCTGAGTCTATTACCCTGATCCGTCAGCCAGCCCAAAGGAAGCATGTCCAAGTCTGGCCATGATTTCCCCTTCAGACCCTCAGCTCCTATTAAATGAGAATTAGCAAAGTCCCTAAACAAGCAAATACACAACACATTTATAATAACAACAATAAAAGATAAATTCAAATTTAAAGATGTTCATTTTGTTGGATTTTTGCCATACCTTGATACATTAAAGTGAGTTTCCACATCTACCCATGAATCCCAGTCATCTCCAGTTACTCTGTACATGTTCACAAGATGATGCACTTCTGCAGCCATGGCTGGTGTCACACTGGTCCCGGGAGAGAGAGAATACACAATAGGACGGTCGAGCTTTTTCAAAACCTACAAAAGTTGAGACACGATGACGATGATATTGCTCCGTGTAATACCTCTTCCCTCAATGATGATATTTCTCTATGTAATATATCTTCCCTCTGTAGTCTTTAATCAATTGAATGGATTTCTACTAGAATATTTAAACTGGCTGAGTGTTGACTTCTTACCTCCGAAACAAAATGTATCTCATCTACATTCAAATCCTGGCCAAAGACACAATCATGCTTCACTGCAAAAAATAAATTTTAAAAACATTAAAATAAAAAGAATGTGCGAACTTTGTGACTATTGAGAGTGAGGTTGCTAATTATAAACAATAGCTTCTACTCACAGCCACGTGGTAATGCAGAACAAATGAACCACATCCAAACATGCATTAGGTGGGACCATGTATATAGGTGCCTAATCCAAAAAGTCAGGTGGCTGCACATGTATGTGAACATGCACCCTTGGGCGGTCACTTCAACCGTCTATTCTTTTCATACACGTATGGCCAACCTGACGGCTTGACCGGCCTTATTTTTGGATGCCCCAGGGCCCACCTGATGGGCTGTTTGGATGTGGCACACTTTTAGGTGGGCATGTAGATTTAGGAAAACCTCATTGAGCCATGTATTGTTGGTGCCTTGTCCAAAAAAAAAAAAAACAGATAGATCCAATCATCACATGGCCACACATGTACATGAATTTGGATTTTTGGGGTAATACTTTAACCGTCCAGTCTTTTCATACACATGTGGCCTACCCAATGATTGGACCAGCCTGATTTTTGGATGCGCCAGGGCCCACCTGATGCACCGTTTGGATGTGTCACTCTTTAAGGTGGGCATGTAGAACTAAGAAGCCTCATCTAACCATGCATTTTGGCTTGACAAATCAGGCAACTGACCAAACAGAAAATTCGTACTGTACATAATTGTGGGTATTGAATTCTGTAAGTCACTCAACATGTGAGCAAAAGATCAGACATGGTACAGACTAGATTCTTAATATCATACAGGTTTAGGTATCATCATTTGGATATCCTTCGATTTACGGTGCTTTTGGTTGCACCCAAATATCATGATATTTGGTGCAACAAAATGCACCTATTTGGATTAGTGGAAACCCAAAAGTAGATGAGGAAAGGAAAAAATCACATCTGAGGAAAACTATGGAAAAGGAAAGGTTTCGTTTTCTTTAATCCCAAGAGTTACGGCCCTTTATAGAGGAAACCTGAGGAAAAGGAAATCGGGTTCCTCAATCCTCCTGTCTTTGGCAAACGAGGGAAACTGTTACTTCTAAGAAAATCAATTCATATTTTGCTCAGTAGTGATAGAAATTCATATAAATCAAGCTGTTCCAACTAACAAACACTGAATTACCAAAATCAACATCCCAATCCGCATACTGTTGATACAGTGACCTCAAGAAGGCTCTGCCGGCTCCCAAATCAGTGTCAACGCTCATAAAACCCTGATCCATCCACACACAACGTTTCTCTCGCAACCCAATATCTTGTGCAAGCCATTGTTTGCCTGACTCCACGTAGGGACCCCCCTAACAAACACAAATGACGGTTCAGGCAGTAAATGTGAAAGATTTACCAGATCATATCAGTTGATTTTTAGGGAAGAGCTAACTGGTAGTTCTGGTTGTGGACATGTCTTATGATCTTGCAATATGGAGGCAATCATCACAATGTAGAGGCTGCATGCATGGTTTTACGACTCAGCAACTCAGACCAACTCATCCGATCCCAAGTCTAGCAGCTTGGCTGAGTTGGGGGATGACTCAGCTGAGTTGGACTGAATCACTCCCATTTGCAATACTGACTCATGGTGTCAAACTGGATCAGTCTCGACCGAGTCTGAAATCTACTCAGGTGAGTCACATCCAAATTGCGCAAGTTGTCAATCCATGGACACAGGTCTAATCCCGGTTTAATAATGATGATGATGTGGATGACAATGACAATGATTCTTTGATTATAGTAATGACAAGTGCTAGGACTAACGGATATTAAAGCAAACAAACAAATGAATAAAAGAAAAAAGAAAATTTATGGTGTAGAGGAGAAAGACCTTGAGTATGTCTAAGATGGGGGTGTTGGCATTGACTGCCTGCGTACTGATTCCTCTCATCACATGAATCCCAAACTTCAAACCCATGTCATGCACCTTCTTGGCTACTTCCTTGAACCCCTTGCCGCCTCTCGAGGAAGGCCATCTATCGGGATCAGGGATGACCCTTCCCCATTCATCGATCACATCGAATCCCAGCGAATTCACGTATGCACCCGGTACCTTCCTTCTATACCACAGGTAGTCCACCACAACATACTACAAAAATTGAACGAGAAAAGAACAGTTATTTTAACTGTCAAGACTCATGAGTAGTGATTTTCAGTTGGGTTCTCATTAGAGACGCGCTCCAATGGGATTGGTGCCACCGTAAGCTTACAGTGGTACAGCCTATATGCGGGGGCCCACGTGATGCACGAAGGCCATCCAACCATCCCACGTGATCCAGGGGTAACATGCATGTGACGGATAGGTTGGATTCCATTCATGCATCACATGGGCCCCACACCTGCCCTGCATGACTGTAGCTTATAGTGGTACTGGTACCACTAGAACCAGTGTTACCTAGACACTGCCAAGTGCTGAAGTGTCCTAAAGTGTCCGGCACGGAGAAACTTCAAAAATCTAGTCATGGGGACACTTCTGCAAACAAATAAATAATAATTTATAAATTTTAAAAAATAATGAAAGCATTAAATAAAAAGGAAAAAAGAATATTGATGTAGTTCTAATAGAAGCAAACTACTAGCAGTTTAAACTAACAAATAATTGCTTAACAATAGTACTATACATAAAAAATCATGGATACTCATCTCAAGAAATAGTGCTTTTTATGAAAATCGCTTGTTCTAAAAGAACAATACTTTTTTTGTTATACTGGTCATGGTACCTTGGAAATGAACTAGAATAGAGAAGCATGTACTTTTTTGTTATGAGAGAGAGAGAGAGAGAGAGAGAGAGAGAGAGACCTTACAGGTAATGTTCAAGAACAAGAGAATGGAGGCAAGATTGAGGGTTAAGACAGAGAGATCTTTGGCTCAACAAAATAAAATTACATAATAAAAGAAATCGAGGAAGGTAAAATCTTTGTGCAGAAAAATTTTGTGCACCTCATGTGAAGTGTCCAACATGCAGCACTTTTCAATGACATAACTAGGACACTTTGTCTAAACAAAATTTCAAGTGTCGTGATTGTGTCCAAGAGTCCCCTAGAGTCAGCATGGCAAAATCCTGGAAAGTAGAAGTGCCCAGGTAACACTGACCGAAGTTATTCATTTTCTTTACCTCATATCCGTGAGATGAAAGCCTCTTAGAGACTAACTCTGCATTTTGTAGGAATTCTTCTTCAGAGACAGTCCAACAAAAGGAATCGTAGGAATTCCAACCTCTAGGAGGGAAGTGAGCATGTTCTTGTGTCACTGACAAGGCTTGAGCTGATCCCCTGAAATGGGTTTCCTTTATCAGCATAAATCAAACGTGAAAGAAATACAAAGCAACAAGTAATTCCAGGAAATGGGATTCAGCATGCATTGCATAAAACTGATGCATCATTGTTGTATGGTCTCTGACTAGACAGCGTCATATGGCTTATCAGTCAACACCGTATTGTTGCTGGCATTTCTGCCTTCACTTACCCATTTTGCAATTTCAATTTTTGCTTGTCATGAGAAGGGATGCAAGCTGGTTTACAATTTCTACTATATTATCATGCAGAGTCAAGCTTTTGCCAACATATCAAGTGAACCACAAGTAACAGAACATTTCCCTATGTATTGGTGATAGGACCAGTACAAGCTCTGTGCTATTGTATTGCTAAAAAATAGAAAAGGAGGGTATATGTATCAAAAAGGAAGAATCTAAAAGATGGCACCCTCTCTTTATTTAGCCTTTACTGCATGAAAATTATGAACCCAGCCTTTGAAAACCAGGAAGTCAGACCCGCTCAGTCAACCAACATGCCAAGACTCGAACAAGCCGGCCCATCAATCTGGCCTAATCTTATAAATTTTGACCAAGTTTAAAAAGAACAAAAAATAATTTATGGGAAGAACGGATTATCTTTTATGAAAAGCCAAAAGAGTTCAGCCTTATTATATTCTTTTAAGATCATGATATTTCAGGGTGTGTTTGGTTGCACCAAAGATCATGATATTTCATGATTAATCAATCTAATTTAGTGCAAAAAAAAAAAAAAAAAATGAAATATCATGATATCTAGTGAAACCAAACAAACCTTTTAAAGGTTTAATTAAATATTTTAAAAAACACGAAAATCTTGATAAACAATGTGGTAAGTGATGCAAGACGGAATGATCTAACCTAATATAATGCCATGAAATTAAAAGACAGATTAACTAGAGCAATGGAACGACAAAATAAAGCTAATTTAACATAAATTCAGAAATTTCATATTCATGACGTGTCCAAATTCAAGCCTATGACAGTCCCGTAATGCGAATCTCATAAATTATTGATTAACCGGACCTATGGGAGATAGAACCCCCATCCTATCATAGAATGGTTGAGGTTTTGATGGGGACATTACGCGCGCACGCGCGCACACGCCTCCTCCCTACGCACGCACGCAAGGAAGAGGGCCCCACCATCAATCTGGATCGATGACGATGTCTAGGGAGGGCCTCCTAGTTATAAGACTAAGTTTTGGTTCGTTGGAGTGGGCCCAATAGTCAAGTAAAACCCATCGGGGGTTCTCATGATCGTGGCCCACTAGTCTGATTAGTCTCATATTTTAGGTTTTATTTATTAATGTTATTTAGAATATCATGGACGGTTTAGATTTCTTTGATTAGTTTTTATTTTTGTTTACTCCATCGCCAAGTAATAGGTTGCGCACGTGGCGCGAGTTTTGCGGTATAAGGTTTTCTTATAAATAGGCACCCCTTGTAGCTTTTTGATTCATTGAATATTAATAAAAATTCCTGCATTTTTCTACTCATCTGAGTTCTTGAGTTGTGGAAATCCAATTGGGTGTGAAGCCCTCCCTTCTTCAAAGGGTTGACTACCGTGGTTCGAAGTCACATCTATCCCGATTCACCTCCATCTTCTACCATCTATATTTCTCATCTCATATAATCATCTATGATTCAAATCCATTCTTTATTACAGCGGTTTTCCTCTTTACAGCAGAATTTCAGATTTTGGCCCTACGGGAAGGCTGAAACTTCGGCAGAGCACCACGCACAGACCACACATCGGATCGTCACGAAACTCGGAGGTTTTGAAGCTCTCCCCTGGCCAACCAGAGCCAAGGAAATGCTTTCCGCATTCGGCGCCCCCTCGCACGTGCGGCCAGGCCCCTGTGCAAGTGTGTCGGGCCTGGCCCGCTGTTCGCACGCGGAAACTGTCTCCATGTTCAAGTTTCCTGCCTATTTTACTCCTCTCATACCTATTTTCCCTAACCCTAACTTAGATTGCATTACTTTCAATTTATTTGCCCATTTTCTAATCTTAAGGTTCTCTGAACTGAAACTAGTGAATCCCTTGGATTATGGACTGGTTGTTGTGCATGTGTGGATGAGTTTTACTTCCCTTTGAGTACCGTTTGGCTCATAATATTTATTAATCCAGCCCTAACATGTGTAGGCCTGGACCCCGCACAGATTCCCCTTGCTTGAATGTTTGAATTTTTGTGTAGGATGTGAAAATTTTATGTGAATGTTTTTGAATTAATTTGATCTAAAGCCTGAGATCTTGCATATCGTAGTTAATTTTCATGTCCTGCATCAGGTTTTGGGAGGTTTCGGGTTGGGATCTCAGATTTTGGGTTAAGGGATTTAGGATTTAGAGTTTTTAGAATTGGGAATGTGGGTTTCAGGAATTAGGGATTTATGATTTGACCAAAGGATTTTCAAATTTCGGGGATTGGATATCTAAAGTTTTGATAATCAAGGGGTGGAGAATTAGGATTTTGAAAATTAGGGTTTGTGGATTAAGATTTGGGATTCATGTAATTTTCCCAAAACGGAAACTTAGTGATACAACAAATGCAACTTATATCACCTGTTTATACTCCACTCGCCATAGAAGAGTCTAAAATCCCTAGTTTGCATCTTTACCCAAACTACTTGCTTTAGAGACTCTCACACTACCCTACGTCATATAGCAACTCGGGCAATCCAGCAAATTAGTGCAAAATTTGGGCGAGTGCAATAGAAATAAGCTGATCCTTGCACAGACCAGAGTGTTATGACTTGGATTGAGGACTGAGACACATACATCAAAAAGAAAGTATGCAATTCAAATGAGATAGATAAATTGTTTTCAATTCGTAATTGAGGTTACACAAAATCGGAGTTAGAAAAGGGGGTAGGTTTCATCTGAAAAGTACTCTGTCGCTGTCGGGGTAACTATATTCTATATTAAGTTAATTGTGTATCGTACAATAAACGAATACAATTTGTATATGTGTTCCCAGAAAACATTTCATTCGCGATAATAAAAAGCTAGACCAGTACAGTCTCTCTCCGATCCAAGCCAACTTGGTCGATTTCCGAGTCAGCTCGCCTAGTTCCTAAACAATGCTCTCCTTCAACACCTATGGGACCAAAAGAATTAAAAATAGAAAATAAAAAAATGAAGATTCAAGCAATTCCCTGAAATGGGCTTTTATTTATTCAGTGTTAGTTGATGAACATACATCCACCAAACTCCTATAAAACTAATAATAAACATAGAAGTAAAGGATTCAAAATCGATTCCCGGGTCGGACCAACCAGATCTTGAGTCGAATCATCTCATTCCTGCATCAACTCGCCGAATTTTCAAACAATGCCTACTAAAAATAACATAAAATTCGACCAAATGATCCTAAACAGGCAGCACGACATGGTGTCCCGATTTTTGGTTTGGATGCCCCCCTCCCTCTTATCCAATTCGCAGACGACATGCTGATCATGGTGGAAGCAACCTCAGAAGCGATTGAAAATCTTCATACCACCTTGAAATGTTTTTGAGGCGGTCTCGGGTCTGCAAATCAACATGTCCAAATCAAAAATTCTAGGCATAAACATCACTGATATGGAACTCTCCTCCTTCGTCGGCTATCTAGGCTGTTTGCCGGCTTCCTTCCCTTCATCTTTCGTTGGCCTTCCTCTCACTATAGGTCCGCCTCCGATATCCATGTGGGACAAAGTAGTTGAAAATTTCCATAGGTCTCTTGCTAGGTGGAAGTGTCGTTATCTGTCGATGGGAGGTAGGTTGACCCTCATAAAAGTTGCCCTATCCAATCTCCCAATTTATTTTATGTCGCTCTTTAGATGCCCCGCTTCAGTCCTGAAAAGAATCGACAACCTTAGAAGAGGTTTTCTCTGGTGTGGCAAGGAGAACCAGAAAAAACTTCACCTTATGGACTGGAAAGATGTTTGTAAACATTTTTGAGACGGCGGTGCGAGCATAAGAAATCTTAGAATCATGAACAGGGCTCTTTTGGGGAAATGGATCTGGAGGATGGGATCTGAACGGAATGCTCTTTGGAAGAAGATCATTTTAGGCAAGTACGACTCGACTCAGGGTGGCTGGTGGCCCAAGGACTCTACTACTTATAGAGCTTCCTTTGTCTGGAGGGGCATTCAGCTCTTAAAAACAGTGGTCACTGAAAACATCGCTTTCAATCTGGGAAATGGAGCAGCAATCAAGTTCTAGGAGGACCAATGGGTGGGAGATAGCACCCTAAGGAATAGATTCCCCCTTATCTTTAACATCGCCACTGACAAAGATAACATGGTTGCTAATCAGTACGTCTTTTCTTCAGAAGGTGTGGTTTGGGACATCCCTTGCGTCAGAAATCTCCACGAATGGGAGCTAAATGAGTATGTGGAACTGCTAGTATGTTTACCTAATGTGATGCCACAGCCGTCTGCCACAGATAGCATTTTATGGAAAAAAGAGACTTCTGGAAAATTTATAGTTAACTCACTTTACTCCATTCTCGCCCCTCCCCCGTCCCCGTCGATTCACCCGTTTGTCTGGAAATATTCATCCCCCCCTCCCCATAGGTCTCTTGCTAGGTGGAAGTGCCGTTATATGTCAATGGGAGGTAGGTTGACCCTCATAAAAGTTGCCCTGTCCAATCTCCCAATTTATTTAATGTCGCTCTTTAGATGCCTCGCTTCAGTCCTGAAAAGAATCGACAACCTTAGAAGAGGTTTTCTCTAGTGCGGCAAGGAGAACCAGAAAAAACTTCACCTTAAGGATTGGAAAGATGCTTGTAAAACATTTTCGAGACAGCGGTGCGAGCATAAGAAATCTTAGAATCATGAACAGGGCTCTTTTGGGGAAATGGATCTGGAGGATGGGATCTGAACGGAATGCTCTTTGGAAGAAGATCATTTTAGGCAAGTACGGCTCAACTCAGGGTGGCTGGTGGCCCAAGTACTCCACTACTTATAGAGCTTCCTTTGTCTGGAGGGGCATTCAGCGCTTAAAAACAATGGTCACTGAAAACATCGCTTTCAGTCTGGGAAATGGAGCAACAATCAGGTTCTGGGAGGACCAATGGGTGGGAGATAACACCCTAAGGAATAGATTCCCCCTTATCTTTAATATCGCCGCTGACAAAGATAACATGGTTGCTAATCAGTACGTCTTTTCTTCAGAAGGTGTGGTTTGGGACATCCCTTGCGTCAGAAATCTCCACGAATGGGAGATAAATGAGTATGTGGAACTGCTGGTATGTTTGTCTAATGTGATGCCACAGCCGTCTGCCACAGATAGCATTTTATGGAAAAAAGAGACTTCTGGAAAATTTACAGTTAACTCACTTTACTCCATTCTGGCCCCTCCCCCGTCCCCGTCGATTCAGGCCCCCCCAAATATATCTGTTTTGCTTGGCTGGCGACCAACAACTGGATCTTAACAACTAACAATTTGAAGAAAAGAGGAATGCAGTTGGTCAACATTTGTTTATGCTGTATGAAGAATGAGGAATCAGTGGATCATCTCCTTGTACTCTTTCCTTTCATATCCCAAATCTAAAGGGATTTCTTCTCCCGTTTCAATATCAGTGGATGTACTCCGAGTTCTGCCTCTTCTATGATGGCTTACTGGCATGGCTTTAAACTGGGTAAAACCAATTCCCATATATGGAGGATCGCTATTCTTGCCATCTGGTGGGCAATTTGGAAGGAAAGAAATGATAGATGTTTCAATAACGTCCAGAGATCGGCTCAATCCGTTGGTTCTTTTGCTAAATATATGATCATTGAATGGGTCTTTAATGTAATGGGTCTCAAGGATCATAACCTTTTATTTTTGGGTTTTTAGGCTCTTGGCACTGCTACCTCAGCAGTCCTTTTTTGTTTCCTTTTTTCTTAATACAATCCCGTTACTTTTAATAAATAAATAAATAAAACATAAAATTCAGACGATTTCCCAAAATGGGTCCTTAATTCTTCATTTCAGCCTTAGAACCAACCAGATCTTGAGTCCCCGAAATTTTAAAGAAAACATAAATTCAGACAATTTCCCAAAATGGGTTCTTCTTAACTCTTCATTTCAGCATTATTTTCATGCCACTGATTAATACCCATCTACCAAACTCCTTAGAACCAACCAGATCTTGAGTTGCCAAATTTTTAAACAATGCCTACTAAAAAATTAAAAAAAAAAAAAAAAAAAACATAAATTCAGACAATTTCCCAAAATGGGTTCTTCTTAATTCTTCATTTCAGAATTATTTTCATGCCACTGATTAAAACCGTGGAACAGAGAAGGAAATAATTCACAGCCGATTCCCTGGTCAACTCACTGAGCTTTTCAACATTTTTCTTGTTTGAAATGTAACAGTAGCATGGATTGAACCCTGCATTACTCACACACACTGCACTATCTCTACCAACCTATCTAATGAGGATTCAACAATGCTCCTACAAAACAACAAGGCCTTTTTTTAATTTTTAACAAAGATTCAGACAATTCCTGAAATGGGTTTTTCATTATCCAGCATATGATTCATGAAACTGATGAAACATTCCACTAAACTCCCATAAAACCATCAATCCAAATAATTCAAAGCTTCATATAGTTCCATCAAATGTTTTTTTTTAAATTATTCTAATAAATAAGCAATAAATAATTCAAACCTTTGAAACAGTAGTCCGAAGAAGCAGCATAAGAAGAAGAAGAGAAGTGGGCCCGCATCAGAGGCGATCATGGCCATTGGTTTTTTTCTCTCTCTGTGGTTTCTTCAGAGAGAGAGAGAGGTATTTTTTTTCTTTTTCTTCTGGGTTTTTATAGAGAGAGAGAGCTGCTGAAGTGAAGAAGTGGGTGTTGAGATCGAGAGACGGAGATCTGAAGGGGAGGAGGTGGAACACCATATGTAGAGCACAAATCTCCACGGTACACATCATAGAGTTTTATATCAATCTCGTCCGTTCATATAGTGGAATCAATCATTCATAGATTAAATTTTAAGAAATCACACCGACTAAAATAATCATTCCCTTATGACCGGTGGATATCAATAAAAATGTATTTAAAAATCATAAAGTTTAAGAAACTTCTGAAAATTTCAAAATTTTTATAACATATAAGAAAATAGTTCTATTTTACAGTAGATGGATGGACCCGATTTATTTTATCATGATTTCAAATGTACTTATCAGAGAGAGCTCTACTTTATTTTACTTCTTCCGAGTGTACAGTATCATTATTATTCGTGCGTGTCGGACTGAAGTTCGTGTTTTCAAAAGTCAAGTGCAGATCTGTTCATTGCGGCGAAGGTGGATTTTTCTGGACGAGATTGCGTCCTGCCCCTGCCCGTGTTCAGCTGGGAACGGGCAGGAGATTTGAGTGACTATCGTGATGTATGGGTTTTATCCACACCGTCCATCTATTTTTTTTTTATCATTTAAAGGTAAAAAATTAAAAATGAGGCAGATCAAAGGCTCAGGTGGACCACACAATGGGGATTAAACTCTTGCTATTGAAAACTTCTCATGGCCACAGAAGTTTTGGATGGAGCTGATATTTGTGTTTTCTCTTCGTCCATATCTACGTAGCTTTACGAAGGAAACGGATTGGCTACTCCCCCTGCCGCCAGCCCCGTGGTTGGTGGTCGGTGTTATGTGGGCCCTACCATGATGTATGTGTTTCATCCATTCCCTTCATCCATTTTTAAAGATCATTTTAGGCTTGTTTCATCCATTCCCGTCATCTATTATTAAAGATCATTTTAGGCTTAATATAAAAAATTAGAGGTATATAAATTTCAGGTAGCCCACACCACATGAAAACAATAGTGATTGGATATCCACCATTAAAATCCTCCTAAGGCCCACTGTTTATTTGATATCCAATTTGTTGATTAGGTCATACAGGCTAGATGATGAGGAAAATCAAAAATAAGCTTAGTCCAAATCTTTTATGCCCCAAAAATGTTTTTAATGGTCAACACTCATTCAACACTGTTTCCTGTAATGAGGTCCACCTGAGATTGGGATATATCTCATTTTTGGTCTCATAACGTAAAATGATATGTAAAAATAGATGGACAGCATGGATGAAACACATACATCATAGTGGGGCAACGGAGCACCGACACCAGCCACGGGGCTGGTGTCAGGGGGAGTATAAATATCACGGTGGGCCCTAGAAAGTTTCAACGGTGAAAATCTGGCTGGTGTCAGGGGGAGTATAAATATCACGGTGGGCCCTAGAAAGTTTCAACGGTGAAAATCATTATCGCCGCTTCTTCCTGTGGTGTGGTCCACTTGAGACTTTTATCTGCCTCAGTTTTGGTCTTGCATGGTAACCTATACATCAACGTGCCCATTCGAATCTCCTACCCGTTCCTAGCTGGAGACAGGTGGGGATGGACGCAATCCGCGCCCGATTTTTCTTTCCAAAAATGCCCCTCCGAATTGAATTTGAATCTTTATAATGTGGCCAGTTATTTGATACTCCGGCACTGTATGACGCCTGATACACAGGCACTTCTCATAAAAATCACACGTGAAATATATTAAACAATTAGAGTGATATAGACCAAAAACCGGCTGCTGTTGAACCATTTCTCAAAAACCGCTCATAATTTTCACCGTTATACGTTAAACCGTATCCTGTTAACAGAAATACCCTCAACCGTACGTGGGGCCTACCATGTTGTTTTTGAGAAATCCATGCCGTTCATATATTTTTCAGCTCATTTTAAGCACGAACCCAAAAATTAAGCAATCCGAATCTCAAAGTAGGCCTTATGATGGCCCCAAGAATTTTCAACGGTGGTGTTCATTCCCCACTGTTTCCTGTCATTTGGCACACTGAAGTTTGGTACTGGCCTTACTTTTGAGCCCAATCCATAAAATGATTTGGAAAATTAGATGTACAGAATAGATTTGTCACAAACATCTTGTGGCCCACCATTGTTTCAATGGAGGGCATTTAATTCCCATTGTTTCGTATAAGTGGGACCCACTTAGGCTTTTGTATTAGCCTTATTTTTTGTCCAACGCACTAAAATAAGGTGAAAAAATAAATGTACGGAGTGGATTTGTTAAAAAAACATCATTACTTGTTAATAATCAAGTAACTCTCACCATAACACCCTGATCCATAGCTCAAGTGGTAGACAGGGCCAAAATACCTCGTTTCAACATTGAGTTACTTTTATGATCCTCAGAAAGACTCCATTGGCTAACACTGACGTGTGAATTATAGAGCATGGGTTGTACTAAAATAAGGCAAAAAAAAAAAGTGCTTTCAGGATATGAACCTAATGTCAGACATCTGACTATCACATGACTGTATGTGGGGCCTACTTTTATGTTGTAAGAGATATTCATCCATGCTCATTTTTTGGCTCATGCCATAAAATGATACAAGAAAAAAAAGATAAAAGTGATTTGTTAAAAACATCAGGATAGCCTTAAGATTATTTCAACAGTGGCCATTCCATCTCACTCTTTCCTATCGTATGGCTCATTTGAGCTTGCATTGGTCTCATTTTTTGGCTCATGCCATAAAATGATACAAGAAAAAAAAGATAGATGGGTTAGATTTGTTAAAAACATGATGTGGCTCCATGCATGTTTCTAGAAAATCACATCTCTGTTTTTTTTCAGGCATTTAATTCCCAATGTTTCATGTTCGATTAAGCCATTTGAGATTTAGATTGGCCAAAATTTTGGACTCATACTAAGCCTCAAAAAAATTAAGGCTGCAGAAACCTCTAAGAACGTCATGTGATTTTTTTTGATGGGTTGAAAAAACTTATCGCGGATATGCCTAAAACCTTTTTATAGCTCGGCCAGTATAAAAACATTGTATTTTAGACAGGGTCTTCCTTGGTTGTTCCTTGTGCAGGTACTCAAGGGTCTAAGGAGGATTAACCAGAAAACTGCATCAGCAAAACAGATGGACAGAGTGGATTTGTGGTAAATTTCATATGACTCATTTGAGGGCCTGTTCTCTGAAATGAATTGTAGAAACAGATGGACGGAGTGGATTTATGGCTAACTTCCCATGGCCCCATGTATGCTCTACCTAAGTTAGCAATTGACGTTGATATTCAATCCAACTCCATCCGTTTGCTGGATTGGTATGAAATTAAAGCAAACCAATTCTCAAGTGAATCATACCATAGGAAACTATGATGATTAAACACCCTATCATTTAAAACTTCTTAAGGCCATTGTAATGTTATGTTTATTTTCCATCCAACCTGTTAATTAGGTCACATGAACCTGGATGGATTAGCAATGTTTTGGTGGGCCACACCTATTTTCATACAGAGACGTCCATGTGGACCCCACCTATCTTCATGTGTCCTCATATCTGCATCAGCTGCTGATTATGATTATTGGGGTTTGAGAATCTCAAACCAAGATTAGCTGAACCATGAAGCATCTCTCACCTACCCTGTTTCAGAACCTACAACTGGTGAGGTTTCATTAGAAAAATCCACAGTATCTGTTGCTAATTCAAACTCCACACTTCAGATGCTTTAAGCAACTTGGATTTGTTAAAAAATCAGCAATATATGGCTTGCTTCGACTTATAACTTCTCGCTATTTGGAAATTTTTCCTATGCTGTTTGGCAGAGAAGCAGATCAAATACAACCCACCCAAATAAATAATTTGTGTGCGCTTCTAGTCAGCCTACAAATGCATATGATAAAAAATAAATGGTTGGTTTGGATGCAATATGCAATCACAACCAGGCTGGAATCATGCTCGCATAATACTGTGATAATTGCTGCATCCAAACATAGTGATATTTTGTGAATAAGATTCCTTATAATGACACAGTAGTAGTATTAGAGGTTTGCTCAAATACATCCCGACATATTGCAATATGATACATATGGACTTTGGCCATTGGAATTGGGTTCTTTCCAATGATTCAAACCGTTTATGTGATAGCCTGTCCTTGGATGGAAGACGCCCCCAAAAACTCTAGATTGAGTATTTCAACCCTATGATTATACAAAGTCTTGGTAATAGTTCACTTTAAAAGCAAAAGAACTAAATTTCAAATGGTTGAAATAATCTAATTTGAGAAATATATTTTAGTTTCGGAAATCCAAACTCGGGCTAGGGCATTATTATGGCCCTTGATAGAGTGGAACTTTAGCCATTTGAATTGGCTTATTTTCGATGATTCAAACTACTTATGTGATAGGCTTCCCTTGGATGGGAATGCCCCAAAAATCTCGCAGATTCCAATTATTGGTCATGATAACAGTCCATTTTTAAAGCAAAAAAACTAAATTTCAAACGGTTGAAATAATCAAATTTGAGAAATACATTTTAGTTTCTGAATCCAAACTCATGCTAGGGCGTTATTATGGCACTTGATAGAGTGGACGGAAGAATGGTTAAACTCATCGGGACTTTAGCCATTGGAATTGAGTTCTTTTCAACGACTTAAACCGCTTATGTGATAGGCCTCCCTTGGATGGGAGATACCCCAAAAACCTCTAAGATTGAGTATTTCAACCCTTCCATTATACAAAGGACATGGTGCCAGTCCCTTCCCAAAGCCAAAGAGCTAAATTTCAAACAGTTGAAATAATCGAATTTGAGAAATACGTTTCACTTTCGGAAATCCAAACTCATACTAGGTCGTTGATAGAGTGGAATGGCGGAACGGTATTCATGTAGCCAACCTCAATTAGTTGAGGATAAGGTAACCATGAGGCAAGTTGGGATCTATGAAGGGCAATTGAACCCAAAACAACAATCTATGAAGGGTAATGTGTAGATTTGTAAGCTAGGATGACGGTCGTTGTAGCAGTGGTAGAGGTAGTGGCGGTGATGATTTCTCTTCTTTTAAAATAAAAAATAAAAATAAAAAAAGATTTGTAAGCTAGGATGACAGTCGATGTAGCTGTGGTAGAGGCAGTGGCAGTGATGATTTCTCTTGTTTTTTTTGTTTTTTTTAATATATGGCATCAGGGTGTCCTTGTCCCATTTGAGGTGAAACTATTCCCTGCAGATACATGCAATTACCCACAAACCATGTGCATCGAGTTATCCCGGGGAGGGGAATTAAACCCTCATATGTGGGGAGCAAACCCACAATGCCGTTTGCCCAAACCTCGTTTGCAATCCAGAGTCTTGTAAAGCATACTCAAGTTGCATAATCCTAAACTAGATTGCACGGAAATAACACCGGGTCCATAATGCAGTAATCATCATCTGAATGATTGATTTTTGGATTATGGTCAACCTGTGATGGGGCCCGCCGGATTGGCGGTGTAGATGTAGTACATGTGGTACATCCATTAGTCTATTACTTGACCATGACATTGTTACGAGGAAATGAAAACTTCACATTTGAAGAAAATTGTGGAATAGGAAAGGGTTTCCTTTTCTTTAGGTCTGAGTGGTAAAGGAAATGCCCTTTATAGAGGAAATCTGAGGAAAAGGAAATCGATTTCCTTGATCCTCTCAGATGAGGGAAACCAACACATCTTAGGAAATCGATTTCATTTCCTCAGTTACTTGTGATTTTTGCCAATCCAAACAGCCTATAAAAGACATTTCTACAAGGAATTCAAGACCAACAACTTCAGAAATTGGAAAGATCAGCAGCCAATATTATAGAGAACATCACAATCTATCATTGTTTAAAGACTAGATTCCCAATCATGCTAAAACCTGAAAATAGCAAACAGAAGAAGACCCATTACAGTTTAGAACCTTTCAACCGCCAAACATAAGGATCCCGATGTGCCTCTATCTCTTCGATCACCTCAGGAAAAGCCCCAGCCCGCAAATTTGCATAGCTATCTCTCTTCCAACCCCGGCCCACCAGCTTCTCTGCTTCGACGATCGCTGCATCGATCGTCTTGGCAGCATCGTCGTAAACACAATCAATGATCCTGAATTCCAAAGCCTCAGAGGCTGTGAATTTCCTCGCCTTCAACACAACCTCCCTAAGAGCAACCGGCGAGAGCTTGCTCTTGATAACAGACATCAGACTCCTCGGCATGTACATGCCGTGGTCCAATTCACTCATGTAAAGGACCCCTTTACCATTCATCATGAAACGGTAGTCATGGACGAGCGCGAACATGAACCCGCCTGCGGCCGCATGGCCGCAGATGGCGGCCACCGTCGGAATTCCCAATTTCATCATGAAGGAGAGCATGCCCTCGAATTTATCACGGATTATATCTAGTGCAGAATGTGAGAGATTGGTTTTGATCCATTTGAGATCGAGGCCATTAGAGAAGTACCTGCCTTCATTGGTGGTGACAAGGGCCCCGGCATCAGGGGCTTGATCAACGAGCTTCAGGGCAGTGAGGATGTCATCGAGGGAGGAAGGGTTGAAGCGGTGGTCATCGGCGCCGGTGAGGGTGAGAATGTAGACTCGGCCCTGCCTCTCGAGGCGGCAAGCGGGCCATTGATGCAGGTGGACCATCTGGTGCTCCATATCTGAATTGGGTCTTCTCAGGAGTGGGATTTGAACACAAAGAAAATGCCAGAATTGGGTTTTTTTTCAGAAATGAGCTTTTAAAAGAAAAGGAAAAAAAAAACCAAAAGCAGAAGCCTAGAATCTCTACTCAGACATACCTGAATTGGGTTTTTCGTATCTGAATTGGGTGTTCTCAGGAGTGGGAACTGAAAACAGAGAAAATGCCTGAATTGGTTTTTTTTTTTTTCCAGAAATGAGCGTAAATCCAAAATCCCAAAAGCAGAAGCCTAGAATCTCAACTCAGATATACCTGAATTGGGTTTCTGGAAGAAACCCAAAATCTCGGATAAAATCTCTTCTAAATTGGGATTTTTTACTTTTTCCTTCTTTTGGATGAATTGTTTTTTTTTTTTTTTCCAGAAATGGGTTTTAACCCAAAACACCAAATCCTGAATACTAAAATTTCCAGATATATCTGAAAAGTGTTCAAAGCCAAAACCCAAAATCCTGAAATATAGAGATTGAAATTTGCTTGGTTTTCTTGCTTCCTTCTCTTTTCTTCCTATATAAATCTATGGTTTTTTTAAGAACTGGGTTTGATACTCTGGCAGCGCAGGCGCTAGCTGCGCTCACCAACGAACGCAGATGTAGTAGGTGAGGGAAACCCAGCCGCAGTTACTCAAGTCAGGGTATTTTGGTCATTTTGAGATCATTTCGGCGGGAAACGGATTGGCTACTCCCCCCGGGGCTGGTGGTCGGTGCTCTGTGGACCCCGCAATGATGTATGTGTTTCATCCAATTTTACAGATCATTTTATGGCTTGGTCCAAAAAATGAGAGGTATATAAATCTCAGGTGGACCACACCACATGAAAGCAATAGTGGTTGGATATATATCATTAAAATCTTTCTAAGGCCCACTGTACTGTTTATTTGACATCTAATATGTTGATTAGGTCATAGAGGCCCGGATGAAGGGAAAAAACAAAAATCATCTTGATCCGAAACTTTTATGGCCACATAATGTTTTTTACTGGTCGACACTCATTCAACACTGTTTCATGTAATGTAGTCCACTTAAGATTGGGATATAACTCATTTTTGGTCTCATACTGTAAAATAATCCGTGAAAATAGATGGACGGCATGGATGAAACACATACATCATGGTGGGTCCCACGGAGCACCGACCACCAGCCATTGGCCGGTGTCAGGGGGAGTAGCCAATCCGAGTGCGACCCTGGCCTCACCCAAGACAGTGAGGCCCTTACTGTGGGGCCCACCTTGATGTATGTATTATGTATCCACTCCGTCCACCAGTTTCTACGTATCATTTAAACGCAAGATACAAAAAATGAGGCAGAAAAAAATCAGGTAGACCAGAGAATAAGAAACGGTGTTAGTTGAACGCTTTACCATTAAAAAATTATAGGGCCCACCGTAATGTTTTTATAATTTTTATTTTTAATCCAACCTCTTTATAAGGTCAAATAAACATGGATGAAGAGGAAAAAAATATCAGATTATTCTAAGACTTTTATGTCCCATAAGAAGGTTTTAATGGTCAATCACAACTGTTTCCCACGCGTGGTCCACCTGAGATTTAAATCTACTTGATGTATAATCTCATGCACTGATATAATTTGAAAAAGATGGATGGACGGCTTGGATATACGATAAATACATCAAAGTGGGACCCACAGCAACGGCCGTACTGTCTTGGGTGAGCCGGAGCCGCACATAATCTCCTCATTTTGGCAAAGTACGTTGCGGACGTGGATTGTGCAGTGAGGCGCTCACCGGAAACGGATTGGCTACTCCCCCTGACACCAGCCCCGGGGCTACTGGTCGGTGCTCTGTGGGCCCCACAATGATGTATGTGTTTTATCCATTCTGTTCATCCATTTTTAAAGATCATTTTAAGGCTTTATCCCAAAAATGAGATATATAAACGTCCGGTAGACCACACCACATGAAAACAATAGTGATTGGATATCCACCATTAATATCCTCCTAAGGCCCACTGTACTGTTTATTTGACATCCAATATTTTGATTAGGTCGTACAGGCCCAGATGAAAGAAAAAAAAACAAAAATCAGCTTGATCCAAAACTTTTATGCGCCCAAAATATTTTTAATGGTCGATGCTCATGAAACACTGTTTCCTGTAACGTGGTCCAATTGAGATTGATACATATCTTATTTTTAGTCTCATACCTTAAAATGATCTTTAAAAATAGATGGACGGCATGGATGAAGCACATACATTATGGTGGGCCCCACAGAGCACCGACCATCAGCCATTGGCTTGTGTCAGGGGAGTAGCCAATCCGTTTTCGCGCTCACCACCATGTGAAGACTCTTTGCGCCCACTGTGATGTATGTGTTTTATCCACGCCGTCCATCCGATTTTAGATACCATTTTAGTATATTATTCCAAAATTGAAGTATATCCAAAGATCAAGTGGACCACATCACACAAAACAATAGGGATAGTGGCATCTACTGTTGAAACTTTACTTACGCCTACAGTGAATTTTATTTCTCATCCAACCTGTTCATAAGGTCAAGAAAGTATGGATGAAGGGAAGACACAAATATCAGCTTCATCCAAAACTTTTGTAGCCACTAATAAATTTTCAACAGCATTAATTTTATTCACAGTGTTTCATGAGGTGTGGTCCAATTGAGCTTTTGATATGCACCGAACACATGGCATACGGGAAAGGATTGGATACTCCCCCTGCCACCAGCCCCGTGGCTAGTGGTCGGTACTACGTGGGACCCATCATGATGTATGTATTTTATCCATTCCACCCACCCATTTTTAAAGATCATTTTAGGGCCTGACATAAAAATTTAGAGGTATATAAATCTCAGGTGGACCACACCACAAGAAAACAATAGAGATTGGATATCCACCATTCAAATCATCCTAGGCCCACTGTACTATTTATTTGACATCCAATCTGCTAATTAGGTCATATAGACACAAATGAAGGGAAAAAAAATATCAGCTTGATCGAAAACTTTTATGGTCATTCAATACTGTTTCTGTAATGTGGTCCAATTGAGATTGATATGTACCTCAGTTTTGGTCTGATACCTTAAAATGATATGAAAAAATAGATGGACGGCATGGATGAAACACATAAGTCATGTTGGATGACATCCTTCAGAGCAATCTCGCTACTCAACCTGTCCATGTCTATTCCTTGTCATGGGATAAGCAATTCACGTCCATGGCATACATGAACCTCAATCCAAACTAGAGGTGGGCAAAATGGACCCGATCCACCCCGATGGATGGAGCATATTTTAGATTTATAATGGTGAAGCGATGGCCATAGATCGAGTTGGTAGAAAATAGATAGGATTGGACAAGAAATATAATATGGGTATTATTATCATCTCAACAATTTGGATGGTCTAGATTAAAATAGTGCTAAACCAATTGAAAAGGAACCGAAATCCGATCCAATTTGGATCCGATCCGAATTAAATGGTGTGATAACCGATGTAGTAAAACTTGTGGGGGAATTTATTTAGAATAAAAAAAACCCACCACAACCCAATTGGATGGTTCTCTCTCTTCTCTTCGCAAAAAATCGAGAGATGTTGTCATAAGTGCAAATTACTCAGGGATGTACTCATATCTCAAGACCCAAGTGGTTTGGATTAAACCCAACTTCAAATTCTCATCAAACTTTTTAACTCAAGTTCCAAATAATGAAGATTCTCTCAGTGGATCCTCTCTCCAAAAATAGTGGAGAGAACACATCAAAAAGTTCAAAATCCAATCTTTTCAACTCTGAGTTAAAAGAACTTGGAAGATGGATAGATAGGTGGACGGCAACAAAGGGTCCATAACTCAAATGGTTTTGAGTAGAGATACTCTAGTTTCAACACTTTGAGTCTTAAAATGTATTATCCCTAGTGGGGTGGCTAACATGGAGTGTGTGCACTGACATGGGTGCGTACTAGCGAAGCGCGACTCAACCTTAAAAAAAAAAAAAAAAAAAAAAAAAAAACGGTTGGGGTTCTTTGGGGAAGAAGGAGAAGAGAAGACATTCTCATATTAGTCTTTGAAAGTGTAAATACCAAAATGCTTTCTTAAAGTGCTTTGTGGGCCCCACCATGATGTATGTGTTTCATCTATTCCATTCATCCATTTTATAGATCATTTTAGGGCTTTATGTAAAAAATAATAGAATATAAATCTCGGTGGACCACACCACATGAAAACAATAATGATTGGATATCCACCATTATAATCCTCCTAAGGCCCACTATATCTTGTTTATTTGACATCTAATATTTTGATTAGGTCATAAGAACCAGATGAAGGGAAAAAATAAATATCAGCTTGATCAAAAACTTTTATAGCCTCCAAAATGTTTTTAATGGTCAACGCTCATTCAACACTCTTGTTTCCTATAATGTGGTCCACTTGAGATTGATACATAACTCTTTTTTTTTCTAATAATCTAAAATGATCTATAAAAATAGATGGAGGGCGTGGATGAAACACATACATCATGGTGGGGTCCACAGAGCACTGACCATCATCCAGCTAGTGTAAGGGGAGTAGCCCGGTTTCCGTTTCCACTTTGAAGACTTTGGGACATTATGATGTATGTGTTTGGCGCCAGAGCTCCTCGATTTTACAGTTACCATTTTAGTATATGATTCCAAAGGAGATCAAAGTTATGTGGGCCACAAAGATGTATTTATTATATCTACACACAATGGGGATAGTGTCATATATTGTTTAGATCATTATAGCATGATGCCTACAAAATGAATAATATCCAAAGATCATCTTAACCACCCCACAAATGGAGAAAGAAGAAAGAATGATTTTCGCTTCATTAAACCATTAGTGTGGTCCACTTGATAATTAAATTTGTCATTATTTTTTCAGTCTTCATGAGCCTTAAGTCCAAGAGCTTTTGATATGCACCGAACAATGGATGAACGGATTGGATATAACACCTACCCCATGATGATGATCCACATAAGTGGACCCACCATAAATACACCATTTGAATTCATTCCACTCAGATTTTGAAAAGCAAGTAACTAGTTTTGTGCCTGAAGGAAATTTAAAAGTAAATAAAATCAATTACATGTAGATTGAAAATCTTAGAGCTATGTGGATATCCACCTTAATGTATATATTTCATCTAAGCCCACTTTATCCATTTTGAAATATTATTTTAAGCATTGAGCATAAAAAGAGGTATATTAAAGGTTAACTTAGACCAAATATGAAACAATTTGATCGAAAATTTATGGTCATTCAATTGTATCCAATGTGATCCAAATTGAGATTGATATATAGTCGACTTTTCGGGTCTCAACCTTAAAATCGGATATGGGATCTAGATGTACGGCGTGGATGAAAATCGGATCATGTTGGATCTAACTAGTGACACTGACCACCGATGGCTGGTGTTATAGCTAATCCAATCCACGTCCATGGCATACATGTACCTCAATCCAAACCCTATTAACTGTGGAAGCGGATCGGCTGATGCACCACACACCAGCTATACAGCTACTGTAGGTACGTGTCGCTCGAAGACGAGCTCGAGCTCCGAGTTGTACAAACGGTTCAAAGGAGATCAAAGTTACATGGCCCACAATGATGTATTTATCATATCTACACCATTCATCTATATTTAGAGATCATTTTAGAGCATTATACAATAAATGAATTATATCCAAAGATCATATGGACCACACCACAAATAGTAGTGGAGATAATGATTTTCACCGTTAAAAAAATTCGTAGGTCCCACCATAACATTTATTTTCCATCCAATCTGTTCATAAGGTCAAAAAGACCTGAATGAAAAGGAAAAACAAATTTCATATTGATCCGAATCTTTTGTGACTCCAAAAAGAATTTCAATGATAGACGTTCAATCCCCCACTGCTTTTTGCAGTGTGGTCCACTTGATACTTGGATCTGTCTTATTTTTCATTTCAAGCCTTAAGACGAGCTCATCAGATAGATGAATGGTTTGGATATGACACATACCCCATGGTCATACCCACATAACCTGCTAACGTCAATACAGCAGCTATATAACTGATGTGAGGTACACCAGCCAATTCGCTTCCATAAACTGGAAGGGCCATCCGAATCCTCTACTCGTCACTATCATGATTTTGTAGTTAGTTTACATCATTATTGACATTCTCAACGCTGTTGTATTAAATGCAGCATATGATAGCCTAATTACTTTAAATCCCTACCTGTGGCTGGCAGAAGATAGTTGTCCAATTAAATTGCAATAAATATAATTTTTTATCTACTGCGAGTAGTTGATCAGGAATGAAACTTTTTATCATACTTGCCAAAGAAGCAAAGCGGTCTATGACCATGTGCATGTAATTAGAGTTGGGCATTGAGTTGAGTCAAACTGAGTTAGGTCTGACCCAGCTCCATCTGGTTTTGAAATATGCTTGACCCAAAATGAACCGAGTCGAATATATATATATATATATATATATATATATATATATATATATATATATATATATATATATATATAGAGAGAGAGAGAGAGAGAGAGAGAGAGAGAGAGAGGAGGAGGGTGGTGAGGTGGAGGACTGGAAGAGAGAGGAGAGAGGAGGAGGAGGGTGTTGATGGTGGTGTGTAACGCCCTGAAAATTGGGGGTCGTGCATACGTGGTGATTACGGTGGGTAGCTGTCGGACCTGGAAGAGGAGGGAGAGAGAGAGGAGGAGGAGGGTGTTGATGGTGGTGTGTAACGCCCTGAAAATTGGGGGTCGTGCATACGCTCGACTCCTAAGTTCCCGAGGATTACTTATAATCAATTTTATTGTTTTATGATTAATCAGGTTTAAATGCGCAACATGGAATTACTTGAAACATGAATCACAATTCACAGCTAGTCTACTGTAATGGAAAAGACTAAATGTTTACAAGTCCAAAAATTGTAACCATATCCATAGGTCACATAAGGCGTTGCCCAACAAAAGTACAAAAAATGGTATGTTCAAATGAATGATTCGCCAAGTCCCCTACTTAGCGATCTAAGTTTGCTCGCAAAACTAGGGCGAGCCACCCATCAACTGAAAATAGGACAACTTGTCCTCCACATCCAGATTCGGGCCGGCATGCTCCTCGTACTCTGTGTCACCTGTATCTACTGAAGAGTCTGGTTGGTGTTTTAAAACACCGTTCCGGAGTGGGAGTGAGTGATCAACTCAATGGGTGCTATTAGTCTTAAGTTACACAAACATAAATTATATTATGAATTTAACGAAAGACAATACATATATAAAATCTTAGCTAGTCTTATTAATGCATGTGCATGTATTATGATATGATGCATGCCCTCTCAACAACACTCCCTCGAGCGACTCCATCTAACGATTGCGTATGACCGACCACCCTCATTACAACCTCAACTGCCAAGTCGTCAACCTAACTAATGCGATGCGCAGGTTTTTAATTAAGTCCATTCAAACAGCAGATTTGGGAAACTAGTACACCCCGCGATGTCAATGCCCTAAACTGGTTGCAAGGTCAAGGCCCCCCAACGTGTGAGGCCAAGACCCCACGATCCTTGATCCCGTCGGGTTTCCTCATCCCCGACTTCGAGCACATGGGGGGTGCTGAAATGTGGAATCGCTCGCGGTCACTACGGGGAGGCTCATCACCCCAACGTAGGCCGACAGCTCGAACACAGTGTCCCATTCCACCATGCTCGGCTTTTGAGTCAGTGGATCGATTTTAATTGGTTATCAATTAGGCTCCAATGGTTAAAGGGTGTTCCAGGTTCCATACAGGTGTGAGCAGACAGGGTTAACAAACATGGTTGGTCAGTGAGTAGACTAGACTGCACGAGTTCAGACAAACACGTGACAGACGACATCGGGTACAAGCGACCCATGTAGTCCAATTACTGTTGCCCATACGCACCTGCCCAATTCCACAGGTTTAGCCTCACGGTAATCCTACCAACGGGACCACCTTCCCTCACCTCAATTTCCTGACCAACCTAGGGATTCGTTGGTATTCAATAACACTTCAACAAATTAGGAATTATCATCTTAAACAAATGGTATCGTGTAATCATGCATTAAACATATAAATTTAGAATTTGATATAAATGTAACTACTAACAACACTACGAAATAAATGTGCATGTGTGTTAGTGGGTTAGTGAGGAAACCAAGAATCTCATATATCTCATAGCACAAAAATGTATAAGGGTTAATGCATCACACATCCTATAAGGAAAATATTGTACGAGAATCAATCAAGACATGAACATGCGACCATAAAAAACATACCCAATCATGCGAGAGACAACGAACATTCCATATCATTCCATGTTGATTGAGAAGATCAAAGGTGAGGTCTTTCCTAAGTTTTCTCTAGATTATCTAATACACCACCCAATCAAGCATAATCATTAGATTCATACTAAAATTGGTGTTGGCCACCCAAGAATAATAGTCTGCACCTATGAATCGTTGAGTTCTTAAGAAACGACCTGGGAGTGTTCGGATTTGGGGTCGATTGGCCGGAATCTCTAAGGCAAAGCATTTACATGTTAGAACTTCATGCAAATCCCTTCTCAACACAAAGGGTTTCAAGAAAAGATGAGGGATTACCTACCCAATCGGATGAGAGGGGTTCTTCCGGTTGTGGGTGAGGGATTCGTTGAAGAAGAGATATGGAGTTGCAAGAATCGAACTCATTTGGGCCCCACTTGAGCTATGGTCCACCTTTACTCTTCTTCACTGTCTCTTCCTCTCTCTATCTCCTCTCATTTCTCCTCTTTTTCTTATCCTCTTCTCCTTCTTCTTTTTTCTCTTGCTCTAGGGCATGAAATTCGTATGGGATGTGAGGGTGCCCAAATAAGGCCTTTATATAGTGTCATATTTGGTGTAAATGGCCCTAAGGGTAGAGTTTTTATTATACTAACTCTAGGGGAATGTTTTTCTACAATTTGGGGGTCACTACGGGCCGTAGGAGTCGACACCCACCGTTGGATAGTTGGCCCTGATTATGATCTACGTATGGATATAATCGGCTCGCCATTTAGATGCGTCGATTGACAGATATGATTAGAAGTCTGTTCAACGGTCACCGCTAGTCGATCGGGGCCGCAACTATACGGATATGAGCTGGGAAATATCCTTACTCCACACGTGAAGTTTGGTCGTAAACCGACAGTCCGAAATCCTCAACTTTACATAAGAGTGGATGACTCAATTCACTTAAGTTTCAGCCTCTTCCTTTAAGGTACTTGCACTTCTCATGCACTCGTCCTTTGGCTCGAGTTGAACGGTTCTGAACAACACCTAGTTACGACTCCTGCGATGGACTTCAAGCCCAGTAAGACGGACATTATTCTATAGTTTTGAAACTAGTGGCCCACTAACGAGCGATCTAGAGCTTGTTCGGAAAATCGGAGCATTTCTGGAATGAATTGGGTATTGAGATTTCTCGTGGGCAATAATTAGGATTTGGATTAACTATGTTCATAGTGTGACCTATTTATAACTAGTAAAAGTGGAGATTTGGCCATGATTACTCTAAACCGTCGGTTTTAGGCTCAAAGAGTAATGGGGTTGATTTGGTCTATTAGTCAAGATTCGGGCCTTATCTATCTCAGCCTCGGTTAGATCTTTAATTTAGTTATGATTGTCTTGATTAGTTAGCGATGGGTCAGTTAGATTTGGGCCCTATATGCGTAAATCATGGGGCTAAACTTGATGTTGAAGTGATCGGGTGGATTCGTAGGCTTCCTACGGTTGATTAATCGGACTTGTGTGGTTCTTTACTGGTACCACCCCTGTATAAACTAACATTGAGTGCTAATGGTCATTAAGTGATTTACAAGTTAATTAATAGAAAAATTTTCAAGAATTTTTGAAAATCCAAAATAGTGAAAATTCAGGACGTTATATAGTGGGTGACTGCCGAACTTGGAAGAGGAGGGAGAGAGAGTTTGGGATCATGTCATGGTGGTGGGTGGGTGGGTGGAGAGAGAGAGAGAGAGAGAGAGAGAGAGAGAGAGAGAGAGAGAGAGAGAGAGAGAGAGAGAGAGAGAGAGTGGTGATGGTGGTGGGTGGGCGTTGGGCTTCGAAGAGGAGGATGAGGGAGGGAGGAAGAGAGAGTTTGGGATCATGTCAGGGTTGGGCGTAATGGATAGAGTTAGAGATACTTAGAAATTATGATTTTTTATTATATATATACTTGAATCCTTGAATCTGAGTGGAGTTAGGTTTTGGATTGAGTCAAGTGATCTAACCGGATCGAGTTTCAGGTCGAGTTATTGGGCGACTCGAACTCGACTTGGTTTGAGTGTGGATTGGGCGAAGCCTAATCGATTCGAACCAACTCATCCATTTAGTTCAGGTCAAGCCGAGTCTGAACAAGTCGGAAGAATCGAGTCAAGCGCATCTTGTGCCCAGCTCTACATGCGATGAATTCCATGAGATCCGTACTCCCACACACGTGCCTAATACAGCTCCCTACACGTTACACATGCAACATTAGCGTGTAAGGTGTTACCCGGGTAACTCCGCAATGGGTGTTTCCTTGATCGTAGGGCCCACCTTAGTGTATGTTTTGTCTATCCACGCCTTCCATTCATTTCTCCCTATCATCTTAGGTCATGAACCCAAAAATGAAGCAGATTCAAGGATTAGGTGAACCACACAACAGGAAACATTAAGCATTGAATGCCCACCGCTAAAAACTTCATAGTGCCACTTTAATGTTTATTTGCCATCCAACCTATTGATAAGGTCACACGGATACGGACGAAGGGAATAAACAAAAATCAGTTTGACCCAAAACTTTTATTGCCCCCGAGAAGTTTTTTAATGGTCAATCGCTGTTTTCAATGACATGGTCCACATGAGATTTGGCTCGGCTATATTTTAGGGCATGCCCTAAAATGAACACGAAGAACAGATGGACCCTGTGGATATACAACACATACATGATTTACCTACATAACACCCTACTTGTTAAATGCTTAAATTAAATTTCACCGGAAGTACGAGTCTTCTTTTCAGCTCGAGCCCTTTATCTAATGCCCAAGGCTCAATGTTGAAAGTGATGGTAGGTTAAAATTTCTTTTCAATTTCATTTCATTATTGGCTAAAATAATCCTAAAATTATTTTAAAAATAAAACTAACCACTTTAAGTACTTTTCAGCACTTAAATTAAGTTTCAGAGCTTATTTTTTAGTTTATCATTTTAGTGCATGAGCCTAAAAATGGGGCAAAGTCAAAGCCCAAGTAGACCACACCGAAGAAAACAGTGGTTTCAATGGTGGTGTCATCATTCCCACTCTTTCCTATGATGTGGTCCACTTGATCTTTGGATCTACCCAATTTTTTGGCTCAGGCCTTATAATGATCCCAAAAAATGACTGGATGGCATGGATACAATGCATAGGGCCCATTTAGTCTACTTTTTTTCTTTTTAAAGTCAAAACCTATAAAAATTAAAGATGTCAATGTCATGAATTGATAGCTATTGACATTGAACATTGTAATTAATAAATGCCAGAATACATACATCAAGACAAACCGGCATTCTTAGATGCTTTGCAGCAGTCCTCACAAGGCAAATTTCAGAAAGAGCAAATCAGCTGGGGTGTTGTGGATGAATTTGTTGTAAATTTCAGAAAAAGCAAATCAGCTGTGGGCCTATTATTTTCTAACATTGTGACAAAAATTGACAAGATTCAAAAAATTTCACAATATTTTGATGGAAAGTCAATCAAACAATATTATCACATCAATATTTGCAAGATTTTGGAATTTTCACAAATTTTGAATTCTCACGATTTAACAAAAGAAATATTTAAAAATTAAGCTAATTCATTTTATGTTTTAAAATTAAAATTATTTATTAATTTATAATACTTAGATGATGATGATGAATATTTTATTTTTCGGCGATATTATTGTTTATAATATTGCAATAAAAACACCAGAATCTTAAAATATACTGAGAAATTTCCAGGCCGAGAAATTGCCAATGATCCAAGGTTAGGATCTTCGAATCTAGGAGATTTTTGGGGCATCCTTCATCCAACTGGCGGTTTAGATCAATCAAACCATGGACATAAATGTGCTGAATCATGTGTACCTTTGCTGATGAGCAGGACCCTGTAATTCATCTATCTAGATTCATGTTGATACACACAGTTGGGAAGGCCTACAACCATCATGTGTCCTGACGATTACCTCGATTCACTCTCATGGTACCTAATTGACCCAAAAATCCACTTCATTTAAAATAGAAAGAAACAGAGAAATTAACAGCTAATCTGCAGTTAGCAAAGTGGTTAGAGTGTTTGGTTCTCAAGCCGTGGATTCGAGCTTTGGCAAATGCAGTGGCATTTTCTTTTATGAAACGGTTATCCCGATAACTAACCAGCTCTTAAGGTGATCCAAACTGTATCATAGTTCAAACCCAAAAGCTTGACTCGATATTTAATTAGTATAAATTTAAAATTTAGGATTGGTAATAGATATTTAAAGTAGTTAGATCTCTTACAAGTAATATAAACTTAAAGCAACAGCACTACTGCTATCTCACTGGTTAGTGTTGCTAGCTCCCTCGGGTGATGTTAGGGGTTAATCATTGCTTAGAACAAGAAGAAGAAGATTTAAGCATTGTCCACAACAAAATAGGGACGGAAAATTTTTGGGTTTTGCCAATTCAAATAATCATCTAAGCTTTAGCACAATCAATTGTGTCCGCTACATGAATCATGAAGCACATATGCAATAAAACATCTTTCAGCACATATGAGGTTGAGATGTGCCTTTGTGCAGAGAACCCAATTCCCAAATCATCCAAAATCCTGATGTTGCAATTACATGTACCTGTTCACTTGCCTAGATGCTAATATGGCACAAAGGGGTAGAAACCAGAGATGGTATAGAATGCCCAGCCTGTGAGCTTCTACAGTTGCTCAGGTTTTTAGTCCGTACAAGGCCCGTGGTTCAGTAATAGAAACCGTTGATGTGGTTGGACCCACTTTTGCTGGTGTATGCACCAAAAAAATTCCCAGATGTGAAAAATCCTGTTAAGTGTCCTGCAACAGACAGTGAAGAAAGAAAATACAGCAAATTCCAACACTGATCCATAAAAAAGACAGTTTTGGATGGCTAGGATCTTCCAGTGTGGGAATTTTTCTTGAATGGACCAGCTGGTTGTGATCATCATATCAATGGCTAGGGCCTCTGAACCATGAGGCATGCAGTGTGCTTGTATAAACTGAAAACCCAAGAAACTCCCAGGCCGATCATTGTAGAAAACACCCATCGACAAGAATGCTAGATCTTCCAATATGATACTACTGCCTTTGTTTCTTCTGCACGGGTCCGGTTGGAAGCGCCACCTGCCAAAGCAACATTAGGTGAGTCATGTAAAGTGCTCAAACTATAAAATTGTCACTGGAAACATCTACTAGGACGGACAAGGTTAAAAGACTCAGCGACTCTGACAAACTCGTCTGGTCTCGAGTTGAGTCACCATTCATCCGAGTCCAGGGTGAATCAAATTGACCCAACTAGGCCTAGTGGGGGTGGCTCGTCCGGGTGACTCATGAACCGGACCAATCTGACTGAGTCTGAGTCTCATGGGATTCCTCCAAGTCTTAAAACCACGAGGACCAAAAGGTCTAGATATGAACGCCCATCCATTCTCATAGTAAAGTTCACACGCCTAGAGAAAAGGGCAAAGATCAGATTGCTAGATCTTCCAATATGCAAGAATTTTTGGCACATGCCCCATGGAGGGTTGTGGGCCCATCAGATCAATGGTCTAGAGAACTGAATCACAGCCAAATCATACTCAGAAAGGCAAAGACGATTTGTCTAAGTAGTGTTTAACTGCTCACAACTGAAAAATGCTGTAGAACACAATGCAATGTGGGGGAATCGTCTTGTTTTAGGCTGCATCTGGACATCCCAAAAGTCAGATGGCAGATTGCATTTCCACCTTAGTCCAGATTCATCCAGTCCAGCTGAAAATGATGATTTGGGGCTGAAATGGGCGGGAAAAAAAGGCATCCCATAATGCAACTCCATTTTCCGCACCACCCCAAATGAACATTGGAACAGGAAACCAACTGGTCCGTTTCAATTGCGCCTTTGGGAACATCCAGCACGTGCATATCTGAACTCGGAATGGTTTCATTCAAAATGGATGATTATTCCAACTTCTCCATCCATCAATCAAATATTCCAAGGGACACCGACAGGCGACACTAGTATCGGCAATCTTTTCAGAATTTTGGACTCTTAAGCCAAAGGAAGTTTCTCTTTCACCAAAACAGAAATCAAATGAGGTTTGGGTCATCTCAATGAAAATCTGGCAATCTACCCACAGGATCAGGTCACAGAGTGCTTACCGCATTCGAGAGCTGCTCGCTGATGTAGGCCATTGATCTCAACATGGCTTCGAGCGTGTCTCTAGAAAGTTGGAACTTCACCTCCGTTTCTCCTGAAGGAGTCTTGGAAAAATCTTGCAGCTGCCACCAAGTAATAGAAAAGAATCTTTTAGTTGATTCAGTCCCAAATTATTTCAGAATATATAACAGCAAGAAGAATGACCCAGTTCCGTAGCCAGGGGCAAAAAAAGAAGAAGATGAGGAAACTAGCATAAGGAACAAAAAGACTCATTTTAACCCTCTTATAGTCACTAAAGAAGGCTCAAGTAGCTTGGCAAATAAAAAATCTCAGGGTAGAACTATCATCTCATCTTCTGCCTCGACCATATGTAGAGCTGCCTTACTAGGACGGAAACATGATCACGGAAATGGTGGCCATAACGGCCTCCACTGTTACCATTATGATATGAGCCATAACGGCCATTATGGCCCTTTTTGTGGGGGGGAAAAATTGGTATCAGCCTCATAACGGGCCATTTTTTTCATAACGACCGTTACAGCCCCATAACGCATAACGGTTCCCACCGTTACCATTACTAATGGCCATTACATAACCGTTTTTAAAAACCTTGTACATGAGAGGAATTATCAGGGCCTGCGCCTCAGAAAACCTAGAGCTTGCTAAGGAGCAGAATTACACATGTTTGTGAACCATGGTTTGGTGATCCAGATCTTTGATCTAATGGGCCTTAACGCAGATTGTGATTCCACGAAAGTCTCCAGATTGGAAGATTTTAGTACTTGAATTGCTGGCCTATTTCCATTTAAAGTAGACTATGTTGCATCTTAAACGTCTATTTGCTAGGCCAATATTCAAAGAGTTTGGATTTTACAATCTGGGAAATTTTGGGCCATCCCTCCGCAACTAGTGTGGCCCATCAGATCGACAGTCTGGATGATGGAACCATAAGTCCCATGCAAGGAGTCCTGCCCTTGGCAAACTACACATATGCGGCAGCTTGGGACCACACAATCCTCCATATACTAGATGCATCGTGACCCAGCAGGCCAAAAATTAGAAGGCTGGTACAAATGAGATGAAATAACATTGACAGATTTGGAGAAATGAAATTTATTCAAAGTCTGTAGTTGCATACCTTCATAGTGATGACAGCCACCCTATTAGCTGGTGCTGATTTCCGGTTCTCCATTGTCCAAGTCATTGACTTAAGGCGGGGAAGGATTGCCTATGATATTGAAAGAGTGATTACAGACTCTGCCGCCAACTTACTTCAATTTCCTTACAAAACTAATTCGGGAACTTTACCAAAAAATTCTTCAAGAATTAGGAATTTTACCAAATAATACCTTCAGGAATCAAAATTACCAGGCAGTGCTTTTCTAAGGGAGCAATTACCAAAATCCCTCTTTTATTTTTGTTCTTTGAATGGCGATGAAGTTAAGTATTGTAGGCCCAAGTGTTCTGCGCACAACATCCAACCCATCCAAAGTATGAATCCCACCATGATGATCACACTTACCAAAAATGTGGCTGATCAAATCATCGAATAGGCTACTTGTGAATTTGGATGCTTTGGGTGGCATATATTGTTTCTTATTTTGTGGCCCACATTATGACTTGATTTGCCAGATTTTGATTCGTTTTGATCATCATGACGGGATGCATCTCTTGGACAGGTTGTAAGTCATATGCATACCACGTGGGCCCCACAATTCTTGACTTTACCACATTTTAAAGAAAAAACAAATAAATGACAGCATTTTGGTCATTGCTCACCTTCAAAATCATTGCCTGGTGTTTACATTAGTGGAGGCATTATTTGATAACATCCAAATTCCTGCAGAATGTTGCCATAAAATCCCAACTAATAATTATATTTCTTCTAAAGAAGAAAATGATGAAATACATAGGAGAAAACCCAGAATGTCATCACTTTCTTTGGCTTACCTTATCAGTGATTCAGCTCCCTGTATGTCCACAAAAGGAACTTCTGTTGACTTCCATTATAAGTTATAATCATATATTTCTTTCCCCAAAAGTCCTCCAACAGAATAATTCAGATTGTAGATATGTTTAATTTTTGGAGCGTGGCCCAGGTATAGCCTGTGTGATGATAGATTTGGATCTTATACACGTGGCTACATTATGTTGTCATGAACAACTAAATCAAGTTATAGGCAAGTTTAGCAAAAGAAAGTGACAAACACCATAGTCTAGCCCAAGTAAAAGCTTTCAATGGGAATAAAGCAGAGTCATGCAATCAAGTGCATCATATGCATTGGAGCATATCGCTAGAACCATTCTCTTTCGGCTATTTCAAGAGCAAAGATTCACCAATTGTGTTACAAGGATATGACCAAGTCAATGAAAAAACTCATTGATTTGTACGATCAAAAGTCTGCACTTAGTACTTGGTGTCTGGACAAACCATGTCAACTAACCCTAGTCCCGAAATGATGGGTGGGTTCTTGAACATTACATAGAACACCCATCAACATATATCAGGTTTAGGATCCAATGTCCTTGAGTACCACCTAGTAAATGTTAAGTGCCAAGTGCTAAGTGCTAACAAAGCCTTGATTGGTGCGCACTGGTGATGGATCCAGAGCACTGAATTAGCAAATTGCCTCTTGAATTAACCATAGCCACCACATCACACCAATCAGATTTTTATTTTTATTTTTGAAGGATCACACGAATCAGAAATTCATAACTATCCAATTCAATACGAATTTTTGAACAATCGATAAAAGTTTAGAGCAATGGTCCAGGGTTTTTTTATTTTTTTAAGCCTACCGAGTGAATGGTCAGAGAATAACATCATTATAATCCACATATTTTTGTGAAAAAATCAACAAAGGATTATCCACCATACCAGATTATCAGCAGGGCCATCATCTCGATGAAGAGACACCAGGGCCATGCGTGGCAGATTCGGATCAGCAGCAATCGGCGTTGGAGTGCCAAGATCATTACGGTTAAAACTACGGGCGGCATCATCTTGCCGAGGCCACATTGACGATGACATTTCCGAAGCTAGGAGAGGCATGATCACAGGGGGTGCATTGACTTTAACTTGACAAGAAACTCGTGACCTCTGCCATGGAAATAATTGCAGCATAAATAGCAACCTAATGAAAAATGAACTCTGGCAAAAGAATTTTAATTAAAACAACACTTTTTTTTCAAAGAGAATGAAAAGATTTTATTTTTTTATCTCAATGAAAAAAATACATCACATGTTAGGGGAAGTCTGCAACAGATAAAGAAGATCAGAGGTACGGCTACGACTTGGGTAAGGGTCAACCCGAACCCGATTGACCCAACCCGAATTCGAGTCGGGTCGGGTCCTTGGGTTGGAAAGCACCAACCCGATTTGAATTCGGTTTAAGTTTGGGTTGAGCACATTTGTGACAAGTTAGGTCAAGTTGGGAAAAATCACGTATTTGGGTCAGGTAGGGTCACGTATAGAGGACTACAAGTTAGGTTTGGGTTGGGTCCTCTTAAGGTCGGGTTGGGCTCAGGTTGTGGAACCCAACCCAACCAGAACTGCCTGAGTTGTTAGAGGAGAGTCAAGAGACCTTCTTTGGCCATGCATAGCCATATCACTATAATGCAGGGGCATTTTCACACCGAGCTCGAGTGGGGTTGCCTGTGGGATGCGGGGGCACACTCGAGGTGGGCAGGGCCCACGAGGGAGGTCTCATGTTCGAGACTCCTCACCGAGGGTGATTAATACGCATTTTACACCGGCCTCGAGTGGGGTAGCCTGTGGGATGCGAGGACACACTTGGAGTGGGCAGCCCATGTGAGGCAGTACCCATGTGATTTGGGGCCCACGAGGGGGTTCAGCCGAGGTCTTAACCCATGAGATGTGGGGCCTAGGCTATGAGATAAAAGGATTAATTCGTCATACTCTAACAGTTCGAGCTTTTAGAGCAAGTGGTTAATTGTCCTGCATCACACCAGCCTCTCTACCAATGTAGGTCAACGATATATTTATCATAGAGGTGATTGCCCAGGTTTTAGATTTTCTTGACCAAATAGTTATGCTTTTTCTTTTAAATTGTCAAAATTCTCTATGGTTTCTATGAACACTCAATGAGCATTTCTAGTTTGTTCAGCCTTCTATTTCTTTTTTTTTTCTTTCTTTTTCTTTTTTTAAATTCAAATGATATATTGGAATGAGAGCAGAACACTCATCTATTGGTCTTTATCATGGATAGGCCACAGCCCAAAGCTCACACCAGTCAAGTAATCCTAGCCACTGATCGGAGGACCAATGAGGACTACAAATGGGCGGTGAGAAAAAAACAAAACCAAGGTCTATGTTCAATGGGCAAAATTCTCCAGCTGGTAGCTAGAATCATCTCACTAGCCTTCATTTCCATCTATGGACTATTCACAGTAGAGGACAATAAATGACCATTCTGAATTTCATATAAGCATGCCCCATGTAGGGAGATTCAATACTAGATAACTAACATATAAGCATTTAGCAGTGGGGAGTTTCTCTATAACTAAAAACCATACTCATTTTATTTTCAATAACATTTTTCTGAGAAAATTCAAGGATCATCAAAATGCAGAGACTACAGTTGGAAGTGACTAGTAATGTACCAGTGACTAAAGACATAGTGGCCAACATGGAAAGGACCATGAGACCAGATCTTCGATGATGACTCAGTTTATTCCATGCACGAAGTCTTAAAATATTTGAAAGAGAAAATCGAGAGAAGTTGGCAGTTGAATGCAAGTGTAAGGAGGATGCACTACAAAATAAGGAAAATGCTTGTGTACCTCGCACTGGGTAGTGGGTACCTACCAGGTCACTTTCTCTAATGTGGGGGAAACAACTTAATGTGCATAAAATCTACACCATCCATCATGTACACCACCCCTTGTTTGGCCTTGATCCCCAAAATCAGGCTGATTCAACACTCAGGTGGGCCACCCCAAAAAAAAATTATACCTAAAACCTTTAAATTCACATGGTATGGCCCACCTGAGTTTTGGAATCTTGTGATTTTTAGGTAATTCTTTCATCCTAATGAGGCACATCAGATGAACAGATTGGATGGCATATAAACACTGCAGCACCCCTACACAAAACTAATGATAGTCGTTCAATCCCAATTGCTAATTGTTTCTTATGTTTTGGCCTACCTGAGTTTTGGTTTGTCATGATTTTTGGCTTCAATGGCTAATATGAGGCAGCACAGCTGATGGATGGGGTGGATCTCATGAAGTTCCACCCACCTGGCCCTCAGTTTCTGAAATAACCCTGGTACCCAGTGCGAGGTATGCTAGCGTGTTTCGTAAAATAATATTAGGCCAACCACAATTTTACTTAACATTTTGCAACGGAGTTCATTTTAAGAAAGTGATGTTTTATCCATTTCTAAAGAAATGGTTATTTTGTTCGTGTACAAAAAAAAAATGGTTTTGCCACCACTTTGCAGTGGCTGAATTCTTCATAACCAAACTACTCTTTTGGAAGTGAATGAATGGCCATAATTCCATCGATTTAAAATCAGGTCCTCCCTTTGGTAAGCACCTTTAAGCACAAGTGGGCATGCCAGGTTGTGCCAAATGTGTAAGATAGAACTGCTCGTCAGGTGGGCAGCCCCGTTGTGTTAGATGCCTTGGATCAAATATCAGGCAGGTCCACTCATCTGATGCCCACAAATGTACGGTGAATGTGAACTCTTGGCTATTCCTCTTAATAGTCCATTGTTTTTGTATGTGTAGCGCACCTGATGAGTGGATCAGACTCATTTTTGGGCCAAGGCATCTAACATGGCATGGACCGCCTAAGAAGAGGCTGCGCTCTCACACGTGGCACAGGTTGGCAAGTTGCGGTTGCCTGTAAAAGTGTGTGTGGACTTTGGAGGGATGGGTGTGGAAATAGCAAAAGTCCAAGTTTAATGAAGTTCCAGAAATATTCATCACCTGGTCTCTTGACGCTTCTTCCTTCCACTGATTCTGATATTTTTGGAGTAGCATCATAAGAGTGCTTTGAAGTTCAAAAGGAAGGTCGAGGGGGAATAGCTTTTGAATATCATCGCCAGTGAGATTATCGTGTACACACTTCCTGATAAGCCAACGGAGGCATGCCAAAACCTGCTTCAAGGGGTCAAAGTCATTCATCTTGAGAAAAAGTGTGCAGTGATGTGGATTACAAAGATATAGTTCTTTCAGAGAAACAATAATTATAACTTGTTTATCTATCCAATATATATATATATATATATATATATATATATATATATATATATATATATATATATATATATATATATATATATATAAACTTTTAACAGAGATGTCAAACTAAACAATATAGGCCCAACCTTGGTGAACACTAGGTACAATCAAACAGGTTTGGATTCTTGTACCTGTCATATGGAAGAGTGTGAGGTTGATGCAGGACAATCAACCATTTCCTCTAAAAGCTCGAACTGTTAGAATATGGCGAATTAATCCATTTATCTCATAGCCCAAACCTCACATCTCATGGGTTAGAACCTCGGTCGAACCCCCCTCGTGGGCCCCAAATCACATGGGCACCGCCTCACACAGGCCATCCACCCTGAGTGTGTCTTTGCATCCCACAGGCTACCTCACTCGAGCCCGGTGTGAAATGAGCATTAATCACCCCCGGCGAGAAGTCTCGAACACGAGACCCCCCCCCCCCCCCCGGTGGGCCCCGCCCACCCCAAGTGTGCCCTTGCATCTCACAGGCGACCCCACTCAAGCACGGTGTGAAAATGCCCTTGCATTAGGGGTACCAGAGAACCTCCCTAAAGCAATGTTCGAAATATCGGTATCACGTTACGTATCGCACCCTTCGGATATGGATACATATCGGTTATTGCATGGGATATTTGGTTGTATCATGTAATGTATCACTGTTGTTGGAAACATGGGGAAACATTGGAAATTAGTCGATTTTTTCAATGAAATTTCAGTTATTGTTAAAAAAGACATCAATACACACTTACAAATCAAAACATTACAAAAAACAAGTGCACATGATAGGTTTTCTTTGTATGAGGTCCTAATCTATGCATTATCTAACTAAATTGATGCAAGTAAATTAAAAGTATATTCATATAATTTATAAATGTAAGAAGACATGTGGAAACACAAACAATACATTCAAAAGCAAAAGAAGAATCATTAGATTAGGTTACATACACGTTTGATTTTGATTGTTTTTCAATTTTCCGCAACTCAATACTTCTCCTCCAAATCTCGAAATTGAAGCTCCCAATCCATGATTTTTCATACAAAACATGAAAAATCATGGATTTGTAACAATTTGACACTGATTTAACATGATTTATAGAAAAAAGGATTGAATTTTTTTTTAAAAAAAATGCTCACCGGATCGAACATGGGGGATATATCCCACTGCTTGTGCGTTTCATATCACACAGGTGGGATACAAGATATATCGTGGGATATATCGGTCGATATTATCGATATTTAAAACACTACGCTAAAGATAAATATGAAACCCATATAGTTGCCCAAGGGTGGGTTGAATCACATACATGCTTAAGAGGGTGGTGGAGTACCCAAAAACCACGCCAAAGACTCTAAGATGAACTCATTCACGACAATGAATGTGCATGACTCTCAAAGAAAGCTAGTGTGTAGCATTAAAAGCAAGCATTGGTTCTTGATTCCTAAATGATCATTTGGATGCCTATAAAATTTTAAGTTGTAAGCACTTCATGCCTAAAAAGAGTTTCAGTTGTAGACCTTTTACATGCCATCCAGTTTGTCTTTTAAGTGGTAAAGTGTTTACAAGTAAACAGTTGTAAAGTGTTAAAAATGTATAACGTGGGTATTCACACCACATAGAGCTATGGCCAGTATATCCTACCAAAATCTTCAAATCACATAAATAGGCTTGAGTTTTTTGAGGCCTTAGAAGAGCATAAAGGGACACACATGTTGGACGGATTGGATGTCCTCCACCAGTCATAGCGAGCCCCACGCACAATCTAAAAGGTTTTTAATTGTCAACACCCCATCTCCACTGTTCCCTGTCATGTGGCCCACCTAATGATCAATAAACCAATTTTTTGGAGGCCGTAGCAAAGCATCAGGAGACACACTATGGACAGATTGAATGCACTGTACACATAATGGTGAGCCTCACACAGCATGCATGTGTATCAGCCATTGTGCTCTACTATGTATAATGTCTTTTCAGTTGTGAAGACTTTACCTATTCTCTGAGATATATCTTTTTGCCCGGGGGGGGCTGGTGTTCACAGCTTGTAAAATCTTTTAGGCAAATTCGAGAATCCAAAGATTTTATCTGTTTACCTATTAACCCTTTACAGCTGAAGGATTTTGTAGGCATTGGAACGACCCTTAATTTAAACATAATTGTCGGGTTGGTAGTTTATATCACTACAAAGAAACCTAAGAACATCTAATGCAATATATAGCCATGGTGTTACTGGAGATAAGAGGTACGGTATATGATTCAATGAAAGAAACATGTTTATTGCAATCCAACAAGGGTGTAGGTGGGGCATCAGTAAGCTAGACTATTGGTTCGGTGGGCCCATTGATGCAGGACATGAAATGTAAATATGATATGCAAGATTTCAGGCTTAGATCATACCATTCAGAAACAATTACACAAATTCCACATCCCACATGAAAATCCAAACGTTCAATTAAAGGGGAATTTATGCTGGTCCAGGCCTACACATGATAGGGCTGGATCAATAAAAATTATGAAGCAAACGATACTCAAAGATAAGAAATATTCCTTCACACATACATAGTAATCAGTCCCTAATCCAAGGGATTCACCAGTTTCAAATCAAGGAACCTTAGGGAAAGAAAAGGGGCATATAAGTAAGGGAAAACGTAATCTAGTGGCTAGGTTTCATGAAAAAAAAGGCTATGAGAGGATAAAAGAGGATAAAACCGAACCAAAAGACGATCCCGCGTATGGATAGTGGGCTGGGGGCGCTCCGTCGAAGTTTCAACTCGCCTACGGTGAAACTGAAACCCGTCAGAATGAAGAACTCCGATGCAAATGAATGACTAATTCAAGTATGAATGGTGGGGGAAGATGAAAAAAAAAAGATGATGGGGGATGGGGATGAATCGGGGTCGATGTGGCTTCGCACCAAGGTAGTTAGCCCTTCGAAAAGGGAGGGCTTCGCACCACTTTTGAGTTCTTCCACAACTCACGAAGAGAGCGTAAAACTAAAGGTGAATTTTTATTAAACTTCAATGAATCAAAAGAACTACAAGGGGTGCCTATTTATAGGAGAGCCCTATACCAAAAAACTCGCACCATGTCGACACCTATTACTTGGCGATGAAGTAAACTAAAATAAAAACCAAACATAGAAATCTAAAGCGCTCACAATGTTCTAAATAATAACAATAAGCAAAACCTAAAAATGAAATCAATCGACGAGTGGGCCACGATCATGAGATCCCATGATGGGCTTTTCTTAACTATCGGGCCCACTTTTTGAACTAAAACTTGTCTTCTAGCTAGAGACCCTCCTTGAACGTCGTCATCGAGCCGATCGATGATGGGATCCTCCTTCGCGTACATACGTGCGTAGGGTGGTGGTGTGCGGCCGTGCGTGTGCACGATGTCCTCATCAACTCTCCTCGGCCGCGAAGATTTCGCCACCGGCGAAATAAAACTCCCGAATCGCTCAGATGTCGGGATCAAGTCGCCGGAGCTCCGCCTCGTGAGCCATGTGTCGTCTCGGCCGGACGTGACTTCCATTTAACAAGGTACTTCTGAAACCCGCCATCCGATGTAGAAATTATCTCATGGTCCAGGATATCCTCTATTTCCTCTCTTGGGGTGTGAAGGCTAGGTATGAGAGGTAGAGGCTGGGATGAAAGGTCGGGAAGAGGCCATGAATCAAAGGTTAAGTCTGGAGAATCAGGACGGGTGGGCGAAGGGCCGGACAAAGTATCAGTGGGTCCCTGAAAAGTAACTAGATCCTCCACATTGAATGTGGAACTAATTCCCATGGAGGGTGGAAGATCTACCTCATACGCATTGAGACCGTTTCGCTTTATAATTTTGAAGGGTCCAGCGCTACGCGCGTGTAACTTACGAATGGCCCCTGGAGGGTACCGTCGGGTTCGATGCGGACCATCACAGAGTCCCCAATATTGAACTCTTTGAAACGTCTATGTTGGTCTGCAGAAAATTTGTATTGCTCATTACTAGTAGTGATCTTTCGCCTGATTTCTTGATGCAATGAATGTATGTGATATGCAAAAGACTCTGCAGACTCTGATGGCCTATGGGATAATGACATGGGGATAAGATCAATAGGCTTCCTAGGCTTGTAACCAGTAACGACTTCAAACGGACTTAGACCTGTGGACCTATTGACAGAACTATTGTATGCAAACTCGGCTATGGGTAGTACGGCGTCCCACGTCCTGGTATGCTCCCCTACTAAACATCGAAGTAAACTCCCTAGGCTTCTATTAACCACCTCAGTCTGGCCATCGGTCTGAGGGTGGTAGGCAGAAGAAAATTGGAGCCTAGTATTCATCATGTGCCATAGTGTCTTCCAAAAGTAACTCATGAATCTTACGTCACGGTCAGACACTATGGTTTTTGGTAACCCATGCAGTTTGACAACCTCACTAAAGAACAGCTTGGCAACATGAGAGGCGTCGGAGGTCTTAGAATAAGGAACGAAGTGGGCCATTTTGGAGAAACGGTCCACGACAACAAATATGGAGTCATGCTTTCGAATAGTCTTGGGAAGTCCAAGCACGAAGTCCATACTGATGTCCTGCCAAGGGATGAAGGGCACCGGCAAAGGTGTATATAATCCTCGTATTCTCGTTTCCTCTCGCTTTGCCGGTTGACAAGTACGACATTGCCCTATAATTTTGGCCACATCCCGCTTGAGGCTTGGCCAATGAAATCTATCCTCCACTAGGGCAATGGTCTTGTCACGACCGAAATGACCCGCGACCCCCGAATGTAACTCCTGAGACAAGAAAATCGCGAAGGGAGGTGCGTAGTATGCACAAGCGGTCACTTCTAAATAAATATCCGTCCGTAATCAAATACTCATCGTTAGCTCCTGACGGACTCTCTAATAAAGACGTATACACAACCCCAAAATCGGACACTCAAAATACTCTTCTTTGATGCGCTCAAGGCCCGTAACTTCGACGCTCATGGAGTTAAGTAATACGACTCGACGACTCAACGCGTCAGCAGGCTTATTCTCTACACCGGCCTTGTGCTTAAGCACAAAAGTGTACTCTTGAAGGAATTGAACCCACTTGGCGTGCCTGGGGCTTAATTTCTTCGAGAGTTCAAGTATTTTAAGGCCTCGTGATCTCGAGAACAAGACGAATTCTTGCGGTAATAGGTAATGTCGCCAATGGCGCGCAGTTGATTGCACTACCGCATAGAATTCCTGTCATAGGTGGAATATCTCTGCTTCGCCTCGTTCGGTTTCTCACTAAAAAGGCGACGGTGGTGCCCTTCCCGGCTAAGTACTCCTCCTATGCCGACTCGACGACGTTGCGCGTCACATGCGACTTCAAAGGCTTTTGAAAAATCTGAAGTCGCGTGATCGGAGCTTCTGGCCATCTTGACCTTTATCTCCTCAAGGCCTTCGAGGCGGCCTTTGTCCATGAAACTCTCTCCTTTTTATGCGGTCCGTGATGGGAGCCACAATGGAACCGAAGCCTCGAATGAACCGCCTATAAAAGTGGCTAAGCCATGAAAGTCGCGCACCTCATGAATATTGGGGTGGTTCAAAGCCAATTAACGATGGCCTGACCTTCTCGGGATCCGTTGATACGCCCTAATGACACAATAAAATCTAAGAAGATCACACTACTAGACAAGAACGCGCACTTCTTTAGGTTGGCATACAACTTCTAGGCCCTAAGAATCCCACAAACCTACCTCAAATGGTTGAGGTGTTGCTCCTTAGTCATGCTATAAATCAAGATATCATCAAAGTATACGACTAGGAACTTCCCCATGAAGGGTCTCAACACTTGGGTCATCACACGCATGAAAGTGCTTGGGGCATTAGTTAACCCAAAAGGCATAACTAGCCACTCATATAGCCCATCCTTCGTCTTGAAGGCCGTTTTTCACTCATCACCAGGGCGTATATGGATCTGGTGATACCCACTTTTGAGGTCAATTTTTGAGAAGATAGTAGCATTGGCCATCATATCTAGCATGTCATCAAGACGCGGTATGGGAAATCGATACTTGATTGTGATTTTGTTGATGGCCCTACTATCAACACACATCCTCCATGTGCCATCCTTCTTAGGTGTAAGAAGGGCGGGCACGGCACACGGACTCATGCTCTCTCGAATGAAACCCTTCTTTAGGAGTTCGTCAATCTGCCTCTTCAACTCAGCGTGCTCCTTCGGGTTCATTCTGTAATGCGGGAGGTTTGGTAGAGTTGCCCCAGGGATTAAATCAATGGCATGTTGTATATTCCTCATAGGGGGAAGCTCATTCGGTAAATCATCAGGAAAGACATCACGAAACTCATGTACTACCTGAATGGCCTCAGTGGGCAACTCTACGCTAGTCTCTGGTACACTCTCCCTAGCCACAAGGGCGTATATCATCGAGTCCACCTCCGTTTCACGCTCAAAGTCTTTGGCATTCAAAATATGGAGCGGTTTGGACTTGGACTTCGACTCCTTCACTTTTTTTGGGCCGCTCACACTACTCGTGTGGTGAACTCTTTCCGCTTGTATTCTTGGGTGGTAGAGGATTTAACTTGACCTTCTTGCCCTCAAACCAGAATGTACACACATTTGAACGACCAAATATGGTAACATCCCTGTCATAGAGCCACGGCCTACCTGAATGATATGGCCCACATCCATAGGAACAACATCACACCAAATTGTGTCCTTATAAGATCCGAACTGAATAGGGACAAGACAGCGGTGCGAGACTGGAATGGATGTCTCATCAACCCAGGAGACTCTATAGGGCTGAGGATGGGCTTCCAGCTTCAAGCCCAACGACTCACATTGCTAGTCGATGCCACGTTGGCACAACTACCACTATCCACGATCATCTTACGTTCTTTTCCCCACATTTCGCATAAGTGTAGAAGATCGTGTCATGCGGCGCTACCATCGTTGTTCTTGGCTTGAGCCTGGGGCGCAACGCACAATTGCGAGGGTCACGGACTCTGTGCTCCCTCTTCCTCATCACTAGGGGTTCCGACTGGCTCATATTCCTCCTCCTCACTATCACTCTCTGGGGCACTACTTCTACTTGCCCATCAATAAGGAGTACTTTGGTGCCCTCTCTGGTGCCGCACCGGTGAGCAAAATGACCAAACCCCGACACCTAAAACACCTAGTGGCCCCACTTCCACGTGAATTAGACCCGACAATCTCTTTACCCTTATCATCCTTAGGTCTGGAAATTTGAACATTAGGGGAAGGTTTGTTTTGGAATCCCGTGTTAGGTTTAGCCCCAGAGGGGTTGGCCTTAGTACCGGATTCGCGAAAGTCAAACCGCCTTCCCACAGATGCTTTAAGGTATTGCTCAACATCTAACACTACTTGGTACAACTGTTCGATAGTGTCTATGTCTTTGGCGAGCAATTCTCTCCTAATGTCAGGACGGAGGCCCGTTTTAAAACGAGCAAGGGTGAGTACAGTGGTCCTCATCAACCTCACAACGGTCAAGTACTCTTCGAATTTATCAATATAGTCAGGAACACTCATGGAACCCTGTCGAAGAGATTGCCACTCTCAATCAACCGCAGCGATAAGAAAAAGGGAGGTACTTCTCTTTAAGTGTTTCTTTCATTTCGCCCCAGTGGACTATTGGGAGTTCCCTCGCTCTTTCTTTCTTTCGCTCAACCGTCGCCCAAAACCGCTTTGCTTGACCCACAAGCTTCATCTTGGCGAATCGGACTCGTCGAGCATCCGACATATCATACCACTCAAAATAGTGGTCCATATCCGCCAACCAATCTAAAAAAGCTTTAGGGTCTAAGTGACCATCAAAAGTAGGGGCATCTACTCTAACTCCCTTAAGGAGTTGCGCATCTGGGTCATATTGGTCATGATATCCCTCACGGGGCGGGTACACAGGTGCGCGCCCATGACCAACTCCTTGGCCACCTCCATTCCTTTGTCTAATCTCCTGACCACCTGCTTGAGAATGGGCATCTTCCCCAATGGTGGGGTTTGCCTTGAGGGAGGCCTCTATTTGAGTAACGCGATCATTAAATTGGTTAAGGCGTTGATCCATGCGTTGTTCCAAGCGCTTAGACATAGACTCAAATTGCTGGGTTAACTTGGCCATTGATTCTTGTAGTTGCTCCATGTTTAGAGTAGGGTGCAAACCAAAACCGCGACTGTTCGTGTGGGCATACACAGGCTAACTCAACCTAAGGACCTGCTATGGCAACTATATGCATCTAAAAAAACTAAATGACCCTATGAGACTCTATATGAAGGCGATAACACACCGCTACTAAAATTCACTATATATGATGGACTGAATGCATGATGACTCAAATAAACTAAACCCTAAGTATGTGGTGAATTTCCTACAAGAACCCTAGGCTTTGATACCAAATTTGATGCGGGACATGAAATGTAAATATGATATGCAAGATTTCAAAGCTTAGATCATACCATTCGAAACAATTACACAAATTCCACATCCCACATGAAAATCCAAACGTTCAATTAAAGGGGAATTTATATCTTTGGTCCAGCCTACACATGATAAATTTGGATCAATAAAAATTATGAAGCAAACGATACTCAAAGATAAGAAATATTCCTTCACACATACATAGTAATCATCCCTAATCCAAGGGATTCACCAGTTTCAAATCAAGAACCTTAGGGAAAGAAAAGGGGCATATAAGTTAGGGAAAACGTAATCTAGGGCTAGGTTTCATGAAAAAAAAAGGCTATGAGAGGATAAAAGAAGATAAAAACTTGAACCAAAAGACGATCCGCGTATGGATAGTGGGCTTGGGGCGCTCGTCGAAGTTTCAACTCGCCACGGTGAAATCTGAAACTCTCAGTAATGAAGAACTCCGATGCAAATGAAGGACGAATTCAAGTATGAATGGTGGGGGAAGATGAAAAAAAAAAAAAAAAGATGATGGGGGATGGGGATGAATCGGGGTCGATGTGGCTTCGCACCACGGTAGTTAGCCCTTCGAAAATGGAGGGCTTCGCACCCACTTTTGAGTTCTTCCACAACTCACGAAGAGAGCAGAAAACTAAAGCAGGAATTTTTATTAAACTTCAATGAATCAAAAGAACTACAAGGGGTGCCTATTTATAGGGAGAGCCCTATACCAAAAAAACTCGCACCATGTGCGACACCTATTACTTGGCGATGAAGTAAACTAAAATAAAAACCAAACATAGAAATCTAAAGCGTTCACAATGTTCTAAATAATAACAATAAGCAAAACCTAAAAAATGAAATCAATCCGACGAGTGGGCCACGATCATGAGATCCCATGATGGGCTTTTCTTAACTATCGGGCCCACTTTTCTAAACTAAAACTTGTCTTCTAGCTAGGAGACCCTCCCTGAACGTCGTCATCGAGCCAGATCGATGATGGGATCCTCCTTCTGCGTACATACGTGCGTAGGGGTGGTGGTGTGCGGCCGTGCGTGTGCACGATGTCCTCATCACCCATCATGGGGACGAGCCATTCCATGACGTTTCCCTGTCAGATGATCATATTTGTCTGACGAAATGGACAACTGCAACCATTCATCCTTGTTCAGCAGAGGTCAAATCAGACACTGGCGATGTTTTGGGGCTACCTCCCATACAAAGTGTGGCCTGTTGTATGGACCATTTGGATCACCCAATGGTGGACCCCACCAAACATGTACAGCTTGTGGGGCCGAACAAACAAAAACAAGATTGAGCATCACACTTCCATGATGACTGTTATAAACACAACGGATGAGATCAAAAAGCCAGACAAAAGTTCCAATACCACAAGGAAATGAAGTAGTTATTTCAAGATAAAAATAGCAATTGTTCGTATGGCTGTGTTTGTGGATTTTGGATGAATTATCATATCGAATTGCAATAACCAGTCTCAAAATGTATGGTAGCAGCTGAATAGAGATTTCCTTGGAATTCATATTGAAGCTCTGAACTCCAAATCTTGATGATAATCCCCCGCGTCTTTTTTGGGTGCCACAGTTCTAAAGATCATCCGGTGCCGAGTCAACTTGGTTATGATGGGTGATAAATTGATGTAGAGCAGGTCGTGGACACCTTCATGGAAGATGGACCAGAGAAGGCGCGATCGGAGGCGGAAATGATCTAGACCGTTAGAACCATAAAACAATTGTATCTCGCAAACCGGGATGAGTTTTTCGACATATCATAATGATTTTAGGGTAGGAGAAGCTACTTCAGCCAGCCAACCCCGCTATGCGAGGTTGCCCATTCCGGATTTGCGAGATTCCATCAGATCGACATTTCAAAGTCCATTTTATTTTCGTTTTTACTATTTATAATAAGTTTTAATTCGATCATAACTTATGATCCTTTAAGTTTTAGGAGTCGTGCCCAACATGAAAATAGCTTAGAAAATTTAGGAGAATAACGTGGTTAGGCCAAATTGGACACTTACTATTTTTTTTCCTGAAAAACACGAAGTCTATTAGGAATCATGACTGTCTAAAAATAGCAAGTTTACTATTTATAGTAACTCACGTTTTTAGCGAGTTGGAGTTTGAGTCTAAAACTTCTTCCTAAGTTTGAGTTCACTATTTAAAGGATTGTAATTTCGTTTTTTATCATCAATCAATTTATTAGAAATTATTTCTATTTCTATCCCTCATGGATTAGAGGAATCTATGTGAGGAGTACGCTCCATAACCAGACCAGGCCAGGTCTGACAGTCCCGACCAGGCCCAAACAGCAGAACTAGATGGCGTGAGCTGAGCTCCGGAAAAATCACTATTTAAAAACCACGTGGGGAGCACAAGTGAATTGAATTTCGTTTGGTTTAGAATCCAACGATGCTTCGAAACATTCGCAACCAGTAAAAAAATCCTCAAATTGGAGTTGGGTTTTTCTTCTCTCAAGTTCGAATTGGAGGTACGGAAATTGCATCTTAAATACGCGTGCTAAGAAAGGAATTTACAATTCGGTCATTTCCACTTAGACACATGATCGCAATCCAATCCCATATTGCATCCAAACGCACCCTACATTGTCTGTCATTTCCTAGTGACTAACTAACCCATTCGTAATTCAATTCGCTTGTGCATCCAAACGAGGCCTAAAACCATTTTCTACAGGAAGTAGGAACTGAAGTTGAAGGAGTGGAAGTGAGATTTTCTTACCGGATCGAGTTCTTGGGGAGTAGGTAGACTGAGGAGGGATTGGATGTAGGTTTTCTGGTGGGGCGCAAGGCCAGTCTTCCTCGTCTTCCATAGAGTTTCAAGGATGTGATCGATGGCTGTGGTTTCGTTGGATTTGGATGAGAGCTTGTGCAGCTGAAGATTGAGAGTGTCTTCTTCCATCATTTTTCTCGCCTTTGGTTGCTTTTGAAGGGTTTGGCTTTTGTTTTTGAAGAGAGTGATTTGCTAGAGATGCTTTGTTTTTCAGTTGTGATGAGTGAGGCCCATGGCCCAGTAATCTGGGCCGTTGGTCTGTTGCGTCGCACCGTGGATGAAGCATGGTTTCCTGGTTGAAACATCCTGGCCACCGAATTTAGGTCATTTTCCGGTTGAATGTGGTCCGTTGATGCGTTTCTCTTTTATTTTAATTTTTTTAATGTTATGTTTCTCTTTAAGCCCAATGGACCCTATCATGATGCATGTCAGCATGTGTTGTATCCATACCGTCCATCCATTTGGAGATATCTTTTTATAGCATGAGATAAAAAAAGAGATAGATTTAAAGTTCAAGTGGACCCCACCATAGAAAACAATGGGGACAGTGACATCCACCGTTCAAAAATTCTCAGGGGCCACAGAAGTTTCCGATCAAGAATATATTTTTTTTTCTTCATCTATCTCTATGTTAACTTATAAATAGGTTGGATTTCAAAAATACCCCTTGGTGGGCCCTATAAATGTTTCAACGGTGGGTGTTACTGCTCCCAGGTTTTCTGTGGTAGGTCCACTTTAACTTTATATTTATCTCCTCCTTTTTCTCATGCCATGAAACTTTATATCTCTCTCCTTCTTTTTCTCATGCCATGAAACGATCTCTACAATTGGTTGGATGGTATAGGTATAACACATGCATCATGGTGGGGTTCACGGAGCTTGGTGGGGTCACTTCAGTTGACCTTGTCAGTATCTAATCGACACCGATTAGCCACGGACAGGTTAAGTAGCGAGACTCGCTATTGAAGTGACGTCACCAAGTTCCGTGGGGCCCACCATATATGTGTTGTATCCACATTGTCCATTAGTTTGGAGAGATCATTTTAAGGCATGATCCAAATAATGAGGTAGATCCAAGGCTAGAGTGGACCCTGCCACAGAAAACTGAGGGGAGAGTGACGCCCACCATTGAAACCTTCCTAAGGTCTACTATAATGTTTATTTCAGATCTAAATTGTTCATAAGTTATCGAAGACATAAAAGAAGGGAAAACACTAATATCAGGTTGTTCAGAAACTTTTGTGGCCCTTATAACTTTTTAATGGTGGGCATCACTCTCCTCTCTATTTTCTGTGGTGGGTCCACTTGAGCTTTGGATCTAACTCGTTCTTTGGATCATGCCCTAATTTAATCTTTGCAAATGAATGAACAGTGTGGATACAAAACATAAATCATAGTGGGGCTCACAGAACTTGGTGACCTCACTTAAGCGGCGAGTCCCGCTGATTAGCCTGTCATTTTTTAATCGGCATCCCATTTCAGGTTATTTTGAATCCTAAGAGTTAAAAAACTTCACAAAGTCCACCATAATATTTTTTATTTACCATCTAACCTTTTGATAAGGTCACAAAGACTTATAATAAGAGGCCTCACAAACATCATCTTAATCCAAAGCTTTTGTGTCTCGCTAAAAGTTTTTAATTGTCAATTGCTATTGTTTCTTGTGGTATGATACATTTGAGATTTGGATCTGCCTCATTTCTTGGATCACACCTTAAATTAGTTTCCAATACAATGGATAGGGTGAATGTAGTCACATACATCAAGGTAGCCCTACACTTAGGGGTCCCACGCACCTCAGTGGATCCATTTGGGGATCCTCCAAGGCCACACTCAGATGGTGAGCCCCGTTGTAGGGCCCACCTTGATGTATGTGTTATATAGTCATGCTTTCCATCCATATTTTCATATCATTTCAGAGCATGAGCCTAAAAATGAAGTAAATCCAAATATAAAGCAGGCTATACTGGAAGAAACAGTGTTCATTAAACATCACACCATTGGAATTTTCCTAAGCCCCTGTGTAATGTTTATTTCAGGTTTATTTTACTATCCAATATATTAGTAAGGTCACACAAACATGGATGAAGTAAGAAAAGAAAAAAAAACATTAGCTTAATTGCTTACAATAAGTTTCTAATAGACAACCACTACAGTTTCCTACAGTATAGTCCGCTTGAGATTTAGATCTAGTTCATTTTTCAGCTCATGCCCTAAAATTATCTAGAAAAACAGATAAACAACATAGTTATTCACATACATACATCAAGGTGGGCCATGGTAATGGAAGTCAATTATAAATACATCAAGGTGGGCCATGGTAAGGGTTGCACCTAATCCACTCTTGATGTTCAAAGGGATGCCCGAGAGATCAATTAAAGATGTTCAATCTTCCACGCAGGGAATGGATTAGGTGTGGCCCGGCCTCAAAAAAGACAGTGTTGCCCTTACTATGGGGCCCACCTTGATATATGTATTCTATGTATATGTTGTTGATCTGTTTTGCCCGATCATTTTAGGGCATGAGTGTAAAAATGAAACAAATTCAAACCTTAGGTGGACCAAACCAAAGGAAGCGGTGGAATCAAGTTGATATTTGTTTTCTCCCTTCATTCAAGTCTATGTAACCTTATCAGTAAGTTGGATGGAAAATAAACATTATGAAAGCATTATAATGAGCCCTATGAAATTTTTAATGGGTGGATGTTCAATCACTAGTGTTCCATGTAGTATGGTTCACTTGAGATTTGGATCAGCTTTGTTTTTTGGATCAAACCTAAAATAACCTGGCAAAACGGATAGACAACGTTGATGCAGAACACATACATCAAGGGGGGGTGGCCCACAATAAGGGTTGCATGAGAGGTGAGGGGATGCCCCATCCAGGTGTCTATGTATTTTGTTTGGGGAGTGGACAAAGTTACGCAGACATCCATGTATTGTGTTCGGATGCTTCACGAGGTTCTCCTTGTAGGATTTGAATCGAGTAAACCAGCAGGCACACATAGTGATGAGATGGTATTTAATTGGATGTCGGGGCCTCGTCGAACATGGCCAAGCTAAAGTACATTGGAGAGTTGTTCCGTCTCAATGGGACCCATGGCTTGTGGGCTAATCAAATCCTGTCATGTATGGAAGTGGATTAGGTAGTGATTTAAACACCACCTAGTGTTTTTGGCCCACCCTCATGTGTGTATTTTATCTCCACCATTCATTTATTTTGCTAGCTCATTTTAGAGTATGAATCCAAAAATAAAGTAGAGACCACATCATAGAAAACGATGATGATAATATTGCAAATTAGTGAACTAGTGCTCTTTAGGTCCATATTCCACTTAGGTACTTACTCATGCCTTGGTGGTAGACTAATGGGAGTTTTAACATGAGATCATGAGTTCCAATACCCAGTGTGGTGAAATTCCAGTGTGTCGGGTGTGAGCGCATATGTAAGAAAAAGAGTCCATATTCCACCCCTTTCATGAGAGGCCACTTGCTTGGTTGTGGCCCTTCTAAAATGTGAACATGCTTCTTTTTTCTTTTTTTTTTTCTTTTTTTTGTTAGCTGGTTAGTACACCCCACGGTCAGTTCACATGTCACTATTAGCCACCCCCACTAGGGAATCGATACCAAGACCTCAGTGTTGAAACGAGGTATCTTTCACTCAGTCTACCACTTGAGTCATGGATCAGGCATATTCCACCCCTTTCACTCAGTCTACCACTTGAGTTATGGATCAGGCATATTCCACCCCTTTCATGAGAGGCCACTTGCTTGGTTGTGGCCCTTCTAAAATGTGAACGTGCTCGCTTTTGATGATTGGTTGGTTCCAAGTAGGCAAGTATGGCTGCTATCATATCAGGGAGTATAGGGCTTTCTTTCTTTCTTTCTTTCTTTTCTTTTTTAAAATGCACTTTTCTTGCACAGGTGGACAGCATAACACTCAATTCCTTGATAGCTTCTACATATATAACTGAATGTTGCATCCAAGCACGGCCACAATCTTTAAGGGCATGTTTTAGTAACACCAAAAGTTTATACTTTTTGTTTAGGGCCCATTTGGATACCACTAAATAGGTTAATTTTTCTACTTATAACAATAAATAGGTAACTTATTTGAGATAAGTTTGTTTATAATCAATTATAAGAAGCTCTTTTATTTTAAAGCTACTCGTTTACTCCAGTTTAATAAGTAGAAATTAATATAAGCTACTTCAGACATAAGTAGCTTAAGTAACTTATGAGCTAAATGCCCCCTTAGTCCGATATGTTATGCGCAAGAACAATTGTACATTTATAGTTGTATAACACTGTAAATAGTTATATGGATAGATATATGTATATTTATTAAGATCTCTACAAATCTCTCACATCTTTTATATACTTTTGTCATTTTTCTCAATGGAAAACACGGTGCATTTTCTAAGATATTCTCTTTGTCAGGAGAGAATCGATGCAGGGGGATTTATCAGTTTTTCACCCTCCAAATGATGTAAGAATTGCCTTTGCATAGTGTTAGTCCACTTATAGTAAAATTGTTTTTTTTTTTTTAAATGATAGTGGATGGCATCCAAACAAACCCTTAATGAACTGTCCCCATGCATATTAAGGCCCCTAAAGAGTTATCCTAGTAAATATAAAGGCCTTACATAGACAACAATTAAGACTTAGAGCTATTCTATTGAGACTTTATTCTAACACTACACGTAATATGTATATATTGTTTGATGTTTTTTTTTTTTTTTCAAAAAAAGAAGCAAAGCAGTCTTCTTTCATTTTTTATAAGTGAAAAAGATAGTTCTACATTATATAGGAAAAGGACTCTATGAATGTATTTATAAGCCTTTTTCCTTCCATAGCCTTTTGGAAAAAAATGTTACGTGATTCTTGAGAGAGTTCTCTTTAAATCTGGACACATCTCTATTGGCTTTTGGTCTGGTTTGGTCACGTGTGACTTATGTGGGTGTGCCAAAATCGATTGTGTGCTTCAATTTAAATCGAACAACTTGACCCCAAGCGCTAAGATAAGTAGATATGTCAAACGCAAGCATATATGACCGAAACTTGAGAAGATTAGTCGCCTATTCAACTACTCACAATATGATTGCAAGATGATCAGGCGATTGTTGGAGAGTGGAGTTCTTCCTCTAAAGATGGGTTGCCCCTTGCCTTTCGTAGAAAATGGCTTTTATAAATGTAAATAGTTAAACAAAAAGTATATACTTAAAATCGATCGCACGGAACAACAATAACATGCCTTTCTAAAAGTTGAAGTGATTATATTGATACCGGGAACAATCTTGTATTACAATTAAATATTACTGGTACTAGATAAATTTGATTTGTTTGTTGCATTGGTATGAGATGATTTGATTTGTTGAACTTCTTGCTATTTATAAATATTTGTTGCAGCTTCCTTTTAGGTGCCTTTTCTTTATTTTAATAGTTATGGCAATTAAATCCTCGCCACACCAGTCTTCCAGATCTTCTTTTTTTCTGTCCCTCCAACTATTATTTTTCACTCGACCGCTTTCTGTCTCTTGAACTTCTCAACGTGTACCATCTAGCTCAGCGCCTTGTGTACTTTTGTGAAAATTTCTTCAAATATCTCTAAAAATATTTCGCATGCTATATATTTCTTATGCAATGACATGTGTCACTTTCTAATTGATTATTTCAAGAACTGTAAAAAATAGGGTACAAAAATCTTAACTTCTATATTCATGTCTTACTGAGATTAAGACCCTCTCTCTCTTCCTCTAATTATAAATAAAGGGTAGAATCTTGGGATTTTCAAAGTAATAACTGTTGAGAAAAGTCTTAAATCTGAAGGTTTTGAGGTCGTTCGACCGGTCGTGGGACAACTTCGACTGGTCGTGGGAGACGCTCGACCGGTCGTAGGTTCGAGCCCTGGCACGACTCAAAGTCCAACGAGTTTTTGCTGTTTTTTACTGTAGCTACGACTGGTCGAAGGGATGTCTCGACTGGTCGAAGGGGTCCTATGACCAGTCGAAGACTCAGCTCGACTAGTCGTAGGTTACGCAGTTTGTTTCACGATTTTGCACGAAACTGCGGATTTGAGTCCTTTCGCAACTGGGATGCGGAAAGGAAGTTTCCTAAACTATTAATAGGGGTCCCTAGGGTTATTCTAAGATATGTTAAGGCTTCCTAAAGGGGTTCTAGGGTTTCTAAAGGGTGTAGCAAGGGTGAGATTCGAGGTTGTTTGAATCGGGTAAGTTCATTCTCTTTGTAATTGATGCTTTCATAGTGGTGATTTGTCGCTTTGTGCCGTGATTTTTTCCCGCAAGGGTTTTCCACGTAAAATCTGTGTGTTCTCTTGTGTGCTTGGTGCTATTGGATTACCATTCTAGATCTAGATCTGTGTGATTCCGCAGGCCAAAATCCCCAACAAGTGGTATCAGAGCAATCGGTTGGGGCACATATCTGAATCTGAGAGATTAGTAATAATGGCAAGCGTTAGGTATGATATTGAGAAGTACTCGGGGAAAAATAATTTTGAGTTATGGAAGATTAAGACGATGAGTTTCTTAATCAAGCAAGGCGAAGATGGTGCTCTTGAAGAGCGGAAGTCCACTATGATTGATGGTGATTGGAATACTCTTGATAAGAAGGCATTGTCATCAATCTATTTATGTCTCACGGATGAGGTCTCTACAACGTCATGAGGGAGAAAACTGCGGCTAAGTTATGGGCGAAGTTAGAGGATGTTTATGCGAAGAAATCTTCTAAAAATCGCCTACACTTGAAGCGGCAGTGGTATAACTTCCAGATGGCAGAGGGCGGAGATCTGGAGGCTCACATCAGCAACTTTAATAAATTGGTTTGCAAATTGCTGGATATGAAGGAAGTGACGAAAGGTGAAGAACAGGCATGTATGTTGCTGAATTCTCTCCCGGCGTCTTTTGAGGCATTCAAGGACACTATGTGCAGCACGAACAAAACCCTGAGTGTCGATACTGTTATCTCGGCTCTTCAAGGAAAGGCTATGAGACAACTAAACAGCGACATGAGGACGTCTTCTGTTGCACTGTTTACAATGGGTAGGAATTCTGAACAGGGTACAGGTTCTTCAGGTTCTAGATCCAAATCCAAGGGCAAGGGCAAAAGGAAGGTAAAGTGCTGGAACTGTGGGAAGGAAGGACATGTGAAGAGGAATTGTGAAAATCCTAAATCGAAGATGGAAGATTCTGAGGCTTCATGCAGGGAGGCCAACACTGCCACGTCAGATGGATGTGATAGTGATGTTTTATCTGTGTCTACACTCAGACGGTCATACGATGATCTTAAGGATGAGTGGATGCTAGACACAGGGGCATCTTTTCACATGACTCCTCATCGGAGTTGGTTCACCAACTACAGGGAGTGCGATGGTGGACAGGTGTTTATGGGCAATGACATTGCCTGTAATGTTGTGACTGTTGGTATGATGCGCATCAGGATGTTTGATGGGGTAGAGCGTACCCTATTTGATGTCAGACACGTTCCTGATCTGAAGTAGAATCTGATTTCTCTTGGTGTGCTTGAGGCAAAAGGATGCAAGTACACATGTATTGATGGTGCTCTTAAAGTATCTAAGGGGCACGAGTAATCATGAAAGCGCAACGACTCGGTAACTTATACAGGTTGATCGGGAGCACTTCAAATGGTGGAGCTACGGTGGATGTAACGGATTCCACCTCTGCACGTGTGTGGCATGTTGGGCATGGCTACATGAGCGGGCAGGGCAGGAAGGTTAAGATGTGCGAACAGGGATACAGAGCAGGTGGAGCAGCCACCTGTGAGAAGAATCACACGGCATGATCACAGGATATCGACGAGGTACATGAATGACTCCAATATCGTAGGAGATTCATCTTCTATTCAAATGGCTCTAGGTGACCCTGGTGCTGAGAAGTGGAAGGTGACTATGGGTGATGTGATGGATTCGTTGTACTAGACCAACATATAGGAGCTGGTGGAGCTTCCAGTGGGCCAGAGAGTGGTTGGATACAGGTGAATCTTCATGAGGATACAACATAGATACAGGGCGATGCTGGTAGTGAAGGGTTATGCTCAGAGAGAAGGGATCGGCTTCTCAAAGATATTCACGCCGATGGTGTAGCAGGTGTCTATTAGATCCGTGATTGGCGTTGGTTGGTCAATGTGATATTGAGCTGGAAGGATGAATGTGGAGTCTGCACTTCTGCAAGGGAAATCGAAGAGCAAATCTACATGAAACAACCAGAGCGATTCGAAGTTAAAGGGGCTGAGAAAAGACTTTGCAGGAGGTCGTGGTTCGACTTGTCGTCTGGGCAGTATTGATTCCTTTATGGTGAGTAAGGAATTGATGACATGTGGATCGCCAATTATGACATGTCTGAAATCAATGTACTGAAGACTCGGTTAAGTGGGACGTTTCTGGATGAAGGATCGGGGGGCTGCATAGATGGTTCTTGACGTTGAGACTGAAGGAGGAGTAGGCTTTGGTAATCACAGGAGGAATACCTTATGTGTAGGTATTGATCAAGTATGTGATGGGCCAAGTAAAGCTGGAAAGCGTTCCCTACGCATCTCTCTTCAAGTTTTCCTCAGGACATGTCCCAAAACAGATGAGGAAAAACAGGATATCTCATGAGCCTTATTCGAATGCGGTTGACAGTATATGCCATGGTCCGGTTTAGACCAGTTATTTCACAGGCTATCAGTGTTGTAAGTAAGTACCCCGGCAAGCAATATTGGGTAGTGGTGAGATGGTAAGAAGACTACGTTTTTCTTTTTGAGAAGACAGGAGCAAAGGTGGTTAAGCACGTGAATTTTGATCCGGCAGACATGCTCACCTAGGTCGTTCCTGCAGAGAAGTTTTAAGTTATGTGTAACTTCTCTGGGCTCGGCGATGGCGGAAAAGAAAGACGGAGTGTGATCTTGAGCTATGATGTGAAGTAGAGATAAGAGAAGAGGTCAAGGAGCTACACGGTTGAAGATTGAAGACTTGGTGAAGATTGTTGAGAAAAGTCTTAAATTTGAAGGTTTTGAGGTCGTTCGACTGGTCGTGGGATAGCTTCGACTGGTCGTGGGAGACGCTTGACAGGTCGTAGGTTCGAGCCATGACACGACTCAAAGTCCAGCGAGTTTTTATTATTTTTCACTGTAGCTACGACTGGTCTAAGGGATGTCTCGACTGGTCGAAAGGGGTCCTACGACCAGTCGAAGACTCGGCTCGACTAGTCGTAGGTTACCCAGTTTGTTCCACGATTTTGCGCGAAACTGCGGATTTGAGTCCTTTCGCAACTGGGATGCGGAAGGGAAGTTTCTTAAACTATAAATAGGGGTCCCTAGGATTATTCTAAGATATGTTAAGGCTTCCTAAAGGGGTTCTAGGGTTTCTAAAGGGTGTAGCAAGGGTGAGATTCGAGGTTGTTCGAATCGGGTAAGTCCATTCTCTTTGTAATTGATGCTTTCATAGTGGTGATCTGTCGCTTTGTGCCGTGGTTTTTTCCCGCAAGGGTTTTCCACGTAAAATCTGTGTGTTCTCTTATGTGCTTGGTGCCATTGGATTACCATCCTAGATCTAGATCTGTGTGATTTCGCAAGCCAAAATCCCCAACAACAACAAAACCTCTCTTCTTTATCTTTTACCTTTAAAGTTCTCATTTCTTTCTTATCCATTGGTGTATGAAAAATATATAGTGGTGGCATTAGTGTTTGCTTTTTTAGGCAACTCATGGACGTTGTTGAAACCATATATTTAGTTGTGTACACGAGTTGAGCTTGGCACAGCTTGACTCGGCTCGGCCACTAGCTGACCCTGGCTCGAACTTGGAGTTGGGGTTCGATCTGAGTCGAGTCGAGCTCGAGCAAACTCAAACTCATTTCAAAATTTTTTCGAGCTAAAAAAATCAGCTCGACTCGGCTCCAATTCAGTTTTGAACCGAGTCAAATCGAGCTTTTTTGAGTTGAGCTAAGCGAGCTAACCAAGCTAACTTGGTTTGTGTACAACCTACATATATTAGGCTTGTATTTTGAGAATAGCAAGCCGGGAGCCCACTATACTAGTGGAATTTATTTAAAAAACGTGGACTATCTAAAAGAGAGTGATCGTGTACGCCCCTTAATGTAGCAAGAAATTGTGATTGTTGTTAGTCGGGTTTCACGATTACTTTAACAAGTGTGTCATTCTTTATCTATTTATTCATTTATTTATTTATTTTTTTTACATTATTTGCAACAATTTTACATCTACTAATTTAAAGTTTTTTCTTAAAAGGCTTACACGTGACTAGCTTGCTCCAATCAATTGCATTACAAACAGTTCCGAGAACAAATTGCACCATCCATAGCATGGGGCTCACTTTTAATGGTCATGATACCCAATAACTACTCCAAACAAATAATTGTAACCCTTTTATTAATGGCAAACAATAAAGAATCCTAATTGATCATGTTGAAAGTATGCTATGTGATCAATCAAAATCTTCCATCTTGCACTGCTTTTTTGTTGCCAATCTCTACCAAAATCACTTTTTTAAAATGATGCTAACCATCCAATCAGTAGCTAATGAAGTGGACCTAATATCTGGATGACCCTTAAATAAAAATTTCCCATGACCAGAACTCTAAGTTGGCTAATGGATGCATGTTTATTACATAGTCAAGAATAAAACTATCAATTGTGCAACAAATTATCAAAATTGGAAATTGATATATTAATTTAATTTAATTTTTAATGATGAGCTATCTAAAGTGGGTATAACCTGAATGGTTTAATTCAAGCTCATGTAGTCTACATGTACTATTTAAAGTGCTCAAAGTATTAAACATTATGATGTTCCATGGTATTAAGATGTCTGGTGCATGATATTAGAAGAGATTAGGTGGGATGGATTTGCATTTGGCCCTGCAAATTTCATCCAGTGTTTGATAACAATAGAAATGATTGAATTAATCTCAGTATCACATATTCCAATGCCAATAATGGATAATGCGGGATTTTCGGTAGATTTCAGAATCTACTACAACAGTGGGCCCCACATTGATGCACTTGTTTTATCCACGTCGTCCATTTGTGTGTACCCTTTACACGTGACATTCAGGCTGCACACGCACACAGGTGAACAACCTCATTCGTGAAATGTGGTCCGTTGATTACAATTTTGGGGTCCACCAAATGCAAACTTCACATAATACAATGCATTTCTCAAGGGAAGAATTTGATCCTAAACTTTGAATTGGACGTGGAAATATCATGGTATTTTCCGACATATAATCATGGTGCAATAAATGATGTTAATTCCATCTAATATAGTTCTATCCCATTTAATACCATAGTCCAAATAGGAAAACCATCTCTCCACCAATCTCCTACATCCTCGGCTTAACTTCCTTTGTATTGTGTTCACTAAACCTCTCATATTTACTAATTATAAAAGACTGTCTCGAAGCTTAATGACGAGTAGAGCTGGGCATCAGTCCGGATCAGATCAGATTGGATCCAACTCGATCTGAACCGAAATCTCAGTGGTTTGATCCGAACCCGATCCGATCCGGGACCGAGTCCGGGTCACCTGACTCGGACCGATCCGACGTATGGTTGGTTGACTCGAACTGAGTCCGACTCGGACAAGGAAACCGATTCAGATCGCATGAATTTAATCCAACTCCTTCATATGGTGTGGTCCACTTCAGCCTTTAATATGCCTTCTTTTTGTGCTCAATGCCTAAAATGATATGTCAAAATGGATGAACGGCTTAGATAAAACATATACATCAAGGTGGGCCCCACATAGCTTTGATGAACTTTTCATCCACCGTATCAACGTTTTTATTCGACCGTTTGCTTTTCACGCAAGCACAACTTGCACCGGGTGACTTTTGGATTGACGTTACTGAGTTCTGTGGGCCTGAACATGGGGTATGTGTTATATCCAAACCGTCCATCCATTTGGCAAGCTCGTCTTCGGCCTTGAGACGAAAAATAAGATAGATCTAACTACCAAGTGGACCACACGAATTATTTACCGGTAAAAATCATTCTCTGCTGCTATTTGTGGTGTGGTCCAGATGATCTTTGGATATTATTCATTTTTTGGATAATTCTATATAATGGTCTCTAAAAATATATGAACGGTGTAGATATAATAAATACATCACTGTGGGGCCCATATAACTTTGATCTCATTTGAACCGTTCGTACAACTCGGAGCTCGAGGAGCGCCGGACGACAACAACGAAACAGATTGGCTACTCCCCTTGCCACCAGGAAATGGCTGGTGGTCAGTGCTCTGTGGGCCCCACCATGATGTATGTGTTCCATCCATGCCCTCCATCTATTTTTATAGATCATTTTATGTTATGAGAAAAAAAATGAGGTATATCAAAATCTCAAGTGGACCACATTATAGGAAACAATGTTAAATGAACGTTGACCATTAAAAACGTTTTAGAGGCCATAAAAGTTGTTGATCAAGCTGATATTTATTTTTTCCCTTCATCTAGGTACTTATGACCTAATCAATATATTAGATGTCAAATAAATAGTACAGTGGGCCTTAGAAGGATTATAATGGTGGATATCCAATCATTATTGTTTTCCCGTGGTGTGGTCCACTTGAGACTTACATCCCTATCATTTTTTTGTATAAAGCCCTAAAATGATCTATAAAATGGATGAACAGAATGGATGAACGGAATGGATGAAACACATGCATCATGCTGGAACCCACAAAGTACCTACCACTAGCCACGGGGCTGGTGTCTGGTGAAGTAGCCAATCCGTCTCCACCGTACCCATTACCTACCACAACTATACCGCTGGTGTGTGGCAAACCATAAAATCCACTTCTGGTTAGGAGTAAACTCTGGTGGGGCCCACCATGAAAATGCATGTGGTTTATCCGCTTTGGATCGGGTTAGATCGGATCGAATTCCGGATCATATCGGTTCGGGTAGGCATAGATTCAAACTTGACTCGAAAAGCTTTCGGATATGAACTGCCCTACTCGATCCGCACGATACAGGCTGTCTGATCGGGTCGGATCTGATCGGATCTGGTCGGATTGGGTCAGATCCACCGAATCATGTCAGGATTGCCCAGCTCTAATGACGAGTACAAAGGAAAAAATACTGTGTGTATTGCGGCGGGCCACATGAGACTCGGTGACTAGCATGCTTTAATTAGTTGTGATAAAGCTTATGTGCCCTGTTACCCATCTACTAGCTATAAAAGATGGTAGCGGGACTCGGAGATGGGACAAAAGGCAAAGGTGGTAAAACAGGGGAAATGTGTAGTTGAGAACGACCGTCCACTTAATTAAAGGCATCTCAAAATAGCATTGTAGGGTAAACATGTTCTATTTTCTCATAAACAAGTAATTTCGATGAAAAAATTCAACCACATTATTGTTTTAGAAATGTTAAAATCACCAATCATAAGCTTTTGTGGGGTCAGGGATAAAAAAATAAAAAAAAGAAGAAGAAAAGAGTTCTTTAATGATTAATAAATAATTTATTGCATTGCCAATGTCAAGAGAAATATTATATTTAAGAGCATATGCTATCTATGTGGGACCTGCCCTTTGGATGATCAAATCAAAGGGGAGCCTACATGATGAGTGGTCCAGACATGGCAGCAATATGATGAATGTGCCATTGAAGGTGGGGCTCACATCACGAATGGTCCGTACATGTGAACTTCGTCAATCAGCTAGGACCATCAGATCTTATGGCTAGATCAAATAGCAATGAAGATAAGATCTTATTTAGTGGCGATAGATAATTGATGGTCGATTCTACTGTAATGGAAAATCAAAGGTATGATAATGGTCATCCAACATTCGTATATTGAGATGGTGGAAGATTGATGGATAGATCCACCATGGTTGTAGGTTAGTGGTTAGATTGTGTGACATTGGTATTCAGTCAAGCAATGGTCACATTGATGAATGGTCCATGATGCGTAAACTGCCATTGAAATCAAAGCCAATAAAACAAATGTAGGGTTGTCCAAAACACACAACCATTGCCTTGTGACATTGGTATTCAGTCAAGTAATGGTCACATAGATGAATGGTAAATGAATGAGTAATTTTTCTCCATTCATATTCACTCACGCCATTAGGGCTGTCAGCGGGCTGGGTTAAGGACGGGGCTGAGCTTTGTCCAAGCTCGGCTTGTAATTATGAACCTAAGCCCAAATCCAGCCCGGGCCGTGGCGGGCCGAAATAGTCCAGCTCGGGACATTAACACAAAGCTCGACCCAAGTCTGCCCGAGCCCAAGCCCTGAATATCTATGTGGATAAATGATATTTGGTGTGCCTAATGTGTGAGAGAGATGGAGAGAATGATAGAAAAGGGAGAAAAGTAGGTTTAGAAAATACTTATTAGGCCAAACAGAGTTTATGGGCTTGTGGAGAGCTAAACTCAAGTCCGGCCCGATTTACCATCGGACTCCTAATTTAAGGCCAAGGCCGACCGTTGGGCCTAAACCCAACCCTAAACCCTAAACCCAATACAGCCAAGCCTAAAGGCCCGTCGAGACTACCCATTCCATTGATAGCCCCACATGCCATGTGTGACACATGTGCTAGTGTGCAATAGGTGTGATCATTGACTTTTTAAGTGCCTTGCATGTGCTGCATCCAACCATCAAGTGCCTCACACATGTCAGTGCTTATGTACATATATACTCACTTGCCTCATGCATCACATGTGCCATCATACATATGCAAGCGCCGCGTGTTTATCACTATGCATCTTCGAGCATCCCATGTGCACCACACACATTTTTATCAATCTACAAGCGCCTCACATTTCCACATATGTCAATGTTTACAGGAAGTAAATGTGTTTATGCGTTTGTTCTTATTCTAGGTGTTTGACAAAAAAAAACTAATGGTAAAAAAGAATGATCTATCCATATAAGCTTACCTTGATAGCGTTGACGTAGCCAGACAAAGATGTCCAAAAAAGCCCATTGATCAAAACGATGATGGAAACCAAGCGGGCCTATGATGATGATGGATGATGAGTGGTTAGATCCAACGACAATTATTAATAAATGTTTCGATTTGTTCCCATTGTGATTTATTTGCCCTAAGTGATGGTGGTCCACACAAATGGCTTTTATTTCACACACAGGCCTCGTCATCATCTTTGTCATCTCTCTCTAATCTAGCCATTTCTGCTTGAACGTGGATTGCCTAGCGACATCCACGGACATCTCTAGAGACCCAACTCTATGGTGCCCATCATGATGTATATGTTTTATCCATGTTGTCTTAATTTTATAAATCCAAAGCTCAAGTGGACCACACCGTAGGAAATAAGAGGAATTGAATGCTGACTAATGAAAACTTTTTGGGCATCACAAGAGTTTTGGATATGATACTTTGTACTTTTCTTTCATCTATATCCATGTGACCTTGTGAACAAGGTGGTTGACAAATAGTCGCCATGGTGAGCCTAAGGTAACAAGTTGGATGACAAATGAACATTACTGGACAGTTCCAATGGGCGTCGGTGTCATTATCCGACTGTTCCACGTGGTGTGGTATATATGAGCTTTGGACCTCCCTCATTTTTGGGCACTTGCAAACATCTTTTTTAACCTCACGTGACAGTATTTGATTGAGCCGCATGCCACTGTTAGATATGAGGCAATAAAACATGCTTTGCATGGTTTAACATCGACATGTCGCCCAATCAAATCTTATAATATCTAATTATCAGATTCCCATCATGGTAGGTTCAACATGCAGTCCGCTCCCTTTTATTTTTGGGCTCACACCCTAAAAATGGGTCGACAAAACAACCTGGTAAAACACATACATGGTAGAATCCTTTCACCCAGATCGGCACAAATTACACAGTGCTATTAGCGAGTGGCTATTGGTATATGTCTGCCCTACCACGATATGTGTTTTATCCAACTACCTATCCTATTTTATTTATTATTATTATTTTTTAAATTTATATTTTTTTACATCATTTCGTAAACAGCCAAAAATAAAATGAGGCAGATTCAAATCTTTAGCAGACCACACCACAGGAAAACAAGGGGTTATTAAAGGCTAACTATTAAAAACTTTGTAGGGCTCATTACACTGTTTATTTGCCATCCAACCCGTTGATTAGGTCACACAAACCTGAACAAAGGGAAAAAAATATGTATTACTTTTGTGGCTCCAGAGAAGTTTTTAATGGTGGGTGTTCAATAACTACTGTTTTCCTATGACGTGGTCCACATAGGATTTAGATTTATCTCATTTTTGAGCTCATGCCCTAAAATGATATGAAACAATGAATGAATGGCGTGGATCTAAAACATACATCACGATGGGCCCCACAGAGAACCGACCCATACCCACCTCGCTACCCAGTGCGGTCAGTAGGCAATCCGCGTCCCACCTGGACATCCTCATCTTTGCTCAGATCATCCCGGCCCTAAATGCGAAGCTCCTTCGTAGTTATATGATACATTGCCTACATTTTCTCTTAGAATACACATCTTCCCGTTTGTGATAATTGGGGCCCACTTTTCAATAATCCAAACCATTAGAACTCTGTGACCTGCGGTGGATTATACTTCATATCAAAACAATCATTTGTAGGTAAATCTTAGAGGTTGAATTTTGGCCCAAACAAAACAACAACGGCCCACATTCATCCAAAACTAATCTTAATTCAGATTCATTTTGATCTTCCCATATCAATAAAATTACGAATATAATCCATCAATCATCCAAATAAACAGACCAACGGTCTGGATTACCAAAATCTGGACCCCACTTGCCAGGTATAAGAAACCCGCGTACACGGTGCAAAGACTCGAGTAGCGTACCAATACAAATTCCCGCTGATAAAACCGCAAAACGCATGAAAGAAACGAGATAAAAGCATTCTGGTAGTTGTCCGTTCCATCGCTCTACGTCGTCCGTACACTCCTATAAATACGAAACCCCGAAATCCAACGATCGGATCTTAGCCGTTCCGCTTCCGGACACACGAAGTAAAGAAAAAAAGAAAAAAAGAAAAAGAAGAAAATCTAGGGTTTCCGTTTCTTCCCTAAATCCCCCCAAATCTAGGGTTTTTTTTTCTACCTCAAATCCATGGCTTCTTTCGTCGAATTAGCGGATTTTCTGCTAGTCATCGTTAACAGAATAATTAGCTGGATATAATCACAGCTTGAACTAAGAAACCGCTCCGGTGGCATCACATTCAGCTGGAAAAATCAGGTAAGATTTCCTTTGTTTTTCTCTCTCTCTCTCTCTCTCTCTCTTTTGGAAAAGTAGCTATTTGATTCGACATGAATTTAAATTCCAGTATGATGCGTGCTTTGTGTTGGTTCGGCGAAGTGTGGGTCCTGCTATTCATGTCCTAAGTGTGTGTTGATGTCAGGACCGTTGATCTGGATTAGGATATAGTATCGGTAGTTTTGCGGTCGAGTGTGGATTAGTTTATTATGTTTTGCTCGGTTTTGAGTTGGCTGTCTGTTGTGAGTCTGCTGATTGGGCTGTTGGCACCGGATTACCCGTCTTGATCAGCGTATGACAGGCTGGTGGAGGTGTTTTTGTGGCAGCAGTTCTTTTCTTTTATTTTTTTTCACCTCACAACATTGGTATAATGGAACTAATGAATGCAATATGTACAAGCTGTGATCTTTTCTTTTTCATGTAAATTGAAGAGATTTCTACTCTATGTTCATAATAAGATTGCTCTGAAAGGTGTTTTCTTCTTGGTGTCATGATTAAAAGAGAGCGTTTTGTGGGAATACGCTGTTGTTTTGCTTTGTAGAGATAGCTGAGGCACATTACATCCGCTGTCTTAAAGACAGATTTGCTTCCACAGGGATGCGAACCTCGATGCACTAGGTTGCAGATCCTCTGTCTCCGGTATACAACAGCTCTCCACGATGATGACTGAATTGGATTAGTTACACACTTACATCAAAGCCCCTGAACTTAGATATGCTTTAACTGATTTGCCCACCAAGAAAGAGGGGAGAAGAAAGAGTATAGAGAGTGGAATAGCTATGGTTCTGTACAAAATCAAATATATATAGCTAAGATAGATCTGGAGAAGCTGGCTTGCCAAGGAAGCCAGGCCTGACATGTGGTGCTCACTGGTGGGCCACCAGTGAGGTGCACCAACAATCAAGGAGCAGTGGATCATAGCTGTGTCCCACTAAGAACAACAAAAGAAGAGAAAGAAAATAATAATTTCAGAGAAGGGGCTCACGTGATACACCACATCACACCGCACAGTGTTGTGCCGCACCACAGTCTGGCCCAGCACGTGCGCATCTGCGAGTCATACAAATCTCTGACCTTGGTTTGCACCACAAACCTATATTGTAAGATCTCAATATAAAGGATTTCCATGTTCTCACTATTCAGTGTGAGACAAGTATACATAAGCAAAAAAGAGGCAAAAAACACAGGTTTTTCCTATGTTTTAAGTCAACCAACCCAACAATCCCCCACAATTTAAAATATACAAAAATCAAGAAAATATGACTTAAAGAATTAAAACAAGTGGGAAAATCTACAAAATGAGCTGCATGTATCTAGAGATTTGAACCTTGCCTAGTATAAACATATTTGGTTTGAGAAGGTTAGTGGTCCAGTTTCTTGAACTAACCCTACTTGAAAAGACATTCTTGATACATCACTCAACATTTCAAAGCAATTCTAAGACCTTACAAAGCTAGCACATCATGACCATGTGCTATATCCCATTTTCATGAGCACTCTAGAGAATGTCCCGGTCCTCATAGGAAGCGGCCCCACTTTCATACTCATATAGGTGATTCCACCAGGAATGTACCTGTAACTATACATTCTACTATATCACAACTATGAAGCTCATTAAGGACATAATCTAACCTATCTCGCTACTGGTCATAAAATTGCCACACGACACCATAGGAATGGAGTCCTTAATTATAAGCTTGCACTACTGATATCAAATTACTTAAGAGTAACTTGTTTTTACCCATTGAATCTAGTTCTTTAGATCTCCAGTCATATAGGTTGGGTTTCCGTTGTCGGTGATTTCACTTACTTGGGACTCAACCCATTTCCCTTGATATATTTAACACTAATTATTTGGATACTTCTTTAGTTAGTGGATTTGCTAAATTATCGTTGGACTTCATGAAGTTAACTGCAATTATTCCATCCTTGAGTAATTGCTTGACTAAGTTATACTGTAGATGTAGATGCTTGGATTTTCCATTGTATGTCCGATTATTTGTCTTTGTTATTGCAACTTGGCAATCACAGTGCAAACCTATTGCTTCCATGTGTTTACCCCATAAAAGTACATCTGCGAGCAAGTTCTATAGCCATTTCACTTCTTCTCCACTAGGGCAGTGAATTTAGATTCCATGAGATATACATGTTTTTTTTTTTTTTTTTTTTTTTGAAAATTTCGGGAAGTTGCAGGCTGCAACCCTTCTTAGAGTGAAAACATATCCATTTGTAGGTTTGGACTTAGTCGAATTTGATACTTAGTTATCATCACTGCACCCTTCAAACACAATAGGATATTTAACATATCAGAGACCATAATTACAAGTCTTTTTTCAACTATCTCAATACTCTTATTACAACATCCCAATTATATTGTCCTCGATTACTAGTGTGTCTACTCAACTTATGAATGGAATATGCAATATTGCGTCTAGTGCAATTCTTAAATACATCAAGTGACTAATAAAACTAGAGTGCTCAAGTTGTAAAACACTATTTCCTTCATTTTTAAATAATTTCACATGAGGGTTACGGATGACTAGCAAGTGCACAATTAAGAAGATTATACTTAAAAATGTACGCAACATAATGTGATTGTGTGTTAAATAATGTAATTCCATTAGAATCCTTAACTATCTTGATTCTTAGAATTACATCCACTTCTCCCAAGTCCTTCACATCGAAATAAGATGATAGGAAGGATTTGGTTTCATTCACTATCTTTCAATTAGTACCAAATATTAACATATCATCCATATGATAACAAATGCATTCTTGAAGAAGTTTGTTATATGCACATAAGATTCATTGATTCGAAAACCGTTTGATAACAAAATTTAGTCAAATTTCTCATGCCATTGCTTAGGTTCTTGTTTAAGACTATAAAGAGCTTTAATTAGTTTACATACTTGTCCTGCTATGACAAACCCCTTGGGTTGATCCATGTAAATTTCTCCTTTTAATTCACCGTTTGGAAATGCAGTTTTTACATCCATTTGATGAATTACAAGGTCATGAATAGAAGCAGTTGCTATTAGCATGCGAATGGTGGTGATTTTGGTAACCGGTGAATGTGTATAAAAAAGTCAACGCCTTCTTTTTGTTTGTGCACTTCGGCCACTAGCCTAGCTTTGAATTTCTCAAGCGATCCATCTGGTTTGAGTTTCTTTTTGAATACCTATACATCCTCTGGGTTTGCTACTGGGTAAACATGCAAATTCCTAAGTGTGTTTGGGTAATATTGAATCCATTTCATTGTTAACAACTTCTCTCCAAAAGGCTACATTAGGAGAACTCATTGACTCTGCATATGTTGTAGGTTATACTAGAAAGGTGTAGAAATTGGGTCTAAAGCTAGTTTCTTCTCTAGCTTTTTTTACTTCTTTTAAGTTCAATGGACTCACCTAAAGTATTATACTCTACTTAATGTCTCAAGGTTGGATTTTCTATTTGCTCAACTATAGTGGTTTTAACTTTTGCTGGAAAGATACTCTCATATAATTCTGCATTGAAAGGTTCTATCATAGTGTTCACCACTTTGATGTTGTGAGATTTTAGCACTAAGATTCTATATGCCTTACTGTTTTGGGTATATCCTAAGAATGTATAATCAAGAGTTTTGGCTTTGAGTTTCGTTTTCTTGGGTAAGGGTAGCCCTACTTTGGCTAAGCACCTCCACACTTTAAGGTTATTTAGATTTGGTGTTCTATTATTCCATAATTCATTAGGAGTCTTCTTGAAGTATTTGTGGTACACAATTCAGGATGTGAAATGTGGTTGAAATGGCCTTTCCCCATAAGTTAATAGGTAAATTGGAGCTTGTTAGCATTACCTTAACCATATTGATTAAGGTTCATTCCTTTCAATTATACTATTTTGTTGAGGTAAATGAGTAGTAGTTGTTCTGTGTATGATTCCTTTTTGATTCACAAAATGATGTAAAATTATGTGAGTTGTATTTTCTATTTATATTTGATTTGAGAATTTTAACCTTTTTATTTAGTTAATTTTCCACTTCATTCGTATATGACTTGAATTTTCCTTTTGCTTCATCCTTATTCCTAAGTAGATATATTTGAGCATTTCTAGAATAATCATTTATGAAAGTTATAAAGTGTTTCTTTTCTCCATGAGTGCCTATGTTTTTTAAGTCACAAATATCACTATAAATTAAATCAAGTATTTCTGAGTTCAGTTTTACTCATTTGAAGAGTGTTCTGGAGAATTTGGATTGGATACATGTTTCACATTTATCATTGTTCTTTTTTCCAACTCTTGGGATTAATCTCATGTTAATTATGGTTTCAAGAGAATGATAGTTCACATGTTCTAATTTAGCATGTCATACATCTAAAGACTTGCTCAAATACATAAAGGAACTAGCACCATTTTCATTCATGATAAGTTCCAACAATCCATCACATACATACGCTTTATCAATAGAAGTACTATTTTTTGAAATCATACATTTTCCGGATTCAAACATTAAATTTAAACCATTCTTGTCAAGCATCGAGCCAGAAATAAGATTTTTCTTGAGGTCTTGAACATGAAGCAATTCTAACAGAGTTAACAGCTTGTTGGATGTGAGCTTCAAGCTCACCTTCCCTTTGTCCACAACCTTTGCTTTGGATGAATTTCCCATGAAGATATCTCGTAGGTGGAAAACACAATTTGGTCGGAGCAAATGTGCTCGGTGGCTTCCGAGTCAATCCACCACTCTTTCACACCACGGGCATTGAGTGCTTCAATTATTAACCCTTACAAAGTCCATGGCCAGATGAGTATGAGACTTCTTTTTGTAATCTTTCCAATGGCAACATTCTTTGCTGAAGTGACCAGCCTTGTTCTTGTGGAAATGAAGGTTTTTCTTCTTTGGAGTTCCAGTTTTTCTATTTTCTTGACCTTTCCGATTGTTTTTAACAAGGTGGGCCTTTGTTGCAGACTCCATTTTCATAGAAAGTTTGTCATAGTTCCTTGCCGCTTCTATCTGGATGTGGAGAATTTGGTCATCAAAGCTCATTTCCTTTCTCTCATGTGTAATGGTATTTTTATATTTCTTCCAAGGTGGATTTTTTTTTTTTCAATGATAACAACAACTTGGAAGGCCTCATTAATAACCATACCTTCTGATAGAATCTTATGTGCAACTTTCTATAGATCATGTAGTTATCCACCATAGGTTTGTCGTTTGCCATCTTGAAATCAATGTAGTGACCACAACGTATTTCTTGCTTTCAGCATCGTTTGTTTTGAATTTTTTCTCAAGATATTCCTACAGCTCTTTGGCCAAAGCGTGATAACGGTAGATATCATAGTTATCATTTGTCATTGCATGCAGAATATGATTTCGGCACAAGTAATCGTTCTCTTGCCATCTAGATCATTCAAAAGATGCCGTGTGTTCATTTGCCTCAAGAGACGGAAGCAGACTCTTGATGACAGAGATCAATTTAAGAGTTGTCAAGTAACACTCCATTTTCTGTTGTCATCTCTTGAAATTCATCCCTAAAAAATCTTGATTCTAGGATTCTCTGAGGTGGTTGCCATTGAGATCGATATTTTCAAGGAGACATTTGTCTTTAAATTGTTGGTTCAACATATAGAGATAGCACATAAGGGTTTGTTTGGATTTGTGGAAAGCATAGGAAAGGAAACATGTTCTTAGGAAACCTTATTTTTAGGAAACTATGACAAATGAAACATTGTTTTCCTTGTTTGTTTTTCAGTAAGATTCTCCTAGAAATTTATGATATATTTTGAAATTTATTGTTTGTTAAAATAAAAAATTTCTAGTTGGTACTCGAAGAAAAAAAAAATCTAGGTGGTCATTGGCATGCGTTGGATTAACACATGGGACATGTGGGATGTTTGAAGATGGATGATAAGCATGTGGTATGTGTGGCATATGTGGGTACTTGATGCTGAATTGTGGCACATCTGAGGTGTGTGAAGCTATATGGTGGCACATGTGGCATGAAACAAGCATTGGGACATTTGACATGTGGACACTTGAAGCTAGATGGCATTACTTGTACCCATTGGCAGCATTAGCACATCTGCAAATGTAGCATAGTTGGAGCGATTGAAGATGCATGATGACACGTGGCACATTGGTGCATGTGGGGTGCTTTGCACATGTGGCACCAAAGAAGATGAATGGTGGTACATGTGGCACATTAACACTTGTATGTGCTAGAGATGATGGCGCATGTAGCACATGCACACATGTGGCATTTGACACCTTTGCACATGTGGCATAGTGGCATGTGTGGGGCATAAAGATGGAGAATGGCCCATTTGGCACATTAGCACATATGAAGCAATCAAAGATGGGCGGTGGCATATTTCGGTTTAATTGTCGAGAGACCCATTTTCCTTTCATCATGGGAAAATGACTTTCTTAGAGGTGGTGGTAGGAAAATAAATTTGTTTATTTTCCAACGAATATAGAAAGTGGGAAAATCTGTTTCCCACAAATTCCATGAAGAGAGGTTTGACAAACAACGGAAAGTTAGATTCATGGGAAACAATATTTCCTCTCCTTTCTTTTCCATAAATCCAAATGGGCCCTAAAATCTTAAATCAAGGACACAAATAGAATCTGTAGGCTTATGAAAGACGGATAGCTGAAGCACGTTATAGTCTTCGTCTTAAAGACATGTTTGCTCCGACAAGGATGTTAACCTTCATGGACTGGGTCGCAACTCTTCTGTCCTCTCACATTGGGTTTAGGGATAATTAGGCTCGAATTGATGACTTCCACCATGTCAAGGTGACGCTCTACTGGTGAGTTATATCCCTTCCTTGCCCCTATTGAGAAATAGCACTGATTAATCCCAAGGCAAAGGGTTGAGAAACTCAACGCCACTATTCTTGAACAACTTGGAGCCGGACGGATAAAACAGTTCTCCATAACGATGACTAACTCATATCAGACGCACAGTTAGATCAAAGCCCCCGAACTTAAATTTGCTTCTACTGATTTGCCCATTAAGAAGAAGAAGAGGAGAAAGAGAATAGAGCGTGGAACAACAATGGCTCTGTACAAACCATATATATATATATATATATATATATATATATAGAGAGAGAGAGAGAGAGAGAGAGAGAGAGAGAGAGAGAGATCTGGAGAAGTTGGCTTGCTAAGGAAGCCGGGCTTGACACATGGCACTCATTGGTTGGCCACCAGTAAGGTGCACCTACAACCAAGGTGCAATGGATCACAACTGTGTTCAACTTATTTGCCCACTAAGAAGAAGATGAAGAGAAACAAAACAGAGCGTGGAATAGCAATGGTTCTGTACAAAACCAAATATATATAGATAAGATAGATATGGAGAAGCTGGCTTGCTAAAGGAAGCTAGGCTTGACACATGGTACTCACTAGTTGGCCACTAGTGAGGTGTACCAGCAACCAAGGAGCAGTTGATCACAACTGTGTTACACCAAGAAAAACAAACGAAGAGAGAAAATAGTAAGTTTATAAATGGAGCTCATTGACACCACTCCGTCTAGCGGCCCAACTCGGCCTGGCCCGGCACACACATGTGCAAGCCGCACAAATCTCTCACTTTGGTTTGCACCACAAACCCACAGTGAAAGATATCAATGTAAATGCTTTCCAGGCTCTTTCTCTACTGGATGTGGGACAAGTACACATAAACAACAAAGAAGAAAAAAATGCATAGGTTCGTCCTATGTTTTAAATCAACCAACCCAACATACACAATGCTCAACCCAAACTAAGGTTTTTCCCATGTTTTAAATCAACCAACCTAACACACAATGCTCAACCTGAACTACCAGCTACTTTGTTCAGCGTTCCATAATGGTCCCACTTTTCATTGACATGAGCCCTTTAATTGTAACTTGTTGATTGTTGACCTGTAAACAAGTGGTCGGTGTTAACTGTTAAGGGTCTGTTTGGTTTTCCAATTACAATGGTAAATGGCTGTAAATGGGTATTGATTATTTTCTGTTGTACTTGTGTGATGATATCACTTACATTTGACTGCAATGATGATTTTGTTACATTGTTTGTTTCACCTAGAAATCACTGTAAAAATGGTAGTTTTATAATGTGAAAATGTGATATTTACAATTTACTTTACCTACTTCCTTTACAAGTGTATTTGACTGCTGATTTATGAGCCATAATTCTTGTTTAAACAAACACTAGGAAATGATGATGATGGCTCATTTACTTTGCATTTCATAGGAAATTCGAAAACCAAACAGGCCTAATTTCGATGAGGGTATTCTTGTAATGTCTATATAATTGTACTATGAGGCTATTCTTGTAATCTATGTAAATCTTTTAGATAATCTTGAGAAGATCATCCCTGGAGATTTCGAGAACTCTAGGATCTCCCTTAATAAGTCTTCTTAGACAGACTTGAGAAGCCCATAAGTACTATATCTTTGTATCCATTATATTCATTCAATACCTTTGTAATTTCTAGAATCTTTGCTGTTTGGTTTCTTTTGGAGCTCAAGGGGGTTCTGTCAAGGGGAACCTATCTCCCCGTAGTTATGCTTTGTTAGCGAAAGTTTAAACATGATGTTGGAAAGGGTGGCAGCGATCGATGTTGTGCGTGATGGTGAGACGGAGTGCTCACACATTTAACATGTAGACAACACTGCTGTCCGGGATGGCTCAATTCAAGAAGCAGAACAATTAAAGTTCTTCCTCAGTTGTTTTGAAGTGGTTTCAGGGCTAGGAATCAATGTGGCTAAGAGCAGTATAGTTGGAATCAATATGCACAATCAGGAAGTAAAGCTTATAGTGTACTTAGCATGTTGCGGCACATCATCTCTTCCTATTAATCTACTGGGGATGCCTCTTGAAGGTAGCAAACCCTCAGTGGATGTCTAGAATAAGATTACTGAGAGATGTTCTATCAAGCTGTCAGTGTCAAGGTATTCAAAATCGGTTACGTAACGGCCGTTACGTAACGGTAACGGTCATAACCGTTACGCGCTACGAGGTCAAAACGGCCGTAACGGCTGTTACAGAAAAATAGGCCGTAACGGTCCCATAACGGCCCCGTAACGGTCCCATAACAGCCCTGTAATGGTCCTGTAACAGTTTTTTCGTAAAATAAAAAAAGGGCCATAACGGCTGTTACGGCCCGTATCATAACGGTAATGGTGGTGGCCGTTATGGCCACCCTTACCGTTTTGGAACACCTTGGTCAGCGTGCATAGCTAAGGGGCTTCCTATCAGTGTCAGAGTTAACTCTGTTCAAGGCTGTTCTATGCAGCGTCCCTACCATGGTGTGCCGTAAAGGCCGTTACGTAAAGGTAACGGTGGAGGTTTGGAAACAGGGAGGCGCTAAGGTTGCAGAAGATCTTTTTTATTTATCGGCTAAGTAGTCAGATAGGTGGGACATCCAAATTGTGAACTACAGGAAAGGCTCTTTCATCTATATCTAAGCTGTTCGGAATCTTGATGCAATTTATTTGAGTTAGAGTGGGAGCAGGCAAAAGGATAAGTTTCTGGAGAGACAGGTGGTGCTCAAATAACTCCCTTAAATCCCAATTTGAGCAGTTATTCTCTATTTCATCTATGCAAGAGGCCACAATGTTGCAGTTCTACTTCTATCACAGGGAGGGCAGTGTGTGCTTTGGGCATCCAGTCTTTAGGAGAGATATTAGGATGAGGAGATAGCTGCTGCTTCAAGTCAGTTCCAAGTCTTGAGAAAAGTGTACATTCTGCAAAGAGCAGTGACTAATTAAAGAATTGGGCTTTAAAAGCGGGTGGAGATTTTTAAGCCCATGTACATGGCTCTTTTGGACAAGGGGATTCTTAAAGTGGACTGGTTGGTGTTTGTCTGGTTCGGAGGAGCTCCATTGAGAGTTAACATCTTTTGGTGGGAGGTCTTCCTCAATGAAATCCTCACGAATGATGGTTTTTAAAGGAGGGGCAAAAATATCTTCTTACATGACCTGCAGGAAGAAGTGTGCGTGTCACTGCCTACTGGATTTACCTGTAAGGGTGAGGGGCATAGGGTTTGCCAATTGAAGAACATAATATGTCCTAAAACAATCTTAAAGGGCCTGGTTCAATAAAGTTAATAGCACTCTCCTCTAAATTGGTTTTCAGAGATGCAACTGTGGTCATTCCATAGCAACTGACCATAGCTCAGTTGGTAGAGTGGAGGAATCTTTAGGCTGTTGGTTCGAATCCAGCAGGTCGTAAATGCACCTTTGCTCCCACCTTTCAAAAAAAAAAAAAACAAAAAAAACTGTGGTCATTCCATGTTTGTTAAGTGACACAAGGGCTTTATTACTGTTCTTATTGTTTGTGTTATTATGTAGATGATGTGACAGGATGATTTTGCTGAAAGACAGGTCAGGCTGCTTCTCAGTCCGATCCTTCTACTTATGCTTGTGAGGGGTGAAGAGATTGGGCGAACACGTCATGTGTGGCATTATGGAGCTCCTCTGAAGATTGTGGCCTTTGGGTGGCTTGTGGGGAGGAATAGGGTTTTGACCGTCGACAATCTGCAAAAGCGTTAATGATGATTCCTAATATCTGCCTTATGTGCATGTCTAATGCCGAGTCAATGAATCACCTTTTCATCAATTGTCCCTTTGCGTGCCAAGTGTGGAATGAATTTCTAAGAAGGTTCAATCTAGCTTGGTCAATGTCCCTTTCAATTGGAGATCTTTTCATGGTATGGCACGGAGTGAGTGAAGGTTATGTGGAGGCTTTGCTCATTGGCTGCTCTTTGGGGAGAAAGAAATGGAAGGTTTTTTCGAAATTAAAGCAAGAGGGGGGAGTGGATCATAAGTAGGGCAATATTTTATGTAGCTGAACGGGCTTCTTGTTTAGAAGCATTGAAAAAGTGTAATATTCTGTTTTCTGTAGTTTGTGCCACCTCAGCGCTTCTTCAATAAAATTTCCGCTACCTTTCAAAAAAAAAAAAAGAAAGAAAGAAAGAGAAAACATGTAGATGACATGATTCTCACTGGGGATGATGAAATACTATTATTGAGATGCAAAATCATCTATGGAATTGCTTCAACATCAAAGAGCTTAGTCATGTTAAATATCTTCTCGGTATCAAGCTTCGAGATCTAACCATGGGATTGTTCTTTCCCAGCGGAAGTATGAACTGGATTTACTGAAAGAAACTGGTTTCATGGGGTGCAAGCAAGTTGATATACCTCTAGGACCAAAGTACAAAATTTTAATCGACAATGGGGAGTCGGTTCCTGATGCCTTGTTATATTAGAAGATAATTGGGAAGTTGTTTTGTCTAACCATCACTCAGATGGACATTCTTCATGCTGTTAGTGGCATAATTTAGTTTAGGCATGCTTCTTGTACGACCCATCTGGAAGTGGCAAAATGGATCATGTGATATTTGAAGGGGTCTCGTGGCAAGGGCGTAGCTGCCCAACCCTCTTTGGGGGAGAGGGATATGATGCTGTGGCGGGTTGACAAGTTGGGTTGCTTCTTGGTCCGCTCTTTCTACAGGTTGCTTTGGAAGGAGTTGAGGGAAGAGAAAGGTGCTGGCGCTTACTTTTCCTGGATTTATGGTGCTCCAAGGGTTGCACCTTTTGTTTGGCTGGTTGGAAAGGGGGAAGGTTCTCACCATAAATAATCTCCAAAAAGGGTCTATGGTGATCTCCAACATTTTTGGGATTTGCATGAATGGCGCAGAATCAATAAATCACCTATTTATTCATTGCCCTTTTGCTTGGCAGGTGTGGGAGTATTTTCTTGATCTCTTTAACATCCATTGGGTAATGTTGGTGTATTGAAGATTTCCCGTGGGCCTGACATGATGGCGTGGTCAGGAAGGGAAGGTGATTTGGTGGCTAATTTAATGGCAGTTATGTAGGCCGTTGGGGGGGGAGCAGAACAACTGCTGTTTTCAAAGTAGAAGTGGCTCTGTGGAAGAGGTGACCCAAAAGCTCAAGGTAGCTATGGCAGAGTGGGCAACCAGCTTAAATGCCATCAATGGTTGTAATTTGTTGGGGTTTTTTTTTTGGGTTTGTAATTCTTTTCTCGTCCTAGCGATTGCATAGGCGAGCTTTCTTAATAAATTTCTTTACCCATAAAAAAGGTCATCCTCTATGCTTCTTTGTGCATTTTGAAGGTTGAAGCTAATTCCAGTGTAGATTGGGTTGGCAATCTGAATGATCGCTGATCTACTTCAGGGTTATTGTACGTTTGTTGGAGGGAAGCTGGTCACTTGGAAAAAGTAAGAAGCAAGCTGTGGTTGCTCAATCAAGTGCAGAAGCAGATTCATGGCTCACACTACTTGTGAATTATTGTGGCTCATGAAACTGATGGGTGAATGGGGGTTTCAATTCAAGAGTGATCAGGCTGCCATTCATATATCCCAAAACCCGGTCTTTCATGAAAGAACCAAACATGTTGAGTTGACTGTCACTTCATCCATGAAAAAATTGCCGCCAAAGAAGTGATCACTCCATACATCAAGTCACGAGAACAATTAGCTGATCTGTTCACTGAGCCCCTTCTGAAAGCTCAACTTCTCAAAATCACAAGGAAGTTGGGAATGATTGACATCTGCTGCCTGGTTTGAGGGGGGAGTGTTAGTGTACGTGTTTATGCACTCAGCACTCAGGAGTGTCATACCTATGAATTATGATGATGCACGCGATCTTGTGTTATCTGCAATGTATAATATTGTAATAAATCCTGTAAAATATGAGATGAGAATGACAGCCTGTATTTACCTAAAACGGGCTATCATAGTTTTATAAGAGGAAGCCCTCTCTCTCTCTCTCTCTCACTCTTAAGAGTCCAGCAATTTATTGAATATTCTCTCTCTAGTCTCTTTATATTTTCTTCCTCTAATATTTTGTCTTTTGTGTGATAAATAGAATTCCGTTATCTCCTTCATCTGTTTGGGTTTGTTTTTCTGCATTAATATCAGTTTGTACACTTTGTTTTTCAGGTTGTGTCAGAACCTGTCTAGCCCCCAGCTCTAAAATTCCAGTCCGTCTCCAAACAGCTCCGAACTGACCCTAAACTGTCTTAACTCCTAACAAATCTCTCCAATGTTTGTCCTAAATCCTACAATCAATAATATCTGGAGTCTTGCCTCAAATCTTTCCATAACCAGCCCATAATCTTATCCACTAATGATTTGTAATCTTTTTGTTTGAGGTGGAATAAAGTTTCTTTTGGAGCCCTTTAGAGTACCTGCTAAATTGTCCCAAATCTATCCCACTCCCAGCCATTAATCCTGCCCATTCATCCCGGTCCAAAAACTGTCCCCATTCTTCCCACTTCCAATGCGCAAACATATTACCAAAGATTTTCCAAAGTAAGCTCAGCTACCAATTTATCCACGGTTTAGACAGTTTTAATCTATAAACCCGTCCTAGAACTGCCCCCAAAAGTGTACCAATATTTACAACTTGTGGACTAGTGAAAACAACCTGCATCTAACCCCATTCACCATACCAATAGTTATTCCTACCCAGTTTCCCATCATGTGTTATCACCATTATTATCAATCTTCCCATAATCACAATCTCTATCCCACTTTTGATTTCCATTTGGATATCCATGCCTATCATGACAATTCTTATTGGTCTTCCTACGATTGCTACAACAATCCCTATCAATATTCCACTCCTTGCTACAAAAATCCACCAAAATATCATGCTAATTCAGAGACACTGATATGTAATAAAAGGTTGCATGGGTAATCGAAGAATGAGTTGACGAATAGTGAGGAAATGCTGGAGATGTTGCAAACAATAAAAAGAACTTGAAAAGTGAAATAATTCAATGAATGGCTCAAAGCAATCACTGATAATCTGCTAGAAAGAAGATCACGATGAATCTCATTTTATGGTAAATGATGAGAGTAAAAACACTACTAGGGAGGGATCTAACTCTAAGCACTTTGTGAAAGAAGCTCGGTCTGAAAATTTAGGGACATGGTTTCAAAAGAAATTGTAATGATTCAAGATGGTGAATGTGAAGAATCCGCTGTTGATTGATTGATGAGTTTGACTCTTGAATCCACCAATGGATCCACTAATGGGTCAATTGAAGATGTGAATCAAAGGATGAATCAATGGTCGACATGGAGAACTCTTTAAGTGGAGAAGCCATAGGAGTGTCCTTTATTCTACCATGCTCTCACCTTGCACAAGAGTCAGGCTGCCGATCAAGTGGAGGAAAAGTCACTAGCTACAGTCCAACCTTCAAGGCCAAAATATCCTCTGTTGTAGAATAAACTGAGGCCTACTTGAAGGACATAAATGGAGAATATGCAAAAGTGGAAGTGTCATGCTCCACATTTGCAACTGGTGAAGGGGTGTTGTAGTCGACATGTTGGCCTCCATCATCAACTCCTACCAAAGTCTACTAAGGAGCAAGGCGAGATTGTTGTGATGGATTGGCACTAGCTTTAAACTGGAGGACAAGTTCTATCTTACCCGAGGAGGATGATGCTTTGCACCAGTGGTGCGATTAGAGCTACAATAGCATTCCATAACAACGCTATAGTAGTGTGTTATTGTAACACTACAATAAAAATACATTTATCTTAGCTTGGTTAGCAAGTTTTGTTAATTAGAGTAGTGTCCTAGTTGGTCTGACTTGTTACAGAAGTTATTGAAGTCCACCTCCTAGTCGATTTGGTTTGTTACACAAGTTATTTTAGTTTAGGTATAATGTGTTTAACTCAATGTTTTTTTCAAAAATTTATTATTTATTTATTTATTTTAAAGTCTAGGTTTAATGTGTTTTACACAGGTATTTATGTCTAGGTTTAATGTGTTTTCTTTTGTTGGTAGTCAAGAATTATTGGGATTGCTATGTACCAGGCCTGTAAATAAACATGGAAGCCACAAAATATAGTTAGTTTTCATAATATTCTTAATTTGGAATTTCTTTTCTAATGAGTGGATTCTCAACATTTCTTCTTTTCTAGTGAGTGGATCCTCACCCTCTCCCTTTTACACACTCATTTTAGTCACCAACTGAGGATCTGGGTGGTGAGAGCACCAGTCACCATTTGAGGATTCGGATGGCTGGATTTGATACCAATCTTTGCATCAGTTTGACTTGTCTAATTATGCTCTTATTGCTGCTTTGTCTTCCTCATCAGATGCTTCCAAGGTGTTTTTGAATAACGATATTGGTGGGTGTATTAGCCACATACCAACCCATGTGATATGAGCCCATATTGGTGTATTTTTATTTATTTATTTATTTTTCTTTCTTTCTTTTTGGCCAAAAGGAAAAAAATCATGTAAATAGGAAAATAATTGAGAAATCCCAGCTTCTCTGGTTTTGGAATGTATTCAATAGTATAAGGGGTCATTCTTTGGTGTGAATGTTGTTAGTTGGGCAACCCGTTCAAAGATGAGTGAAATTAGTGAATAGGTTTTTGACTCTTAGATCCATGCTATGATATGATATCAAGTGTCAATATCATGATTCATGATGTCGTTTAGATTCAAGGAATTCATGCAAGAGTAGCAAATACATATATTCTCTACAATCATACCTTGTCAAATCAGCATAGATGCTCGAGCGGGCTTTCAATTGTCATCATTGCCAAGGTTGTCACTGTTTGGCGTGATTTGTGATGCCTGGAAGAGTGCACTAGGATGCCCAGAAGAGAAACAAAGAGAAACAATGAATCTAGGACACTTGATCCAATCAATTTTAAGTCCTAAATTTTGTGATTGCCCACTGTTTGATTTGGGGAAATAGTCCCAAGACATGCTTTTAATTTGCCAATGAGTGCAGGAATATTAGTGGGATCTCCTATTGATTGAAAGGAGGAAATTTGATCAATCATTGCATTTGAAGGGATTGTGTTCGTTTCATTGGATTCCCTTTCTGGACATCAACCTTGGCATTCCGCAAAACATCCAAAAGGCTAGCGTAATCCCCAATCTTCGCTTCTGAGAGGTTCCTACATGGAGGGGCCCAAACTCTCAAACCATTAACAAATGAGGGACATTCTGCCACAACAACAAAGCTTAAAAGCATGATTTGAGTGGTATTTGATGATTCAAAGTTGAGTAAACCATCTCGGGAAAAGCTGGAATGGGGAAAATATCACTTTTAAATATATATATATATATATATATATTTCTTTTGTAGTGTTTCAATATGAAGGGCACTAATATATCAACTCATGCTTGATTGTGTTTGATTAGGGCATATTTGGTTGACTTTTGCCATGTCAAGCTTAGACAACATTCTTATCAAAGTATGGTTTGATACACCATTAAATACATGTTAAAAATATAAAAAGGTGCTATATTCTGGCGTTTTACATTTTTTAAAAATTATTTCCTGACAGTTACTCAAATTTTTTTGGGGGAAAAATGGCTTATAAGGGCTCGCATCATCCCATATGGGTCCAATATGCACAATAATTTATTGTTTTTAGCCCATCCTAACTAGGGTCAGGGTTATCACCATTTGGAACAAGGTGAGGGTTTGTAGGAGTGCTAGTGGGTGAAGTTGGGGGTCCATCACAAGGCACAAGGTCTTCCGCATTAAATGTGGAGCTAATGCCCATGTTAGATGGAAGATCCACCACACGCATTAGAGCCAATTCTTCAAAATATTTTATAAGGACCCGCATTGCGTGTATGTAATTTTTTCACGGTTCCTTGCAGAAACTGCTCAAGCCTTATGTGAAACATGAGTCCATGACATAGTCACCCACATGAAATTCTTTAAATCTATAGTGAGAGTCAACAATGATCTTATACTTCTCATTACTTGCGTTAATCCGTTTTCTGATCTCACCATGCAAATCATGAATATGTTGTGAAAATGCATCCGTGGACTCTGACGGCCTATGGGAGATAGACATGGGTATGAGATATACAGGCTTCCTAGGCTTGTAACCATGAACGACCTTAAATGGACTCATGCCTATGGACCTATTAACATAACTGTTATATGCAAACTTAACTACAGGTAACACTGCATCCCAGGTCCTAATATGGTCTCCCACAAGACAACGTAATAGATTACCAAGACTTCTATTCACTACCTCCGTTTGACCATCACTCTGAGGATGGTATGCCGATGAGAACTGAAGCTTTGTTTCTATCATGTGCCACAATGTCTTCCAAAAATAGTTCATGAAGCACACATCTCTGTTAGACACTATGGACTTCGGTAAACCATGCAAACAAACTACCTTCCCAATGAATTTTTTTTTTTTTTTTGCAATATTTGAGGCATCCGATGTTTTAGAACAGGGGAGAAAGTGGGCCATTTTAGAAAAACGGTCCATGACCACAAAGATGGAATCGTGCTTTCTGATAGTCTTTGGTTAGTCTAACATGAAATCCATGCTGATATCTTGCCACAGAGCATGTGGCACCGACAAGGGTGTATAGTGTATACAATCTGGGATTTGCTTCTTTTGCTTTGCTAGTTGACAAGTCCTACACTACCCAATAAATATGGCGACATCTCGCTTGAGACTTGGCTAATAAAATCCGTCTTCAACAAGGGAGGTAGTTTTGTCCCTACCAAAATGACCAGCTAGTTCTTCGACATGAAGCTCATAGACTAGAAAATCACGGAGGGAAGTATGGGAAATGTAGAATCTGTCATCTTTAAATAGAAACGCATTAATTATGACAAACACACGATCATTCATCAACTGATCACCTAACAATGGCGCATACACTCCAAAATCTGGGCAAGCAGAATATTCTTCTTTCAGTCGCTCAAACCCAGTGACTTCTTTACTCATGGATTGGATTAGCGCCAATCGACGATTGAGGGCATTTGCTCGTTTATTCTCGACTCTGGCCTTGTGTTTGAGAACGAAAGTGTATTCTTGAAGAAATTGAACCAATTTAGCATTCCTAATGTTTAGTTTCTTTTGAGAATTAAGGTAACGCAAGGCCTCATGATCAGAGAATAAGACGAATTCTTGCGGTAATAAATAATGATGCCAATGACATAAGGATTGAACAACCGTATATAACTCTTTGTCATAAGTGGAAAACTGTTGTTTAGTTTCATTTAGTTTTTCATTAAAATAAGCTACTAGATGTCCTTGGCTTAGTACTTCACCTATATCAACACCCGACGTGTCACATGCAACTTCAAAGACTTTGGAGAAATCAGGAAGACACATGACAAAAGCCCTGTCATCTTAACTTTTATCGCCTTCAAAGCTTTAGAGACTGCTCTAGTCCATTGGAACTCCCATTTTCTGATGCAATTAGTGATGGGAGCCATAATGGAACTAAACTCTCTAATGAACTGCCTATAGAATGTGGTTAAGCCGTGAAAGTTGCGCACATCATGGATATTCTATGGTTTAGGCCAACTGACAATGGCTTTAACTTTCTCGGGATCCGCTGACATTCCCTTGGTCGACACCACAAACCCTAAGAAAAACCTATCTGTCATGAAAGAACATTTCTTAAGGTCGGCATATAGCTTTTCAGTCCTAAGGATCCCGCAGACTTGTCTTAAATGGTGGAGATGTTGTTCCTTAGAGGTGTTATAGATGAGAATATCGTCAAAGTATATCACTAGGAATTTTCCTATGAAAGGTCGCAACACTTGTGTCATCACCCACATAAATGTGCTTGTAGCGTTGGTCAAGCCAAATGGCATGACTAACCACTTGTAAAACCCATCTTTAGTTTTGAAGGCCGTTTTTTCATTCATCTCTTGGGCGTATACGGATTTGGTGATAATCACTCTTGAGATCAATCTTAGAAAAGATAGTGGCACCCCCCATCATGTCTAACATACCATCAAGATGCCGTATGGGAAACCGGTACTTGACTGTGATCTTATTGATGACTCTACTGTCCACACACATGTGCCACGTGCCATCTTTCTTGGGCGTGAGAAGGGCGGGCATGACGTATGGGCTCATGCTTTCCTAAATGAATCCTTTCCTCAGAAGCTCATCAACTTGCTTCTTTAACTCTGCGTGCTCTGTGGGATTCGTTCGGTAATGCAGGAGGTTTGGTAGAGTTCACCCAGGGACAAGATCAATGGCATAATGTATATCCCGCATAGGTGGGAGCTCATTCGAGAGGTTATCAGGAAAAATATCCTTGAATTCCCCCATCATCGGAATCACTTCACGTGGCAACTCTACATCAACTTGGGGTGTAAATCTTCTTTCTTATTTGTGGTGCTCTTGGGCAGGAGAGGATTCAAGATTAATCTTCTTGCCTTCATACATAAATGAACACGTATTCGAGCGATTGAATATTGTTGCGTCCCTGTCGTACAACCAAGGCCTACCCAAGATGATATGGCTGACATCCATAGGCACTACATCACGTCGCAACATGTCTTTATAAGATCCAAACTAGATATGAATAAGACATTGCTGGGACACTGGAATGGAGGATGTGTCAACCCAAGCAACACGATATGGTTGAGGGTGGGGAACGGACTTCAGACCTAGCTGAGCCATTGTGCTCGATGAGACTATATTGGTGCAACTGTCGCTATCGATAATCACTTTGCAGCTCGTCTCCACACTTAACATAAGTATGGAAAATGGCAGTTCCTTAGCTTGTGCTAAGGGACATCAGACGACTACAAGAGGCGCAGTCTCAAGCCCTTCAACCTCCTCATCGCTAGGACTTGCCTTAGGTTCGTAGACCTCTTTATCTTCAAATTCACCCTGCTCATTCTCATCCATCTCGCCAATTACGGGCATTTTCACACCGGGCTCGAGTAGGGTTGCCTATGGGATGCAGGGGCACACTTGGGGTGGGCGGCCCTTGTGAGGCGAGTGGTTCGTATGAGGCGGTACCCATGTGATTTGGGGCCCACAGGGCGTTCGGCCGAGGTCCTAACCCGTGAGATGTGGGGCCTGGGCTATGAGATAAAGGGATTAATTCGCCATGCTCTAACAGTTCGAACTTTTAGAGCAAGGGGTTAATTGTCCCGCATCAAATTGGTGTCGGAGCGGGAGGTCTCGTGTTCGAGACTCCTCACCTGGGGTGATTAATGTAGGGGCATTTTCACACCGGGCTCGAGTGGGGTTGCTCGTGGGATGCAGGGGCACACTTGGGATGGGCGGCCCATGTGACGCGGTACCCACGTGATTTGGGGCCCATGAGGGGGGTTCGGCCGATGTCCTAACTCGTGAGATGTGGGGCCTGGGCTATGAGATAAAGGGATTGATTCGCTATGCTCTAATAGTTTGAGCTTTTAGAGCAACTGGTTACAATGCGTCAACCCAAGCAACACGATATGGTTGAGGGTGGGGAACGGACTTCAGACCTAGCTGAGCCATTGTGCTCGCTGAGACTATATTGGTGCAACTGCCGCTATCGATAATCACTTTGCAGCTCGTCTCCACACTTAACATTAGTATGGAAAATGGCAGTTCTACGCCAATAGACGTTCTCCTTAGCTTGTGCTAAGGCACATCAGACGACTGCAAGAGGAGTGGTCTCAAGCCCTCAACCTCCTCATCGCTAGGACTTGCCTTAGGTTCGTAGACCTCTTCATCTTCAAATTCACCCTGCCCATTCTCATCCATCTCGTCAATTACAAGTGCCTTGCCTTGCTCTCTGGTGGGGCACTATTGAATGAAGTGGCCATACTCGTGGCACATGTAGCATCGCGTGGACTCATCGACCCACACACTAGTACTAGCCGACTCTTTACCCTTAACATCCCGAGGGTTGGATTGAGAACTACTAAGGGGCGTGGATTGACTCCCAAAGCTAGATTTACCTCCCTGGGGAGTAATCTTAACATTTGAATCCCAAGAGTCAAATCGTCTCCCTAATTGCGGCTGGAGGCAATTCTCGAGGTCTTGCACCACTTAGTACATTTGTTCTAGGCAATGTCGTCAAAATCGTTATCGTATCGCAAATCATAGTAGGGTTGAATTGTATCGAATCGCAAATCGTATTGTAAATTGGAAGATTTTTTTTTTTTTTTTAAATAAATAATTTTCTTAAAATAATTGAAAAAATATATATGAAAAATATAAGTAAATCAGATTAAAAAAAAAAAACTCACCAATCTTCCTTTTGCAATCAATGTGCACCAAGTAATACCATGTCATGATATTGTTAAAATATTCTTATTCCTTTATTTTTTTGTCTTTCAAGAAATTTCCCTTAAAAAAATATACAAGGGTCCTTTAATAATTTATGTTCTTGTTACCTTTCCAGAATGTAGAATCATGGTGGAAAAGCAGCTTTTGATGCCGTAGACCAATGAAAAAAGATACTTTGATTTCGAAACATCATTCCATGATACATATAAGTCAGCACGATTGTAACCATCCATAAAAACATTACAGGTGAGCCATACATCAATTTGTTGTTTCAACCCGTTAACAAATAAGAAATCACAAAAAAAAAAACTACACGATTTAACGTTAAAGAAAAAATATATTATTTAATCTCTTCAAAGAACACAAAATAATTTACCTCTTCTAAATGATTCTTAAAGCCCCAAATAATTTGAAAAGATAAAATGAAAGCCAAGTGAAGCTTAAAATAAAAGATAAGTAAAATTTGAATCCTAAATCGTAGGATTCAAATCATAGAATCGTCGGATTCATATAAAATGGATTCAAGGTTAGGATTCAAATTATTTTGCTTAAGATTTGACTAAAATCGTATATCGTAAATCATAGGATTTCGACAACACTGGTTTCAGGGTGCCGACTTTGTGAGAGAGTTCTCGCTGAATGTCGCTTCAGAGGCCCGTTTTCAAACAGGAGAGTAATCCTCGGGTCCTCAACATCACATCACATCATGTATTCATCGAATTTAGCGATGTAATCCGACACGGGCATTGTTCCCTGGCGAAAAGACTGCCACTGGTCTGAAGAGCCTTTGACAGTACGCGATGGGGAGATGCTTTTCCTTATGTATTTCTTTCATCTCTACCTAGTACCCAACTGGGGCATCTCTAGACCTCTCAATCTGATGTTCCATGTTGGTCCAAATTTTTTTAGCATGGTCCACCAACTTTATCTTAAAAAACCTCACAAGACGAGCATCGGACATATCGTACCACTCAAAATAGTGGTCCATTTCTGCCATCCAGTCAAGGAATGTCTTGGGGTCCAGGCAACCATTGAAACTAGGGGCATTGACCTTAACTCCTTTTATTACTCTCTCGTCAGGATCATAATGGTCTTGGAACTCCCTACGGGGTGGCTGGGCACACACCCCTCCACGGCCTAGTCCCTGACCTTGGTACCTCACATGTTCTCTAACAGGCTCTTCCTTAACTTTGGTGTCTCTCATGCTCCCTAACATGGTCCTCCCTAACTTGCCCACCTCCAACTGGTTCCTCAGCTTGAGAATGATTATCTTCCCCATTGTTGGGGTTAGCTTGAAGGGAATCTTCCAACCGGGCTTAGCGTTGGTTAGTTGCAGTCAGTTGGGTGGTGGTGGTCCGATTGTGATTCTCAATGTTCGTGAGGTGACGGTTGATGTTTTCAATAGCTCCATATTCATTGTGAGGGATAAGACTAAAACCACGACCTGTACGGGTGTTCATACAGTAAACACTCTAATGGAATAAAAAAAAGGAGAAAAAAGAAGAAGAAAACCTATGGACTATTAAGCAATGATGTGATGAAATTGTGATGGCAATGAAACGACTGCTAAACTAAATATGTGGGATGCTAAACCTAGAGTTGTACACGAGTCGAACCAAGTTGAGCTTGGCACAACTTGGCTCGGCTAAGCCAACAGCCAACCCTAGCTTGAACTCGACTCGGTCCTTGAGCTTGACTGGCCAGCTCGGTTTGGTTTAGTCAGCAGCTCGGGCCAGCTTGAGCTAGAGCTGTACACGAGTCGAGTAGCTCGGTCAGCTCACTCGACTCGACTCGGAAATGCTCGACTTGCCTCAGCTTGAAATTGGATTCGAACTGAGTCGCGCTGGTTTTTGGAGCTCGAAAAAATTTCGAGCCGAGTTCAAGCTTGCCCGAGCTCGACTCAACTTGGCTCGAACCTCAACTTGGATCAAATCGGCTCGGTGACTAGGTTATTTTTATCTTAATGTTGCTTGCCAAGTGTTTGATGAAATGACTCAACAGTGTTGTTTCGGGTGCGTACATTCTCCACAGTATGGGGTCTTCAAAATCCAACGGTCGAAATCTCCAATAAAAGCAACCTACATGCATATTTCCAGTATGGGGTCTTCCAGATGCACGAACCATGCACGTGCGGTCTTCAATGTAGCGTGTTGGGCCACACATAGCAATCGTCTAGGCATAGCGAAACTGGGGCATCAGTCGGGGTCTTCCTCCGATGGTAGACACGATAGGATGATGCTATGATGTCCTCATCAAGGGGGCCATTTTTGTCAGATCACAGCCGTCCAATCCCTCTCATGCAACGTCCAAAATCATTATAGCGCTGCACATTGCTAAGATTTGGAATATCATCTAGAACATTTGTTTTTCTTCTCTGTAATCTTCTCCGTTTGCTGTCCTAGTTATGGCTGCGGCTGGAACCCGTAAACCATCGATTCAAACACCGCCATCAATAACTATTCCCAGCCGTCCATCTTGAGCATCCAAACCCAATACGTGACGGAGAAGATAGTGTCAAAATGTGTCTCTAATCTCTATCCTCTTCTCCGTGTTTTCCTCGAGTGTCGAAGATGCTATTTTTGGAAACGCAAGATCTCCAACAATCCAGGCAGTTCATTCAAGATCTAGATGATCTTGGTGTCCTAATGATAACCCGAGAAAGCCGAAGAAACCGATTTGAACTCCAACCAGATCCTGTATTTCGCGGCTGTTTGCAGCAACTGGCCAAATCTTTGTAACAGTGAACCCACCAATGATACTTTTGTAGAGCTCGAGATGGTGGGCCCCACAAGCTTTGTAGGACTCATCTAAACCGTCTTGTACAGTTGTAGCGAAGAAATGACGCCCGATCTTCAATCTTCCATTAAAGGTCGAATTGTGTCCTTCGTTTAAACAACAACTGTGTGATCTTCTTAAAACACGATTATGAGATTAGATATGTCCATCAGATGGGCCACGCAAACACCGATTAATCCCCACCATGAAAAACATCCACCACGCCTTCAAGCGAGTTGGAATCACCATTGTCCATGTTTGGAATTTTCAAATTTTCACTATATTGTTTTGCTAAAAATAACCAGGGGCTTTATTTTCGGTTTTGAGCTCGGGTTGGGCCTGGCATAAATAATCTGTGTCGGGCTCTGGCTGGGTTTGGGCTTAGCTTGAAAATGCGGGCTGGGTTTGGACAGAGCTTGGCCTGGCCCTAACCCGGCCCGTTGACACCCCTAATCCTAACCCAAATAAAATAAAGGAGGGGTAAAAGAATCGTTTCACTTTGTCCTTACAGTAAGAACCCCCCTATTTTGGAATTAAGAAAGTCGAGCACTTTTTTCTCTTGGGAAAAAAAATCACCTTTTAGAGTATTTCCCGGTAAAAATCCCTAAAATAGGAACATTGAAAGATAAACAACATAAGCATGGTATATGGGCATATATGTTTATTATCATGTAAGAAACATCCAATCATCCAATGGCAGACCACGGTTGACCCCATTGCTGGTCAACTGAAGATCAGTCCCATCCAGCGGTCTTGATTAAAGAGGTTACCTATGCAACCGTTCGTAGGTCAGAACCATTCAACTGCCATATTGAATATCTAGACCACATCAAGCGTCCAGAATGATCTGATGAAGGATAACAGTTCTGAGTGAGGTTGTAGACCTGATAAGCTTGGGAGGATCTCTAGAATAAGGTATTACATAATGCTAACAGTGGCTGTAACAGCCACTGCTATTACCATTATGATACGGGCCATAATGGCCGTTACTTTTTTTTTTTTGAAAAAACCCATTTCAGCCCGGGTGAGGGGCCGTTATGGGTCTTTTTTTTTTTTTTTTTTTTTCCTGTAACGGCCACCATTACGACACGTACTGTGTAACGGTTGTCACGTTACTGTTATGTAACTGTTTGGAATACCTAGGATCTCTCTAGATAATCTGGGGATGATTTCCAGAATCTTCCTTGATACGCATGAGAAACCTCTAAATGCTATACCTTTGTATACATTTTCATTCATTCAATGTAGAGTTCAATTCCCTTGTTTCAAGGTTCTTTTAAGCAGATTGTCAAGTCCTATGGCCTTCATTAGTGAATATCTTTTCTCTACAGGCAACGGCATTTCTTTTATTGGTTAAAAAAAAACCCTTAGTATTGATGAAGAAAACCGTATGAAAAAACTTCATTACTTTTTTCCATTTGCATTGAGCAAGATGATTTTTGCAATTGTAGTATGTTAGTTTCTTTTTTGAGAGGTACACTGTAGAATGTTAACTTTACCTCTTTAATGGTATTTTCTGCAGGGTTGTCCTCGTTACATGAGGACTTGCTAAGAAGGCGGGATGAACAACGCTTTCAATGGCCAGATATTAGCTGAGAAGCTCTCTAAGCTTAATAATTCACAGCAAAGCATTGAAAGTATCCTTTATTTCGATTGCCTCATATCTGTACTGATACTAGTCATGGTCAATATTCTCTTACATCCCATGAAAGGCTGTTCCATGCAATTAGAAAATTAAGACTAGATGCTAAGTAACTGCAAAGATGTTAAGATTTTTTTTTTAAAAAGAGAAAGTAACAGCAATGTTTACACAATTAACTGGCATTGAAAACTACTTTTTCCATATATAGAATAAGATAAATGTGAGTTTAAAAATTTATGTTGTGTGGTAACTGGTAAGCATTTCTTTTGATATTTTACCTAGATCCAACAATTAGGTCATTAAATCAAGATTTTGTTTGAATTTCAAAATTTCGATTGTGCGTAGTTCAGTCTTTTTCTTCTATATTTTAAAAGACATCCAAGTTTATTGTAAAATCAAGGATACTACCCAGAGAATGGAAACAAAGAGCTTATTATGAGTTTCCCTCTCATCACTCCCTTGTTCACAAAAGAATTGGCAAACTCATTCGCCTCCCAGCATAAATTTGAGAAACAACGTTCAAAGAAGAAACTAGATCTCTAATTTCTGAGATTACAAATGCTAGCTTCCACTGCCTGGGTCCCACTGAAGATGCCCATGTGATTGCAAGGTTAGAATCTCTTTCAACTTCAAGTGCTCCACCAAAAGAATTGGAGAATATGCTGTCTCTCCTGAAGTACAAAACCTCTTCTTCATTGAAACTGTTCTAACACAAAGCCAATATGCCATAACAATTTCTTGATTTATCGTTTCTCAAGACACTACCAATTTTGGAGGGATACCTTGTGCTTTTATGTATTAACTCAGATTAGAGTTCACATGGTGCTTCAAGCTTTCCCTTGAGGCCCTGTTTCATTTCTGGCTGCATCATGATGCTAACCCGCAACAATGAAATGCTGGTATAGTGAGGTGCATTTGTCACTTTCAGTTAGTTGATTATCCCAGCTTGTATGTTATCTTGTCATACTTCTTTTTCTGTCTTTGGAGACTGTTCACATTCTAGTTCACTTGGAGCTAGTTATTTTCTGCATTAGTATAGAATCAAATACACAAGATGTAACATCAATACCGCACATTGAACAGAATTTTTGAATGATATGCATGTTAAAAGATAAAGTTATGCCGTCTCTTTTCTGACCAATTAGACATACAGATCAATATAAATGAAATTGTTAGAGAGTACACCATTTCTGGTGTACATGAGGAGCTTTTTGGTCCTGGAAGGAGCACATTATTCTGTAATCCCTGGAAGTATTATATCATATGAGAAATAATAAAGCATTTTGTAGATTATATTGTCATTAATTTCTTCTTATCTCCTGTGATCTTGAGACTATTATAAATAAAGGGCTTCTATGAGTTAGGGAATATCAAATCCTCTCTTGTCTCGCACACATCTCTTCTTCTTTCGTCACTTTTCCTCTCATACTCCTACATGGTATTAGAGCCAAATCTTTTGGTGAAATGGTTAAATTGTTTTTGGCCAAATCTTTTGAAATGAAGATCTCGGGCTCCTCAAATATTTGTTGGGATTTGAGGTTGTGCAATTAGAGAAGGGGGTGTTCTTGTCTCAACGGAAATGTGTTGGTCGTTCTCTCTGAATCTAGGCTACTCGGTGCTTGTCCAACAATCACTCTTGTTGAGGTCAATCACAAGCTTCATGATTGGCAACATGAAGAGATTGATAATCCAAACATATATTGATGGCTTATGGGTTGCCTAATCTGCTTGACCATAACTCACCCAGACATCAGCTGTGTAGCCAGTCTCGTTAGCCAATTCATGCAAAATCTGTCACCTTGAGGCGGTTTACTAAATTCTACACTATCTCAAGAATGCTCTTGATTGTGGTCTGCTCAATTCTAATCATGGTCATTTGATGATCAGTGGCTTTTTTGATGCTGATTGGGTAGGGTCTCCTTTTTGATCATTGTCCATCACGGGCTACTGTTCATTTGTGGGCAACAACCTTGTTGCATAGATAATGCAGGGGCATTTTCACACCGGGCTCGAGTGGGGTAGCCCATGGGATGCGGGGACATACTCGGGGTGAGTGACCCATGTGATTTTGGGGCCCACGGGGGAGGTCTCGTGTTTGAGACTTTTCACCAGGGGTGATTAATGTGCATTTCACACCGGGCTCGAGTGGGGTAGCTTGTGGGATGCGGGGACACACTCGGGGTGGGCGGCCTGTGTGAAGCGGTACCCATGTGATTTGGGGCTCACGAGGGGGGTTCGGCGGAGGTCTTAACCTATGCGACGTGGGGCCTAGGCTATGAGATAAAAGGATTAATTTGCCATACTCTAACAGTTCGAGCTTTTAGAGCAAGTGGTTAATTGTCCCGCATCATAGAAAATAAAGAAGCCATTCGTGGTGGTTCGCTCTTCCATTGAAGCTCAATATCGAACCATGGCTCAAGCGACATGTGAGTTAATTTGGGTGAAATCAATCCTTCAAGCTATGGGGTCTGAGACCACTTCCTCTATACCTCTCCATTATATTAGTCAAGCTACCATCCATATTGCAGCCAATCTTGATTTTCATGAACAGACTAAACACGTAGAGGTTGGCTGTCATCTTATTTGAGAACATGTTATTGACAAATTCTGCATATGCCTTTTATTTGCTTAGAAAATCGATATGCTAATATTCTCACCCTCATTGACGGTGGGCCATGCATCCATCTGATCAATGCCAGAGATTGAGTACATGGCTTACATTACTGGACCCTATACATGAATGGGAGAGATTTGTTGTACCTCATGGCATTGTACAGGGCCCACTGTCAGATGAGGTACAACAGATCTCTCCCATTCATGTATAGGGTCCAGTAATGTAGGCCTTGTACTCAATCTCTGGCATTGATCAGATGGATGCATGGCCCACCGTCAGTGTATGGTCCACTATTCTTATTAAGATCTCTCCCATACATTGACGGTGGGCCATGCATCCATCTGATCAATGTCAGAGATTGAGTACAGGGCGTAATTTACTGGACCCTATACATGAATGGGAGAGATCTGTTGTACCTCATCCCTACAGTAGAGACGTGGACACCCCATGTTTCCACATGTGAACGTACACACCTCCCCCAAATATGATCAGGTGGGCCACACACTCTGATGTAGAGTAGAAAGATTTGTCCCACTGCCATATTAGAGTAGGATGGACCATCGGATGTAGATCACTATTAGTGATGAGCCCCACAACTATAAAAACATTGCTTCTTTTATTTATTTTTATTTTTTAGTAATCTTACGGTCGATATGATGTAATTCCTAGATCTAATACATCTGAAACTATAGATATTAAAAACAGTGTGATCAGGGACCCAGATCATCAAATCTGGTGGCCTTGATGATCATAGATTGATTAAATTATGAATGATGATATTAAACATCAATTCTATATGGAATTAGTGTATGTGTATCTGGAATAAGGTCCTAGTGTTGATAGGAACTATTGTGGTGGATCCAAGATTAGATAGATCTGACCTAGATCAACATATGAATGATTGATCATGGGTCCCACCACAAAGACTCATTATTCCCTAGATCTAGAAATCCTTTAACTATGAAAAGATTTTTCCTTAATGCTATTATGTTTCATTAAGCAAAATCGGCTGGTTGGACCATTGATCCGGGCATGTGGACCCCAGTTTGGTTATGTCACGAGTGTAGTATGGAGATGTACCTTTGAGTACACTACGCCAAAAATATCCTCCCTCCTTGCCAAGGGTCTTTGACCCATGAAATCTGGTGGTCCACACTTCGGTTCGGTAATCCAAACTGCTCATCTATTGCCATGAGTCCAGAATTCCTTACGGACCAATTTTCATGATTTTTGAACGCATATATGAATTGTAAATCAAACACATAGTACAAGAAGGAATCACCTTCCAAGATTCATAAGTGGGGCCTCATGTAACATTTGAGGACAACTTTTTTGTTGTATATGTAACAAAGGGTGGGAAACACAATGAGCGGATCAGATTTACATAACACCGTGCGTGGACTCCACTTTGAAATAAAACTTGGATAGCGTGAGTGAACTCATGCAGAATCTAAGAGATATCTTGTGAGAGATTTGTTTTAACCAAAACAGGAAAAAGGAGTGGGCATCTGGGCATTCACACGTCCAGACCCCAGGTGTGGGGATGCTAACCCCAACGCATAGGTGGGTCCACATCACATGTAAATCCCCACCGTTGAGATGACTGTTCACAGTCTGTTACATTTATGCACTAAATTTCATTATTTTTAGACAAGGATTCAGTGATGAAAATGATGGACGGTGTAGGTCCTAGATCATATAGACCATGATAAGAATATTGTGTGGACCCTGAGTAGCTACCCATGTATTATCAAGTGTGGGAGTTTCACACTATCCATGTAGATTTGGTTATAGACACTTCACACCATCCATCATGGACCATGAATAAATGCACCATCTTGATTCAAGTTAACAATAGGTGGACCACTTTGTGTGATGGTGATCTTGATGTGAATATCAAACCACATGTGATTGAATCATGATTAAAGAATTAGATTCGATGATCCAACTTTATATCATAATCCAAGTGGGCCATTGGGTTCCAAACAAAAACCATAGAATTTAATCCTGGCCTCAGACTCACTTGATTCATGATCAAAATCAAAGGTTCCTAAGACCTAGGTGCAACGTGATTAGTGAATGGACCCGATTATTCGTTTAAGATCTCAAGTGGGCCATTTTGAACCCAATATGATTTAATCTTGATCTTAACCATAAGATCATGAACTAGATCGAGCCAAACCATAGAAATGGGTGAAAACATATCATGAAATGATTTAAACCCTTGGATTAACAATCCAACTGATAAAAACTGTCCATCAGGGTCAAATTGATCAAAATGAAAGATTAAGCATATAGACACTAGATCTAACCGACCATACTCTAAATCAACAGTTCTAATCAAAGTTTAATGGTCGGATTGGGAGGATCTCAGGCCTATATGAGGATAAACCCAAATTGAACGATTACGATTGGTAAATCATGAATCAAATGCGCGATATGGTTAAACCAAAGGTATGGATCAATGGATTGATGATCTAATTGTCAAATCAACGGTCAGGTTTATATGTTAACAAATAATAGTTGATTAAATCATGAGATTAAGTATGAAAATAACCCTATTGGTATAATACTTAAAGGGGAGCCCAACACTAGCGGAAATTGAGAACTAGCCGACTAATTAAAGAGGACTGTATCTAGGAAACTTAAGCTGAATAGAACTTTTTGGTAAGTAACACTACATCAAGATGTTTTTTCCAGCATGCATTCATGAATCTTATGATATAAATTGTTTTCGTGATATATGCCATTATTTGAGATATAATGTTGATAATGAACACCCAACGACTCGGGGATAGACGTCCCCTTAAATAAGTGGGAAGAGTTCCCAACTAGAACCCGAGTTGGTACCAATAGGGCCTCCTCCCAAGGCTGCGGCCTAGGGCTGGTGAAGGAGCCTAGTCAGCTTCAGAATGGACTACTCATTACTAGACCACAGGTTCACACTACAGACGAGAGAAACCAATCTAGTAGGAGCGTTATTCTTCTGCATGCGTGAAACATGGGAGAATCTAGGCTAAATGGGTGTTCGTAGGTCAGAAGCTGTGCGGAACCATGGCCCTGGTGATCCTGAGTATAGATTTGTTTTTATGATAGTTGGCATTTTACTGATATTCTTATGAATATGATATGTATTAAACTATACAATTTATTATTACTTACTGGGCTTTTAGCTCATAGTGTTGTTTATGAAAAACCATCCAAGTAAAGGCATAGTAGAGGCGTCTTCGTGAAGATGACTTAGCCAAAAACTTGACTGGAGAGCCAAGGGAAGAGGAGACCGTTTAGTCCTTTGTTATAAGTTTATTTATATATGGAGAATGAATTTAGGCCTAAAGGTCATTTAATGTTTACGAACAATTTTAATTTTGATTATATACTATGAAGTTTTCATGAAAAATAGTATTGTGGTTTGATTGATGACATAATAAAATAGGTAATACCTGGGACCCGATACCCGAATTGATAAAATTTGGATATTTGAGGTTGGGGTGTTACACTCTCCCTCTCCTCTCTCCTCACTTTTCCTCTCATACTGATACAAGAATGAGTGCACTCCGATGGTACCGGTACCATTGTAAGCTTATGGTGGTATTGGGTAGATGTGGGGCCGCATGATGTTCTCATGGATCTGACCCATAAGATGCACCACTTCAGAAAACCCTTAGGACCCCAAAATCAACCATATCCAAAACTTAGGCAGGCCACAACAAAGGGAGTGAGCTGGAAGGCAACACCCACCCTTGAATTTCACAAGAGCCCATCTTAGTTGCAAAACATCTGAATTTTGGCCTAACCCTTCATTTGGAATTGATGAAGGGTATGAACGACCTTGACTATATATACACAATAACGTGGGGCCCTAATCTAATCAACAGTGGGCGTTTACTCTCAATATGTTCTGTGTTGTGGCCCATATGAAATTTTGATCGGATGATTTTTTGGATCTGGTGGCTTCTTGAGGTGATGCATCTTATGGACAGTTTGGATTATGTAAACACATTATTGAGCCCCACATATGCATGGTACCACTTTAAGTTGCTTTGTACCAACAGATACCAGGTATACAACTTACAGAGGTGCTGGTACCACTAGAGCGCCTCCCCTTTAGATGAATGCTAATATATGCCTCAACTGAATTGAATTGCAATTATTTCAATTGAATAAAGGGGAAATGACCAAAGTTGGGCTAGCCCCACTCTATCTTACTAAGCAACCAGCCCCAAATTGCAATTAAGATTATTGCATGTCCAACTTTTTTTAAAAGCCAGTCATGCTATATGAAACAGAATGTTGGGCAGTTAAGGAACTTGTCCATAGGATGTGTAGCTGAAATGAGGATGTTGAGCTGGATGAGTGGCCAGATGAGGAAGGATAGAGTTAGAAATGAACATATTCGAGGGAACTTCGGAGTAACATCGACATGGTAATAAGATGAGGGAAAGTAGACTTGGATGGTTTGTTCATGTGCAACGGAGACCAAGAACTATGCCGTTTAGGAGCGAGTTGGTGCAAGTTGAAGGCTCTAAAAGGTCAAGGGGAAGGCCTAAAAGGACATGGGTGTTCGGAGTAGCATCAACATGGTGAGAAGATGAGGGAAAGTAGACTTAGATGGTTTGTTCATGTGTAACGGAGACCAAGAACTTGATGCAGGACATGAAATTCAAATATGATGTGCAAGATTTTCAGGCTTAAGATCACGTTAGTTCAGAAACAATTACACAAATTCTATATCCCACACAAAAGTTCAAACATTCAATTAAGGGGAATCTATGTAGGTCTAGGCCTACACATGTTAGGGCTGGATCAATAAAAATTATGAGCCAAACGATACTCAAAGGGAAGTAAATTCATCCACACATGCACAATAATCTGTCCCCAATCCAAGGGATTCACAAGTTTCAGTTTAGAAAACCCTAGGATTAGAAAAAGGGGTAAACAAATTGAAAATAATGCAATCTAGGGTTAGGGTTATAGAAAATAAGTACGAGAGGGATGAAAGAGGTGAGAAATCTGAACCTGACGACAGTCCACGTGTGCAGACAGCGGGCTAGACCTGACGCACGTGCGCAGGGGCCTGGCTGCACGTCCGAGAGGGCCCCGAATCCGGAAACTGACTCCTTGAGTCTGGTCGGCCAGGGGTGGGCTTCAAAACCCCCGATTTTCGGGCCGATTCAATGTGCGGTGTATGCGTGGTCCTCCGCCGAAGTTTCAGCCCTCCTACAAGGCTAGATTCTGGAATTCTGCTGTACATAGGAAAATTGCTACAATAAAGGACGGTTTTAGAAGATTGTAGGAGATGAGAAACATGGATGGTAGAAGATGGGAGCGAATCGGGATAGATGTGGTTTCGCATCATGGTAGTCAGCCCTTCGAGGAAGGGAGGGTTTCACACCCAATTGATTTCCACAACTCAGAAGCTCAAAGGAGTAGAAAAACGCAAGAATTTTTTTATTATTAATCTTCAATAATTCAAAAGACTACAAGGGGTGTCTATTTATAATAAAACCTTATATCTCAAAACTCGCGCCATGTGCGCAATCTATTACTTGGCGATGAAGTAATAAAAAATAACAACTAATCTAAGTAATCTAAACCGTCCATGATACTCTTAATGACAATAATAAGCAAAACCTAAAATACGAGATTAATTAGACTAGTGGGCCACGACCATGAAAACCCATGGTGGGCTTTTCATGGCTATCGGGTCCACTCCAACGAACCAAAACGCAGTCCTCTAACTAAGAGGCCCTCCCTGAACGTTGTCATTGATCCAGATCGATGGTGGGGCCCTCCTCCTTGCGTACGTGCGTAGGAGAGTGTGCATGTACGCGTGATGTCCCCATCAGAACTATGCCGTTTAGGAGCAAGTTGGTGCAAGTTGAAGGTTCTAAAAGGGCAAGGGGAAGGCCCAAAAGGACATGGGTGGAGTGGAGGTAAGAAGAAAAGACTTGATGATGTATGGTCTGATTGAAGTTATGGCCTTTTATAGAGCGGAATGGTGGAACGGGATTTTTGTAGCCAACCCCAAGTAGTTGGGATAAGGCTTCGATGGTGATGATGAGCTTTTTTTTCCCCCTTTTTTAATGGTTATTCGAGGTCCAACTAGAAATGTGTAGAATTGCATTTAGGGTTTTATCGTTATGAATTGAAATGGCACCACCCCACTTTGGTCATTTCTTCAATGTTGAATCAGATATTTTGTTTATTGTAATTTATTTCCATGGAGCATCCAAACACCCCATCAGGGCAAGGGAGAACCATTCTTGGAGCAAAATAGAGAAGTTCCACTGTTTGTTTATGTGTTTTCTCTTTATATGCATGTCTGACTACCTTTCTTTTCATGTCGTTTACATTAATCACCCAAAGAGACTATTACGGTGGTTCTGCATGAAGTTGTATGTTTTTCTTTTTGAACATTTGCATGTTGTATGTTTCTCTTAACTTTCGTCCAGCATTGTCACATTGGTGTATTTCTCACCGGAAGAAAGCAAAACAAGTTGTTGAAACTTGGGATAAGCTGTTTAATGGCTCCCAAAGAGAGCAACGCATTCCTTTTCTATATTTGGCGAATGACATCTTACAGAATAGTCGGCGCAAAGGAAGTGAGTTCGTGAATGAGTTTTGGAAGGTCCTCCCTGGAGCTCTCAAGGATGTTTTTGAGAACGGTGGTGATCATGGAAAGAATGTTGTCTCCAGATTGGTAACTTTTGTTTTTAAAATTTTTTTATTCAAGAGGTGCTTGCATGTGTGCCATGTAGACTGTAGACAACAATCAATTTTTTCATTGAGGAGGTCTGATTGCTTGCTCTGTAATCAATTCATTTAGTTGATGATGGTCCAGATGTGAATTGTTTCTGTGCATTTGTATATTTTGTTGCTTTTTATGTGAGTTTCTTTTAATAAAATTTTGTTATCCACCATAAAATTCATTAATAAAAAAGCTTTTTACCTTAGTTGATCCTGCACTAACAGCAATTGTACAGTTCACCTGCCCAGGATTTACATAGGGGTCCATATTTCATGGCCCAGACTATTGATCTGATTGGTGCCACCATGGATGGGGATGGCCTGAAAGTCTTCCAGATTATACGGCTGTAGCAATTCGATTGTTGGCCTAGAATGTGGGTTGTAGCTTTATGTTTTCCTCAACTGTCTATTTGTAGGACCAGTAGATCACTGATCCTGGACACCAAAACATGGGCACCACACATGCAGAATCCTGGACGGTAGCAAACTGTACGTTTGCTGGGGCACAGTGTCTCCTATTGTTTGTTCGTTGTTGACTGACAACCATCCAATCCTACATCAGGTCAAAATCCAAGAGCTTGAAGAATCTTATTTGGATGAAGTTTTCATAGTAATCTTGAAAAAAAAGAAAAGAAAAAGAATTCTGCAAAGTATGGCTAAGTAATTCCTGCTGAAATGTCCATATTTTATATCCATGAAGAGGCTGGAAGCCTGTCCTAGTTAGTCCAACAGTATCGCTTGTCAATGTTTAATTATGAATGAAGAAAGAAATTTGTTAAATGGTACTCCTGCGTCATTTTTCAAGGCTTTTTGTGAAAGTCGGATGCAGGACAACTAACCACTTGCTCTAAAAGCTCGAACTGATAGAGCGTGGCGAATTAATCCCTTTTATCTCATAGCTCAGGCCCCACATCCCATGAGTTAGGTACTCGGCTGAACCCTCCCTCGTGGGCCCCACATCACATGGGTTCTGCCTCACATATGCCACCCGCCCCACACAGGTGGGGCCTGCCTCACACGAGCCACCTGCCTCACATTGGGTGCCCACCCCAAGTGTGCCTTCGCATCCCACAGGCCACCCCACTTGAGCCCGGTGTGAAAATGCCCCTGCATTAAAGTCCTTCTACGGCTATTAACAAGAATAGGAATTCAAATCCTATCCTTGAATGTTCTAAATGTTTCTGCATAACCTGTCATTCATTGGGTGGCCTTACCATTCCCAGCCAAGATTTGGGTGCATTTTCTATCTCAATATCAGATGGCCTGGGTGATGCCGCAATCAGTTTCGGCCCTCCTTTGGGCATGGCAAGGCGGAGGCGTGTCTAAGAAGGTTCAGTCTATTTGGAAACTTATTTTGCCGGCCATCCCGTGGGCCATTTGGGGCATGCAAAATAGATGTCTTTTCTGGGATTCTGTGGGTTCTTTCGACGCCCTATTGTTATTTATAAAAGTGAATGTTCTTGAATGGGCTTGTGTCTTGAAAGTTGACTTAGATTTTGTTAAGTCGTCTGTTGGGCCGTAAATTGCTAGTTGTCTTTGTTTCGCTGTTTTCTTTTCCTGCTTGTTTGCAAGTGGGCCTTCAATAAAATTTCATTAATCCTAAAAAAAAAGGGCTGATCCAGTCGTCAGGTCGGCCACACATGTACATCAAATATGGACCGTTGTATGATTCTGTTACCTTCCATTTTTGCTTGTGCTATCCATCTCTGATAGAATGATCTGATTATCAGACCATGATACACACAGTGGGGCCCACCTGATGAAATGCCTGGATGTCACGTGCTTGTGCCGCATTAGCATGTTCAGGATAATAGGATTCGTGATCTCTGAATATTGTTTCGGGTTAATCTTGTAGAAGAACTAAGACGGAGGTAGTCATTACTGTTGATTCTCTGAGGCCCGATTCTTTGCTAAGATTCTCACAATATTTAATTACTTTTGTACCAGTTTCAGTTATTATATTGCATTATATTCTTCAGGTTGGTATTTGGGAAGAGAGGAAAGTGTTTGGATCTCGTGGTCGGAGCCTTAAAGATGAGATGCTTGGCAAAGACCCTCCTCCAATTTTGGAAAACAATGGAAAGAGTTTGCAATCGCATTCCATCAAAGTAGGGAAGAAAGATGCTCATTCAATAAGAATTGTAAGAATTTCTCCTCCTAAATTTCATCTCCTTATCTGCACTGGTGGGCATGGCATGTGCAATGCACGTTAAGAGAAAATACATGGTTTGCAAGATGTGGGAGACAGATGGGAAGGTGGTTTTAAAGGTGGCGTTGTTCGCTCTGGCAGTGTATGATGTTTGATACCAAGTCACTTTGATATCATGTATGTGGAATTCATAGACTCAATCAAAACGTTCTGGTGGTTGACATCACTTTAAAGGATTGCTGATCACTAAACAATCACATTGATTAAACGAAAAAGTGACTTGATTTAATTTCTTATTGCTGATCACTAAACAATCACTTTAAAAGGTTTCTGATCACGTTCATTGTATTAGTCTTATGGGTATTCTATCAATAGAAGTCTTATGGATATTCATTACATACGCAGAAATTGGCTATTGGAGGGATGCCTGAAAAGATAGTAACTGCATTTCAATCTGTACATGATGAACATTTCAATGAAGACACTGCTTTAAACAAATGTAAGGCAGCTATTCGTCGTGTGGGAAAGATGGAGAAAGATGTTGACAATGCCTGTATTCAGGGTAAGAGAAATTCTTTTAGATGCTTTGTTTGCCTGCGACAAGATTTTTTTGGAATTAACTGATTTTTTATTTTAGGCACGCTGTCGATGTTCATCCAGACCTCTGCTGAATTGTGACAGAGGACAAGGGATGGAAGATCCCTAGACGAATGTAATTTTCCTATAATTTGGCTGGAGAACCGGTAGGGCTCCATGCCCAACCCAACCTTACCAACTATAATTCTGGTGGACAATTAGTAGGGCGCCATGCCCAACCTGACCTTACCAATACTGAAAAAAAAAAAAAAAAAGAGAAAAGAAGAAAGAAAAGAAAGATTTCAATGCAATATTGCTTGCTCTGTTTAATCATCATCATCATAACCTTGTTCAGCTGTTTGGTTTGGCTTTACGAACCCTGCTTTGCCAATCCCATCACGTGCTGTAATTGCTGCTAGACTGGGAAGTAGGAATCATATCCACCAAGTTTGAACCCACAGTTACACATTCTATAAATTATATCTTGACTTTAGAACTGAGTGTGGATGCACCATGAACTGAATTATTGAGTTCAATAGACGAAGCGACCAGTCCGTTTTTCTTTTTTTTTTTCTTTACAAAAGATAAAAATGACCATATTGTTGCCTTGGCATTCATGATGAGGAAGCAGTTTGAATTGCAGTTGCATTACTTCCAAGTCCAATTTCAAAGTAACATAAATTGCTATTTAGATGATATTCCTTCAATGTGAGTACTAAAGAAGGTAATTGCAATTCATCCATTTCCGGCTTGTGAAATAATCATTACAAGTCAATTCAACAGTGCATCAAAATACGGCCTTACATTTTCTTATAGCCTTTGACATAAATCTACTCCTGCTTCATGCTATGGAGAGTGGATATTTGTTCATTTTCTTGTGAAATTTGTGTCCTTCAGGGAATCAGCAGGGATCGACATTGACCAATGAACTCCAGGAGCATGAAACAATTCTTAGGGAATGCATTGATCAACTTGGAAGTGTTGAAGCAACTAGAGCAGCTTTGGTTGCTCAGCTAAAAGAGGCACTTCAAGAGCAGGTTGGGTTCTAGATTCCCTTGCCTACCTTTTAAATTTACCTCAACATGGATAGTCCTTGCATTACTGACCCCTTTTGTATTTTTAAAGGGTTTGTTTGGACGTACCTGGCCTGGATCCATGGTGAAATGGTTAACATCCGATTGGCCTTCTGTTTGGGCATCTGCTTTTTTGGGTAGGGTGCATGCCTGCTGAGATCACTGTCTTAATAACTTAAAGTTGGTCTTGATTATCCAGAGTGGAACTGGGTGGAGTGCATCCCATCTGTGCAAAAAACAGAAGTGCCCGAATGGAGCCCAAGGTTTAGATAATAACACATTCTCATTAAAAACTGTTTTACAGGAGTTGAAGCTGGAGCTTATTCGCACTCAAATGCAAGTAAGTATCTGAATCTTTTTCTCTGTTCCCTCTATAGAGGAAGTAACGTCTTTTGAAGACCGTTGTTGGCAGACCATTCTACAGGGCCCATGTGTTCTTTTCTGTGACTATCGTAGAGATCAATTTTTTATTAGCATTTTGTCTGGTAGTAATAAGAGGACTCACAAGAAACCTTAATGAGTACATGTCAGCTCTCATAAAATTCTAGTTCTGAAAGATAAAGAGGGCAGTTTGGTTTGCATTTCTATTCTTTATAGCTTATTAGGATTTTAAGAACAGATCTATGATGCACAGTGTTTAACTAAAAGAATCAGCTAGGTTTTCTGAAATAAACAGTCCTCTCCAGAAAATCAACAGAAGTCTTTGGTTGCCACTGGATTTGAATCTAGAAAACAAAATCCAGCAGCTACTACTGTGTGTGCACATGGAATAACTAGAGTATCCTATGATTAGAAACTTGTATGGAATGACTGTGGAGGGGTAAATAGCCTAGAAACTCTTCTAGCCAATAAGATGTGGAATCACATCAGGTTTAGAAGAGTCTCTCCTGGGGTATTCACATGGGAGAACTTTATTAAATTAATCTTAAGCGATAACGGTCACATGTCTCATATATTTAGAGTTTTCTTGTCTGATCAGCCAGATGACTCAGATCGTACTGCTTACTGATCAATTTGATTGTGGGCCCACCTTGGGACCTATGATGGTAGATTTCAGTAACTGCAGGCCTGGTTTCATCACTCTACCTGATTTCCAAGTTTTACCTAGGAAATCTGCTGCTTCAAGTTGATAATTCATTGTTTTAAATAGATACACTGTAGCGTGTAGCATACGCTACGTAGCTCATGAAAATAGCTTAAGCCGCATGTAGCCTACACTACATGATAATTTGCATATGCTACATGCCACACACTATGTAGTTCATATTACAAGTTATTTTTTACTACAAAATAAGAACCAATTAATATTTTCAATGATTTGTGACATTTTTCTATTTTCAATAAAATTAGTTAATCTTTTCAATGCTTTTAGTAAAATAATGTAAGTAACAAGATTAAATCAGTTTCTTTGCTCTTCTTTACCTTTATACTTAATCATTGGCCTTTCCTATTACTTTAGTTTGCATTTGGTTGCACCAAATATCAGGAAATTTGGTAAAATTTCATGATTAATTGGTCTAATTTGGTACAGAATGTCATGAAATTGGTCCAACCATGCGCAACCTTAATTAAAAGTTTAGAAGTAGCATGTAGCTTACGCTACACGCTATGTAGTTTATGCCTCATGATTCAGAGGGGTGAACGTTACGCTTGATATAGATAACATAAAGCATGGGTTTGTTGGCACTTTAATAGATTTGGGATTTTCTTGATGCACATCTCAGCTGGATTTTATCAACCTGCAACTGATTAGAAGTCACCTGTATTGCAGCATCTTGGATTGTCAAAGCTATGTCTGTTATTTCTCCAACTAAGGACAAAAAGGTGTAAGAAGCAAATAAGGAGAAGAGAAGTATAAAAAGGGAGGAGAGAATTTGATAATCTCCTCAAACCTCATACACATTTAATCATAATCACCCATGTATAAAAGGGATAAGCTCAACATTAAAGAGAATAAAATATAAAAGGTACAATGTTATCTTCTAGAGTATGGTGCAGTGCAGGATAACTGAAGCTTGTGTACTCTCACTCTCAAATATGGCTTTACTGGATGTACACTGAAGACTGTACTCTACACTAGCCCTCAAGCTGGATCATGTGTATCATACATGCCAAGCTTGGCAACGGTATACTTAAAATGAGAAGAGGAAGGAGCTTTGGTGTGGATATTAGCACACTGGTCTCCAGAACGAACAAATGGGGTGTGTAATCTTGGAAGCAAAATCTTCTCTCTTACAGAGTGATGGTCAACTAGGATATGTTTCGCCGCTTGTGAAACCCGATATTGGAGGTCATAGGAATAGCTGCTTTATTATCATAGTTTGAGGGGGGCATTTTTCAGAGGAGTTACGTGGCTCAATTAATTAAGTGTTTTAAATCGTGGTAGTGTGTTGCGTAGTGTTCAGCCCTCTATAGTGTGTTGTGTAAGCTACAAGATACTTCTATTTTTTAATTTAAAAATAGGAAAAATATGATAAATAGTAGAAAAAAGCTATATATATATGTATGTATAAATGCCTAAAAGATAATTCATTTTTTTTCAAGTATAAGCACACGTTGAAACAAATTATTAATTATCATTTATCAAAACCCAATCCACATATATAAACCAAATCAAATAATTATCACGTCAACAACTGTATAAGCAAACCACTTTATGATAATGTCTAATTGAAACCACAAGTGGGGCCCACGTGGGCTACACCTACACCATAGAAAGCAAATCACAACTACTCATACACACACCATAGTGGGCCCCACCGGGGCGATGCCATAGAAAACAAAACACAACCACCCATACACACACCTTAGTGGGCCCCACGTGGGCTACATCGTGGAAAACAATGCGCAAACCACCCATACAAACACCACCCAAAATAAAATAAAATTGCATAGCAGTCCCTAGCCTACAATAATGCACAGCAATCGGTATCCTAAAATGAAAAAAAAAAAAAAAAAGGAAAAAAATCATTTTTATTATTATTTTTATGAGAGAGATAACAATGATTTATTAAAGGCTTCTGAAAGGGAGGAAAGAAAACAAGAAAACAAAAGCAAAAAGCGAAAAAGGACAGCCTAAGGGGCAATGAATCTTCATTCTAAATGAAAAGGAACTCATTAAGGGGCAAGAATATACCTCTTGCAAGCTTAAGAAGAGATTCAATCAATTTAAAAAACTAAAAATTGTAGCTTCATAGCCTTATGTATGCAAAAGGGGAAATCTGATTTTCACTTTCATTAAGCTCCAATGCTCTTGAAAATAAAGCAAATGGACCTTCTTGCAAGGTCGACTAATCGGCTGAAATCACCCCTTCAATGGCCTTCTGGATCGAGAGAATCAAAGAAGTGGAGGGGGGCTTGCGTTGCATGCAGGTTTCGTTCAAGACCCTTTTCTTTTAACATTATAAGTTTTTTAAAATGTGATTTTTAAACCATTTAATATAAAGGACTTAAAAATAAAATAAAATTGGAGCATATGCTGTATACACTACACACTACATAGCTGTAGCAAACTCTACGACCCCTGTAACATGCGTTATAGGTAGAGGTGGGCATTGAGTCGAGTCGGACCGGATTGGGTCCAACTCGACTCGATCCGATTTTTCTAATAACCTGACCCGAACTCGATTCCATCCGGGACTGAGTCCAGCAGGGTTGACTCGATCCGATCCGAATCCTTGCTGGCCTGACCCGAACTGAGTCGAATCGAGTTGAGTCTGTCCAGTCGATTCGGACTGGGCTGAATCAAGTTCGGGAGAGAGAGGGAGAGAGGAGGAGAGAAAGAAGGAGAGGTGGGAAAGAAGGAGAGAAAGGAGGGGAGAGAAAGGAGGAGAGATGGGTGGGCGCGGCGCCGTTCGGGTAGAGAAAGAGAAGGGAGGGATTAGGGCTTCGTTCGGGTGAGGCGGATAGTAAAAAAATGAAAATAAAAAGTATTACTTATATAGTACCCGACCGAATCAGATCGAATTTCGGATCGGATCGGTCCAGATTGACCACGATCCGAACTCGATCCGATGTACGATTGGATCTGAGTGGTCCTACTCGAACCGCACTGATCCAGGCCTTCAGTTTGGTTCGGATCGGGTCGGAACCGCCAGATCGGGTCGGATTCTGCCCAGCTCTAGTTATAAGGGATTTATGCTATTTATGTATGCCACATAGCGCTACAGCTACGCTAAGGAAATAATCTTGCAGGTTACCTTAGTCATGGCCCTGCATTTTGCTTAAGCAGATGATCGATCAAGTGCTGATTGCTTCTTGCTCTTCCATTCACAAGATTACTACTTACGAATGTACAATAACCTGTGCTTGATCATCTGTTTGAAGATAATCTGGCCCAAGCAGCATCACAGTAGCTGCTTAAATCTTCGTGACCATGATTGGAATACAGGGGGCCTTTACCTGATGCGAATGTTAGGTATCGAAGAATCCTAAATATACCTCAAGATAATGAGTAGTTGGAGAGTGCATGAACTGACTAACCACTCCAACTGTGTAGGCAATATATGTACGAATGATTGTGATGTAGATACGATGTCCCACTTGCCTCTGTTATATTCCAGGATTTTCAACTTTCCCTTGTTTATCATATAATTTATGATTCGCTTCAATCAGAGTATCGTCTAGACGACCTCCATGTAATCCAAACTATGAAATGTCGAGAATATACCTTTTTTGAGATATAAAGATCCTTCTATTTGATTTGGCAACTTCAATCCCTGGGAAATATTTGAGCTGTCCTAGATCCTTCATTTCAAAAGCATCTGCAAGAAAATTCTTAACCTGGTCCATCTCATGCTTGTTGTTGCTGGCGAGGATGATAATCTGCATAGACAATTGGGATGGTTGTGTTGCCATTCGTCCACTTAATGAAAAACGAGTGACAGAAAAAGCTTCTAATGCAGACATTTCTTCCATCATACTGTTTTCAAGTTCAGCCTGGGTATCTTCAACTTTAGTTGGAGCAGAAACGGAGGATACGGAAGCAAGTGCCATCTGCTAGGAAGGAGGCCAAAGTATAAGACATAAAGTTATCAATAGGATGGGATGTAAGGGATCGAGTTCCTTTCCAGAGGCAATAGGTAAATCCCAGTGATTTGGTTATATCAAGCATGAATGATGATCGGTCAACATCATAGGTATTTTTCTTATGTTGGGAATACACTTTTAAGTTCTTTACCAGGAGCAAGAGTTTGTACGTCCTTGGTGAATGAGTTTGCAATGACTGGGAGAGGAAGAGTATCAGAAAGGGTCAATGTAATTCCCTGTAAGGGCCTGTTTGAATGGGTAAAATTTTTTGAGGAAATGGTGTTTCTCGGGAAACACAGTTTCTAGGAAAAGGTAAGGAAAAGCCATTTCCCTTGATTGTTTTTCAACACGATTTTCTTGAAAATTTTCCTCCATTCCAAATCTTTTGTTTGGAAAAAGGAATTTTTCATGAAAATTTTACTCAAAGATTGAAGGTGACCATGTGTGCATTGAAGATGGATTATGGCATGTGTCACCTTGTCTCATGTGACATGTTGGCACATGTGGCTACTTGAAGGTGGATGGTGGCTCATGTTGCACACGTGGCGTGTTGGCATGTTTCGTGCTTGAAGATGTGCCATGACAGATGTGGCACAATAGCAGAGCTGGTACATTAGCATGTGGGTGCTTGAAATTGAAACGTCGTGTGGCACATTGAAACATGGGGCACTTCGTGGTGGCACATATTGCGTGTGTGGCACATTGGCACTCGTATGGTGCTTTAAGATGGATAGTGGCATGTGGGGCACTTGAAAATGGATGTTTGCACATGTGGGGCACTTGAAGATCATGTCGCTCACACATTGCCAAATGTCGCACATGTGAAGTGCTGAAAGAGGGAGGACGGATATGTGGCACATGTGGCTCAATAACACATGTGGAACATTGGTACATGTGGGGCATTTGAAGATGTGGATGACACATGTTGCACCTGGCACATTGGGGTGTGTGGCATGTAGTGTCCCTGATGTTGGCGATATTATTGATAATATATCGTGTTTTGCAAGTCTTCAATACAAATACTAGTTGTAATGTAAATATTACTTTTTATCAGTCGGATGTTGTCTATACTATTGTTGCTGAATTTCACGTGATACTTAAAATGTCATGCTATATCAGTTCTTTAACTTCATTATAAATGCTTGGTATCAACCTGAATATTGATTTTATCTTTAATATCGATACTTGTGTACTCAAAAAATTAAGAGAAATCAGAAAAAAATCATAAAAATCCAAACAACCTTTTTTCAATATTTTTGGGGATCTCTTCCAAGGTTGAATTCGACCCTTCTTAAGTTGTTTGAAATCAAATCTCAGATTTGGAGTAGAAATCACAGCTCGAGAGTGGAAACATGTAGGAACTCTAAGGTGGGAAAAAGAAGAAAAAATGCTATTTTCAGACAAGTTAGCATGGTTTGCGATAGAAATCCATCTCTATGCACCTTCCAAAAAAAAAAAAAAAAAGCGAGAAGACAAGAAAAGAAAAGAAAAGAAATCCATGTCTATGGATGATTCTCATGCATTGACATGGGATTTAGTGGGAAAAAAATCAAAAATTTAATGGTGGAAAATACGGAAATCCTAATTCCTTGTTGCATTATCCCTACTTTTCCAGGTAAGGGCTCCTATGCGCTTACCCTTGATGTATTTTACACGCCTTTCAAGGTAGAAATCCATATAAGGAACCTTAGTACCTATCCTTGAGGCATTTTGTACACTTCTCAAGTTAAAATCCAGGTAAGTTCACCAAAATTCCTATCCATTAGACATTTTGCCCAATGCCGAAATTAAAAATCTAGGTAAGCACAGCCGAATACCATCCTTGAGGTGTTTGCTCACTTTTCAGGCTAAAATCTCATTTTGGACATAAATAGCTGTCCTTGAACAGTTTTCCCAATTTTAAGATAAATATCCATGTGTAAGGGCACCTAAATGCCCATCCTTGAGGCATCTTGTCCACTTTTCAAGCTATAAATCTTGGCAAGGGCGCTGAAATTCCAGTTAACAATCTAGTCAAGGGATACTAAATGCCGATCCTTGAGGAATTTGGCCTACTATTTGAGGCATAGTCCATGTAAGGGCACCTATATGCTTATCATAAGGTATTTTGCCAATTCTCAAGCTAAACATCAAGGTTTTTTTTTTTTTTTTAAAATTTTTTTTTTAATGCTTATCATTTATCCATTTGATCTATTTTCAAGCTAAAAATTCAAGCAAGTTCCAAGTAAGTTTACCTTATCATCAAGGTGCCCTTTCTTGAATTTGTGCTATTATAACAAAGAGTTTACCTGCTGCATGAATATAGTGGTGAGGCTAATGCATCCAACGTGTGTCAATCATCTTTTAGTAATCTAGATAATGTTTACAATCTCGACGAATAACAAGCTTTGCTTACCCATGGCGTCGTAGAGGAAGCCCATCGTAGGTATCTCGTTGGATTCGACAAGATAAAAAAATATATATCATCAATGGTTCCATCACCTTGAGGATGTTTGCAACATTGTTTCAATATTTGTTGTTCCTTATGGTCGCCACAATCTCAACCAGTGGCCCTGATGTATTCTTCCCATATTTTATGTTGAGCCAATTTTGAAAAGTGAACATCTTGCCCAATTCTTCCCGATGCTCATATAAACTCTCAAAAGACAAAGTTTGTTGTAAATATAGTTGGCGTAGGCCTAAGAAACTCTCCTGTTCATGAACTTCCTCATTATAGCGACTAGTTGGTTGTTGTTATAGATAAATGTTGTCACTTTCCTCTCTTTCAGCCAATTTTGCAACATTCTTTTTCTTTCCAATATTTTCTGAGATGAGGTTAATGTAGTATGCGGCACATGGTGACTAGAAGGTCCAAAACGAATGTGGTCTCTTCTCCATTAACTTTTTTTTTTTTTTTTTTTTTCTTGCTGCCTTGTACGATACTTCATTATTGATCATAATTTGCACAATATTTTTTCTTTGATCTTATCCACTATCCTATTCATAAGGACAAAAGATGTAATCTGCATTTTTTGTTTCGATTAATGGAATATTGTTCTCAAGTTGCAGTACATAATGAATTTGATTATGCTAATAAGTTTGGTTGGGCCAGTTCAACCATCGCACATAATAGTGCATCCTATGGCCTGCGATATAGGTCTATAGTTGACCATGTATGCCTTCACATCCCGATAATCTGCACTTGTTCACTTTGCCTAATGTCACGAGCTGTGGGTGCCTTCACTCCTTGCCTCAACCGCCACATTGATCATAACTTGCCAGCAAGGGGAGTTTGCAACGTTTGTAGCTATGTTGCCATGTATGAATAACTTGGCTGTTGCCAAGGTGTTCCGTAACGGTAACGGTGCCCATAACGGCCACCACCGTTACCGTTACGATACGGGCCGTAACGGCCGTTACAGCCCCCGTATCAGCCGTTACGACTATTTTTTATTTTTTGAAAAATGTACTTCCTGGACCGTTATGGGACCGTTTCGACCCCGTTACGGGTAACGTTTATGACCGTTACCGTTACGTAACAACCGTTACGTAACTGATTTGGAATACCATGGCTGTTGCCCTACCATGCTTTTCAACTGCAACTCTAGTCTACATTTGTTTTATCTTCTTTTGTTCTCAAGTTGCACTACATAATGAAATTGATTATGCTAAGTTTGGTTGGGCCAGTTCAACCATCGCACATAATAGTGCATCCTATGGCCTGCGATATAGGTCTATAGTTGACCATGTATGCCTTCACATCCCGATAATCTGCACCTGTTCACTTTGCCTAATGTCACGAGCTATGGGTGCGTTCACTCCTTAACTTGCCTCAGCTGCCACATTGATCATCACTTGCCAGTAAGGGGAGTTTGCAACATTTGTAGCTATGTTGCCATGTATGAATAACTTGGCTGTTGGCCTACTATGCCGTTCAATTGCAACTCTAGTCTACATTTGTTTGATCTTCTTTTGTTTTGTTGTCTCATTCCTAAATAAAATTGGATCACATAAGGTTCTCTCGGTCTTTGCGATATCATCTTCATTGTCATCCATAGCGGGAGATCTTGAAGTCTCTTTTTGGCTAAAGGTAGGCCGCAAACCGCCAAACATATTCCCACTCTCATTCTAGCCCCCCCCCCCAAACAAAATAAATAAATAATAAAAAAATCAACATCATGTACGGACACTCTTACCTTGCCAATGTGACCTTTCGATTTGAATCCTTATTGAACTCAACAATATTGTCATCACCACTGCCCATATAGTTAGGACCAAACACCTGTTGCCAGGCCAGATTAAGAGCATCCTATTTTTCTTCAACACTATTAATTTTTTTTGCTCTGATTTTATAAATTTTGTTGCATCATAATTATTATTTCTTTTGGCATGTTTCTGCACCCTGCAACTTGATGTGCCAAATATTGCTTTACTCGGGTGATTCCTAAAGTTATTACTCAACTACAGTAGCTGTACTCAATGTTCGAAATATCGGTATCGCGTTATGTATCGCACCCTTGGGATACTGATATGTATCGGTTATTGCATGGGATATATCGATTGTATTGCGTAATGTATCGCTGTTGTTGGAAACATGGGGAAACATTAGAAATTGGTCGAATTTTTCAATGGAATTTCAATGATTGTTAAAAAAGACATCAATACACACTTACAAATCAAAACATTACAAAAAACAAGTGCACATAATAGGTTTTCTATGTATGGGGTCCTAATCTATGCGTTGTCTAACTGAATTGATGCGAGTATATTCAAAGTTTATTCATATAATTTATAAATGTAAGAAGACGTGTGGAAACACAGGCAATACATTCAAAAGTAAAAGAAGAATCACTAAATCAGGTTACATACATGTTTGATTTTATGTTTGGACACAAAAATTGCAACTGATTTGCTAGAAATTGATTTTTTTATTATTTTTTTTAATTTTTTTTTTTTTTTCAATTTTCCGCAACTTGGTCCTTCTCCTCCAAATCTCAAAATTGAAGCTCACAATTCATGATTTTTCATGCAAAACATGAAAAAACATGGATTTGTAACAATTTAACTTTGATTTAACATGATATACAAAGGAAAAAAAAAGGATCGAAATTAAAAAAAATGCTCACCGGAACGAACTTGTGAGATATATCACACTACTTATGCATTTTGTATCGCACAAGTGAGATACAAGAAATATCGTGGGATATATTGACTGATATTGTCGATATTTAAAACACTAGCCGTACTTCATCGCGTGAGTACCCCCACCCACCCCTTCATAATGTTGCCATCCAATATCATCACTTTTTCATTGGGCTGCCATATTTTCCAACTCATTAATCTAAAGTCTAAACAAATCAAGCTTTCCTGCTCAGCCAAATTATAAACATATAAACAAATAAATCAATTAAAAAGATTCATTTTTTTTCTTCTAATTTCTATTAATTCCAGTATTCAACTGAAAAAAAAAAACTAAAAACATAGAAAGCCATTCAAAAAGTAATTTAATGCATGTGATTGTATATGCAATCATTTACATGTATTCCAACCACAAACTATCGAATATTCGAATTTGAAGAAAAAACCTATTTTTGCTCTCTCTCTCTCTCTCTCTAATTATCACTATTCATTCCAATATTCAACTGAAAAAAAATCATTTAAAATATATAGAAAGGCATTGAAACAACTAATCAAATGTATGTGATTGTATATGCAATAATGTATATGCATTCCAACCATAAACCATCAATTTCAAAAAAAAAAAACCATTTTTCCTAAAATTTTAAACTGTCACTATTCATTCTAGAAATTAAAAAATCAATTAAAAATATATAAAGGCATTCAAACAACTAATTTAATGCATGTGATTATATATGCAATCATTGTACATGTATTTCAATCATTAAATCGTTGAATTCGAAAAAAAACCATTTTTTCCTAAATTTTAAAAAATGTCACGATTAATTCCAAATTTCCAATATTCATTCGAAACTAAAAACAATCTATTAAAATTATAGAAAGGCATTCAAGCAATTGATCTAATGCATGTGGTATATATGCAATCAATGTATGTGTATCATGGTGTGCTGTAAAGGCCTTTGCATAAAGGTAAAGGTGGCAACCCTTACATGTTACATGGTTGTAAAGGCCATAACATAAAAAATGACCCATAAAGGCCATTACAACCCCCGTAATGGCCCGTTATGCCCCCCTGTAAAGGAAGTAATGGCCTTGAAATGGTCCATTACGGGGCCGATGCAGGTTCATTGGATTTTTTTTTTTTCAAAAAGGAAAAAAGAAAAAAAAAAAAGAAGAGAGCCATAACCAGTGTTCGAAATATCGGTATTGTGTTATGTATCACATTCTTGGGATACGGATACACATCGGTTATCGCATGGGATATATCAGTTGTATCGTGTAATGTATCGCTGTTGTTGGAAATATGGGGAAACATTGGGAAATTGGTTGAATTTTTAAGTAAAACTTCGGTTGTTGTTAAAAAAGACATCAATACACACTTATAAATCAAAACATTATAAAAAACTAGTACACAGAATAGGTTTTCTTTGTATGGGGTCCTAATTTATGCGTTGTCTAACTGAATTAATGCAAGTATATTCAATGTCTATTCATATAATTTATAAATGTAAGAAGATGTGTGGAAGCACAAGGGATACATTCAAAAGCAAAAGAAGAATCACTAGATTAGGTTACATGTTTGATTTGATGTTTGGACACAGATTGCAAACAATTTACGAGAAATTGAGAAATTTTGATTTTTTTCAATTTTCTACAACTCGGCCCATGTCATCCAAATCTTAAAATCGAAGCAACAATCCATGATTGTTTATGCAAAACATGAAAAATCATGGATTTGTAACAATTTGATACTAATTTAACATGATTTACAAAAAATAAAATGATCGAAATTCGAAAATGCTCACTAGATCGAACATGTGGGATATATCGCACTGGTGAGATACAAGATATATCGTGGGATATATCGGGGGATATTGTTGATATTTAAAACACTGCCCATAACAATCGGTATAATCCGTATTGTTAAAGGTAACAGTGGTGGTTGTTATGGCCACAATTACCGTTATGGAATGCCTTGACATGTATTCCAACCATAAACCATCGATTTTGAAAAAAAAGAGCTCATTTTAACCTAATTTTTTGAAACTCACCATTCATTCCAATATTCAATCAAAATTAAAAAATTTCAATAAAAAATTATAGTGAAGGCATTTGAACAATTGATCTAATGCATGTGATTGTATATGCAATCATTGTACATTTATTCCAATTATAAACCATAGATTTCGGAAAAAAAAAATCCATTTTTCTTTTTTTTTTAAAATAAAATAAAATTTGTCACTATTCATTCTAATGTTCAACTGAAATTATGAACTTCAATAAAAAATATAAAAACACGTTCAAACAATTGATCATGTCTATGATGGGCAGGAATGATGGTAGGGTACCTAGATTTGGTGAGTGCGATCGGTACCGGTAATAACTGAGGCTTGTGAGCCACCCCCGCCGTGTGCTTGTTGCAATCATTATACATGTATTCCAACCCTAAACCATTGATTTTGAAAAAGAAAACCTATTTTTTCCTAATTTTTTTAAACTGTTACTATTCATTTCAATGTTCAACCAAAAGTAAAAGATTCAATTAAAAAAATATATAAAAACCACATTCAAACAATTGATCTAATGCATGTGATTGTATATGTAAATATTATATATGTTTTCAAGCAATGGCAAATCAAAATTGAAAAAATACCTTTTTTTTTTGGTTGTAAGAAACAACACGTCTATGGAAAAAAAAAACAAAAAAACAAATCGACCACAAATGTAGCAAGATATAGTCGATTTGGTGTTGTCATCTTCAATTTCATTGTTTCCAACAAGGCAACAACAAATCACAAAAAAAATGGACATTTACTCTCTCTCTCTCTCTCTCTCTCTCTCTCTCTCTCTCTCCCTTTTCTTCTTTTTTTCTTTCAATTTTCCCCAAAATGGCCTACTTGAGCTTTGATCTATCCAAAATGGCCTAGATGTAGATATAGTTCTAAAACTGGATGCCTCGACTGAAAACTCTACTGCGTCAACTTGACTCGGCGTGATTTTGAGCCGAGTCAGATGGAAATTCACTGGCGAGCGTGACTCGGTTGAGACTCATCAAGTTGGTTAGAAAACTCAGTTGACTCAATTTGACTTGGCATGACTCAACCAAATTGGTTGTAAAGTCAATTGGTTCTTTTTAATAATTAAAAAAAAATGCAAACAAGAAGTATTGAACTCGCAGATTCATTGCTGAAAGCCACATGTTCATAGGATGAGAGTGGCTGAAATGAGGATGTTGGGATGGATGAGTGGCAAGACAAGGATAGAATTAGAAATGAATGCATTTGTGGGAACTTGGGAGTAGCATCAATAGGTAAGGAGACTAGGGAAATTAGATTTAGATGGTTTGATCATGTGCAATGGACACCAAAAACCGCACTGGTTAGGAGTCCATACAAGTTGAAGGCTCTAAAAGGGTAAGGGGGAAGGCCCAAAAGGACATGGTGGAGGTAGTAAGAAAAGACCTGATGATCTGTGGCCTTGATAGAGTCAATTGATGGAAAAGGATTCATGTAGCTGTCCACAATTAGTTGGGATAAGGCTTAAATTATGATGATGAGCTTCATTGCTGAAAGCCAGCGCATGCTAACGGCATACTGGATAATGCGGTTGTCTTCTTTTTAATTTTTTAATTTTTTTTAAAAAAATACTTTGCTGGTTTCAATTATTTAATTTTTTTTCACCTCAATAAATACTTTAAATTTTATTTATTAAAATATCCAGTTGGGTCAAGTAAAGATTCGATTGAGTCTTCAAGTTGACCTGACCCAGCGAGCAATTGACTCGAGTTTTTGAACTATGCATGTAAAAGCAGTTGTGTTTGCAGTAGTCTTGAGTTTCATTTCTTCTATGGCAGGTTGCCCAAGCTCAGATTGAGCAAGCAAGCAATATGCAGCAGCGGCTTACGCGACCTCCTGGGGCCACCCCTACGACACCAAACCCATCGGCAGAAGCAGCAGCGACAGCAGGACCCACCCCACGTACAAATCAAACGACAGGCACCCCTCAACCCCCACCGCCCCAGCCCATGACATCGATAATCCAAACAACGAACACCCCTTACCCTCCCCCGCCCCAACCCGTGACATCTTTTGCCAATGCGAAAACCGCCTCTGAAGAAGATCACAAGAAAGCAGCCGCGGCAGTCGCCGCCAAGCTCGCCGCCTCAACATCGTCCGCCCAGATGCTGAGCTCCATCTTCTCATCTCTGGCTGCCGAAGAAGCTGCTGCCTCCAAGAACACCCTGAATGCAAGCAGCTTCACTACCACACCGCCCATTTTCCCATCGGAAAAGCGGCCCAAGCTTGAGAAACCGATGTCGGTCTCCGAAATGGGCAATACCTACTTCGGGCACATGCAGCAGCAGCAGCTCTCCACTCTCCCGCTTATGCCTGCCCAAACTCCCACCACAAGTATGCAGCCCATGACCCAAACCAACCAGCCACAAACGCCATTTCCGCCGCCTCCCCCACCTCTACCACCACCCCCATTGCCAGTGCAGCAGTATGTACAATCTAATGGAGTGATGGCAGGGGCGGGGCCATTTGGGTATGGGGGCAGTGGCCTACCCCCGCCACCGCCACCTCCCAACCACATGCTCATGAGCTTAGCAAGGCCCGGCACTCAGCAGCAGCAGCCCCAACAACATTCAATCACAACAGGATATTACCAATCGCCGGGGATGGGATTCTATGGGCAAAGCCATCAGCCGAGCACACCGTCAGTTCCTCGGCCATGAACTGTCTGATTGAGGATTTCCTGACCGACCGAGGGGCTTTTGTAGGGCCCAGCATGTCTTAATATGTAAATTAACAGCTCTTTTTTTTCCTCTTCCGGTGACTTGGCAGTTTCGTCGTTTAGGTAGTTACTGATAAGGAAAAATCAGAATGGCCCCACTGCACTGGGCGGCCCCCACTGGGTCTTGGATGATTCGTCCAATGGGGCGAGGTTTTAACAGAATGGCCACGGTCAGTCCACCATAACTAGTGTATTTTTCATCTTTCATGTACAATCATCTTTATGTTGAAATTGCTGATGTGGGGATGTTTATAGCTAGATTGCTGCCTTGTCGCAAGTGCAACCTTTGAATCCCTGAAATGCTTTCATTTTTCGGGCCTTCTATGAACATGGAGAGATCCGTCGAAGTTTTGGGGCCGTGGCCCATTGGTCGGATGGGTTTTGCTTTACCACAAATGTTGATTGTGTTTGATTTTTTATCTGGTGATTTGCAGCTCTGCATGGATGTATTGCAGGTGTTTTCCCCTCTTAGCAAGCAAGAATAAACCGTACATGAGACGTGCAAGAATAAACCGTCCATGAGACCTGCAATGGGATTGGGCGCGCCCATTGTTTGAATTATCTCCAATATTATTGAAATATTTTCAATATTATCATTATCTCCAGCCTTGGTACTGTCGACAAATTGATATCGCCGATATTTTGAATTTTGTAAATCCCACATGTCACTTGTATTGCTAATGTATTTATATCGTCAATGTATCGCCAATATTTTTTACTGTGTAAATTATAGGTGATTCTTGTATCACATGTGCATCGGTGATATTTCAATAATATCGGCAATGTAAAGATATGACAAAAAGTTTATTTATTTTTTTAAAAATCTATTTCAAAATTTTAAAGTAGTTTTCAATTTGTCGTTGCTGATATTACCATTATTGCAATATGTGCATCAGGACCACAATCTTTTGTTTCCTTTCCCGTTGTTGATAATTTCTTTGCAAAATATCATGAGTTGTTAATATTCTTAATGAATGTTTGGATGGATGATTGGATGGTTAAATGGGATGGATGGGATGGTTATATTGTTTCTTACAATAACACATACTTTTAAGCCCCCATTAAATGGTAACTTATTGTTTATGCATTCTTTTTGCAAATTTTTTATTTCCAAACATGCAAATGTGTAATCTCCTGAAGTTTCATTTAAAATTCTACCGATTTTTCCATATTTTCTCGCATTTCTGATTATCGGCATATTGATATTGCTTGTGTATCCCAAACCAGTGAAACTATTAGCCATTCCGATACTTCAAACACTGCCACCCAAGTGCATCCGCGTGATTTCAAATATTACATCTGGTGGGCCATCGCCCTACTCCGGCACATAGCTGTCTGGTTGTTGACAGTAGCTTGATGTCTTAAATCCATTAAACAGAACACTGATCAGATGGTTAGGACCGCTGATCAAAGTCTGATTTTTATGCTAAGTCATCAACGGTCATGATCATGCTGAAATCTAGCATTTCAAGGTTCTGATTTCTTGAAGTACAATGTTCTAGTTGCCCAGGTGCACGGACGAGCTGGTCGGCATTCACACCAGCTATTTTCACTGTCCATTACGTTCTAGTGTAGAGATCATATTAGTTGGATAGTCCTAGACATCCGTGACTGTATATATCCCCTGCGAACAATCCTGTCCATCCATTTTTCATGCTACACTAACGAACCGTTGGATAATCCTATCAGCGTGAATTTTCAAGGCAGCCCAAGAAGAGTGGACTGTACGGACCTAATGGACGACTTAGATATATGATATGGATGCAACTAATACAAAAAAGGAAACAACAGTGCTTGGGAAGGTTGGCCCACTCATAGAGCAGACTACACGTGACTGGAGCCCATGGTCCAGTGATCCAGATCTTTGGCACATTGACCATGCGTAAATATCAGCCGTTGGAAGATCTGACACAACAGACTGAAAGGTTAACATTGTCCCATACAGGATGTTTTTTTGGGGTGGGGTCCATCCATGAGGCCCAAAAGACCAACGGTCTGGGTTCACTGAGCCATTACGAACTGAGAAAGGCGATTGTGCAGATGGTTGGGTCGAGGATCAAAGATTCCTCCATGAACAAGAGGATATGTTTATGATTGTATATCACGTGGGCCTCGTGATCCTCAGCCTTAGATCAGGGTACAGCACGTGATGACATTTGTGGTGGCATGTGTATTAGCTGACTTGTACTCCCATATGGGCTCTATTAAATGAAATAATAGGCTTTGAAAAAAAAAAAAAAAAAAAAAAAAGAAGAAGAAGAAAATAATCACCTTTCTTTTTCTTATTTATTTATTTATTTTTACTTTATCATTGCTAAAACCATACTTGAATTTTTGGTAGGTGATCCACCAAAAAAGTGTATGTGATTATTTAAGAAGAAAAGAAATAAAAGATACAGTAGAACATGGACTTTTATTACATGGGTGTAATAGATACTTAGTAGCATGAGACAAGAGTACCCATCAAGTGAAGTAGGTGGACCACCTAATCTCACATGCATGAGAAAAAGGTGCCCACATGAACTTTGACTTAGTTATAAAGGTCTAAGTTAGAAGGAGAAGGTGACATTCTCACATGCACGAGGTAGAGGTGCCCACATGTTAGAGAAGGAGGTGGTGGTGTCATTTCTCCATGTACATCTAATGGCCCACCTGAATCATTTTAAGAGCATGTGGACAGCTTTTACTTTCTTACATGTATGTAAAATTAGCAATTTTTTGATGTGGGTAGTCTTCGAAAACATAAATGGGTCGTGTTTGGATGCATTATTGAATTGAATTCCAATAATTAGCTCAATTAAGAGAAAATGTATTCAAGTAGTTTCAAATTGCATAGACGGTCCTTTCGATTGCGATTCGGGCCAATTTCTTCAATGTGAATAATTGGCTAATTGCAATTTGGTCATTTTCCTTATTATCAAACTAATTATTGCAATTCAATTCAATAGTGCATCCAAACTCACTCGAAGTTACATGTGATTATGCGCGATCTTGCCCTTTTTGAAAGCCGATGCACCGGAATGCGAATAGCGTCCTAATACACACATCTGATGGGCTCCACCATAGATGAGGATGACCAAATCCAAGATCAGAATATCTTAGACATCCATTTATTTGTTGCAATTCTCTATTAAGAGTATATTGGTAGACCACTGAACAAAGGTTTAGGAAGTTCAAATCTGGGAGACTTTTGGCGCATTGCCCATTCACAGTGGGGCCCATCAGATCAAATGGTTGGGATCACTAATCCATGGGTCCCCACTTGGATGAATTGGCACATCTCCACATATACCATTCACGTTATTATGTATCATCAAGACCTTGTAATTCCTCTTTTTTTTTTTTTTTCTACAAATTTTTTAAAAAAAACCCTTGATTTGGACCACCAAAACTGCACCAATCAAAACAGGAATCACTTAGGATGCATTTGGTTGCCCCAAATATCATGAAATTTCATGATTAAATCAGTCAAATTCTGTGCAAAATTTTATCATATTACAGTAATTTGGTGCAGCCAAACACACCAAAAATCCCATGAGTAAGAATAAGATCATAAAAGGACATGCACCATACAATATAAGATAAATGCAATGTAGCCAAATTACAGGCCACTACCTGCTAATTTGCTCCATTTGCTTTTTATGGTGCGACATCTCCTCCAATTGATTCAAGACATTGGGGTCCACTCATCAGGTGGGTCACACCATAGAAAACAACAGACAACCACCCAAAAACCTCCTAATTCACATTGTGGCTCATATGATGGTTGGATCTACTTGATTTTTGGAGTGTCCTACTTTCATTGTTACGAACCTTTTTAAACAGGTTGGATTTCATACATACATCAAAGTGGGCCCCATGCAAAAAATGTTGTAGAACTAGCTTAATCACTTTCCAAAATCAAATCAAATATCAAATATAACTCTTTTATACAATAGAGGGTATATATACATTCTCTCTCTCTCTCTCTCTCTCTCTCATTTTCCACTTTAGATCACAAGAACTAAACAAAAAAGAGAAAACTCAATTTCCCAAATCAAGAAAAAAATCTAAAAAATGTAGAAAAAAAGGGAAAAACTCTCTACAAAATTATAGAAAGAGACACTTGCTCTCTTTTATGTTAAAGAACACTGATTAATGGTGCTGATGGTAATTACTAATTTTGCGTTGGATTTGACGCGCTCGGCGGCGCCTTTCGTAAGCTCGGTTCGATGGCTTTCTTGGGCTCCAACGGTGTCGCCGCTGCAGCTGTTGGTGGCGATTTCTTGAGGTTTGTGGCCAATGTAGCCATAGAAAATAACATTCTCCTATGTTGGTTTCTCTCCCTCAGAGTATTTCTTTCATGGGATAGAGATGATAGAGAACATATGAGAATTTGAACGAGAATTAATGAAAATATAGCAGCTAAGGCTTTGGAATTGGATTTCATGGTGTTTGGATGGGAATGCAATAGAGAAATATTGTGAGATGATGGAATTGGAGTGGGACTTATATGAGATCTTGGATGGGAATGCAATAGAGAAATATTGTGAAAAGATGGAATTGGAGTGGGACTTATATGAGATCTTGGAGTGTTTATTTAGTAATGTAATCATGGTTTATATATTGTTTGTAGCCTTTTGAGAGAGAGAGAGAGAGAGAGAGAGAGAGAGAGAGAGAGAGAGAGAGAGAGAGAGAGAGAGAGAGAGATTGTCCCAGTTCTGTCAGAAGACAGTACGAGTTATTCATCCTGACCGTTCATTAGGTTCACCACACATTTCATGGGCCACCATGCAAAAAAATCACACGGATTCGACGGTTCTAATAATCTAAGCAATACAATAAACAATGGATGGTCAGGATCATTTATAACAATTTGAACCATCTATTTGTTCGGCCCATCATGGATTGCTTATGGGTCTGCAGAATTATAATTATCAGCCAATCCATTCCGTCCCATCCATGGGTTAGAAAATGGATGGCTATAAAAAGAAGGCCAACTTGTGGAATAGATCATCCAGTCCGTGCGATTTTCATCTAGCAATACAGGAAATACATGCTCGACCTAATGGACGGTCTGGATTGACCGATTGAGCTGTCCAAGTCTCCTAATGCAACTAAAAGATCTGGAACATTTCTTTAAAAAATGTGCATGTGTGAGTAAACTAACCTTAGGAATGGCATCAGCATTGTGAGAAATTACAACCATGCCACCATCTTTCCAAAGAGGGAAGGATCCTATCAATCACTCCCATCTCCGACTCCAGACTTTCATCTTACACGTGCGAGATCCAACCCGTTCATCTGTGTTGGGACTACATGGATTTCCCTTACCCCAAAAATCACAACCTTAACATGTTCCAATACTCCCAGAGCACCAAAGTTATGGTGCCCCTTTTTAATTGCCAGACTTGCATAGTCCAATCAATAGATCTGAACTGTCCATTTGGTGCAGCATAATTTCATGGCATACCATATAAAAATCATACCAATCAGACAATTCTAATAATCTGATTCATGGCCTATGAAACCGATGGTCGAGATCACACATATATAAGATCAAATAATCCAATCCATGTGATTTTTTTTTTATTGCCAACATGAAATATGCATTGCACCTAATGGATGGTCCAGATTGATTGATTAGACTATCCAAAGTGTTGAAATACTAGTAGGATCATTATAGCTTGTAAGCTATTAAAAGCACTAGATCATTTCTCATATTTCTAATATTTTGGAAATAGCTGATCATGTGATGTTGATTTGACTATTCTACATCACTAACTTCATTGCAATCCTAATGGATTAAAATATAATCTCAGTCATGTGATCAGGCACGTGATATCAGATGGGCCACCTTGTTCATTTGTACTTGCTGTTTTTTCTAATCTGTAGTGCCTCTAAATTTAGATGGTTGAGCTAACTTTAGTTGGGTTAGCTAACTTTCCACTCTTTCCAGTGCATCAACAACCAATCACCCTTTTAAAACTATACTGAGTCACACTCAAACTCGGTGAGATTGAGTCGAGTCGAGTTGGGTGGCTCTGGTTGAGCATTTTTGAGCCTTGAATGCCGAGTCTTGGTGAGTCAAGCTGAGTTTTTGTTAGATTAATAACGGCCACGAGGCCCACTTGATCTAGCTATTTATGGTGGATGAGGATTGGGTACTTCCCTGCCTGTACGTAGCTAGGAACGGACGAGGACGCTGAGGGGCCACCATGATGTATGGATTTTATCCACACCATCCATCTATTTTTCCATATCATTTTAGGATAGAAGACAAAAAATGAGGTAGTTCCAATATTTAAGTGGACCACACAATGGGGATTAAATGCTTACCCTTGATTTTTTTGGGGCGGCCACGGAAGTTTTGGATCAAGATGATACTTGTGTTTTCCCTTCATCTAGGACTGCATGATCTTATGAACATGTTGGATGGAAATTAACCATCGTAGTGGGCAAAGGTTTAACTTTGGTTTCATTACGACTGCTGCTTCCTGTGGTGTGGTCCACCTGAGCCTTGGAACTACCTCATTTTTGGGTTTTTACCTTAAAATGATATGGAAAAATGGATGGACGGTGTAGATAAAACGCACACACTACGGTGGCCCTTTAAATTAGCTCTTCTCTGTTCCAAGCTAGGGACATGACTAGTACCCAATCCGGACACGTCTACGGTGGAGATCTCCAAGTAATCCCCCACATTGGCTTGTTAATCAAACTTTTAATAAGTTTAATTTTATATTATTATTTATTTTGTAAAATTAGTTTTGAATTATTAAAATTTAAAAGACTGACGTGTGGTGACACTACGTGTTTAGTATACACAGAAGTTGTATTTGCACCCAAGGAGATCTTCTTTGGACGTTACGTATTCCGCCGTTATTAATGTAATGGAACATAACTTTACTTTTGCTTTTAAGGGGATAAATTGTCGCATTGCACTTGACCACATTTAACGTGGTCATTTAATGAGGTAGTGTACCTGGCACGACTATAAAAGGCCTATCAAGAGAATAGATCTAATCATGTATGTAGCTATGATATTCTCGATGAAGCTTTCTTTCACTGTTCTTCCAAGATAGGAGATCTTTCTAGAAACATTCACAGATCCAGCAATGTTTGAGAAGGTTTCAAATATCATGAGATCATATCAATGTCTAAGTCAATTTGGCTTTGGTTTGGACCTAAGTTAGGAGAGATGGATACATCGGCTCGATTAGGCTTCCTTCCCCATACATCAATCAAAATTTTAAAAAATGGGAGAGATCGAAAATCCCATTGAGCCATCATGGTTAAATTAGATCAAGAGAATATGAGAATTGGATTTGATTTGGTATGATAATAGATCAATTTTAGGTGTCAAATTTCACCATCACTCTAAACCATCACCTTATAGATGGTTAAATACAAGAAGTGGTGTGATCTGAACTTCCCAATACCCCAAAGCGGAGGAGGTGGGTCTTTAGATGAGCAGTCTTGATCTTGGTTTGGTTGTCTTCATCAGAGGAACTTTTGTGGTCCTAAGCCTCATCTTTAGTGGGCCACAAAGATCTCTGCAAAAGATCAACAACAAAAAGAAGATCCAAGAAGCTAGCAAGTCCGAATTTATCTAAAGTTATTTCCTGTTAATGCATGCTGACAGTTTCAGATCAATCAAGGAGATTCCCATATCTAGGGATCAGAATTGCGACATGTGTGTGAATGATTTGTAACTAGCAAGGAAGCCTAGCAATGAGTTTCATAGCCTCGATAAGTTATAAAAGGAACATATGAAAAAGAGCTCGAAACCCCATGGCAAACACATTTATCTATTGTACATTTATTTTAGCTTAGCTTCTAGCATAGATAACTATTGCATAGTAGATCTTGCTACAATACCTTAGGAGCAGAGTAAATATCCTCAACTTTAAGTTGTAAGATTATGGTTAATTAAGTTTTGATTTGACTGACCATATTAATATGATTATATCTTGTTGACTACCCGCTTCGATTGTCAGTTTCAATAGACGTATCAGGGATTTAACCTTTTTTTTTTTTCTTGTTTATTTCTCTAGTTGATTGTTACTTTATTGATTATAATGGGCCATACAATTAAATGTTAATAAAATCGACATTGTTTAATTTTATTTTATTTATTTGTACATTCATGTTTATTTAAGAAATATACAAGCCCATAGACTAGTGGAATAAAAAATTTGATGCCGGTTGAGTCTTACGTCTATTATCCCAAGAAAAAAAAGAACTCATTCAAAGGTGCTAACTCCTACCATTTCACAAACCGGCCAAGTGGAGCGTAAATTGGTGTTTGAGAGGATAAATGAATCCTATATCTAGTTTTCAATTTGTCCGTTCTGATGCGAGGAACACGGGCATCTCAATCAAACCTTTGAGTTGAATAGACTCCGGCACACCCGCACTTCCTACCTATACATGAAAAACTAATATGAGCTCACACATGTAGCCTTGTTTGATTCAATTGGCACCAACATGAGTCAATGTTTTCTAAATTAGAGAACTATTTAGGAATGTGGATTGGCTCACATCCAGTAGTCGATCTAAAACTTGTTAATTTGACTCAGAACACACTGAGTCGACTCAATTCCGTGTCAAACCAACGTGATACATTTCAAGTTCCAAAAACGCTTGGAATATAGGACATTGATTTCAACACTCTCTAGGGTTCCACTTTGACTAGAATGTGATATTTTTTACCTTTTGTTTTTTCCAAGATCCAAACATGGCTAGAATATAGGACATGGATTTCTGCAATTTGGATATTTTTATGTTGTGGATTCCTATGCTAGTTCACCACCATTGTGAAAGAAATGGTGGTGACCTTTCAACCGTACACACATGCTTGCACCACAATCCAGACCATTCAAACTGCTGACGCCAATTGTGGATAGAGCATAAGCCAAAAATTACACTGAGGAGACGATTGGAACCATCTGATTTTGCCTTTGGAATTTGGATCCACTCATATTTATTTAACTTCTAACCATCCATTTGGTAGCCATCAATTGAATGGTTTGCGTTGCTCTATGGGTATGATTTTAGAGATATACTCCAACTGAGCCACAATTTGGACGGTTTGGATGGCCACGCATGAGTTTTGCATGCAAGGAGGATAAGTCACCACTGTTTTCAACATAGTGGTGAACTATCATTGAAGTGTAACACTATTTTTGTAAGAAACTCACATCAGCCATCTTTGGAGAAGAAAACAGAAAGGAAACTTCCCTCAAAACACTGAGCTCTATATTCTATTTTAACTTATTTGACCGACCATGTGCATTTTCCACTGTTTTCTTAAGTGGCGGTGACTCATCCACCGTACACGTGGCATAAATGAACCTAAATCTAGCCACCCAAATCATGGACCATCCCAAAAATCACAATGATCAGACAATCCTAACCACCCAAATGAAGTGTCCATCAAATCCATGGTTTTAAAGAAACAGCCAACATCAGAAGGCTAGTACTGTTTGATCAGTGCGATCTTCGGCCTACGCTTCATCCACAATGTGGCCCACAATTTGAACGGTCTGGATGGACACATATTTCTGCCATGTGTACGGTAGAGCAGTAAAAACTGTAGACTAGAATACAAATATTGCATGAGCTGATCTTGCATTTGTTCTTCTGTAAAGCTGGGCTGAGTAAGGTTTTGGACTGTTGTTTTGGACTTCTTTCATAGTACTCAGATTCAGAAAACAATGGGAGAAATGGGCCATTTTTTTAATCTTACGCGCCGTCCGGTCGAAGACGAAAACATCAATAGAATATCAGACAAAACTAAGAATTTTAATAGCCTTTACATGCTGTCAATATCTACAGATTGGAAAAGATTCCTCGGCATCTCGTTTCGCACGTTGGGCTAGATTTGCCAGATGAAGCTATGTAATTATCTCGACAGCTTGCTACGACTTCGATTTTCTTAGTCAATGAAGTTCAGCTGTATCCATGCACCAATGTCGGGCGCACACTTAGTTCTGATATTAATACAACGTATTCAGATATTTCTCCGCTTGAATTTTTGTAGAAAATAAACAGCTTTATGTAATCCATCGGCATTACGATATGTTCATGTGTCTGTAATTTGAATTAGAAATACTGATTTTATACTCATACTAACATACATTGTGGTGTGTTAAAAAAAAACATACATTGCCTTGGAGTTCCTGTGTTCATGTACTCATACATGTATGTATTGCATCTGTGTTTAGGCAAGATCGAGAAAATGCGGTCCCGCAGTTTTAAGCTGCGTTTGGGTGCGGTTGGATTGCAATAATTTGATGGGTGAGGCGGAAACGATCGGATTGAAACTACTACAACATTCATATAGAGGGAGACATTTATTGTTACAGGATATATTCAGATTATAGCTCTGGGATTGGAGATCATGATTGATAATCCAAACAGTTGATTTGAAGAGATGCACAACTGAATGTTCTGAACTGGAAAATCCCAAGAGGATATTTTGGGATAGCCAAATTTTTGCTATTTCTTTAGATTAAGATACTTGTAAAAAACATGTAGAGAATTATAGAGAATGTTAGAAGCATGTAGAGCAGGGTAGAGATCTCTGAAAATTCTTAACAGTTCTTGAGTAGGATCTTGCCATGAAGATTTTATATAATATAATTACTTAAAAGAGTTTTAGAGTATTGTTAAACAGCTGCATGGTGCTAATTTTAAGAGCTTAAGAGAAGCTACAATAAGAAGAAGAAGAAAAAATGGAAAGAAAAATGTAAGAGAAACAATGTGATAGAGGAAAAAGAGATAACAAGAACATAAGATGCTTAGGGTGTATTGAAACCCTAATTCTCTACTCTTACAGTTGTAAAATCATAGATGGGCCCAATAAGCCTTTTTCAACTATCAGCTTTTCAACACTTCCCCTTAAAATGGAGCATCCTAATGAGACCCAGCTAGGAACAAGGGCTGACACAATCAAACTTTAGATGGGCACTGGATACATCATCCTCGCCATTCATGTAAAGAAGCCAAAGGTTCTTAACTCTGTATAAGGTCTCCTCATTTAGGAAGCAGAAGTTGTAAGCTTGAGTTCTATGGTGCAATAAAGTTATCTTTCCTGCAAGTTCTCCTCTTCCAAATGGCTTAGCTATACTTGGGGAAGTACTAAGGCTGTGATGTGATGGTGCTACCTTGAAAATCTTCAATGTTGGAAGATTCTGAACTTTCAATCAATAATAACACTTATGGATATGGTCCATATTCAAAGGAAAAGGGTTAAATGATCAAAGAACTGAAATATTTCAATATAAGATTCTCTCTGATATCTTTAGTTATCCACCATCTACAGTGAGGCCCATCATATGAACGTTTGGATCATCGATACATGATCCTAGATCCAATGGCTATAGTCCCAATGAATTCTATAACAAAATGTTACGACGCATTGGATGGAGCCTCTTTCGCAATTTCCCACTGATTAACCAAAAAATCATAATTCAATTCACTTCTTCATCCAAACGCATCCTTAAACACCAATTTTGCAATGCTTGCTTAAAATTTCATAAGTAAATCACAACAGCGAAAACAGCTAAAATTACATGCACAAGTACAAATCTGATCAAACAAACAACCAGATCGATTTGGCATAATTTCACCCAATGCCCCCATTTTCTAACAAAATGGATTCATTATCCTTTGATGAAACATCACAGAAACCAAAAGATCTCACGAAACAGCCAATGAGCTGTTCATGAATTACATCGTCGGTCGGAAGCACCCCTCCCGTCTCCTTTCTCAAAGATGTAACTCCTTTATCGGCAATCCCGCAAGGCACGATATGCTTGAAATAGTTAAGATCTGGGTCGATGTTAAAAGCCAACCCGTGTGACGTGATCCCTGACGAAATCCGGACGCCAATGGCTCCGATCTTCTGGTCCCCGACCCACACCCCTGTCTGGCCATCTTTCCCTGCATGAGCTTGCACACTGTACCGCGATGCCAATTCGATCATTGTTTGCTCGAGATTTTCAACATACTTGCGTGCTCCAAAGCCGATGTTTCGGAGAGATATGATGGGATATAGAATGGCTTGATGTGGGCCGTGAAATGTTATGTCGCCCCCTCTTTCTGTGTAGTGAAGCTCTGCTCCCATGGTTAGGAGGTCGGCTTCGGGAACTAGTAAGTTGTGATATGTCCGCCTTTTTCCAAGTGTATAAGTGGGTGGATGTTGTAAGGACAAGAGGGTGTCTGGAATCTTATTCAATTTTCTTGCAGAGACGAGCCTCTCCTGAAGCTTCAGTGCGTCCGAGTAGTTGACGATGCCGAGCTTCCAGACCTCAAGACTCCTCCGTAGTCTCATTCCCTGTAAATCATAACATAGTTAACCCTCAATTTGTTGGTTTTCACCATCACATGGCTATCAATTAATTCAAAAATGCATATTTTTTTTTCACTATCACTTCATAATTTTGAAAATTTTCCATAACATGATTATTGAAAATGCATCTTTTCATAACATGGTTATCCTTCGAGTTGTTGGTTTATAGCATCACATGGCTATTAATTAATTCAAAATGCATTTTTTGTTTTCATAAACACTTTAAAAATTTTGAAAATTTTCCATAACTTGGTTGTTGAAATTGCATTTTTTCATAACATGGTTATCCTGAAAGTCGTCGGTTTATACCATCAAATGGCTATCAATTACTTCAACATGCTTTTTTTTTTTTTTCATTAACACTTATAAATTTTATTTTTAAAAAAAAAAAAAAAAAAAAAATCATATTTGCAACTATGGCTTATATTTGAAAGCCTTGAACTAAGATTAGAAATGCTAAAAGGTGATTTCCAGGAGGAGATCGTAGATGCAGTTAGCGGGCAATGTGCCAAGTTCACACAAGCATGGGAGATCTTGGGCATTACTCAGTTGGGGAAGCCGACGACAATTCCTGGGCCCCTCCATATGAGCGGACCGACCTGATTCTTCAGTCCATCATGCTCACCGTGTGCCCCTCTTCATGGAATGGATCTTACACATGGATGCCATAGGTATTACGTAACAGTATCAAAAGCTGATAAGATAGGGGTTGTATCGGCCGATATAGCACTTGTGAAGATCACAACCTACCAAACTAATAAAACTTTCAGAGCCTTTGAAAATATAGAAAGCTCTTTGCATTTTCAGCTTTATGTTTCTGGGGGGCATCATTGTGGGCGGTGATTCAATCAATGTAATTAATTAGGCAAAAAATGTGGAAGCTGAGCTGTGGGAGTGATGCTTAGTTTTCAATGAAATCAGATCTCTAGCCTCTTGGCTAACATTTCATCTCGTGCATAGTAAGAGAGGCTAACTCTGTTGCCAATCCGTTGGTGAAAGAGGGTGTCAGCCATCAGGTTGTTTGTATTGGTAATTCGTTTCCCTTCTATAATGCTTCAGGTAGGGGTTCAACTCTGAGCAGGTTGGGTCGGGTTGAGGGTTCAATCCAAGATCAACTCGACCTCAAGAAAACCCAACCTGCAACCCAACCCGAATTCTAACCCAAGTTGCCCAACCTGAACCTAACCCAAATTCCTCTATACCCAACCCAACCTGTGCAGATCTGACCGAAATACATGTGATTATTCCGGAACCGCCCTAACCCAACCTGAATTTGCTCATCCCGAACCCAACCAATTACAAATTGGGTTGGCATTTTCCAACCCCAACCCAACCTGAGGACCTTCACAACCCGACTCAACCCAACCTGAACTCGGGTTAGTTCAATTGGGTTTGGATTGACCTAAACCGAAGTTGCAGCCTTAGCTTCAGCTTTAAGGGAGGGGGGGTGTGGTTGCATCAAATATCACAAAATTTCATGATATTTTGCACCAAATTAGACTGATCAATAATGAACTATCATGAATTTTCATGATATTATGTGCAACCAAATGTACCCTAAATAAAATTCTAGCTACCTCAAAAGGAAAGGAAAGCAAGAAAGACTAGAAAACATTCCAACTCTACCAGCTAAATAACAGAGACAGTAGTAGTTTCAACTTTTCACAATATTCGAATATAGCGAAGTTTTTCTACTTCATTGCATTATATGATGTGCAACCTGCATCTTTGCACAACATGCACGATTTTCAATTTTGACAAGTGGCCTCCCTAGTCAGCAATCCAGACAATTGGTCATTTGAGTCCAACTGTAGATGTAGCATGCCCAAAAATCTCAGGGTGGAAGATCCCACAGACCACATCAGGACCTTTTCGGTTGAATGTGGATCATTGTTGCATCCTCTTCTTGTCCGTCTATCTCTAGGTGAAAAAATCAAAGGTTAAGATTGCCCCATCAAAAGATTTTGGAGGCACAGTCCGTCCTCAATGTGATTCAACAAACCATTGCTGAACTACAGGCCCCACCAGTCAGAATTGAAAAACTTGTGTATATTGTGCAAAATGCAGGCCATATATCATACATTTCCTCTCTACTTCATCCAAAGAACCTTTACTGTTTACCTTTGCATTTAAATTTCGACACAATTTCAATGAAAAAAGAGCCCATCAAGAAGTTATTGATATGTTTTCGTTGTCTGTGGCCTTTATGTAGAGTTGAGCTGACCAAACCGTGGTAGAGAATATTGCTCATCAGAGGCTAATGAAATGCACATGAGGGGAAATTGAAGAGGTGATTTGCAGAACACACCGATGTGACACAAGCAGGAGAGACCTGGGCCACTCATCAGGTGCGCCACACCTGTAAATGAACATAGATGGTCATATCTTTCCAAATGTTGACTTTTCTCATGCATGTGATGCATGGGCCAGCCTGATTTTCTGGCCAGGGATGGTCAAAGTGACAGCACTTGATGGGTGGCCCATCTAACGTGCCGTTAATTGCCTCTTCAATTCCCCATGTTAATCACCCTAGTAGCATTTCTCTAAATGAGTATTCTCTTCAAATCTAAATTAGGACAATACTTTTGGTCTTTTGTTTCAAGGAAATAAGGGGATGCAAACTCAGGCAGTGAAAGGAAATTGCGATACATCTAGAGAATGCAACAGGAGAATAGTTTTCGTAACTAAAAACATTAACAGTGGCAGTTGAATCCTTAATACACACAAGCAAATGATGGAAAAAGATGGAAGACTAATATATTCTTATAGACTTAAAATAATGAAATGCAATAAAATAATATAACATGATATGCATACTTACAATGCCCATATACAAAGATGGATATGGATATGGACATGGACATGCACAGGGCAGTGGGCATACAACTGTGCATTTAAAAAAATATAGGAGACGGATGCAGATGAGGTTATGGTCCACTACCACAACAAATAGCTGGACCTTTTAGCAAACAATGAACCTAATGCAATGGGTTGCTATTTTAAACCAAATACTCTAAGCATATAACGAGCATCTGAGTATCCCAAAATGTTTAAAAACCAATACTAAGGGCATATTTGGGTGCCACTTAAAAATGAGGTCATCTCAGTTTAGTTAACATCAATCACATATTAGAGATCATAGTTTATATAAATGGTTGGTTATATTTTTAATCCCTATAAAAAAGAATTGATCGGTAATACATAATTACGATTAAATAAAATGAGATGAACTCAGTTTTAAGTGGCCCCCAAACAGGCCCTAAGCACATACAAGCATCTGAACAGCCCAAAGGCATACCCTTCAACAAAGATCATCGACAAGTCAGATCCAATGAGAATTTGGTAACTAGAAGGGGAGTTATCAGCAGTGGTTTCTTGGAACTGTTACCATGTATCAAGAAAAGATGCGCTTTGTGAAGGTAGCATTGAACTGGCCATGTAAATTCACATTTAAAAAAAATAAAAATAAAAATAAAATCTCGGGATTGTCCCATACCATGCAAGCTACATGAGCATGAGTTTTATCTGGTGGTTTGGTATTGGATACTTGGGTAGGGAAGAGGATCTCTGGAGGAAGCAGAGTGCTTCTTCTTTTTTGGAAGGTTAGAAGCAGGATGCTTGATGTTGAAATCAAGCTACTCTACAGTAGCATTTCTAAAGACTCGGACAAATTTAAATCTTAACACCCTCCCTTAAACTGAAATCTGCAGAAATCAGTTTAAAAGAAAATCAACCCGCTGCAACATCCTTCTTTACAGCAGCACGTGAACAAACTGCTTCATTCTTTGAACAGACACCGAGCATATCTCGAAGCTTTAAAAACACAGCAGGCTTGAGGGGCTTAGTCATTATGTCTGCAATTTGATTCTCACTCTTACAGTATACCAAATCGATAACATCATCCTTACATAAATCACGCAAGAAATGGTACCTCACATCAATATGCTTGCTCCTCCCATGTAGAACTGGATTTTTGGAAAGCTTTATGGTAGAAACATTATCACAATATATTAAAGTGGGACCTTGCTGCTGACTGTGTAGAATGGTAAGTAACCGCCGTAACCAAATAGCTTGACAGGCGCTTGATGCTGCAACAACAAACTCAGCTTCAGTAGTCGACAAAGTCACTATCTGTTGCTTCTTAGATGACCATGAGACAGCTCCAGAACTCATCATGAACACCAATCCGGATGTACTCTTTCTATCATCAAGATCTCCAGCATAATCACTATCTGAAAACCCGATTAAGCTTGACTTTCCACATTTTTTATACAAAATTCCAAACTCTGTAGTACCTTTTAAGTAGCGAAAAATTCTCTTTGCAGCTAAGAGATGAACTTCAGTTGGGTTCTCCATGTATCGACTGATTAAACTAATAGCATGCATGATATTTGGCCTTGTTGAAGTCAAATACATAAGACTCCCAACAATTTGCTTATAAAGAGTAACATCCACCTTCTTCCCTGGCATATTCTTTGTGAGCTTCAAACCATGTTCAGCTGGGGTGGAAAATGAATTGCAATTCTTCATTTTGAACCTGTCCAAGATCTCCAGAACATATTTTTGTTGTGAAATAAAGACACCGGCAGATGATTGCACTACTTCAATACCAAGGAAATAGTGCATTAACCCCAAATCTGTCATGTCGAACTCATTCATCATTGATTGCTTAAAATCATCAAACAGGGCTCTATCATTACCGGTATAGATAAGGTCATCAACATATAAGCACACAACAAGTATCTCACCTTCATCTCCAAGTTTAGTATACAGTGTGTGCTCATAAGGACATTTACGAAAACCTTCTTTGGCAAAGTAAGCATCTATACGGCTGTACCAAGCTCTCGGTGCTTGTTTCAGTCCGTATAGAGCTTTCTTTAGCTTGTATACCTGATTCTCATGACCTTGTTTCACATATCTAGGAGGTTGATCAACATACACCTCTTCTTCCAATTCGCCATGCAAAAATGTTGACTTCACATCCAATTGATAGATAGGCCAGGATTTCTAAGCAGCAATGGATAACACTAATCGAATAGTATCTAACCTCGCAACTGGAGCGAACACCTCTTTGTAATCAACACCAAATTCTTGCTTGTACCCCTTTGCAACTAGCCGGGCTTTATACTTGTCAATGTCGCCATCTTTCTTTAACTTTGTTTTATAAACCCATTTTACACCAATGGATTTTTGCCCTTTGGGAAGATTTGTCAGCTCCCAGGTATTGTTCTTTTCAATGGATGTGATCTCCTCTTCCATAGCTTTTTGCCACTTTGTTTCTTTGATTGCTTCTTGGAATGTTAGAGGAGTACTTTCTGCAAATAAAGCAAAGTGAACAAGTGGATCATCATAAGAAAGTTCATCACCACTTACATAGTCGTTCGTCCAAGCTAGTCTTTTTCTTGTTCTTGGACCTGGCGAATCTGTTGGTTGCGCTTGCTGCTCATCAATTGCTTTTTCTGCCTCTTCTTCGTCGAAGCTTACAGGTATTTGTTGCTGTCCTGTGCCTTTTTCAGTCCAATTCCATGTGTTCTCCTCATCAAAAACAACATCTCAGCTGGTGACTATCTTCTTTGTGATAGGATTGAACAACTTGTAAGCTTTTGATTGGTCGCTGACCCCAAGAAAGACACATTTATCGCCTTTGTCATCAAGCTGCTTTCTTTTCTCATCTGGAATGTGTGCATATACAATGCACCCAAAGATTCTGAAATGATCAACGGCTAGCTTCCGTTCACTCCAAGCTTCCTCCGGTGTCATGTTTTGAACGGCTAATGTGGAACTCCGATTCAGAATATGGATGCTCCAATTCACTGCTTCTGGCCAAAAGCTTTTTGGAATTCTCCCGTTTACCAACATGCTTCGCACCATGTTCAGGATAGTTCGGTTCTTCCTCTCCGATACACCATTTTGTTGTGGTGTGTAAGCTGTCGTCAATTGCCTTCGGATACCATGCGTATCACAAAAATTTACAAATTCTTGTGACATGTATTCTCCACCGCGATCAGTACGGAGAGTTTTAATAGCTCTCCCAACTTCATTTTCCACATGAGCTTTGAAACTTTTAAATGCTTCGAAAGCTTCAGATTTCTCCTGCAAAAAATAGACCCAAGTTTTCCGACAAAAATCATCAATAAAAGAAATAAAATATTTCTTCTTGCCATTGGATACCAGATTAATGGGACCACATATATCAGAATGGATCAACTCCAATGGTCTCTATGCTCTCCATGCTTTTCCTTTTGGTAATGGCGTACGATGTTGTTTGCCAACAACACACTCTTCACATACTTTGGAGGGAGGAATGATCTGAGGAAGGCCGATCACCATGTTCTTCTGAGAAAGCATCTTCAATCCATTAAAATTCAAATGGCCATAGCGAAAATGCCAAAGCCATGTTGGATCATTCACTTTGGCTATAAGGCAAGTCTGGATGCTCGTGAGTCTTAGCGGAAACAACCTGTTTGGTGCCATCTTAACATGAACAATTAGACACTTTTTTGGATCATGGATTTCACAAACACCTTTTTTATTTGTAACTACATATCCCTTATCTTGCAACTGTCCCACACTTAACAAATTGCTTTTCAAGTCAGGAATATAAAAGACATTTGAGATAGTCTCAATATTATCTTCTTTAGTCCTGATTCGAACATCACCCTTACCTATAACTTTAACTGTAGAATGATCACCAAAACTAACAGTAGTACGAAATTCTTCATTTAAATGGGAAAAGAATGACTCATTACTACACATATGATTGTTGCAACCTGTATCCAAATACCATATGTTTGGTTCTGGTTCTTCCTTGACATGGGATGCCATCAAGAGTGTTTCTTCTTCCTTGTTCTCAGCAAAATTAGACCTTTCTTCCTTTTCTTTGTTTTTTTTGGCAATTTGGTGTAGCATTCGGAACTGTAATGACCAAAATTATGACACTTGAAGCATTCAATATTGGACTTGTTATATTTTTTATCACGACAACTGCCTCTGCTTTGAGAATTCTGGGTGTGATGATCATTAGGCTGCTGCCTACTTCCATCTCTATTTCCTCGACCTCCTCGTCCTCTTCCTTTGTATCTTCCTCGGCCTCTACCTCTTGAATTTGAGGATTCAGCAAAGGTTGAAGCTTTCAAAGCTTGCTCTTCGGTGGCGATGCTGCTACACCGGTTCACCTTTTGCTCATGGACTAGCAAAGAACTCTGCAGCTCATCAATGGAGAGGCCATCAATGTCATTTGATTCTTCAATCGAACAAACAACATAGTCAAACTTCGAGGTCATCGAGCGCAGAATTTTTTCGATTATGGTGACGTCTTCCATCTTGTCGCCATGGATGCGCATCTTGTTTGCGATCGCCATGGTTCTTGAGAAATAATCGGAAACACATTCTCCTTGTTTCATACAAAGAGTCTCGAATTCTACGCTTGGAGTTGTGCACATTTCACCTTCGCCGTGCCTTGATACTTCTTTTTTAGAGAATCCCAAATCTGTTTAGAAGTATCTTTAGAGAGAATCGTTTCCAAGATTGAACGATCAATTGCTTGGAAAAGATAATCCTTTACTTTCAAGTCCTTCAATCTTTGCTCTTCCAGTGCTTTCTTTTGAGCATCCATCAATGCTCTTGCTGCTTCATCTCGATTCTTTGGTTCCGAAATTCCAGTTTCAATGAGATGCCAATACTCCTTGGATCTCAAGAAATTCTCCATTAACATGCTCCAATGATCGTAGTGACCATCGAAGCGAGGTATGGCTGACTGGATATAGTTATCGACCACCTTGTCAGATGCCATTGATTTTGATGCTGCAAGTAAGAAGATTGTTGCTTTTTTTTTTTTTTTTTTTGAACCTGGCTTTGATACCACTGATACCCAAAACAAAAAGGAGAACAGAAAAGAGACGTATTGAATGGAAATACTCTGCATATCTTATTGATAAGAAAAAGGCCTATATATTAGGCTTTACACCATAACGCATCGTCTTAGCACTAACCATAAATCCTAAAAAATAGGATCACACATCCTAGCACTAACCAAATACCTAAAGAATAGGACAAACCTTCCCATGATAAACAACTTCCTAAAGACTCGGACAAATTTAAATCTTAACAGTATCCTTGGCCAGCGAAACTTGTAGTGATATCGATACTTAGAACACTGCCTGTAAGTGACTTACAGGTGAATTTCCTCCCCCAGCAGCACCTGTAAGTTACTTCCCAGTTATAGAACTTACAGGCATTCAAATGAGATACTTGTAAGTTTTATAAGTTGCAAGTGACTTTCACTTGAAAGTGACTTTTGGCTATAAGCCACTTACGGCCTGTTTGGAACATGGGATTAAATGATATTGAATTGATTAAGTGGAATTAACACCATTATTGCACAATGATTATACATCTAGAAATACCATGGTATTTTGACTGTCCAATCCCATGCTTGGGATCAAAATTCTTCCTCTGGGAAAAACAATATGTTAAGTGAAACTTGTGTGTTTGATGGACCATGGAATTGTAATCAATGGACCAAATTTCACAACTGATGTCAGTCACTTGTATGCATATGCAACTCAATTTTCACATGTAAAGGGCGCGTATGGATGGAAGGCATTGATAAATACATGCATCAACGTGGGGCCTATGGATGTAGAGGATTTTGAAATCCACTAGAAATCCTGCTGTATCTTTTACTGAGATAGGATGATATGACACCTGGATTAATCCAATCCTTCCCATCTTTTTCCAAATGCTTGATGGAGTTTACACTGGACCAATGCAATTCCATACCACCTTATCCCACCTAATCCCACATTCCAAACAGGCCATTATAGGGAAGTGAATTCTCAGCCCAACCCATGACATTTCCTGATAGTTTTGCTTGGAAGTCACTTACAGGTGAATTTCCTCCCCCAAACACCACTTGTAAATCACTTCCTAGTTACAATCTTGTAAGTCACTTACAAATGAATTTCCTCCCCAAAACACCACCTATAAGTCACTTCCCACTTACAATAGTTGCAGGCACCCAAATGACCCTTAAGTAACTTAGAGTTGAAAGTCACTTGTTTGGAATGTGGGATTAGGTGGTACGGAATTGCATTTGGTCCATTGTAAATTCCACTTTGCATTTGGAATCGATGGGAAGAATTGGATTAATCTAGGTATCATATCATCCAGTCCTAGCAGGAGATACGACGGGATTTTTGATGGAATCTGAAATCCACTACATTTGTGGGCCCCATGTTGATGCATGTGTTTCATCCACATTGTCCATCTATATGCAACCTTTACATGTGACACTTGAGTTACATATGCGTATGGGTGACCGGAATCAATTGTGAATTTTGATATATGGATTACAATTCCATGGTCCACCAAACACTGGTTTCACTTAATACAATGTTTTTCCCAAAGGAAGAATTTGATCCCAAATGTGAGATTGGACCGTCAAAATTCCATGGAATTTCCAGACACAATCATTGTGTAATAATGGTGTTAATTCCACCTAGTGCAATTCAAAACCACCTAATCCCATGTTCCGAACAGGCACAAGGCATCCAAACGACCCCTAAATGATTTCAAACACCAAAGCATCAATACGATGAATAAAGAACATTTATCCCACAAAATTTCATGAAATTGAGAACTACCCAAATGTCAATTTTGCCAAAGTAATTAAACCAACAAAAGGACAAAAAAAATAATGAAAAAACAGCAAGAAAATGACTAAATGATTTCAAACACCAAAGCATCGATACAATGAATAAAACACATAATCCAACAAAATTTCATGAAATTGAGAACTAGCCAAATGTTGATTTCGACAAAGTAATTGAACTGATAAAAGAAAAAAACAACAAGGAAAAAAGAAAAGAAAATAAAAAAGCAAGAAAATGGATAAATTATCTCACAACATTGATGCAATGAATAAAACACATATATCCCACAAAAAAAATCATGAAATTGAGAACTACCCAAATGCCAATTTCGCCAAAGTAACTGAACCGACAAAAGGAAAAAGGGAAAGAAAATCCAAAATAATCTTTAAAAAACAGCATTAAAATGAATTCAAAGCATTGATACGATGAATAAAACACACAATCCGCAAAATTTCATGAAATTGAGAACTACCCAAATGCCGATTTCTTCAAAGTAATTGCCCCATAAAAAGAAAAAAAAAACATAAAAAACGAAAAATTCTGCAATGCAATTATAAAGAACTTACAGTGGTGGGTCCTTCGCGATGGAAGAAAGAGCTCGTCCCGTCCTTGCCAGGATAATCTCTGCCCGATTAAAGGAGCAGATGCATCTATTGGGGAATTTCCTTCTTTGTCCTTCGACTCCACTTTCGAAGCACACGGCGCGCGTGTGAAAAGTGCCGCGATGCAATTTCTGAGGAGAAAATAACCACTGTAGACAAAACCTTTTACCCAGCGGTTTCTATGAAAGAATACAAACTTTAGTTACCAATCTAGACTATCACGTGCGGACAGCGACATTGAGGACGAAATTACCCCTCCTTTCACGGAAACGGATTGGGTACTCCCCCTGCCACCAGCCAATGGCAGATGGTCGGTGGTCTGTGGGCCCCACCATGATGTATGCTATTCATCCATGCCGTCCATATATTTTTCCATATCATTTTATGGTATACGACCAAAAATGAGGTATATGCAAATCTCAAGTGTACCACATTACAGGAAACAGTGTTGAATGAGCGTCGACCATTAAAAACTTTTTGGAGGCCCACTGTGATGTTCGTGAGAAATCCTCCCCGTCTAAGTTCATTCATAGGTCACAAAGACCTGGATGAAGAAGAAAAACAAATTTCATAATGATCCAAAACTTCTATAACCCCTAAAAGGGTTTCAATGGTAGCGTTCAATTCCCCATTGCCTTTTACAGTGTGGTCTACTTGATAGTTAGATCTATCTTATTTTTAGTCTCAAGCCTGAATATGAGCTCGCCAAATAGATGGACGGTTTGGATATAACACATACCTCATAATAGGACCCACAAGCGGTGGGATTACAACAGCAAAAAAAAAAAAAAAAACCGTCGATATATCGACAGATAGTCGATATATCGAAAATGGTCTAGAACTGTCCAATGAGTTTTCCTCAAAAATCTTAGAATTTTCAATATATCGACTGTCTATCGATATAACGAAAAAGGTGTTTTTACCTTTAGTTACGAATTATAACCGTAGCCATAACTGTAGTCTGTGCCAATCTATGAAATTTTTTATTTTTTATTATTATTTTTTATTTTTTACATGGAGAAATTTATTCTACCAACAATTTTCTTTAATACATATTTATATAAATAGGTATATATAAGCATATAAAAAAAATTTCCCTCTTTTTTTTTTCATTTATTTCTTTAATCATTTAATAAGAATATCTTATAAATCAAAATTAGTTACTTGATGTACCACATATGATTTTGGGGTAAGAGAAGCTACTTTAGCCAACCAACCTAGTTATTTTCCAAGATTCCATCAGGTCGATGGTTGAAAATACATTTCATTCACCTCGTTGTCAATTTCAATCACTTCGCGGTCAAACTAGAAATTGAGCGGGACAAATATGAAATTGAGTGGGCAAATTGAAAATTGAGTGAGGCAAGGTAGGAAAAGCGAGGAACCTAGAAATTGAGAGAGGCAAGGTAGGAGTTCGGCGAGGGAATCTAGAAATTGAGCGAGGTAAGCTAGAAATTGAGCGAGGCAACGTAGAAAATGAGCGAGGGAACCTACGATTTGAGCTAGGCAACCTAGGAATTGAGTGAGGGAAGCTAGAAATTGAGCGAGGCAACGTAGGAATTGAGCGAGGGAAGCTAGAAATTGAGCGAGGTAACGTAGGGATTCAACGAGGGAAGCTAGAAATTGAGCGAGGGAAGCTAGAAATTGAGCGAGGCAACGTAGGAATTGAGCAAGGCAATGTAGGAATTGAGCGAGGGAAGCTAGAAATTGAGTGAGGCAACGTAAGAATTGAGCGAGGGAAGCTAGAAATTAAGCGAGGGAAGCTAAAAATTGAGCGAGGCAACGTAGGAATTGAGCGAGGGAAGCTAGAAATTGAGCGAGGGAAGCTAGAAATTGAGCAAGACAACGTAGGAATTGAGCGAGGCAACGTAGGAATTGAGCGAGGGAAGCTAGAAATTGAGCGAGGCAACGTAGGGATTCAGCGAGGGAAGCTAGAAATTGAGCGAGGCAACGTAGGAATTGAGCGAGGGAAGCTAGAAATTGAGCGAGGCAACGTAGGAATTGAGCGAGGCAACGTAGGAATTGAGCGAGGGAAGCTAGAAATTGAGCGAGGCAACGTAAGAATTGAGCAAGGGAAGCTAGAAATTGAGCGAGACAACGTAGGGATTGAGCGAGGGAAGCTAGAAATTGAGCGAGACAACGTAGGGATTCAACGAAGTAACCTAGGAATTGAGCGAGGGAAGTTAGAAATTGAGCGAAAATCTAGAATTTGAGCGAGGAACCTAGAAATTCAAATGAGACAACTAGGATTTGAGCGAGGGAAGCTACAAATTGTGTGAGGAAATCTAGAAATTGAGCGAGGCAACCTAGGATTTGAGCGAGGCAACATAGGAATTGAGCGAGGGAAGCTAGAAATTGAGCGAGGCAACGTTGTGGATCTAGCTATCAAGTGGACCACACTGTCAAAGGCTGTGGATGATTGAACGTCTACCATTGAAACCCTTTTAGGGGTCACAGAAGTTTTGGATCATTATGAAACTTGTTTTTCCTCTTCATCCTGGTCTTTGTGACCTTCTGAATAGGTTGGATGGAAAATAAATGTTATGGTGGGCCCTACAAAATTTTTAACGATGAAAATCAATTTTCTGTTGTTCTTTGTGGTGTGGTCCAGTTGATCTTTGGATATGATTTTTTTTTTATATAGATAATGGTCCGAAATGATCTCGAAATATGGATGAACGTTGTGGATATAATAAATACATAACTGTGGGGCTCATGTAACGTTGATCACTTTTGAACCGTTCGTACAACTCGGAGTTCGAGGAGCGTTAGCGAGGAAGCTAGAAATTGAAAGAGGGAACCTAGGAATTGAGCGAGGCAACGTAGGAATTGAGCGAGGGAAGCTAGAAATTGAGCGAGGCAACGTAAGAATTGAGCGAGGGAAGCTAGAAATTGAGCAAGACAACGTAGGGATTCAACGAAGTAACCTAGGAATTGAGTGAGGGAAGTTAGAAATTGAGCGAGGGAAGCTAGAATTTGAGCGAGGGAACCTATAAATTCAGCGAGACAACTAGGATTTAAGCGAGAGAAGCTACAAATTGTGTGAGGGAATCTAGAACTGTGAGCGAGACAACCTAGATTTGAGCGAGGCAACATAGGAATTGTTTGAGGAACCCAGGAAATGAGCGAGGCAATGTAGAAATTCAAACGAAGAATCCTAGGAATTAAGCAAGGGAAGCTAGAAATTAAGCGAGGAACCAGAATTCAAATGGACAACCCAGGAATTGATGGAGAAGCTAGAAATGAGCGAGGAACCCAGAAATCGAGTGAGACAAGGTAAAAATTTGAGGTAACCAAGAATTTGAGCAAGGCAACCCTAGAAAGACTGGGAAATTGCATAAAAACGTGAGCTTGAGAGTGAAATTGAGATAGCCAAGGTGAGGAACGTAGAATTGAGCGAGGAAAGCTATGTTGCCTCGCTCAATTTTGGATGCTCAATTTCTACATTTCCTCGCTTCAATTCCTATGTCACCGCCTCAATTGCCAAAATTTCTAGCCTCGATCAAAAACGTTGCCTCGCTTCAATTTCTACGCTCAATTCCTCGTTTTGCCACATTTAGCTTCGCTCAATTTCTACATTGCCTCGCTCGATCATTCTAGCCGCTCAATTTTTTCCTCACAATCCCTACGTTGCCTCGCTCAATTTCTGGCTTCCTCGCAAATTCAATTCCTACGTTGCCTCGCATTTAATTTCTGCTTCCTCGCTTTAATCCAATTCCTACGTTGGCATTTCAATTTCCACCTTCCCTCGCTCATTTCTAGCTTCATTTCGCTCAATTCCTATGTTGCCTCGCTCAACTTCTGAAATTCCTCGTTTCGCAAACCATTTCTGGCTTCCTCGCTCAATTCCTACGTTGTCTCGCTCAATTCTCTACGTTGCCTCGCTCAATTTCTAGCTTCCTCGCTCAATTCCTACGTTGCCTCGCTCAATTTCTAGCTTCCCTCGCTCAATTTCTAGCTTCCCTCATTGAATCCCTACGTTGCCTCGCTCAATTTCTAGCTTCCCTCGCTCAATTTCTAGGTTGCCTAGCTCAAGTCGTAGGTTCCTCGCTCATTTTCTACGTTGCCTACATTCTCAATTTCTACAGCTTACCTCGCTCAATTTCTAATCTTTGAACTCCTTGCTTCCTCGCTCAATTCCAGGTTGCCTAGCTCAAATCGTAGGTTCCTCGCTCATTTTCTACGTTGCCTCGCTCATTTCTAGCTTACCTCGCTCAATTTCTAGATTCCTCATTTGAACTCCTACCTTGCCTCTCTCAATTTCTAGGTTCCCTCGCTCAATTCCTACCTTGCCTCACTCAATTTTCAATTTGCCTACTCAATTTCATATTTGTCCCGCTCGATTTCTAGTTTGACCGCGAAGTGATTGAAATTGACAACGAGGTGAATGAAATGTATTTTCAACCATCGACTAATGGAATCTTGGAAAATAACTAGGTTGTTGGCTAAAGTAGCTTCTCTTACCCCAAAATCATATGTGGTACATCAAGAAACTAATTTTGGTTTAGAAGATATTCTTGTTAAATGATTAAAGAAATAAATGAAAAAAAAGAGGGAAAATTTTTTTATATGCTTATATATACCTATTTATATAAATACGTATTAAAGAAAATTGTAGGTAGAATAAATTTCTCCATGTAAAAAAAAAAAAAAAAAAACTAAAAATAAATAAAAAATTTCATAGACTGGCATAGACTACAGTTATGGCTACGGTTATAATCTGTAGCTAAAGGTAAAACACCTTTTTCGTTATATCGACAGTGATCGATATATCGAAAATTGTAAGATTTTTTGAGGAAAACTCACTGGACGGTTCTAGACCATTTTCGATATATCGATCTGTCTGTCGATATATCGACGTGTTGTAATCCCACCGCTTTTTGTGGGTCCTATTATAGGTATGTGTTATATCCAAACCGTCCATCTATTTGGCGAGCTCATATTCAGGCTTGAGACTAAAAATAAGATAGATCTAACTATCAAGTAGACCACACTGTAAAAGGCAATGGGGAATTGAACGCCTCACCATTGAAACCCTTTTAGGGGTTATAGAAGTTTTGGATCATTATGAAATTTGTTTTTCTTCTTCATCCAGGTCTTTGTGACCTATGAATGAACTTAGACGGGAGGATTTCTCACGAACATCACAGTGGGCCTCCAAAAAGTTTTTAATGGTCGACGCTCATTCAACATCTGCTCTGTAATGTGGTACACTTGAGATTTGCATATACCTTATTTTTGGTCGTATACCATAAAATGATATGGAAAAATATATGGACGGCATGGATGAATAGCATACATCATGGTGGGGCCCACAGACCACCGACCATCCGCCATTGGCTGGTGGCAGGGGGAGTACCCAATCCGTTTCCGTAAAAGGAGGGGTAGTTTCGTCCTCAATGTCGCTGTCCGCACGTCATAGTCTAGATTGGTAACTAAAGTTTGTATTCTTTCATAGAAACCGCTGGGTAAAAGGTTTTGTCTACAGTGGTCATTTTCTCATTTTTGAGATCTGCGTATCAAGCGTCATACGCAGCGCAAGTATCAGATAACTCTGTAAAAGGGTTGACGCGTCACACTCATGGGCCTTCATGATCGAAATCTCTGTGAGGTCCTCCCTGATGTATATATAAAATCCAATCCGTCCGTCACATTCTCAAGCGTATTTTAGGATGGGGACCCAAAAATGAGTAATATCTAAGATCCAAGTGGGCCACACCATTCTAAAAAGTGAAGAGGTAAACACTCACCCTTGAAACTTCCTTGGCCACTTCCCTTTTAATTTCTAACCAAAAAAGTTCGTAAGGTGATACCACTATTATGAAGGGAAAATGAAAATATAAAATATAAACCTGCTCCAAAACTTCTGTGGGCCCAATAAGATTTCAATAGTGATCGTTTAGTCTCCACTATTTCCTTTGATGTGGCCAATTTGACTTTTTTATCAGCCTCATATTTTGTATCATATATTAAAATGATCTGAAAAAACCGATAAACGGAGTGGATTTCAAATAGACATTTCTTTGGGCCCCACAACGCTTTGGGTTACACGGTCTCTGTCCATCGCGGGTTACATGCAACTCGTCTCCGTTTTCGAAACCCTCTCTCCACAAGTGATAAAAAGCGCAGGAAGAGAAAAACTGTTTTACCTGAAGAGAGAGAGAGAGAGAGAGAGGGAGGGAGGGAAATTTCTCCCATTTCAAATATTTTCAAATGGGGGGTGATTTACAGGTGAGTGAAATCTCTCCCTTTTCAAATATTTTCAATTGGGTGTTTTTTTTTTTTTTTTTTTTTTTTTTCCCTTTTTTAAGCGCTTGTAACTCACTCACTGATGAAATTTCCCGTCCGAACACTTCCTGTAACTCCTTTACAACTAATGCAACTTGCAGGCATCCATGCGTTTTGGATGGGAGGAAAATCGATACCAGCACTTTCTAATTCATAAACAGCATTTTACCAGTACCCAAACACAGAAAACTGTCTACCTGCTAGACAATTTACCAGCTAGAGCTGTCAATAGGCCGGGCTGGACCGTCGGGCTTTCGAGCTTGGACTGAAATTCTAGGACTCGGGGCCAGAACTGAGCCGAAAATTTAAGCCTGTTTATTTATCAGGCTGGGCTCAGGTTCCATCTAATAGCCTAACAGCATGGCCTGAACTCGGCTGGCATCTCCCATTTTTATGTGTGACCTAACTCATTGATTGTAATTAATGTATGTATATTGGCTATTAGATTGGGATTGGTTGTAGTTGACCTATATGATAGTCTATTACGTTGTGCTTGTGGGAGTTTTGTTCTCTCATTGGTTGGTAGTGTTGGGGAACTGTGGAAGCACACATAGACGAATCAGGTAAAGTACTACCAATTACACAACCAAGTCCAAACACAAACAATCCGAATTTTACATGGAAAAACCCTTGCGGGAAAAAACCACGGCACAAAGCGACAAGTAATGCACTATGAAAGCAGAAATACACAGAGAGAGAGAGAGAGAGAGAGAGAGAGAGAGAGAGAGAGAGAGAGAGAGAGAGAGAGAGAGAGAGAGAGAGAGAGAGAGAGAGAGAGAGAGAGAGAGAGAGAATTACCGATTCGAACAAGCCTCGAATCTACCTCATAAGCCCAAGCTATGCCCATGAAACCCTTGGGAACAAATTTAGAAAGCCTAGAACTCCTCTTCCGCTTCCCAAATCCCAATTACACCCGATATATATATATATATATATATATATATATATATATATATATATATATATATATAGTGTCACAATCAGAATAGGAAACAAATCCCGCACTTACGCAATTCTGCGCGCTCGCTCGATGGAACCTTCGATGGGACTTCGATGGTATTGACGATCTGTCGATGGCATCGAACACCTTCGATGTCATTGAGTAAAACACCAAAACGTTCCAGCAACAAAACATGGAATTTCTGGATTTTTCCGATAGCATCGAACATCTGTCGGTGGCATCGAGCGGTCTGTCGATGGCATTGACAGACCCTGCTGTTTACAGATTTAAGACAGCAACACCGGGTAGCTGGTATCAAACTTATGCCATAACTTTCATCATGAATCTGAACAGAATGGTGAAATAAGATTCATGTAGCCGACCCCAATTAGTTGTGATAAGGCTTAGATGATGACGACGACGATGAAATTTATTCGTATTGTCGATCCCTCTACTAATACCATCACCATTGTCAAGTGGGCCCATGCCTCAATGCAAGCCCCGCTTAATAGATCTTGAAGATCTAGAGTTGGATGTCTAATCGGCCACTACTAGAGAAACCCTTAAAAGAAAACCAAAACATAGTTTTGCTTTTGAAATGAAAATTTTCAAAAACATCTTTTAACACAAAAGATGACAAATTCGTGTGATTGACTGAGTTGATTATTAACAGTGATTTTCTCCAGCGAATGAATTTTCCAGTAGACAGTGGCTTGTGATTTCCTTATTAGGTTCTCATGGGCATACAAATTTCCTTTATTATAAGTTCCAATGTCACCTGTATATAAGGGGTGCCCATTTAACTGGTAGAATCGTGGAACCGGACCAGAACCGACCAAACGGTCCGGTTTGGTCCGGTTCTAGAGTGCACCGGTTCCGGTTCCGGTTCCAAAAATCAAAGAACCGGTGACATCGGTTCGGTTCCTGGTTTGGGGGTATGTAGAACTGAACCGAATTGTGAACCGATCCGTAGAACCAAACCGTGGATCTGATCCGTAGAACCGAACCGTGGAACCGAACCGATGTATTTTTGCACACCTTATAATTATTTTCTCTAGAACAATTATTTTCGTAAATGTATTTTTGCACACCTTATACAATATCTAAACCATTCATCAAATGGACCACAACATGGATGGACATGGGCTTGCAATTGGGCTGGATTATAAAAAGCCCAGAACCGTGGAACCGATCCGGAACCGAACCGGTTTTAACGGTTCGGTTCCGGTTCGGTTCTAGGGTGCCAACGGTCCGGTTCCGGTTCCGAATTTCCTAGAACCGTTAGGAACGGTTCGGTTTCGGTTTCACCCCAGAACTGGACCAAACCGAACCGTGTGCACCCCTACCTGTATATTGTGACTCACTTTATATCATGATTACAAGACTCTTGGACTCAATGCTGATTTGCTTGGCCCTAAGTCGAGTCGTGACTCAGATGAATCGTGGGTGACTCAGGTTTCAAATTGGATTGGATCTGACTGAGTCCTAGTTGACTTGGACAAGTCGCATTAGACTCATCCAAATCTTAAAACCATGTTTTACATGCATCAAAGCTTCCTTAGGAGATAAATCCCTTGGGTCAGGGGACTAACAGAAGGGACATAGGAAGTGTATGCTCTTGGGTTGAGACTATAGATCATTCCTTTTCTATGATCCCTGTTCAATATGCCAACTGAACTTGTTGTGCGCTCTCATGTACCAATGCAAGCACCCATCTCCAATTAGTTGAGCCCTGCCAATCACTGGTATGACAATCATCCAACACCCTGAAAACCTTCATGATGTGTTGTTTGAGGCATGCTCAATCAACCATGGGACCCAATAGACCAGCAGTCTAGAAAACTGAACCATGGGCCCCAATTACAGAAACTGAAAACCCAAGAATACTATACATATCATGCCTGTACTAGTAGATGGCTGTTGAATGGTTGGTTGAAAAGGAAACGGCCAGCTATCTGAAAATTCTGATGGTGGAATCAGATGGTTAGGATCATTCGATCATGTTATTTTTGGGCTATTTTCTGCTGCAAGTCCTTTAATTTGGATGGTTTTGGATTGATATATTCATGTATGCCACGTGTATGTTTGAATGTTTCGCCCTAGCTGTTATTGAGTAAGACATTCTTTGACTACTTTTCAGATGGCGTCTATTATAGAAGAGGAATCCCCATCTACACTTGCATTTATGAAGCATGCCTTGCAACAGGTATTCCATTCTTCCGGATGCTTGTATAAAATAGCAAACATCTTAGAAGTTTGCATTTTCTTTCAGATAAATATGGGTATGTATGAGATTTTATTGGATTAAAAATAAAAAATAAATAAATAAAGGACAAACATAATCACATATGTTAAACCGTACCATACAAGCATCCATGTGACAAAGACACTCCATTTTCTTAAAGATTTTTTGTATATGATGGCCAGGTATGATGATTCATAGGTATGTGGGCAACCATTGTGCACTCCAATGTCTCTATAGTTGTCACCGTTATAGGTGGCATAACAAAAAAATACTCTAAACAGAACTTAACTGCATGATTTTGTGGTCATAAAGTAGAGGGTCAAAATGAGATAGTCATGGTCCAAATTCAACTAACAAATATCCATTATAGGAGGTTAATCAATCTGATTTTGGGTACATGCCCCATCTGAAGCAGGGCCCAACATTTTGATGGTTTGGATCAGGTACATATATGCTACATGTACAATAGTCATATGCCTGCATATGGATAGTCACATGATGCTAGAGTATCATTGCCTTTCTCTTTTTCAAAACAATGTTTTCTCTGACACACATGTCAGATAAACATGTTGGATATCGGTCAAAGCACCTGTTAATAAATTATGTATTAGAGATCAACATCTCTAATGCACAATTCTGTTAATGAAAATGAGATGACTAATGCATAGCATGATTAACTAAAATGAGCTGAACTCATTTTTAGGTGTCTACCGAACAAGGCCTTATTCTTCTTTTTAGCAGCATGTATACATTAGTCATTTACTTCTAATATTTCTAGTCATTTAGAAGCATTTCTCTATCTTATGAATCTATGAGCTAAGAATTGCATAATACATTTGTTTAATATTATTATACATTTGTAATTTTGTATGGGTGTGTTGGTATGTTGCATTTCTGAGGTTCTTGTGTCTTACGCGAAGTTGCATAGGTACCGATGAAGCATCTGGTACCAATCTTGTTGATAATACCTGTTTAGATCTTGATTGGTGAAAAGGAAAAAAGCCAACTCCAAATAGTTAGGACAAGGTTATGATGATTGATCATTATCATCATTATGTTGATATTGGCGCACTAAGCATATTTGGATATACTAAGTCTTAGAATAACAATGATCTTTATAGAGAAATGTGGTTTTCAAAAGTCCCACTCAAAATTCTAGGAAAAGTCGGCATTAATCCATGATACCCAGATATTCCAAAATCAATAAAGTATCTATAATGTATCCATGTTGGGTATTTTGGTCTTAAGTGTAAAACCTGTACTTATGCTGTTTCTTGGCATCATGGTTTTGGATCTATAACTCAGTTGGCATCATGGTTTTGGATCTATAACTCAGTTCTTGACTTGTCCATGCATAAATAGAGTTGATTTGAGTGGTTTTGCGAGTGAATTACATTTCCTCAGATTTTTGTGAAATAAAGTTTTACATGCATTCAAACACAGGAGTCTAGAGCTCTGAGCAAGGAGTTTGGTTTTCGTGAACTTCTTATCTACAATCTTATGTTCTAAGAATATTTTTTGAAGCACATCTCTTTCTCGAAAAGAGAGAGAGTATATTTTTGCTCAATGAACTTCATCAGAAGGGCTTCAAGACAGTCATAATTTCCTTATTACATCTTTGATGCTTACTTTTTTCTTGCTTTTCACAGGCCAAATTTGCTCTGGACAAACTAGAAGTCCCTGTTGGGTAAGTTCATCATTATAATCCTTTCCATTCATCACGCCTAGCTATGTATTTCCATGATTTGTTGGAGGGATTTGCCATTGGGTCACTGTGATGGGAGTTGTGCTATCTCAAACATTATATAGCTTGACCTTATTCCACAGTTTTTGAAAGACGAGGATTGAGGAAATCTATTTCCTTGTCCTCGGATAGGCTATTTCCTTTCTCTTTAGACCTAAAGAGAAGGAACCTTTTTCTTTTCTAAAGTTTTCCTCAGATGTGATGTTTCACCAATCCAAACAGGCCCAAGGTATACACTAGATCATCTAGTTCAAACTAATCAAATTGAAATCTATTCAATTGAGTATTTGATTGTAACATTTCCACATGCATGAGCATAATGCATGAAAAGATTGGAGTACCTAGTTTGGGTGATACATTTCTTCAAATATCCTATTATCCCGTACCTTGTCAGTATGGCTCGATGAACACTTACATCTGGCACACCAATAAAACCCAACATAGGACAGGAATTTTTATTTTTTATTTCTGGTTGAATGATGAAGCAATTTATCAGATAGAGCCAAAAGAAAAACTATACAAAGAAAAAGAAAAACAAAACAAAAGGAAAAAGGAAAAAAAAAAAAATTAGTAAGAAAACTAAAAAACTAGAATACAACAAACCCAACCAGCAAGCTGGGCAAACCCAATGACCCAATTACATCCAAAAATTATCTCTCCTCCCAAATTGACTAGAGATTCACAAGGAGAGCTAACGTCCATCTTTTCCTACCAAGTTTTCCGCCACAGCTAGCATGCTAGGAGCGGAAAAGACCTTCGATTGACGGAGTCATCAGTCATCACCCAGGAGACCTCAGCAAGTATGAAGATACCACTCCAAGTGGAATAGGAGAACGGGCATTGGAGGAGAAGATGATCTACAGATTCCGCATCCCCTATACACGACAAGCACACATTGGGTAGAACCATGCCTTTCTTGGAAATATTGTCGACTGTTAGGATCCTATTGCTGCCTGCCAGCCAGGGAAATTGCGCGACCTTGGGAGGGGCCCCGTAGGCCCAAACCAAGCTCGTATGAGAGCTGATGCTAGGAAATTCTGGCTGTGTAAGATGGAAGTAGAAGGACTGCACAGAGAGCACTCTCAAACTCCCAATCTTATAGACCAACGAATCCTCCACTCCAGGGGACAACATGAACTCCTGCAATTGAGAAAGAAGATCGACCAAATTAGCTAGCTCGCTATCTCTCAAATTAGGCCTAAAAGGCCGAGCCAAATCCCCTCTTTGCTCGATCCTGAAAAACAATTGGCCACAGGGATATCTGCCTTGATATAGAGAGAAGCCAAGGATGGGAAAGAGGATCCAAGGGAGGAATCCTTGAACCATGGATCCTCCTAGAACCTATTCCTAGCCCTATCACCAATCAAATGGCCTACACACCAGAAAACCTTTACAGCCACCCGGGCAATTGCTTTCCAAACCGGGGAGGAACAGTGTAATGATGATGGCTTAGTCCACCATCCCCTTTGAGACACCCTATATTTCGTAGCTAATATAGATCTCCACAGAGCAGACCCCTCTACTCCGAAATACCATGCCCATTTCCACAATAGGGCTTCATTGACCAGGTCCAGACGCTTAATCCCCATTCACCCCTCATCATAGGGGGTGTAGACCTCATTCCAATTGATGAGGGAGAATTTCCTGCAGGGGGTTCTACCTTGCCACAAAAAAATCCCTTCTCAACTTATTGATCCGAAGGATCACAGATTTGAGGTATCAAAAAAAATTTCGAAAGAGACTGGATTTAGTTTTTCTAGCCAATAAATTTATATTTGGAAGCTTTTGCCTAGGGAAAACATTCTTCTGATTGGTCGAACAAAAACATACATGCAACCTTGAAAAGAAAAATCCGTCCTTGAACCTCAAAATTAAACCACCTCATGAAACCCGTGGTTCTTGTAAGACCATTATATTTGCTTCTAGCGGTCTATTGCCCGGAAATGGCCTTGGAGCTCATCTTGAATGGTTAGCTTTCCCAAAGCCCACCCAGGTATCGTGTTAATGTTTTAAAACTAGGACCAAACAATGTTTTTGTGGGCAGTTCGTTACAACCAGATCAACCCGTTCTGACCTTCATTGTCTACTTGCACTATTTATATAATCTAAAAGAAAATAGAAGTAATACACAAATAAAACTCCTCCAACATCATTGGCAAGACCTTTGTCAATCAAGGGGATGCCCTAGGATTGAGGTTCCCCAGTGCAACACTCACATTTTTTTAGAAAACAGGTCACCACCCATTGACATGTGTTTTTAGTGACCCGGGCCATTTTTCTGGCCTCTGGCCTGGGTTCACACTGATCATGCCCAATATTTGTTACTTTTTTTTTTCATTTGAATGAGCAACATACTTCTATTTGAATGTTTGCATAGCTTATGAATGCTAGAGAGTAGAGATTTTTTATATTAAACATTCATGAGATTGGTCTAACCTATTATGTCTTTTTATTATTATTTATTTTTATGTTTTTATTTAATTTTTATACATGTTGATGTACCAATCACATTGAAAGGGAAATTTTTACGACAACTATAAGACAACCAATGCTTTATGGAATAGAATGTTGAGCAGTCAAGGAACAACATGTTCATAGGATGAGTGGAGTTGAAATGAGTATGTTGAGATGGATGAGTGGAAAGAGGAGGAAGGATAGAATTAGAAAGAACTTAGGTGTAGTACCACTAGGTTATAAGATGAAGGAAAGTAGACTTAGATGGTTTGGCCATGTGTCATAGAGACCAAGAACTGTATTGGTTAGGAGTGACTTGATTCAAGTTGAAGGCTCTAAGAAGGCAAGGGAAGGCCTGCAAGGATGTGGGTGTGTTTCGACAAGGAAACAAATATATTTGATTTGGGAGAATTATCCTATTCATACATAACAATGGAACAGTTACAGAGACAATCATCACACTTTATTGATTCTGAATTCATTTACATCCTTTGGTATCCCTTGATTCTAAGATAGTTTACAAAGAATTCATTGTAAGTTACAATTATCATAATTAAATATGAATTTCGGCAGCATAACGGCAAAGATCTCAATCATCTCCTTATGACTTAGGAGGAATAGACAAATCGACCAACAGTCTTCAAGAGAACAGAGATTTCGGCAGCATTTCGGCACTATTCCGGTCATCTCCTGAGACTTAGGAGGAATATGCCTTTTTGTCAATGATTCTTCCTTTTCTCCTGAATAAGAAGATCTTGAAAATTTGAAGACTCTGGCCATTTCAGCAGCATGACAACTAATTGCTATTATAGACTGCCAGAGAGTCGGTTTGCGCGGGTCCGCGCAAACTGCAGGAGCCCAATGCTCTTTTGCGCGGATCCGGCCATTTTACTAGAGCCCAATGCTCCGCATCTTCTGTCTTCTTCTTTGTCTTTCTTTTACTCTGAAATCTTTGATCGATCCCCTCTAAAAGGAAGAATGGGGTATTTGTAGACATTTTTACAGGTGTAAAACTCTGTTCTGGTCGATGTGGGACAAAAATAACACCCAACCATTTTTATATCACCTTTATATGCTTTGCGCGATCTCACGCAATCTATATACTTTCTACGGTCCCGCGCAATCCGTTTTCATACTTAGCCGATTTTCTTTCTTTGAACTTTTTCCAACACTTGGCCATTTTTCTTTTTTCTTCATTTCTCAGTCTGACATCTATCTTCGGTCCTTAACTTATCTTCATGGCTCCTATAAAACAAACGGCCCGTCTTGTGACTCCTCCTTCTGATCAACCTCCTGCTAAGCGAACATTTTTAAAAATAACACCCAACCATTTTTAAAATCCTGCTTATTTTAAAGAGCTTGTTCTTCCCACCTTTGACTTTTCTGACCGCATTAGATCTTTGCCATCCCCCATTCATAGATCCATATCATTGGGAGATATCAAATGTCCTTCTAAGCATGGCAGAGAGTATGACTGGGACGAATGGTTAAAGACTACAGCTCATATTCGTACTGATAGTGAAAGACCATCTCCTCGTGAAGACACTCCCCCGGCTTCTCGTTCGAAGAAAACTCGCCGGAATAAGGCGAAAGAATTTGCAGAGAAAATTAAGGAACATAAGAAGAAGAGGCTTCAAAACTCATGGGACTCAGTACGAGTTGTTGAAGGTGTTATGAAGTTTGACAACCCTCATGCAGAAGGCATGACGATAATTCCTATTAACGTATATCGCCATCAATCCATGCTTGACTGTGAATCTAAAGATTACGTCCATGGCGAAAGGTTAATGTATACTGAATCGTGGGCCTCAAGAGAACCCCGGATCCTTGAGGGAGTTATTCAAACACAGAAGCCGCGACAAAGGATAGGAGAAGCTCATCCCATGATCTTCTTAGTTCCTTTCCACAGTCCTCATGACCTCTTTCCTTCTCATTTTTATGAGACAGTTCGTCAGCGCTTTCGAGATCGAGAACAACTCTGGGGTCAGGCAGAATTTCGCATCAGAGGCATGTTAACTGCTCGCCGTTATTATTCTGATTGGGCGGAGGCTATTTTATTGAAGCATACGAGCACTCTTGCAAAAATTGGCCTTTATGATGCCATAGAAGTGACTTCCAAATACTTCTATAGGGAACCCACTATACTGAAAGGCTTCCTTGAATACTGGTCGCCTACAACCAACTCCTTCCATTTACCTTATGGTGAAATGAGCATAACACTTTGGGATCTTCATCGTATAGCTGGTCTCACAATAACAGGTAAATTCTATGATGAATTTATTCCAACAAATAGAGAATTGGCCTTTGTATCTTCTCCAGATCGCAAGCCTTCTATCTCTGAAACTACCATAGAACTGTTTAAGGAGATGAGCAAATTTCCCGGTTTCCACAAGATTCCCCCTTTACAATGGCTGGCACATTTCTCTAGGGGTCTCAGGTATTTATCAATCCGATAACCGACTTTTCTTCTTGTATTCTTGCTATTCAGCCATTCCTGCATGTTAACCTTCTCTCTTTATTTTCCTTTGAAGATTTCGTGATTGTCACTCTAAAGAATTAACGAAGCTTCGAGATACCATGAAGGGAAGACCGGAGTATAGCTCCTTTGGAGAACTTGCAGCTTTCTTAGCCTATTGGTTAAGTTTGGTCGTATTGCCCAGCTCTAAATGGGCAGATGCTGTTCGTCCAAGCGTCTTTGTTATGGCTGGTGCTTTAGCGGAAGGCCATAAATACTCTCTTGCTCCCCCAGTATTATGTTCTATTTACAAAGCCCTTGGAGAGGTAGCTACCCATGTAAAAGACCCTATTCTTGGAGCCTCGTCTACACATACTTCTTGGCATTATATTACAGGGTGGCTAGGGGTTTATTTTCCTTGGACTTTTGAAGCTCCAGAACAAGCATATATTCATCCTTCTCACCTTCCACTCTGGTTCTTTCAGCAAAGAGCAATGGCCAAAAGAGCGTATGAATGGGTTACCAATAAAATCCGAGATGATGACTAAATAAACTTCTTTCAGTTCCGCCTTTATCGCTACACCGAAGATACAGATATGGTGGACCAAGAAACACTTACCGCAGCAGAAAGAGCTTTCTTCTTTTCTATTTGCTCGTGCAGTTTACCCCTTCGGGAAGGGACAAAATTTTGGAGAGAACCTTACTACCCCAGTCGTTTTGCTCGTCAATTCGGTTATGATTAAACTGTACCACAAGACTGCGGGCTAGTTACTAGAAAAATGCGCTGTTATGGAACGGGTCCTCTTAACTGGGCCATGATATGGAAACAACTACTGAATGGCTGCGTTCTATCCTTTTTCATAATTCCAGGTTGTGATCGCATAGTCCGTACATCATATGGCTGGATGCGATGGTGGGATCACCAGTCATACTTGGTCACTAAATGCTTGCTAGTGGATTCTTCTATCTTTCTCCATCCGCCCAGGCTGAAGGGCAGAAATTTAGAGAGTGGAATCGGCTATATTCCAGAAAAGAGCCATGCATCCCATCCTGGAGAAATTTGTAGGAAGATATCATTGGAAGATCCTATCCGTGAAATAAAGCCTATCAACACTTTGGATGGCTGGTTTGCTCACGGAGTTTTGAGAGAATTTGAGAAATCTTGTCGGGACTTTTCAAACCAAGCTGTAGACGATGCTGAAGCTACATCTTCTCCAATTCCTGCAGAGACTGCAGCAGTTCAAGAAGGACCAGCTATTGATGCTTCCATATCTCCTACACAACCCCTTGGTCCTAGTTCATCTTCCCCGATGACTAGATCAAAAACGCGTTTACAGACATCATCTCTTATTCTTCCAGAAAGGACTAGGCAAGCATCCGCTTCCCCTACAGTCAAAGAGCCTGCACCGGAGAGCAGCCGAGCCATTTCTTGCAAAGGGAAGCAAGTTGTCGTTGAAGAAGTTGACGAGGAAATTTTGGAAGATGAGAGTTCAGCTTCATCGTCAGAGACTACTGACTCTTCACAATATGAAGACAGCGAGGATAGCGAAAGCTGTGAAGATAAAGATGATGATTTTGAAGAAGGCGAAGTTGATATTGACGGAGATGAGGAAACAATTGCGAAAGGAGTTGAAATAGAATTTTTTCCTGCAACTGCTAACGCTTTTCCTGTCATTAATGTTCCTGCTAAATCTCCTGCAGCTGAGGAAGATGAAGAGGAACTTTTAGATTATGGCGAATATGGATATTCACCAGGTAAAGGAAATTTAATTTTCATATGCATATATTTATCTATATTTTAACAACTATTATTTATTTAGAATTATTGTGTCTCCCCTTTTTTAGGTGCTCAGGTTGCAGAGATAGTTGCCATCTCTTCAGTGAATCCTCTTGTGGTAACTTCACCAAGAGCACCCGTAGTTCCATTGGTAGTACAGAGAGTAGTGGCTCGTGAAATTATCTTTCCAATAGAGACCACGGACTTGCCAACTCCGGCTACCAGAGATTCAAGCACAGAAGCTAGAGCACCATCTTTTGCTGATATGGTGGAACTTGGTCCTTCCGTGACTCAGGGAGCTTCTCCTTCTGTTAGTCGCATTCCGGTGACAGGTACATATATATATACTGATTATTTTACTCAGGACTACATATTTCATAATAATATTTTTGAATATCCTTCTTCTTTTGCTATAGGAACTCCTTGCAGCGGTGCGGCCAGTTCCGATTCTGTAGCCACTACCTCTGAACTGTCGTCTTTTGCGAAGATCCCTGTTCACAAAATGCTTATGGTGAAACATTCCTTGTTAACAATAGCCCATATCTTCAGAAATCCTGATCAATGGTTGGATTTGGACGTTGCTATAGAAATTTTGGAGAGCTCTGCCAAGATGGCTAAAATCAACATATCTCCTTTGCATGATTCGCTCCTCAAATTTCGTGATTCAGTAATTTCTTTGGCATTGGTAGAAAATGTTACAATTGCCCCTGAGATTTTAGAATACAGGAAGCAGCTGACTGCATCTCAAGAACAAGTCTTTCTGACAGCTTCGTCGATTTCTAAACTTGAACAAGAGCATATGATTCTTCAAGATCAATTAAAGATTCATATTGATGAAAAAGTGACTATCCAAGATCGTATCGCAACTCTGAAGGAAGAAATCTCTCAACTGGAGAGGAGGAATCATGATCAAGACTTGGTCATTCAGGATGTTGAAGAAAAGATACGGGCGAATGTTCAATCCATTGATATAGAAAAATCCGCACAACTTCAGAGTAAAGAAATGATCACTTCTTTGGAGAATAAGCTGGCTGGTGTTCCTGATCAGGCAAGACTTATTCTTGAAGAAAAATCCAAGCATGATGCTGCTCAGGCACAGTTGAAAGAAGATTTACGCAAATATATAGAAGCAGTGGGGATTACAGAAGATCTTTAAACATATAATTTTTGAACATGTAATCTTTGCTTTCATGTTTCTTGGACGGATAATTTATTTGGCTTAACATATGTTTTTATGATAGCATTTTGAGATGTTTATAATAGCATTTTCCACATTGCATGTTGATGACATTTATGCTAATATTTATCAGATTATATTATATTTTATACAATAATTTCATTATATCCTTTATAATTTCCAAACCTTTTATGCTTTGTTAGTGAGGGATTCTCTATGTGAGTATTTAGATTGGCGGTACTAAATTTCAATTTAATTAGCCACACACAGTTTAAGCTCATGAGTAGTGGAGCGTGCGCACACACACAGTTTAAGCTCATGAGTAGTGGAGCGCTTATGGGTCTTATGTGATGGTCGCTGTAACTCTCTAGAGTTCTCTTTGGACTTTTCACTGCCTTGAGCTCACGGCCACGGTCCATCAGAGGGGCCCATTGACGCTACTCGGGCGGTGAACTGTTGGTTTTACGCACAGGGTTGGCCACGGTAACTCTCTAGAGTTCGTAGGGCTCGCAAGGCTACCTTTGGGCATCAAATCTAGGGTCGCCAGTCCATCAATGAGTAGGTTTAAGCCCTTCCTCATGAGTTACTACTGAAATAAAACCCTAGATCTGGAGGGTCTTACGCACGGTTGGCCTAAAGCTCACACTGCGGCCCCTGTTTTCTTCGTCTGCAAGGTCGAGCCCATTCACGGGAGGGCATTTTCATCCGTTCCCCGTGGTGTTGCCCGGAAGCTGTACAGACGGCATGGGCGTTACGGTGACTAGTCTTCACGGATTTATGGCCTTTTAGGCTTTGAATCCTTGACTTCGTCAGCTGCCCGCATGGGTGCGCATTATGGTCTTCGCGGGCTTTTTAGGCCACCGACTCTCCGCATTGCCGAATGACAATCTTCATAGGTCTTATGTATAGTTGGCCGGCTCTTTTAGAGCTTCATCCTTTGAAAGCTTGATCTTTTTTTTTTTTTTTTTTACAGAGCTTGATCTTTTTGATTTGGCTCAATTTGGCTCTTTTAGGATTTGGCTTGACTATACTGCCTCTTTGACTGATATTGATATCTCCTTGCTCTTGATATTATCTTTAAGAAAATCCGTGCCTTATAAGGCAATAATAATTATGATCATCGTCATTGCCAGTATAGTAGATATTTTCGATATTTCTGACTAAGATAATATCTTCAAGAAGATCCATGCCTTGTAAGGCAATATATCAATCTTGTCAATATCTTCAAGAGAGTCTTCAAGATGATATTGACTTTGTCAAACTTATTTGGTGATGATGACGATCATATATATTTTTAAATGCTTGCTAACATAGTTGACATGCTCGTGAACTTCTTTTTCATAGACATATAGACATGATCTTATTCATCCTTGCCCCCTTTTGATACAGAATCATTATGCCGATAATATTCTGGGTCAAAATCAACATGTCTATCTTCAGGGGTAGTATCTTTTGATGAAGCGGGCATTGACAGGTATACTGATACCCTGCCCATCTTGATTTGCGATTCTATATGCTCCATTGGAGTATACTTCTTTTACTACATATGGACCGTCCCATTTGGGCTCGAACTTGCCCCCTGCCCGGCGGGTGATCACTATAGGTCTTTTCAACATTAGCACCATATCCCCTTTTTTGAAAGAGCGGTATTTAACTTGTTTATCAAAGGCGTACCGATATCTGGCACGATATGACGCAATGTTCTTTTGGCTCCAAGACGTTTCTCGTCAAGCAGATCTAATTCTTTCAGCCTTATTTTTGCATTTTCATCATCCGTTATAGACTGATGTACCGCTATCCTGAGCGATGCCAGCTGTATTTCGATTGGGATAACTGCCTTCATACCATAGATTAATGAATACGGTGTTGCCTCTATTGCTGTACGTTGGGTAGTTCTGTAGGCCCATAATGCTTCTTGTAACTTTTCATCCCAATCGCGCTTATTGCCCGTCACCGTTTTTTTCATTATTTTGACAATCGTTTTGTTAAACGCCTCTGCTAATCCATTGGCCGGAGGATAGTAAGGTGTTGAAAATGAATGTTGGATGCCGAACTTCTGACACAACTTTTCCATGCCTTTATTTTTAAAAGGGGTGCCATTATCAGAGACGATCTTTTTTAGAATACCATGACGGTATATTATAGCATGCCGGATGAAATTGACCACGTCTTTTTCTTTAACACTACGCAAGGCGACTGCTTTGGTCCATTTGGAGAAATAGTCTGTCGCTGCCAAAATATACTGTTTTTCCTCAGATGAAGGTGGATTTATAGGACCAATCACGTCGAGTCCCCATGCTGAGAAAGGCCAAGAAGCAATAGACTGATGTAAGTCTTATGGGGGAACATGTATTATATCTCCGTGTATTTGACATTCATGACACCGCGTTGCATATTCTATCGCATCTTTGAACATGGTAGGCCAGTAATAACCCATTCGATGCACTCTATGACATAAATTTTGGCCGGCTTGATGCGCTCCACATTCTCCTGAATGTGCTTCTCGCAGCATTTGATTTGCTTCTTGCTTGTTTAAGCACCGTAATAGCATTCCATCATAAGATTTTCTATACAATACTTCGCTGCATACGACAAATTTGCCCGATCGCTGCTTAATCTGCTGTCTTTGCTCATTATCTTCTGGCAGGATGTTATATTTGAGATAATCGATGAAAGGCTATCGCCAATCATCAGTCATTACTTCCAGACAAGATACGGGAAACATTTCAACGATTTCTTCGATAACTTCTGCAGACGGCAGGAATCTTCTTTCTTCTATAGTTACCTGGAGAGGACTTCGATCTGTGCAAGACAAAGCCGCTGCTAAACTGGCTAAAGCATCCGCTTTTGCATTCTCAGACCGTGGTATATGTTTGATTTCCACATAACAAAACTGTTCAAGCAACTGTTGTGCCTTCCGATAATAAGGCAGGAGTTCTTGTTTCCTTATTTCGAATTCTGTTGTCAATTGATTTATAATCAATTTAGAGTCTCCGAAGATATGCAATAATTTTATTTCCATTTGCCGAGCTATTTCCATTCCGATGATAAGAGCTTTGTATTAAGCTTCATTGTTCGTGCATGTGGTGCCCAATGTGAAGGAGTATGGTAACAAATCGCCTTGAGGAGTAATGAATATCACTCCTGCCCCCACTCCCGACATTCGAGCAGCACCATCAAAATACATTTGCCAAAGATTCTGAGATTCAGCCAACATAATCTGCTCGTCTGGGAATTCATCATTGATTTCCTCACTTTCTGTTACAGGATGTGCTGCGAGGAAGTCTGCCATAGCTTGTCCTTTTACTGCTTTCGCCGGCTTATGTGAAATAGTATATTCTGATAACAGTAACATCCACTTGGCTAGTCTTCCCGACAACATTGGCCTGGTCATCAAGAATTTTATCGGATCTGCTCTTGAGATCAAAGTTATATCGTGAGAGAGACAATAATGTCTTAACTTTTGTACAGCGAATATCAACGCCAAACATTCTTTCTCGATCGAGGAATAATTGCATTCTGCCCCCATCAATGTTCGGCTTAGATAATAAAGAGCAGTCTCTTTTCCGGCTCCGTTTACCTGTGCCAACAAAGCACCTAAAGAATTTGTAGCTGCAGATGTATATAAGATAAGTGGCTTACCTTTCACTGGAGCTGTTAACACCGGCGGCTGTTTCAGCAATTCCTTAATTGAGTCAAATGCATTCTGACAGGCGTGATCCCATACAAATTTTGTGTCTTTCTTCATTAGCCGAGAAAATGGCTGACATCTTCCTGCGAGGTTTGAAATAAAACGGCGAATGTATGCCAGTTTTCCTTGTAAACTTTTCAATTCCTTCAGCTTTGTTGGTGGCGACATATTTTGAATAGCCTTAATTTTTTCTGGATCAATTTCAATTCTTGTGTCGTACCATGAAGCCGAGGAATTTGCCAGAAGATACTCCGAATGCACACTTAGCAGGGTTCATCTTTAATTGCTTCTTTTTGAGTCGACGGAAGACTGCTGCTAAATGTTCGCAGTGTTCTTGATGATCCCTTGACCTGACCACCAAATCATCAACGTAGCATTCAACATGTTTATGCATCATATCTTGAAAGATATTTTTCATTGCTCTCTGATATGTTGCCCTAGCATTTTTGAGACCGAAAGGCATAACTTTATAACAATAAATTCCAAGCGGCGTTCTGAAAGCCGTCGCCTCTTCATCTTCGGGTGCCATCCTGATTTGATTATAGCCTGCATATCCGTCCATAAAAGACATAATAACATACTGAGTAGTACTATCAATTAATAATTCTGTTATCGGAAGAGGGAAATCATCCTTTGGACATGCTTCGTTCAGATCTCTGAAGTCAATACATACTCTAATCTGCCCATTCTTCTTCTTCACAGGAACAATGTTTGATATCCACTTGGGATATTTAACTTCCCTGATGAACCCAACCTTTATTAGTTTATTTACTTCTTTTTCGATTAATGGAATCAGGTCTGGGTGGAATCGCCTTTGTGCTTGCTTCACTGGTTTCTTTTCTTTAGAGATATTTAATCGATGCATTGCTACGGAGGGTTCCAATCCCGGCATTTCTTCATATGTCCAGGCGAAGACATCTTTATTTTCTTTGAGAAGTTGGCCATATTTCTCAAATTCCTGTTTTGAGAGGCTGACGCTGATGAATGTATTTCTCGGCTCTTCTGCTGATCCCAAATTTAGTTCTTGCAAGCCATCTATTGTCGGTTGCCCCCTGTCTTCTATTTGTTTTGGAGTAGTTTCAGGATACTCAACTACCTTAGTATCTTGTTCTGGTATTTGTGCGGTCGAAGTCATATTTACTGATACCATGTTTACTGATGATTTTGCTCCTAATCCTTGGAATTTTCTCCGCTTTTCCTGATTAACCCCGAGAGGGATTTGAATTCCTTTCCCATGATTCAATCCAGTGGGTTTGTCACAATTAAAACCCATATTTCTCATGATTTTCTTGCTTACTGCACTGTATTTTCTCAAGTTCTGCGGTGCTAACTCTCCGTGATATACATTGCTTGTGTTTTCATCCTTCACTTCTGCTGCAGCATGGAATTCTATTGGTTCAGGATATTTAGCACTAGCTCTAACTTGAAATGTTCCTGGAGCGGCTGCAAATGGCTTACATTTTTCGATATTGGGTAAGGGCATCGTATAATTGGACTGTAAGACTCTCAGCTGTTCTGTTGACAATAATGTCAACGGCGGTTGTCCCGGTTGTCTCAGACGCTTGGGTACAAAATAGAACTTCTTTCTTGCTTCTGTATTCCCAGAAGATTCCGCCCTTTCTTCTCTAACCTTGTTTATTCGGACGTCTTTTAAAACTTTCTTTCCATCATTATTTCCCACTTCTTCGGAGAAACTTTTATAATAGCTGGCGTCCGCAAAGAAAGACTCAGCTTCTGTATAGGGTTTCACATCAGCCATCACTTACACTGCATTCCATCCTTACAGTATTTAAAACATTGGTGTAGAGTAGAGGGTACAATATTGTACTAATGTATCCACGGCCTTCCCAAGAGAAGGTTATATGTCGTCACAGCATTTATAACGTGACATACAACAGTAGTGATTAATTCTCCCACTTCCAATGTCACCGTAATTTTACCGAGCGCGCGTTGTCCATCTTGATTAAACCCCTGTATCATCATTCCGCTGGGGCGCAAATCTGAACGGCGATAACCCAATTTAGTAATCATGGAGAGTGGCAAAAGATTCACTGCTGACCCATTGTCTATCATAATCCGTTTTATCTTCTTTTCGCAAATGTATCCTTCTATCATCAATGGCCTGTTGTGTTCCGTTTCACCAATTAAATCATCATCAGAGAAAGATATTACTGGTAGACAATTCACCTTTTCATTGCTTCTTTCATTTTTCATTTCTGTTAATAAAGCTTCTCTCACATTGTGATCAGACAGCGCTTGAATCAAACTCTGTCGGAACTCTTCTGATAACTTGAGTGCATCATAAATACTTAAACGTGCCGGTATACCCTTCAAGTGGCTAACTACGTCGTAAGCCACTTTTGTCACTGCGTCTCCGTTTCTACTTCTACCCTCAATGTTCTGTCTTTCAGTCACTTCTTTCCTTATAATTCCTGCTTTTTGCTTCACCGGACTCGTTATCTGCTTCCCCGATTGCAACGTAATCATTGTTGCATTCCTTATTAACCTTCGATTTCCCTTCTCATTTATTTCTCGAGTCTTTTCCTGGATTGACAATACATTTACTGTCGCCCTTGTATTCTTTTCTTCACTTTTGCTGGTTATTATATCACCTCTATTTATCATTCGCTGTATGATGCATTTTAACGTGTAACAATTTTCCGTCGGATGTCCCACTAGGCGATGATAACGGCAAAAGTTTCTTTCTCGAGTCCTTGTCACATCTTCAGGGCGCTTGGGCTCTAGTAATTCCAGGGTACCCGCTTTTAACAATTGCTGCATCATAGGCACCACATCTTCTTTATCAAATTCAAATCCTTCGTGAGAATCGAGCATTCTGAGCTTTTTCCCGCCGTATCTGTCCCTTGATTGATTCCAGCCTTCTTTTCCTTCCGGCCTTTTGTCTCTTGAGCCCCTCGCATCTTGATTTTTCTTATCCCGATCGATGGTGTTGACGGTCGTTCTGCCAGGTATTCTCCTGACGGTTTCATGATGAAATGCTGGCATCTTACGAGTCATTAATTCCAACGCATGGGCTTTGGTAGCCAAATCACGAAAGGTTCCGATATCAGCGCTGGTGAGTCCGAACGCAATTCCTGTCTCCATGGAATTCAGACACATTTTGACTTGTTCCTTTTCTTTCGACAACTGTCTACACGATGCCTCCAATGTTTTCCATCTGTCTATGAACTTTTCAACTGGTTCTCTTTCTCGCTGTCGTACTGAAGCTAATTCTGTGATGCTAACATCATGCTCTGACGAGAAGAAGTTTGACATGAAAGCATTTTGCGTATAGATCCTGATGCCAAATTTGAATACCACCTAAAAGCTTTACTTGTCAACGATGACCCAAATAATCGTAAGCAGTGCTGAGGTATCGTAGAGAAATTCCCCATGCTGGTAATGAAATGCATCAGGTGTTCTTCTGGTGATCCTTCCCCATTAAACTTCTGGAAGTCTGGATGCTTAAAATTAGCCGGAAACGGAACATCCTCTACCTCTCTTGGATAGGGTGTTTGGTATCTGAAACGGCCGGTATTCGCGCGTTCTTTTTCTATTCTGACTGCTTCTTCAACGACTTGTCTTACGTCATCCTGTGTTATAGCTCTTGTTGCTGGAACGGACCCTCGCGACCCTATCCCCTGTGGACGGGAACCTTCAGGTTGGTTCTTCTGTCTATTTGTTGCTCCCATCATAGGTGGAGCCACTATCTGGGCTACATTATGCGCCAGAGTTGCCAGAGCTTCTCTGAGGTTCCGGCATTCGTCCATTAGTGCTCTTTGTGCCTCTGCCATTTGGTCAACACGTTCTTCAGTGGTCGGCCTGTTTTCTTGACCCGTTTTCGCCATATACACTGTAGCCCCTTGACTGTTTGTCGAGGCTGTTGTTGGAGTAAAACGAGAGTTTGTTGACGTAACAGGGCTTATAAAGAGGGGAGAAATTGGAGTCTCATTCGACTTTTGTGTACTTCCCGTGCTATTAACCAATCGAGGTGATACAATTATAGGCGAACTTGTTGGGGATGATACAGACATCGATGATTCTATCATCAGTGCTTTACCTTTCTGTGCTTCTGTCCATTTGGTCCTTGGGGCGACCAAAGTTGGAAAATCGTGCGACGAGAACTGCGGAGCGGCTTGTTTAGGATAAATCGCCGGAGGAGCGAGCTCGGGTTTTCTTCTTGCTATACTACGTGTGATTGGTCCCTCAGCTCTTGGTACAGGTAATTTCGCCTTGCGGTTCTTTAAGGTCTTTGCTTTTGTCTTTCTAGACAAGACCAAAGTCCAGTTCCCATCGCTTTCCTGTGGTTGGGGTGAGACGGAAATGACTCCCGCTGTTACTTGAGTTATTTTGCGCCTGCTTGTAGTGCTTGCTTTCGTATGCTCAAGAGCTTGGCTTGGCGCATATTCAATTACAAACCCAGTAGCGGTGAATCGGAAGTTCACTTTTCTCGCAACGTTAGCCATTAGTAGTGTTATGTGATTGAATTCGGGTACCTTCAACAATGAAACATACATGCAATTAGTATGTGAGGGATTAAGTAAACTATCTTAGAGATGAAGGGGAGGATGTTCCTACTGAGAGTCGCCATTTTGGCGTCTAAGAGACGCCAAAAAGTGATAAGAGTCTTACAACTATCCCTAATGTTAATGTTAAATAAGATAAAATTCCCCAGCAGAGTCGCCATTTTGTTTCGACAAGGAAACAAATGTATTTGATTTGGGAGAATTATCCTATTCATACATAACAATGGAACAGTTACGGAGACAATCATCACACTTTATTGATTCTGAATTCATTTACATTCTCTGGTATCCCTTGATTCTAAGGTAGTTTACAAAGAATTCATTGTAAGTTACAATTATCATAATTAAATATGAATTTCGGTAGCATAACGGCAATGATCTCAATCATCTCCTTATGACTTAGGAGGAATAGACAAATCGACCAACAGTCTTCAAGAGAACAGAGATTTCGGCAGCATTTCGGCACTATTCCGGTCATCTCCTGAGACTTAGGAGGAATACGCCTTTTCGTCGATGATTCTTCCTTTTCTCCTGAATAAGAAGATCTTGAAAATTTGAAGACCCTGGCCATTTCAGCAGCATGACAACCAATTGCTGTTATAAACTGCCAGAGAGTCGGTTTGCGCGGGTCCGCGCAAACCATATCGTTTGCGCGGGTCCGCGCAAACTGCAGGAGCCCAATGCTCTTTTGCGTGGATCCGGCCATTTTGCTAGAGCCCAATGCTCCGCACCTTCTGTCTTCTTCTTCGTCTTTCTTTTACTCTGAAATCTTTGATCGATCCCCTCTAAAAGGAAGAACGGGGTATTTATAGACATTTTTACAGGTGTAAAACTCTGTTCTGGTCGATGTGGGACAAAAATAACACCCAACCATTTTTATATCACCTTTATACGCTTTGCGCGGATACGCGCAAACGACATGCTTTGCGCGATCTCGCGCAATCTATATACTTTCTGCGGTCCCGCGCAATCCGTTTTCTTTGAGCGATCCTGCGCACTCTGTTCACTTTGAGTGATCCCGCGCAGTCTGTTCACTTTGCGCGGTCCGGCGCAAAGTAGTCTTAAAACTGATTTCTTTGATCTTTCTTTTATTCACTTCTTTGCTTATTTTATGCCTCAACAGGGTGGATGTGGTAAGAAAAGGTTTGATAACACATGGTTTAATTGAGGATGCCATAGGGCTACAACTTTGGGTTCGGGGTAATTAAGGATGTTGTAGGGCTGCAACTTGGGTTCGCGTCAACCCAAACTCGACCAACCCAACCCGAATTTAGGTCAGGTTGTCAAGGTCCTCGGGTTGGAAAATGCCAACTCGATTTGAATTTGGATTGGTTTCTGGTTGAGCAAATTGGGGTTGGGAACAATCACATGTATTTTTGGATTAGGTCAGGTTGGGTTGAGTACAGAGGGCTTTGGGTTGGGCACCTTGGGTTGGAATTCAGGTCGGGTCGGATTGCAAGTTGGGTCCTCTTGAGGTCATGCTGGGCTTAGGTTGACCCTCAACCTGACCCAAGCCTCCTGAGTTGCACCCAGAGGATGTCATCCTCGATAGAGTGGAATGGCGGACCAGAAATTATCTGATCCCACTTACTTGGGATAAGGCTTAGATAATGATGACATGTTTCCACATTTGATGCAATATGATGCTTTTCGCTTTAATATTCTATATGTATGTGCATATATCCAGTTACTTGCTCTTTGGAATTCCACCATCTTCATGGTTTGTGGAATACTCATTTTACTTCAAAATTCTCTAAGACTACAACAACCTAACTGTGGCCAACGCTAAAAGAAGGAAAAATTTCTGGAAGTGGGCTCTTTGGACAGGTGCATTGAAATCCTTGAGAAATGACAACAGACAATGCTCCCACGTTAATCAACAGGCTTCTTTTTTTCCATAATTAAAGAACTTGTACATCAAAGATATTAAACTGATTATCCAATATGATCTGGAATCTGTATCTATTACTGATATTAAAAACAAGATGTATGCAGTACTGTCTTTGGTGATTGTTGCTGTGTCCTTTTGCATCTCAATGACTACTTTCCTAATCTTTTTGTTTGTTATACTATTTTACCTTCCATCATCCTGACATTTCTCTGCTCTGGTCCCATGTATGACCACTATCATTCTGTAGAGATGGCCAAATGCTCTCAGAGCACCAGAAGTTATAGTGCTCCTAGTTGCATTGGGGCACTTAGTCCAATTCATTGATCCGGACTGTTCATTATGCCCAAGCACAAACATCATACCAATCCAACAAATATTAACCATTGATCAATTACATTAATATGGACTGTTAAGCTTGTTATTCTAAAGGCCCGATCAACAAATTGATCCATCTAAGGCCCATTATGGAATGACTTTAATAAGAAAAACGGGCCCAATCAACAATTTGATCCAGATAAGGCCCATTATGGATTGCTTATTATTCTAAAGGATCACATTTGGTAGACAATCATAGCCATCCCATCCATAGCTTGGAAAAAAGGATTGCTAAAGAAGATGAGGCCATATCAAGGATGGATTAGATTATCCGATCGGTATGCTTTTTGCATGGTAGTCCATGAAATGTGTTCTGGACTTAATAGACAGTTCAGGTTGATCGATTGGACTGTTCGAGTCAACCACTGCAACAGGGAGCACTATAACTTATTGTGCTCTGAGAACACTGGAGCATTTACACCATTCTGTATAAACCTAAGAAGTTCAGTTTCTTTACTGGGTCTGTTATAACGTACATCTTCATGAGAGAATTTCAAAATTATGAATATAGCTAATGCCTTGTTGACACTTTGTTTTTATTTGCTCAAGTTTCGTTCAGTTAATTTCAATTAATATGATCCAATGAATTATAGGATCCTGCACATCAGCAAACTCACAACACATTTACTTACACAGGTTTCTTACATGTTGGGACCTTGACTTGGTGATCCAAACCATTAATCTGATGCCTGCAGATCCTAATGCAGGCATCAGATTAATGGCCTGTAAATAGACAACCGATTAAAAAAATACGATGACTGTCCACATTCAACTGAAGACAATCCAGATCAATGGTTGGTATCTTCCAAGCAGAGAGATTTTAGGGGATGCCCCATCCACAACAGGGCCCATATGATCAATGGTGTAGAATCTTGATCACCAGATCAAGGGCCCCACATGTAAGGGATGTGATCAAGGGCCCCACATGTAAGGGATGTTGCCTATCAGCAAATCGTACGTTTGCCCTGTAATTCCTTATATGATCAATAGATTACCTGCTTGTTGTTTCCATTAATTCTTTCCCTCTGTAGCTCCAATGTTCTGTTTAGAGCTTAATAAGCCCACACATGTGTACAAGTTGGCTAATGCACATATGTGGCAAACAGGTGAAACGTCCAAGCCATCCACTAGGTGGACCTCATCATGTAGATCTTATTGCCCAAAGATAAAGATGGTCCATTCAGTAGGTGGGCCATGGTATTAAAAATAAGTTGACAGGTTAGAAAACTTTGCCTGAGTTTTTACAACCATACATTTGTTCAGTTAATCGAGGCCCACCTGTCCAGTGGACAGATCTTATTCTCGGGAGAGGAAATCAACATACTGGTACCCTTCTGATGGGTGGCTTGGATATTGCACCTGTTCACCACACCGGCATATGGGGTGACTGTGCATTAGCTGACTTGTACACGCGTGTGGCCTTAGCAAAGCTCTGCTGTTTATATGTTTCTTATGGTGCTGCTTTTAAATGTCTTCACCAGTTGTGTGATTGTGGAGGATGGAAAGGTTATTGCCTGTGGGAGCAACCGGACCAATGAGACACGAAATGTATGGCCTCCAACTTTTGTCTCCTCATGAAGAAAGATTAAATCTTTCATTTGATATTCCAACTTATTTTCTAGCTCATTGTTTGTAGACTTCTATTATGTTTTGCTTCTGTAGAACTTCACATCTGCTCACATGTCTGCCACATCTTTGTCACTCAAATACTATTTCTACACATCTAGAATCACGATCATGTGTGCACTATACTCTTTTGTTGCCGTTAGACAAGTCTTATCTCTAGGTCATTCAATATGTAAACCGATACATCTAGTGACATGTTTCTAGGTCATTCATTTTTAGGCTTTTGCTTGGCTTGCGGGAAGGAATAGGATGCTCATGGTTGACAGCTTGCAAAAGAGATCGTTGGCAATCCCCAATTGTTGTCCAATGTGCATGGAGGACGTGGAGTCGGTGAATCACTTGTTCATCCACCGTGTTTGATCGGAAGGTGTGGGATGTGTTCCTTGCCTGTTTTAAGATCTCTTGGGGTGATGCCGAGGTCTATTGGTGAGCTGTTATCTGTGTGCCACGGGGGAGGGGATGAAGGTAGGGAAGTGCGAAGGCTAGTTTTGCTGGTTGTTATCTGGGTTTTGTGGGGGCGAAGAAACAATTGATCTTTCCGGTACAAGAGTAGGTCAGAAGAAGATGTTTTTAAGAAAGCAAAATTAGATGTATTTTCTTGGATCAATTGTTCTAATGCCTCTGACCAAGTGATTGGTCTTTGAGGATAGGGTTGTTGCTGTTTTTGGCCTTTTTTTTTCCCCAATAGAAGCTTCTTAAGGTATAGCTAGGTCTACCTCTTTGATCTTCAAGAGAATTTCCTTCTCTCTTGGAAATGGGCACATAATCAAATTCCAGCTCGATTTGTGGTGTGGAAACCAATCTTTGGCCGAATCATTTCCTGCTCTTTTCGATATCTCTTCCAATAAGGATGTTCTGGTCAAAGATTGTTTCATCTCTATGAGAAGGGGAGGTATATGGCTTCCCCCTTTCCGTAGGAACTTATTAGATTCCGAGATCAAGGACCTTACTCTTCTCCTTTCGTGGTTGCAGATCTTCTAGCCCTCTCCTAATATAGAAGACTCGATACGATGGAGATCTTCAACTTCTGGATCCTTCTCTGTTAGATCTTTCTACAAATTGCTTGTAGTGGTTTCTTTTGCTTCATCTCCTACCCTTACTGCCTCCCTCTGGAACTATGGAGTTACCCCTAAAGTGGCATCTTTTGGATGGTTGGTGGGAAGAAACATAGTCCTAATGATTGATTATCTTAAAAAATGACAAATGTGCATCCCCAATGTTTGTCTTTTGTTTTACCAACTTACCGGTCTAAAGAAACTGTGGATCACCTTTTCATCTGGTCATTTCTCTTCTGATATCTGGTGGAGCATTTTTAGACTTTCCGGGGTTGCTTGCGTTATGCCTTCCTCTATTGAGGATCTTCTTTGTAGTTGGCATGCAGAGCCAGGGGGAGCATTGGGAAAAAGAAAGTGGAGGATCATATTCCTGGCTGTTATTTGGGCAATTTGGTTGGAAAGAAACAACCGTTTCCGTTGCAGCGGCTGGTGTTTTCTCTTGGGTCCTTGTCCTGTTTCAGGACAGGGCTCCATAGTGTGTTTGGTGCTTCCCGGTTTCCTTCTGTCAGGGGATGGATTTTGTATATTTTTAGTGGGTTTTCAGGTTTTTCCTGTTTTGTTTTGGTTATGTTTTTCTCATATGTTTTCCCTTTTTTATTCTAGTTTATTCATGTTCCTCTCTCTTTCCCAAAATCAGAGAGAGAGAGAGAGCCCTTACCACGTAACGGATAGACCCATGATCCAGGTAACCTTGTTATCATGTTTCTTCGGTGTAGTTACTACACTTGCAGTGTTAATATCATGCAAATTTACCAGACACCAAGGAACACCCACCCCTTGATTTGAAACTCAGGTGGGTGGCCTTTGCAACCCTCATCTGGCCTGGATGGTCAGGTAAAAATCAGGCTGTTTTGAAACTCAGGTGGGTGGCCTTCCCTCTCAATTTGTTACCTATGGTGTGGTGCAACTGAGTTTTGGATTGGGCTGATATTTGGAACATGTAGATAACATGAGGTCATGCATGTGATGGACGTGTTGGATTTGCTCCATGCATCATGTGGGCCACACATCTGCCCTTTACCACCGCAAGCTTATAGTTGTAACAATACCACTGGAGTGCACCGCCTTACCAGTTACACATATTTCATATAAACTGATTGTATGTGTACAGGCTACTAGACATGCTGAGATGGAGGCGATAGATGTTCTCCTTGAGAAGTGGCAAAAGATGGGACTTTCACAGTTAGAAGCTGCAGAAAAATTTTCGCGATGTGATCTTTATGTTACATGCGAGCCATGTATAATGTGTGTGGCAGCCTTATCAATTCTCGGTTTGCTCATTCAACCCAATTTCATTAGGAAGCTAATGTACTTGTTAAGATTGGCATTCAAATTGTTTGTTTGGTTTCTCATCTTGCTAGGAATACAAGCAGTTTATTATGGCTGTGCTAATGAGAAGTTTGGAGGATGTGGGTCCGTCTTATCACTACATGGAAGCAGTCCTGAGCAGTTCTCTAGGTTTGTTCCCCGACTTTGGCAATGCATTCAACATGATATCTATTGGTATTGCCAACTGATCACCTACAGCTGGATGTATGCTAACTTAGCATGCTGGGTCCCTACTCGTTGCTCGGTGGCGGACACTGCATATTTCAACACTGAGGTCATGGGTTTGAGTACCCATGTGGTGTGTGTGGGTTTGAGTGTTAAAAAATGCTTAGCATGCAGCTCTGTGTTTCCTACTAACATGTGATATTTAGAACACCTAAGCTGTGCAGAAGTTGGGCCCCCGCTCATTAGATGGGCCATACTTTGAGTCAGACCATCAGCTGTCTATTTATTTCATTGGTATGGCCGTGGATTGGCCTAATTTTTTTTGCAGTTGATCATCGTGGTGTGGTGCACAGCTCATATGTCTTGAGAAGTGACACCATGGTGTGCTGTAAAGGCCGGTACATAAAGGTAATAGTGGCAACCGTTACATGTTATGAAGTCGTAACGGTCGTAACGACCGTTAAGGAAAAAATGACCTGTAACCGTCGTTAATGGCCCGTTACGCCCCCTATGAAGGCCTTAACAACCCCGTAATGGTCTGTTATGGGGCAAATACATGTTTTTAGATTTTTTTCCAATGTTACAGGGCAGATACAGGTTTTTTGGGAATTTTTCTTTTAATAAATAAAGAGACCATAGTGTCCATTACAGGGGCCATAACAACTGTTATGACCTGTATTGTAAAGGTGATGGTCGTGGTCGTTATGGCCACCGTTACTGTTATGGAATACCTTGAGTGACACATTGGCGGGAAAGATGGGTTTGGGTGCGTAGTTGGCATGCAGATGGCTATAGGTGATTAGTTCTCCTTTGTCCTTTTGCCTTATTTGAATGCTGCATGCGTATTTCTTTGAAGGATTTGTTTAGTTTTCTCTGAACTTACCCGAAATCTTGCTTGACCAGAATTTTCTCAACCCAAATGAAACTCGATTTCAAATTGGGTTGGATTTTTCCAACCCTAACCCAACCCAAGGACCCTGATCACCCGACTTACCCCAACCCAGACTTGGTTGGATAAGTTGGGTTGGGGTTGAACCCAAGTTGCAGCCCTATACAAAAATGGCTGTTGCCTGTTATTTTCTATGTGGTTGCATGATCCTTGCTTGAAAAAAATGGGATGCATTTGGATGCACTATTGAATTAATTGCAATTATTAGTCTAATAAAGCTAAAAATAGCCAAATTGTAATTTCATTTGTAAGCATTCACATTGCAGAACAAGGCTCCAATTGTGATTTTATCACTTTCAAGTTTCAAGTTGAACTTGAAAGGAACAATACTGCAATTTGAGTGCTGCTTCATCGAAACGAGTTCTAGTTGTCATTTCCTCGATTAGACTGAATACATGCAACTCAATTCGTCTGTCCATCCATGGCCTTATTTCTCTTATTTGAAATGGTCTCTCTTTGATAGTTGGGATGTGCATTGCTTTCATATTCAATTATTCATGCTTTTACAAAGCCTGCAACATCCTGTTTTGCTTGAGCTTTTGTCCAAACTTCCCTCTTCTAGTGACAGTGGCAAAGCATCTCAAGCAACGGGCTTCAGATGTACTGGTGGAATCATGTCATCAGAGGCAGTCTCTCTTTTCCGAAGTTTCTATGATCAGGGAAATCCCAACGGTATTTGCTTCTTACTCTCATATTAGATAGCTTGGCTCTTTTAGTTTTAAATGACCAAAAAAAGAAAAGAAAAAGAAGCTACAAGTCCAAATACTCAAAAACAGATTACTTATCCATGTCATGAAAAAGGGTACTGGTGACCAAGAACTGTTACGGTTAAGAGTGAGTTGGTGCAAGTTGAAGGCTCTAAAAGGGCAAGGGGATGGCCTAAAAGTATATGGGTGGAGGTAGTTAGAAAAGACTTGATAACCTATGGTCTAACTAAAGCCCTTGATAGAGTGGAATGGTGGAATAATATTCATCTAGCCAACTCCAATTAACTAAGGATAATGCTTAGATGATGATGATCAGTGTTGTGAAAAGTTAATCTTGCGACTTCTTTTATTATTGTGTGGACATGGAAGTCAGAACTGAAATGGATTGTAGAGAAGCCAAAAGAAGAATGGGGTGCACCAAAGGGTGGCAATGGGACGGCTTTGGGCCTGGGCCCTGCCTAAAACTTAAGACCCAAGGTCCAAGATTGTTCAAAGCCTGATGTGGACCGAGCACAGCATGCCCAAGCTTGAGCCTGAAAAACATTGGCCCAACCTGACTCAACCCGGCTTGGCTTGAAAATGGATAAAATCCCTATTTCCCACTTGAATTTTCCTAATCTATCTATTGATCAAGTGGTCCACAAATGGTCATGGATATAACATTTTACACAAATGAAACCAATGGGTTAGATGGGTTGTCGAACCAAGGATTAGAATGACTTATTTGTAGGATATAATAAATGTACATATAAGTGGGGCCAAAATGACTTGAGCCAGAGCCCGACTTGGTAAATTCCATGCATGCAAGGCCCAAGCCAGGCCCACAGGCCAAGCTAGTAGGTCCATGCCCAACCCATAGCTGGGTTAGGCGGGCTACCTGGCCCATTTCCATCCTTAGGGACAGCATGGCAATGTTCATGGGCAAAAAGCAATGCTACCATAGCCACATGTAAACATTATCTATTTAAGAATGTATAGTTGTATACTTATACTGCTTTTTTCTATGTATTTCAGCTCCAAAGCCTCATAGACCAGTTCGGATATCACAATCAATAAATGTAAGTCGTAGTCCCTATTATGTTTTTAGTTTCAAACATGTGATGAATCACAAGCTTGAGTTTTAGTTCAACTGATTCAATCTTATCCATTGTTTTTTGACTCGGCGACTTGGGCCGAATCATTCCCTCCTGAGTCGGCTGAATCAGGGGGTGACTCGAATGAGCCAGGTCGAGTCATTCTCGATGCTAACCCATGGTGCTGAACCGGATTGGACTTGCCCGAAGCCGAGCTGACTTGGAAAAGTCGCATCCCACTTGACCATCCACGGGCTTCTCATTCCATATGCATGCATGCATATAACCTATGCACAAGGATTTTGTTAACATGCTACCGCATCATCTGTGTCCCTTCATCAGAATTGGCTATCTCAATCTAGGTCTTGGGACAATTCACTGGAAATTGTATATTGGGTCGAATGTTACCATCTTAATAAATACATCAAGTCCAATTCTGATGAGTTAATTTGAGTTAATTATATATATATATATATATATATATATATATATATATATATATATATATATATATATATATATATATATATATAGGAAAAGGTACAATGCGTTTGCTGATGGTAAGCTCCCGTGAGGTCGAGCTGTGTGGGCCCCACTGTGATGTATTTCGATCATCAATACCGTGCATTTGATGGGTACCCTTTAAATTATGGGATATCCCAAAACTCAGCCGTATAAGGAACTCAGGTGGGCCATACCATAAAAAATTATGTGAAGACACTGTTAAAACATATAAAAGCACTTGGTGGGGCCCACCTGAGTTTTTTGTGCGCCTGAAACTTGGTCTGAACCCTCATTCAAGTGGGACACACATAATGGATGGGCTGGATTTGCAAAATACATCTCGGTGGGCCCTCAAAAATGGTTATGAATGTTTAAATGGTGCACGGCCCCTCCCCACTTATGTATGTGGTGTGGCCCACACAAGTCACGGATTGACTTGACTTTGAGACCTAGGCCCACGATGGAATGGTGCATCTGACTGATGGGGTAGATGTTCGAAACGCATCACGGTGGGGCCCACACAGCTCGACCTCATGGGGCGTTAAAATTAGCTCGAGCGCATTGTACCTTTTCCCATATATATATATATATAGATATATATATATATATATATATATATATATATATATAGGGCTTAAAAATCAAGTCAATCCGTGACTTGTGTGGGCCACACCACATACAAAAGTTGATAGGGGTTACCCTCCATTAAAACATTCATAATCATTTGTTGGGCCCACCGAGATGTGGTTCACAAATCCAGCCCATTCATTATGTGTGTCCCACGTGGATGAGGGGTCAGACCAAGTTTCAGACGCATCCAAATTTCAAGTGGGCCCCACCAAGTGCTTTTATATGTTTTAGGCATGTATTCACATGATTTTAGATGGTATGGCCCACCTGAGTTTCGTATATGACTGATTTTTGGGATATCCCATAATTTAAATGGGACCCATCAAATGCATGGTGTTGATGTTCGACACCCATCATGGTGGGGCCCACACAGCTCAACCTCATGGGAAGTTCCCATGAGCTCGACCACATAGAATCTTTTCCTATATATATATATATATATGTGGGAAAAGGTAGAATGCGCTCGAGCTCATTTTAACGCCCCATGAGGTCGAGCTATGTGGGCCCCACCGTGATGCGTTTCGAACATCTACCCCATCAGTCAGATGCACCATTCTATCGTGGGCCTAGGTCTCAAAAATCAAGTCAATCTGTGACTTGTGTGAGCCACACCACATATAGAAGTGGGGAGGGGCCGTGCACCATTAAAACATTCATAACCATTTTTGAGGGCCCACCGAGATGTATTTTGCAAATCCAGCCCATCCATTATGTGTGTCCCACTTGAATGAGGGTTGACCAAGTTTCGAGCGCATGCAAAACTTAGGTGGGCCCCACCAAGTGCTTTTATATTTTTTAACGGTGTCTTCACATAATTTTAGATGGAATGGCCCACCTGAGTTCCGTATATGGCTGATTTTTAGGATATCCCATAATTTAAAGGGTACCCATCAAATGCATGGTGTTGATGGTCGAAACACATCATGGTGGGGCCCACACAGCTCGACCTCACGAGAGCTTATCGTCAGCTCGAGCGCATTGTACCTTTTCCCTATATATATATATATATATATATATATATATATATATATATATATTAGGGAGCAAGCAATTTGCATGTTTTTCTAAGGCCAAATATTTACAAACCAACCTGAGTATCCTGTCTAACAAGGTTGGACCAGAACCAGGGCTTTCTTTGATTGGGTTTGGTTCAAAATGATCAAGAACGTAAAAAGCCATCCAATGGAGGATTATGCTGGTGAGAATTTTAAAACACCCATATAAATCACCGGTACAACGGGTTTGGAAGTGCTATTTGGCAAACATGATTAGATTATTCACCACATGGTGGTGATGCTGGTATGGTTCAAACTAAGTTGTAATCGGCAGTTGATCTGGTTCGGATCTATCTATAGAGAATGCTAGTGTATTGTATTGTGGGCTCTTTTTGTGTAAGTGCATGTGCACACTTCCCTATTCTCCTGTAGTGTATTATATGCTTTATCATAATAAAATAGTATATGCAAAGCAAGCCCAACACAACAACTCTCCCAAACTCTTCTTCTTCTTCTCTCTCAATATTCTCATCCCTTCTTCACATTATCCTCACCAAATCCTTCTCTACTTGGTATCAGAGCAAAGATCCAGGCATTCCGCATCCAACAGGTTGAGAGGCGACACGTCACCCTATTTAAGCAGACGTCGGCCGTCTGGTGACGTCCGGCGTTGTCTGGACGTATGGCCTCCGTTTGAGTCCAAAGTTTGGGGTTTGATAGATCGTGATTTTAGAAGATTTGTCATGATTTTCCGAATTTATTAGACCTCTTTTCATGGTTTTTTGGGGAAATAGAGAAATTCGAAAATCGGTTCAGATTTCGTTTTCTTCGATCTACGTCAAATCGGTAAGCTTTTCTTTGGTTTCTTTGCTTGAGATGGTGAAATCTTCCTCCTAAGCTATTTATGGTGGATTTTTACTCAAGATCAATGTTTGAGAGGTTTTAAACCTCAAATGGGCATCTTGGTGGGCGTTTTTCACTCAGACATGGCCTCTTTTGTTGCGTTTCTTGGTTTTTTGATGATTGATGTTTGTTTGAAGTTTGTCTCTTGTTATCCTGAAGGATTGAGGGAGATAGAGTTGTTTGAATCGGTCCTTCTTGGCATAGGGGTCTCTTGGCATAGTTTTCTTTCTCTTGGACTCTATTATGGTGACAAATCTTGCCATAGGGTCTTTTGAACCCAACCCCTTGTTGATTACCTCCATTAGGTTGAATGGTGACAACTATCTTCAATGGGCACAATCTGTAAAAGTATTTTTAGGAGCCCGTGACAAGTTGTCGTATATTTTGGATGATCCTCAAGCTCTACTGGATGTTACTTACAAGTCTTGGACAAAGGAGAATTATCAAGTTATTGCATGGTTGTTGAATAGCATGGATTCCTCGATTAGCCACTCAGTGATGTTTTTATCCTCGGCTAAAGGCATTTGGGATTCGCTCCATGATATGTTCTCGGAATCTCAAAATTTTTCATGGGTATTCCAGCTTATTCAAGAAATGGTGGTTTCAACAAAACTCCAGATCCTTAAAAGACTACTACTCGACGCTTCGGGGTATGTAGGATGAGTTGGATATGTATCAGCCTCTTCTTTCCAAATGTAAAGAGGATCATGACATTGCTCATAAGCAACAGGATGATACTCGTATCATGCAGTTCCTCGCTGGGTTGAGTTCTGATTATCTGCACGTTCGCGATCAGGTTGTTATGCAGGATCCTCTTCCCCCATTGACGACAGTTTATGCCATGTGTCAGCGTGCTATGGCCTCTACTCTTCCTTCTCATTCATTTGTGCCACCCGAGCGTTCGGCACATCTTGCTGGCGATCAGTCCTCCCTTTGTCTACGGGTACGATCCTTGAGCTCAGGGCGCACTCCTGGTTTTGCTGGTCGTGGTAGAGGCCGTGAGGGAGATCGGGGTTGTGGCGCCCATAGTCTTCGTGGTCGTGGCGGACATGGACATGGACGTGATGGTTCCCGCGTTTGTTCACATTGCGGTGGAACTAATCACACTGTTGATTATTGTTGGCAGCTACATGGTCGTCCTACGTATATCTGCTGCTTCCACCGTTACTTCCGAGATGGGGTCTTCCATCCCGACACCGAGTGGTGGGAGTCTCTTATCATTTCTCGGCGGCATATGATGCCCTTATGCGGCTTCACATTCGAGATCTTCCCGAGCCTTCTATCGAGTACCGCCCTTCTTGCGTCATTCTCTCCTACCTCTGGGTCATGATGGAGCTTCCTCCCATATGCCCCTGTAAGTTGCAATCATTTTCTTCTTATTCTCCTTCATCTACCACTCAGTATGTCACAGTCGCAGATGGAACCCAATCTCCCATCTCTGGGATTGGTTGAGATTGGTTCCATCCCTCTCTCTTCTTCCTTGTCTTTGTCCTCCGTATTACATGTGCCTTGTTTTCCATTAAACTTATTGTCTGTTAGCTCTCTTACTAAATCACTTAATTGTTCCATCACCTTCTTTCCTTCTTATTGTTTGTTTCAGGACCTACAGACGAAGAGAGTGATTGGTGGGGGCATGAGCGAGGAGCGTTTATCTTCTCGATGATACACACATGTGCCGCTTCTAGTACCCTTTCTCTAGATCGAGAGTCCATGACTCGGTGGTATTACAGGCCACCCATCCATTGCTAGATTGAGACTTTTGTTTCCTCCTTATCTGTCACTAAACTATTATGTTGTGATATTTGTGAATTGTCTAAACATCATCGTGTACTACGTTTCCTCAGCTCTTACGGGAGGAAATCTCAACCTTTTCTTTTGGTTTACTCGGATGTTTGGGGACCGACTCGGTTATCTCGACTTTTGGATTTAAATATTTTGTTACCTTTATTGATGATTATTCGCATGACTTGGATTTATCTTTTGAAATCTAAAGTGAGGTGTTTGATGCGTTTAAAGTGTTTTATCATGAAGTGCGCACTCAATTTCATTGTTCCATCAAATCCCTCCCGATAATGGGGAGAATACATGTATGCCTTTTTGTCCTTCTTGCGAGGAACGTGGTATTTTGTTTAGGGCCATGTGCTCGCACTCCACAACAAAATGGTATTGCAGAACGAAAGAATCGTCATCTTCTTGACGTTGCTCGCACTCTTACTGCTTGGTATGCATCTACCCAAACATTTTTTTTTAGTTTTCTTATTAATCGGTATTCTATCTTACAAATCTTCATTTACTATATTGTATCCTCATGATAATCCATTTCTCTACCACCTAAAGTTTTTGGTTGTACATGCTTTGTTCAAATTTTGGATGGGAGTAATGATAAACTTAGTCCATGGGCGATTAAATGTGTTTTTATAAGGTATACTGAGTCGAAAGGTATAAATGTTGACCCATTGACTCAAGAAATATGTTTCTGGCGATGTCACTTTCTTTGAAGATCTTTCTTTTTTCTCCTCTCACTGGTCGTTCACTTTCGATCCTCTTCATGAGTCGGGGAGTATGACTCTTATCCTCTTTCTACTAGTGATCATGGGAAAACTCCTCTCCCTCTATTGCTTGTTGGTGATATGGGTGAGCCTAAGCTCTCTGGGTGTATCATCGTCGAGATAAATCTTCACAGCTACCATCTACCCTTCCGCTCACTTTGGATGTTGGTTGTGATTCTCCTAAAGTCTAGACCTTCCCATTGCCTTGCGCAAAGGGTCACGATCTTGTACTCAACACTCCATTAGTAATTTCGTTTCATATGATCATCTTTCACAGTCTTTTCAGTCGTTTGCAGCTTCCCTTTCATCACAGACTATTCCTAGATCTCTCTCACATGCTCTTCAGAGTCTTGATTGGACAAAGGCGATGATGGAAGAAATGTCTGCTCTTGAGAATCATGCTTGGGATCTTGTGCCACTGTAGGCCATCTTTGCCATCAATGGGTTTATACAATCAAGTTTCTTGGATGGCTCAATTGATCGCTATAAAGCCCGTCTTGTTGCTAAAGGTTACACACAGACTCATGGTGTGGATTACTTGAGACATCTCTCTCCGGTGGCTAAGCTTAACTCCATTCGCGTTGTGCTCTCCTTGGCGTTAATTTATCATGGCCCTTGTTTGACTTGATGTTAAGAATGCATTTCTCCATGGGGACCTTGCAGAGGAAGTTTACATGCATCAACCTCCTGGCTTTGTTGCTTCTCACAACCCTGCACTTGTATGTCGGTTGAAGAAGGCTCTTTATGGACTCAAACAATCTCCACGTGCATGGTTCGAAAAATTTAGTCAGGCTCTCTTGAAGTTTGGCTTTGTTCGTAGTCATGCCAATCATTCTCTCTTTATATGTCGATCGATCGACGGGCATCATGGTTCTCATTGTCTATGTGGATGATATTGTTTTGTACGGTAGTGATTCTCTTTGGAATGAGAGAGATCAAAGAATTTTTGAAGACCAGGATCTTGGTCATCTTCGCTACTTCCTCGGAATTGAAGTTGCTCGCTCATCATCCAAGTTGGTCTTGTCGAACGGAAATATGCACTTGATGCTGCTCATGGAGACCGGCAAGGGTGCTTTGCTACCACTCCCATGGATACTTTCTGAAGCTTCGATCAAATGATGGTTCTCTTCTTCGATCCCGAGATGTATCGACGACTTGTAGGCCGACTTATTTACGACTATTTGATCTCTCTTTTGGGTGGGGTTGTTAGCCAATTCATGCAATCCCGACTTCTCATCTCACTTTGTCTACCGCATACGGTATTTAAAAGCCCCGGGTCTTGGCCTCCGCTTTGAGTTGCATGGTTATCTTCATCTTTCTCGATTATTCCGATGTTGATTGTGCAGCAGGTAGTATTTTTGATCGCCGCTCTACATCCGGCTTACTGCCTTCCTAGGTGGTAATCTTATAAATCACCGGAATATCGTGCTATGGCTCATGCGACGTGTGAACTCGTGTGGCCGCAATCTTCTTGAAGAACTTGGCTATCCTCCTTCGGATCCTATTCCTCTTCATGTAACAATCAGCGGATTACTTGATTTTCCACGGCGAACCAAGCATATTGAAGTGGTGTCACTTTATTCGGGAGAAAATCACTTCTAAGGAAATTGTCACTCCTTTTGTTCGATGGGATCAACTGCTGATGTTCTTACAAAATCCTTGAGTCGAGATGCTCTTCATCGTGTTCGTGACAAGTTGGGCACGATCAACATCTATGCTCCAACTTGAGGGGGAGTATAGAGAATGCTAGTGTATTGTATTGTGGGCTTTTTTTGTGTAAGTGCATGTGCACACTTCCCTATTCTCCTGTAGTGTATTATATGCTTTATCATAATAAAATAGTATGTGTTAGGGCAAGCAAGCCCAACACAACAACTCTCCCAAACTCTTCTTCTTCTTCTTCTTCTCTCTCAATATTCTGCTCAACTTCTTCAACGGGATGCTCCAAGTTATTAATCCAATCCTTGATGTTTGTGAACATCTAAGGGTGGAATGTCTAGAGGTTTCTACTTTTGGTGGTGGTCAGGATGTGCTCTGCCCAAATTACAGGATAACTTGCCAACTTGAACAGAAAAAGCAGGCAAACAAGAACCTGCCTAGGGTGGATTCCATTTTCCTAGCTGCCACAAACATGCGAAGGATTGGTTCCTCCGTCTGGATTTGCGAAGACATCCAAACAGGGGCCCGGAGAACTCAAGCCGCTCCACAAACTTCCAGATGGAATGTGGGGTCCACTGTGTTGTCTATATGCAATCCAACCCAGTCATCAGGCGCACCCCACAAGGATGAATGGTCACACGCCAAAACTCAGGCAGGCTACATCATACAAATATATAGGTTTTAGTGGTGATTGTACATTGCACCATGTGGTGTCCCCACCTGAGTTATTTATTTATTTATTTTTATCAGGATTAGTCTTGGGATGTACACTGAACATGAGAAGGCTCTCCAGATATGTACGTGATCTTCCCTTACAACTGTCTTTTACTTGTTTATAGCTGAATCCATATCCAATAATAATTAACTATTACCATAGTATTAAAACCCACTGGAAACTCAAAACTTGGAAGAGTCAACTCGACTCGACCAGATTTCCAATCAAATCTCATAGAAACTCGCTGCCCAGCATGACTCGGTACGATTCGCTTGACCTAGTCACTAGCCAGCTGTTGGGAGAAAGATCCCTTCTTGACCACTTGCACAACAATATCAGAATAAAAAAGAAAGTAGGAAAAAAGAGGCAAACGACATCACACAGATTTATATGGTTCTCTTTCGTAGGTCCATGGATTCATGCCAATCCACTATGCTCAAAGGCATAAAACGAAGAAGCAGCTCTCTCTCTCTCTCTCTACATAATATATATTACCTCAAATGAGTTAGGGTTTACATAAAAATTCATGTGAAATTATGAAATTGCCCTCTGGATCGGGGGCATGCCCCTGGACCCCCAAGCAAAGGGGGCACTGCACGAGCTCAGAGTGGAGTTCGACCCGTCAAAGTATTGGCTGGATGAACAATACACCTCTAATTATCAGGCTCCATAGATCCTAACACCATTTTTTTTTTCTCTGGGTTTCAAAAGCATAATGCATACCATAAGAATCAAACTAGTGACCTCCACCATGAAAGCACAAAACATGCTACCAGGGCATGGTGTTGCTTTGTCCTGTTTTGGGTTTTTTTTTTTTTACTTATTTCATTGAAACAATTTTAAATGCACTAAATATTATAAAATTTTAATTATTAAAATATCAATTCCACTCGATTAAAGACTCGATCAAGTCTTAAATTGGATCCAACCCAGCTAGATATTGAGTCAAGTTGAATTTTTGAATTTTGCCTATTACATTTGTTGGCTGATCTTTCTTTGACATTCAAGGATGTTGGCTTTCTTAACCTGATCTGATCATGCATGTATCTATTGTTTATGTAGGAGAGCTGAAAGAACAAATCTGCTCATGCCAAATTTTGAGTTCGGTCATGGAATACAATCCACAAGCTTGTCTATCAGCCCATATGATCATCTTTCTAAGAGCCTATGAGTTTCTTTCATCATTCAAAGGTAATGAATGTCATACTAAGGTGACATAACAAAAGATTCATGTTTTAGAACTTACCTATTTTGCTGAAATCTATGTTTTGGGTTCTTTAAAGGGGCTATCAAAAAGTTCCCTAGAAGTGGGAAAACTACTTGTGCTGAGTGCTATCATGACTCAGCACGAGTAATAGTCCGTCATGGTTCACTATCACGGATGTGTCTGTCATGTGTGGAATGCATGTTCCGTTGGTGGAAGCCATTGATTTGTGAGCCACCATGCCGATGACGATGACGCACTATCACAACAATCAGATGATCTTAGACACTTGAATTTTGACTTGGGAAATGATGGTTTAAAAAGGATGAGAGAGCTGGATCATGCCACTTGATAGATCAACTGTCTAGATCACCACCCACTTGATAGATTTCCAAATAAGGAATGGACCATGCTCAAAAGACCCAATAGGGGAAGGATCCAATTGCTTCCATCAGTGGCCTTAAAATAGAAAGTTAATTTAAAAATAACACAAATAGTCCACACCCAATGTAGATGGGTAGGATCTTCTAATTATGGACATTTTTCATGGCCATCCATGTTAGACTCCATCAGATTAACAGTGGGTCCTGCTTGGAAGAATTTTAAAATTAGGCAATTGTACTTACCATTCAAGGTGGAAATCTCTGGCCTTTTGTGCTTCTGCAATGGCATTAGTGCTGACCATGAGAGGCTTATACTGAACAAAATCCAACAGAATTCCAATCCTCCCTTTGTAGCATTCCTGAAATATCATCTCTAGAAAAACTAAATTTATCAAAGGAACAGCCAATCTCCAAAAGATAGAGACCAGAAATACAAAATGTTTGAGAGATCTAGGCCGTTCATCAGGCACCAACAGTACTTTATCCGTTCATTGCACTTGCACCTGAACTTTTAGCACCGGGCATCTAAACAGTGGGGCCTACCTTACACAACTCATGTTAACAGTGGCATGAGGGAGTTAGGATGAGAAACATAACTCTTTTGTTGAGCCAGACTCAAGAGCCTGGGGTAAATTTGCATTTATGGTAATGCCTGCAATCCCCATCATTTCAGAATATAAAGATTGACACTAACATGGACCATGTGCTTGACATACACACATCATAGGAGCCCATGTTTTAAGGTCCCTTGAAGATTAGTGGGCCCCACCAATTATGTGGGGGTACAAATAGTCACTAACATGGACAACGTGGCTGATATACATATAAAGTAGGGCTCCCATGGTTTTAAGGTCCCTCAGAAAATTAGTGGGTCCCACTAGGCACAAAAGTATCATGGGGCGTAACGTAGAGGGAAACTATCATGTATCGTATCTGTATCGATGCAACTGAATTACTGGGTGTATGTAACTTTTTTTTAAAATAAAATAAAAAAGTACTGTAAAAATATTGTACATCTTATCTTTCCAATTAAAAAATGATCATTATCTAAGCTTTATCTCAACTAATTGGAGTTAGCTACATCAATCTGTTTTGCTGTTTCATTCTATCAAAGGCCATAACTTCAGTTAGACCCTCAACCTTTGGTTATCAATTCTTTTCTTTCTACTTCCCCCTGTGGCTTTTTGAGCCTTTTCCTTGTCCTTTTGGAGCCTTTTATATATGTGTATGTAAGGGCTCAAGTCAAACTAGATGGACCATAGTTTAGGGTCTCAAGTCTAATCCTCCTAATAGGTTTGATAGAAAACTATGTATAGGAAGTGATAAATAGGAAAATACATGTGTGGTCCACTTGATGAGTGGTGGTTTAATCTATTAAACTGAGTTGGAGAGGCTGTGTGAGGGAAATACATGTGTGGTCCACTTGTTGAGTGGTGGTTTAATCTATTAAACTGAGTTGGAGAGGCTGTGTGAGGGAAATACATGTGTGGTCCACTTGTTGAGTGGTGGTTTAATCTATTAAACTGAGTTGGAGAGGCTGTGTGAGGGAGGGAGGGAGGGAGGGAACAAGAAATAATTACCGGAACACAAATGTAAATGACAAGGGACCTTTAAAATAAAGATTGTTATGTGGGACTAAAGTGAGGTATTACTAATTCATCCTTGAGAACAAGGTATATAGTTAGAACTATCTAACTATACTCCTTTTCCAATGCTTCTTCATGCATTAGTGGTTTTGTAGGTTTTTCTAATGAAACCTCATAAATTGGAGGGTCAGAAATAGAGTAAGTGAGGATGTTACATAGTTTAGCGAATCTTGGTTTGAAATTCTCAAAGCCCACAAACCGTTGTTGCAGATGAATCAGTTGCGGTACATAGAATACCCAATGTATCTGCAATATATTAGTTGCAGTAAACATCTTAGTATTTAAAGCCACGTTCAATCTTCTTCTTCTTCTTATTTATTTATTTTTAAGTTTCTCTCTCTCTCTCTCTCTCTCTCTCTCTCTCTCTCTCTCAAATGTAACAATAGATTTCAACATGACATACAACCCAATCAATGCTACGGCGATCATTGCAAAAAGTCGTTGAGGTAGCGTCAAGAATAGAAGCTCATACTAGGCTTACAGAAGGGCAATGGCTAAGAAGATGGTTAACCGACTTATAAGAGGTAGCGTCAAGAATAGAAGCTCATACTAGGCTTACAGAAGGGCAATGGCTAAGAAGATGGTTAACCGACTTATAAGCATTGGACATGCATGCACATAAGGCAAATAGTTGGAGTGAATATAGAGTGCTTACGGAGATTGTCGATCATCAGAATTCTGTTTCTTCTCAAAGGTGGGTCCCTCCTGGTGCCACACGTGAGTTATCTATCCTATATTCTACCCACCCTTCTGAAGCATGACTTAGAAGGATCCAACTGAAGAGCAACTTGAGTCATCTATCCCATCTTCTCCCCACCCTTCTGAAGCATGAAATAGAACTACCTAATTGAAGAGCTACTCGACTTGTCTCAAGTCCAAATCAATCTGTCACTTTCGCCAAAGGAAGGTCTACAAGCATGCAACTGCTCTATGAGAGCTGCATACCCGTCCACCTCCTCATCCTAAAGGAAACATCGACAAGGCAGAGTCCACACTGCTTACTCAACGTAGATCTCATAACATCCCTCGATCAGAATGCTTTGGTCCTGGGCCAAACTAGCAATAGTTGGGAAAGTAAGAGCAAATCCTCCCTCCATTACCAAATGAGAAAGCCACATTTTCCTTGAATGCTATAATGACTTTCCAAGCTGCTGATGCTCTGTAGTTGCGTGACTACTCCGTAAACCACCCTCCTCCTAAGCATCCATATTTAGAAGCGATTAATCTCTCTCCAAAGAGATCCCTTTTCTGCCCCAAACCATGTTCAATCATAAACCCAAATCAGTCAAAATTTTAGACTGGGATAATGGATGTAACTGCAATGGTGGACTTTTGAAGTGTTCATGTTAGCTCTAGTACTCTTCCTGCAGATATCACAGACCATTTCTCAAAAGAAATTCTAGAAGTAGTTGGATGTTTAACCTTTTTTTATCTACTCTAAAAAATAAATAAATAGCACTGTGGACTTAGTTCTTCCTTAGCATATATACTGAGCAAGTAGCCCTCAAATCACAACTGAGTCCCTCTAATGGGGGCATCCTCTGATGTATGGTCAGATGGAACTTCCATAAATGGGACATGATTCAAAAGTCAGTCCTAAACATTAAATTTTTTTCATTGAATGTGAAAATCAGGCTCGAGCCCATTCAAGTGGGGTAGGCTAGGCTCAAAACCAAATGGCCAGCCATGCCCATTGTTGGCTTTTCAGTGGACTCATATTCAAAAGTAATGCTATTTTTATTTATACGTAGGGAAGAAAGATAAGGTTATACCCAAGTCATTGTTTTTATAATTCCTGAGATATGCACATATTTTTCTTCCCATTTAAGTGGGCCATGCTTTTAATTTTCACCTGGCATACATTATAGTGTTCCTAGTGGGCATCGGGACCCATATTCAATGATTTGATTCATGTTTTTGTTTGAAACCATCATACATGATCTTTTAAACAAAAAATAGGTCCAATCAACCATTTGATTAATGAATATTTGTTAAGACCCATCATGGATTTCTTATGATTGTTAAGGATCATTTCTGTCAGGCAATCCAAACCATGCCATCATGCCAAACTAAGGATGGACTGAATTACATCTGCTAATATAAATATTAGAGCAATTAGAGTGTAGAAACTCCCAAATATGAAAGGCATAAAAACCCAATATGTATACGTATGAATATAATAAATGTGCATAAGCATTTTAATAATGAACGCAAGAGGAAATCATAATAACTTCTAATCATCTTGTGAGAAAATTTCAAGACACCATCTAATTAACTATTAAATGTATTGAAGGAAAGTCGAATTTCCACCCTAAACACAACCCTTTCTTCTAATTTTTGGTGATACACTGGTATAATGTATGCCAAAGTTTGTAAAAAAAGTGGTGCATGCATAAAAAGAGAGGCCATGATCGTGCTTCTTATGCTTAATTCTTATGATTCCTGTAGAGGAACTGTCGGAACCAATGCGCCGACATCTTCGGAATCCACTTCAACTTGTCATTATAATCGATGTAGTGCTGTCCAAACCTTGACATGTAGCTAGATCACCACTCAAAGTTATCAACCAATGACCATGCAAAATAACCAATTAGATTTGCTCCATCATCCATCGCCTTCTTCGGATTGAGTTGTAGTCTCTATAGTAACCGATTCGAGTCTAATCATGCACACTATTCGATAGTGTGAGGTTGGCTGTATCATCCATTCCTGGTAAACAATTAAAAAAAAAATTAGGTGCTTGGATAAAAGCTAGTTGCCGAGTCCAGTTACATCAACTTGGCCAATCTACTTGATGGTGTTAATCTTACATTTTTAGATACTATCATGACCGGGTTATTGTATGTTTCCTTTACATAGGTTATAGCACTGTACATACCCCAAAGAACAATGTAGAGCCAGTATGAGTGTGCCTGAATTAGTTCATTCTTCCGTCAAGACAACTAAAAGAATAAGAACTTAGAGAGATCCAGTCACCAGAGCACATGTGCATGTGTATTTTTGTAATATACTGTGGGATGATGAAAATTTTCCCACCTAGATGAATTGGTTCTCTCATGATTAAAAACTATAAATTAAAATAAAATCACAACATTGCACTAGGATTTTAACCAAACCACCTTAGAGAGCATTTAAATGCCCAATTGAAATGAATTGTAATAACTCAAATGAGGAAGAAGTTGCATTTTGAAGGAGTTACACAGAAATTCTGATTGAGCATCCAAACACATGCAACAACACCTCATACTAGCATTTTGAAGGAGTTGCATTTTTTATTTTATTTTTTGTTTTGTTTTACTTTCGGTCCAATTGGTACACCATTACGATCATCTACCATTAAAAAAAAGGTAAGACAACTATATACATAGCTTAAAATGTCCAAAATTTTTTTGCAAAGTTGATGAAAGAGAGTTACATGCCCATCTGACATTCTGATCCCTAATATAATCCGTATATGCTGGTTTCCCAAAATGGGGATCATATATATAGTATGAGGTATACTGGTTAATGCCGACATAATCGATGTATCCTTTCACGTTCTTCACCTGACTACCTGTGAATTTTGGAAGTTTCTCTTTTACGATTTAGCGTTTGTTATGTGGATATGTACTTATAGACTATAGGATGCAAAAACCTGTGATTTTACATCAATGGCCCACAATGAAAGATCATAAAAAGGAACTTTTCTTCTTCTTCTTCTTCTTCTTCTTCTTCTTCTTTCAAAAAGCATTTTTAGATTAGCAAGGAAGGATTAACTTTATGGGACCAACTACAAATTCCATACCATTAACAGGATGTGTGCCATTACAGATGGATCTTGTCAATGATGAGTGAATCCTAACTCTTGTATCAGTGGCCTGAAAATATGAAGTTCAGCAAAAAGGACAGAAATGATCCTTAACCAATGTTAAATGGCCAAAAGACACTTCTTCATAGCCATTGATGTTGGGCCCATAAGATTAGTAGTTGGATCATGGCTCCCACTTGATACATTTTCAACCTTTGGTCATAGGCCCAATGATAAAAGGTTGATAAAAAGAATATAAATGGTCCACATCCAATGTAAAGGGGTAGGATCTCCCAATTTTGGTCATTTTTTCATATCCATCCATATTGGGAACCATTAAATTAGTACCGGGTAGATTATAAGACTAGGAAAACAATACTAATCAAGGTGGAAATCTCTTGCCCTATGGGCCGCACCAATGTCATTAGTGCTATTTGTGAGAGGCTTATACCAAGCAAAATCCAATAAAATTCCAATATTTCCATTCTTACATTCTTGAAATATCAACACCATAAAAACCATAACTATGAAACAATCAACTAATCAAAAGAAAACGGTAGGAAATGGGAAACATCTCATAAATCTACTCCTAATCATCAGGTAGCGTACACTGAATGTAGATCACCAACATTTTTTTTTTATCCGATCATTGCTTTTGTAAACCTGATTTTTAATAAAGTGTATCGAGAGACCCACCCGATTACATGAATATATGATGATATAAGATATACATTGGACTAACATTTACCTGATACTTATCAGGGGCAAAGCTCCCATCATCGTAGCCTTGGTTTGTGACGACATGTGGCTTATTGAACGTAAACTAGTTCTTCACTATCGCCAAACATCTTGAAGCAGAAATCTGCATAATCTGCAAAATCTTCACTATTTCACCATATGAACATTGATCAATTCACCAGTTTCGTAGACCCCATCATGGAATGCTCCATGCCACAATCATATGATCTTATTCATTCACCCACCTTAAGTTTCAAAATTTAACAATCCTAAAATTTAGTTTTGTCTTTGAGTCAACATAACCCAATTGAATATTTTGTTGTATCATGTTTTGGGTTTTTATATTTAAAATGGGCTACATTTTTTGGAATTTCCCAATTTACCATGGAGCCCACCATTTGAATAGTGATCGATATTTTTCTTTTAGGCCATAGAAAATCTCAATCCAGTGTTGTATGTTTTCCTGCTCTATTAAGATCGGCATGAGAGTGTTAGGATGAGGAACTTACATAGATAACTTGCCTACAAAGCCAGGCTTTATATTTCTCCTCCGGGTGTAAGGGACATCATAACATTGCCATCATTTTCAAAATAAAAGAATGTGACATGCACCATTCCATTAACATACCCATCAAATTCATATTTTTAGCATCATTTTCACCTTAAGCACTCGAAACTACCTCGCAAGAGAAACATGCATAAATATATATATATATATATATATATATATATATATATATATATATATATATATATATATAATATATATATATATATATATATATATTAAGCATTATCATGTTCATAAAACCATGATATAAACAAGGGGAAATATGCAATATTTGGCACTCAACACACCCCCCAACGAGCATTTTGCTAGTCCTTAACAAACGGGGGCATCCTCTGACGTTCCGTCGGATGGAACTTCCATGAGTGGGCTATGATTCAAATGTCAATCCTGGCCATTGAATTAATTCATTGAATATGAACTTAGAACAAATTGTGACATTCATTTCAAAGTGACTTAAAAGTTGGGTAATAGTTAAATGATTCGATGACTCAGTTCTCGACTTGTTCTGTCCCGAGTTGAATGACTCATTGAGTCAAGGATGAAGAGGGGTGGTGTCAAACTAGATTAAGTCGCACCGAGTGCTACTCAGTCTTAAATACATGTTTATGGGTGCTGGAAATCAGGCTTGAGTCCATTCAAGTAGGGTAGGCTATGCTCAATACCAAATGGCTAGCCATATCCATTGCTGGCTCTATAGTGGACCCATATTCAAAAGTAACACTACTTTTATTTATAATTAAGGGAAGAAAAATGAGGTTATCATTGTTTTTATAACACCCAATGTACGCTCCTATTTTTCCTTCCATTTAAGTAGGGTGTGGTTTTAATTTTCACCCGGGCATTGGGATACTAAGACAAGTCCAATACGTTGATCTTGGTTTTTATTTTTTTTTCAAGATCATTTCATTGATGAGGCAAAATATACAATGAGGATGTTCGGGCGGGGACCAGGGAGGGACAAAGAGGCTGGCTCGCCTATCATATCCTGTACAGATGAGACCTTTTGAACTTCTTGATAGAGCCCGACCCGATTTTGTCCAGAAGATTTCTACCTCTAATTGGAGTGAGGAGATTAGAGGCTATAAAACCGGCTCTCTTGGGACAAACTACTATGTTTAGCCCGAATTGGACACACATTTCCACTCCATCGTGTAGGGCCCAAAGTTCCGCCCTTTTGTTAGAGGCCTCGCCATACCCATTGGAAATGGCAAACATCATAAGGCCGTTATTATCTCTGCAGATTCCACCACCCCCAGTTGGCCCTGGATTTCCGATGGCAGAGCTATCGATATTTAGTTTGCACCAGCCGACAGGGGGTTTTGACCACTTCACAACCTCGAAACGAGTGGCCGGGTGGGGAAGGGGTACCGTGGCAGGGAGGAGGGATCAACGGTATGGGGAGGGGTGGTAGGATGAGGCCTAGGCAACAAGGAGAGGGTGTCTAACCACTAGTGAACTCTCATCGATATATTCTGGTCGTCAAATCCAGCCCCATTTCTAGCTTTCCATATTTCCCAGAGAAGGAAGGCCGGCGCGAGATGAAGGGGGGTGGCTGAGCATTTGCGGACCACCACCATTGGAGACGGTCTTAAATGGAGGAGTGGATAGATATGGTGACGTCGAGCAGGCTAGCTAAGAGATTTCAGACCCCCTGAGCGAGGATCCCATGCAAGAAGAGGTGGGACAACGTCTCAGGGAGAGGGAGAGAGAGAGAGCTTCGACCCAAGCTGCAACACTCATCTGTGGGCAGAGCATGCATCAATACCCTCCATAAAAACACTGAGATCTTTGGGGGAAGCAAAGGGTGCCACACTGATTTAGACCAGGATTTTTTTTTTTTGACCACGTCTCAGGCTGATTTCACAAAGAACCTCCCTGATGGGCCATGAGGCCAGATTCAAGAATCGTCATTGTCGAAAGTGCAGAATCCACCCTGTAGAATGTTGGCCCGAATCCAGGTCGGGAGAGTAACCGAAGTGTGCCACCACGAGTCCACCAGATTCGAATACGTTGGTCTTAGTTGTTCATTAGGTGCTAGAATCATACAAATCCAATAATCTTCTTAACCATCTAATCAATAATATTAAATATTGATGGTTAACCAATTTGAACCATCCCATTCATGACAAAAAAGTAAGGCCAAAGTGAAACCCCAGGGGAGAGTGGAGGAGGAGGAGTGTGCCGGGATCGCTCTGGTAAGCTTATTTTCACTTTTCATAGGTACTACGGGACTGCCTCTAACACGGTTGTAGAAGCCTAGGCCACGCTTGATGGTCTGAACATCTACTCCAGCCTGGGGCTTGCCAACATTGTCGTCGAGTCTGACTCCAAAGTTATTATGGAAGCAGCGGAGGATCTAACAACATCCACTCCCTGGAAAATCTGGGAGAAATTCGGCACATAAGATGGAGCCTTTATATATCCTTCTCTCATAACTTCCGTGAGAGATTGGCAAATGACTCTATAGAAGTCGCTCCTCTCTCCCGAGGCTAGTTAGAGGAGAGCTAGTGCTGGACAATACGGGGATAGGCGCTGTTAGATTCCCATGACCCCTCTTTCCCCTTTCCCCTTTCGTTGTAGAGGGCCTTTCTAGCGTAGGGTTGTACAGAGTCCCTTTTGGGGGCCTTTTCGGTCTCCTTTTTAAAAAAAAAAAAAAAAAGAGCTGTAGAAACCCATAGATATCAAAAGCACAATGTGCATAAGCATTTTATTAACAAATACTGTTCGAAAGAAGACCTCCTAATTAAGTACAACTCAATATAAACTAACCAACCAACTAAATCAGAAAATCTAAAGACATCATCTAATCAACTCATATTGAATGAAAGCTGAATTTTTGCCCCATCTTTTCGATAAACACAACCATTTCTTTTACTTTTTGGTGATATGCAAGCATATTATATACCAAAATTAGTAAAAAAAAATGGTTCATGCATAAAAAGAAAGAGGGCGTAATAGTGGCTCTCGTGCTTAATTCGTATGATTCCTGTAGAGCATCTTTCGGAACCAATTCGCTGACATCTTTGGAATTCGCTTCAAATTGTCGTTATAGTCAATGTAGTGCAATCCAAACCGCGACGTATAGGCAGATCGCCACTCGAAGTTATCAAGTAGTGACCATGCAAAGTAACCTATTACGTTCGCTCCTTCCTTGTCTATCGCCTTCTTCATATTGAGTATGTAGTCTCTGTAGTAATTAACTCGAGTCCAGTCGTTCAGACTATCTGAAAGTGTGAGGTTGGCTGCATCGTCCATTCCTAGAAAACCATTAAAAAAAAATTAGGTGCACGTATAAAAAATTAAGTAACTCAATTGAGTTACAATACATAAATATTATGTAGTGGTGGAGAGTTAAGTCAGTGAGCCAACTTGGCCAATATAGTTGTTAAAAGATGGTGTTAATCTTACCATTTTCAGATATTATGATGATTGGATTGTCGTATGTTTCCTTCACATATTTGATACTCTTGTACATACTATAAGGAACAATGTAGAGCCATCCTGAGTGTGCCTGCATTAGTTTATTCTTCAATCAATATAACTTAACTTTAGAGTAGATCACAATCTACAACCTAACAAAATTTTAATTCACTTACTCTTGGTCCAATCGGCACACCATCACGTTCAACTACCATTCAAAAATAAAAAAAGTTATTCAATTTATTATATATATAGCTTAAAATGTCTAAAGAAAATTGAGTTGAAGAAAAAGAGACTTACATGCCCATCCGACGTTCCAATCCCCTTGATAATCAATATACGTTGGTGTCCAATTGGGATTATATATATAAGCTGCAGAATATATGTTAATGCCGATTACATCGATAGATCCTTTCACCTTCTTCACCTGACTACTTGTAAATTTTGGAAGCCTCTCTTTCACAATTTGGCGCATGTTATTCGGATATCTACCGTAGACTATGGGATGCAAAAACCTGTGATTTTACAGTAATGGCCCACAAAGAATGATCACAAAAAGAAACTTATTAATCTCCCTTAGTAAAGGGAATGATATATTTTTTTCTTTTTCCAAACGTTGTTATGTTAGTAAAGAAGGTTTAACCTTGTAGGGCCCACTAAAGATTCCAGTCCATTAATTGGATGTGCCCCACTATAGATGGACAATTCAAGTAGTCAATGATGGGTAAATCCTAACCCTTCATCCGTGGCATGAAAATGTGAACTTAGTACGTAAATGATCCTTAACCAATGTAAAATGGCTAGGAGATAGTACTTCTTCATAGGGCCCATCAGATTAATAGTTGGATCTTGGCTCCCTCTTATGTATTTCCACCTTTCAATCAATGGCCGAAAGATTAAGGGTTGATAAAAAGAATAGAAATGGTCCACATCCAATGGAAATGGGTAGGATCTCCCAATTTGGGATATTTTTTCATAGTCATCCATGTTAGGACGTATTAAATTAATAGTGCATCTTAAGATTTTTATCCTAGGAAAACAATACATACCAACCAAGGTGGAAATCTCTTGCCCTTTGAGCTGCTGCCATGTCATCAGTGCTATTAGTGAGAGGCTCATACCAAGTAAAATCCAACAAAATTCCAATCTTCCCATTTTGGCATTTCTGAAATATTAACACCATAAAAATCAAAACTATCTTAAGAATAACCAATCACAAGAAAATGGTGGAATTTGGAGACATCTCATAAATTGAAGCTATCCATTAGGTAGTGTGCACTAAATATAGACCACCAACCTTTCTTAATCCGTTTATTACTTTTGTTCACTTGATTTCTAGCAAAGTGAATTTGAATGGAGAGGTCCACTTGATGACTATTGGGATATATGATGATATAAGAAATACATCATATTAACATTTACCTGGTAACTGTGACGATACCGATGCACAGCAGCAGCATGAGAAAGAATCAAGTTATGGGCTGCAATGTATGGTTCTGTCGCCGAGTTCCCAGATGTGCAATTTCCGAAGGGTGTCGAACACCTCCCAGGGGCAAAGCTCCCACCATCGTAGCCTTGGTTGGCAATGACATGTGGCTCATTGAATGTAAACCAATTCTTTACTCGGTCACCGAATGTCTTGAAGCAAAATTCTGCATAATCTGCAAAATCTTCACTGTTGCACCACACAAACTTTGTGAGTGTGCTAACATGTGTCAAAGAAAATCTCAATGGAGCATTAATTGTATGTTTTCCCTCTTTATTAACATGCGCATGAGAATGTTATAATGAGAAACTTACACAACTTGTCTACTGAGCCAGCCTTTATATTTCTCCTCAAGGGCCTGAGGGAGATCATAATGGTGGAGATTTGCATAAGGAGTAATTCCTATATTGACATAATTTCAAAATAAAAGAGTGTCAATGCCATGAGGTTCTCACTACTCACTAATATGGACTATGTGGTTGACATAGTAAGGTGACTTAATACCTTTCTCAATCATATAATCAATTAATCTATTATAGTAATCGACCCCTTGCTCGTTCACACGACCCGTGCCCTCTGTATATTAGAAACAATTTATTTTATAAGAGATTTTCTATCATAGTAAGCCACAATATAAACTTCTTGATTATTTATAAAGTGCACTGGGTTGTGATTCAGACTTCCAACCCATCTATATCTATCAAAGAGAGATTTTATGTCTTTAAAAACCTGGGAAGATCCTTGACCAAGAAATGGAGAACCTATAGGCATCCATGTTCATATCTACCATGAGATCAATGTCTTCCTGCAAGATTGCAACATTTAGAAAACACAAAAATAGGTGTGTTAGGTTGTCACTTGGCTGGGCATGATAAAATTAATTATAATTTTTGAATTTTATGCTCAAAATAGAATTGCAAAATATCATAAAACAATATCCATTCCAATCATCATGTAATTATCTGAATTAACAATATTTATTGCATTAAAAATTCATCTACGTATATATGCAGACGTATACATATATTATATGTATGTGAAGTCATAAGTATATATGTATCCATATCTATGGATGCCTAGATAAACAAGCCTATCTATTTAGTACCTTATAACGATGATACTCATCGACCGCAACATCTCCGTTCGCACTATTTGCGACAATTCCTGCCCAAATAAAAGAATTTAGAATTTAAGAATACAAAAGAGAGAAAAAAATTAAAATTGAATACAAAAAAATAATAATCTAAAGGCTAATATTATTCTCTGCAAGAGATTTTTAAAGCATTGTCTATCCACATTAGAGGACAATTGATCAATGGTCTACATTACAAAATCATGGGCACTGCTTTTTGCAAGTGAAAAGCCACACATACTACTCAACTACATTGTGACAAGCGAAAAAAAAAAACCCTATACCACTGGAGCAAGAGTAAGGATCCAGATCCAAGCTTGCAAACAACTGAAATCAGGTTCCACGAAGTACTCCATCCATCACGTCACCAGGTCGACCCCTTCCATTTACAAACACGGAGATTGAGTTGTCATTGAGTTTGGATCCGGATCGACCTGGACCCAACACGATTATTAATCTGATCCTAGCGACTGGACCCTGATCTGAACCCATGGACTTCCAAATGTAGGTCCAAAGCCAGGTCCTAATCTGGCCTGGCACACCTGTTCATTGGGTCAATCTCATGATCTCTCATCTGGAGAGATATCCTTCAATTCAGGCTTCTATTGAATTAGAATGATAAGCTGGTGGTGCATGAGGGGCCATACCATGAGTCCAACGTACACATGACAGCCATGTACTCAATCCAAACCGTTCAGATTTTTGGCCCTGCTATGGATGGTCCATAGGTGAAGAGTGACACTGATCAGGGGAATCCTAAATCCCTGATCTATGGAATATTTGCCCATTGAACTTGAAACTTAAAAAAAAAAAAAGAATAAAGAAAAGCAAACAACTAAAACACCAAACGTAAAAAAGAAAAGAAAAATAGAACAAATAAATAAAACCCAGAAACAAGATTAGAAGAGAGCTCAAAATATGATTAGATTACCTGGATAACGAACAAACACATCCCAAATGCTCGGTCCACGGCCATACTCAGGACCAGCCGCTCCTTCAACCTGATACGCCGAAGTCGCTGTGCCGAACACAAATCCAGGCGGAAAGCTTTTCCTTGTTAGCCCTCCAGTATCATAAAGGTGGCCATGCACACAACATTGTACAAGCAAGATGAGAAAGATGGAAGTATAACTAATAATAATCTTCATATTTCACTCTATGAGCAAAACCTTTGAATTGTCTTTTTATTTTAGCTCACGTATATTTATAAATAAAAAAAATGCATTGTAGATAAAATCCAACACAAATTCCGCATACTTGAATTTTAAAATTCCTTACGGATTAGTTACGTGTATAATCTTGAAATTTCTTGCGTTCGAAAGCTAAGTGGGCCACCGTGAGTTTTGCGGGAAAATCTACACCGTCCATCCGTTTTGTCAGCTCTAGCTAGGTCAAGAGTCTATTAATAAGATAGATTAAAAATTCACAGCAGGAAAAGTGAGTAGAGAAATGCGTGCTGTTGAAACTTCCCTATGGTGGACCGTTATGTTTATATGCCATCCATACCGTTCATAAGGTCATGCCTACTGGGATGAACTGAAAACACAAAAATATTAGCCTGGTTAAAAAATTTCTGTAGCCTCATGAATGTTTCAATGATTGGTGTTCAATACGCACTGTTTCCTGTCTTGTGGCCCACTTAAGTTTTGGATCTGGTTTATTTTTGGGCTCATGTCTTAACACGATCTTAAAAAACGGATGGACGTGGTGGATTTCTCACAAATATCATGGTGGGCCTACCTAGCTTCGGAATGCTGGAACATCTTGCTACAGTTCATCGCAGGAAAACGGCATTCGATTTTTCAGGACTCTGATTGCCCAGGACTCGGAAAGGAGAGCAGATTAGGTAAGGCGCTTAGCGGCATAGTTACATATGCCTTGAGTGTGGACCCCACCTGATTGTGTGTTGTATATCAAAGCCGTCCATCGGTATTTCAAACCCCTTTTAGGGCATGGTCTTAAAAAAGAATAAGATCTAAATCTCAAATGGACCACAGACTGGGGATTGATTGTCAACCATTGAAAACTTCCTGGGGCGACCACAGAAGTTCTCAACCAAGCTTATCAACAGGTTGGCTGGCAAATAAACATTGGAAGCGGATTGCATACCGAGTAACTGTGAGACCAACTGGCATTCTTGCATTTTATCCACTCCGTCCATCTCTTTTAATAGATAATTTTAGGGCTTTATCCCAAAAAACAGAGTGTATCCAATCTTTAAGTGGAGCACACCACTGGAAGTAGTGTGAATTGAACATCCACCGTTGGAAAATTATTCGGGGCCAAAGAAGTTTTAGATCAAGCTGATATTTGTTTTTTCCATTGGTCCATGTCTTTCTAATCTTATAAACAGGTTGGATGACAAATAAACATCACTGGGAGCCTTAGAAAGTTTTCAACAGTAGAAATCAATGCTTATACTTTTTCCTGTGTTATGGTACACTTGAGCTTTGCATAACACCTAAAATGATTTGGAAAAACGAATGGACGGTGTAGATAAACCGGATGCATTCACGGTGGGCCCAACAGATTTTACTCGGTAAGATAAGAGTTTACTGAGTAACTAAGCAGGGAATCCGATTTGGACGCGGAGTACGTCCTACCCCCGCCCGGACGGTAATCCTCATGTCATTTTAACATGTGATCTTAAAATTGAAGACGGTCCACAGTTCCACTGGATCACACCAAAGGAAGCTGCGGTGATAATGACACCCACGTTGAAACCTTTCTAACGGCCACCATGATGTTAAATATATATATATATATATATATATATATATATATATATATATATATATATATATATATATATATATATACGGAAATGCTCACCTGCGCGTACCTACTAGGTACGAACTTTTTTGAGAACCCATCATACCTGATGTGGATCTAAAATCGGAACCGTTCATGTAAAGCAGCACCTCGTGAAACCCCCCTTGCCCAAGTTTTACTTTGATCTAAAACTTTGATGGGCTATGAAAAATGAGAACAATTTCCTCCCTTGATTTGTATTTCTCTTTGCTATGGCCTACTAGAATTTTAGATTGGGGTGAAATTTTGTCACATGAGGTTTCATGAGATTCCGCATCACATGGACCGTTCAGATTAGACACCTATAACACATGTGCAAAGGTGCGCAGGGGAGCATGACTCATATATATATATATATATATATATATATATATATATAATTTTTATCATCCAACCTATTAATAAGGTTATGTAGATGCGGGTGAAGTGAAAAAACAAATATTAGCTTGATCCGAAACTTTTCCAACTCCCAAGAAGTTTTTAATGGTGGACATTAAATCCCCACTTTGTGGTCCAATTAAGCCCTGTACCTAGCTCAACATTTAGTTCATATCTTAAAATGATATGAGAAAAGCTATTAACGGCATGGATATAACAATTACATCACGGTGGCCTCATAGAGCCCCGCCCGGACGGATTTCCGAGGGTAGGAGACGCAATCGACTGCGTCCATCCGATTTCATAAACATCGAGTTCTGCCACGTATACACAGTACTGACGTAGGTGCTGTGGACAATCCGAGACGGATTTTTGGGATATCAAATTCAACGGACTGGAGTTGATTAGGTGTTTCCTGACTACCTGAGCTACACCCACGCCCTTACTGTGGGGCCCAACTTGATGATGTGTTGTATATCCCCGCCGTTCATCCGTTTTTCCAGCCTATTTTAAGATGTGGTTCCATAAATTAAGAAGACCCAAATCTGAGGTGAACCACACCATGTCATGTGTAAAACACTTAAGTTGTGCACAAGTTGAGCCCTCGCTCATTAGATGGGCCATATGTTGAGTCAGACCATCAGCCATCTATGTATTTCAATGGTACGGCCCACCTTATGAGTGGACTGGCCTAATTTTTTTAATTTATTAGGAGATGAAATCGGATTGCCTATTGAGTTCAGTAGGCTTTTATCGTACTGTGTAAATTCAGTTGGGCCTACTGTGAATGTCTGTGGGTTATCCACTCCGTCCATCCGTTTTTCCAGCTCATTTTAGTTGTTGAGCTGAAAATTGAAGCATTTCCAGAGCTCAAGTGGACCACACCACAGGAAGCCGTGGGAATAATGACTTCCACTGTTGAAACATTGGTAGGGCCCACAGTGATGTTTATTTGTCGTCCAACCTATTCATAAGATCAGACAGACATGGATGATGTGAAAACACAAATAGCAAATTGATCCAAAACTTCTGTGGCCCCCAAGAAATTTTCAACCGTAGAATTTCAATTCACACTTTTTCCGGTGGTGAGGTCCACTTGAGATTTGGATATACTTCGTTTTTGTTCTAGAGCCCTAACATTATTGGTTAAAATGGATGGATGGAGTGGATAAAATATGTAAATTATGGTGGACCCCACAGAGTTTACTCAGTAAGCTTAGCGAGCTGAGTTACTCAGTACGCAATCCGCGTCCTTGACAACCTGACCTAGCCTAACCTGAACCCAAGTTTCAGCCATGTACAATAATGGCTGTTGAGCGTTATTTGCTTTGTGGTTGCATGAACCTTGTTTGAAAAACAGAAACAACCAATCTCCAAAAGATAGAGACCAGAAACGTGGAATCTTTAAGAGATATTCTAGCTCTTATTTCACACGATCCAGGAACTTCCATAACGTTGGCGTGATTCGGTTTGAGCAACGGATCCTGACGTGATACATCTTCGTAATGAAAATGGAGTGGAAACATGAGTTGGCTTTGCCGGTTTCGATAGAATGAGCACTGTGAACTATCTGTTTCAAAAAGATAGTGGTCAGAATGAAACTGAAACCTTCTCCTCATCGCACCCAGGCCAGGCGGCACAAGGGGAAAGGCTTTGACAACTCCACGATTTGAGGCCCTCGGATTCAATATAAAGAAAGAGAATCAGAGAGAAATAGAAAAGACAGTAGGCTTGATAAGATAATCGGCAGAAACCAACCAAAGCAGACCACAGTAGAATCTAGGGGAAATGCCCTACTTTCGCACTGAAAGCGCGGTTGAGAAACGTACCCAAAAAGTATAGGAAAGGAAAGGACGTCACGGCATTTCGGAGGGATGGCCTTGACGTGAGGGAGTGTTCAACCCTCCAATGGGGCGGGAGCTGAAGTCGGTCCCTGTTCCACTGCCTGCGGGCTGAGGCACTCTGTAGTAGGTGATGAAATCGGTGGCCCCTCAGAAAAGAGGCCCCTTCTTTTAATAGTATAAGCGCAATGCCTTTATGTTTGCGTGAAAACGCATTGTTGTGTTAAGCTAAAAAAGACCTGCGGAAACTTTTGGGATATCCCATAATTTAAGGGGAAATATATCGGCCCCGACTAGCATTTTGCTAGTCCTGAACAAACGTGGGCATCCTCTAACGTTTCGTCAGATGGGACTTCCATGAGTGGGCTATGATTCAAATGTCAATCCTGGACATTGAATTAATTTATTGAATATGAAGTCAAAACAAATTGTGACAACCATAAATGGTACTGGTTGCAGCTTGGGCCTAGGCTAGTTCATTTCAAAGTGACTTAAAAGCTAGTTGGGTAATAGTTAAATGATTCGATGATTCAATTCTCGACTTGTTTTGTCCCAAGTTGAATGACTCATTGAGTTAAGGATGAAGGGGGGTGGTGTCAAACTAGATCAAGTCGCATCGAGTGCTACTCAGTCTTAAATCCATGTTTATGGGTGCTACCCCGCAATCTACAATCTGCCTCCCCCCTTGACTCTTTGAAAGAATCTTTGGAAGGATGAGCCTCAATCGGTTGGCCATTCTTTTGAGAATCTTATGGGTGCTGAATTGATCGAGTTTCCTTGCTCCTTCCACCGTCGGGAATTAGGACAATTAAGGTTGCGTTGATTTCCCTAAGCATCCTTCCTTAAAAAAAAAATCCTTCACAGCTGCATGGACGGCCCATCACCTCAGGCTTGAGCCCATTCAAGTGGGGTAAGTTATGCTCAATACCAAATGGCCATCCATACCCATTGCTGGCTCCATAGTGGACTCATATTCAAAAGTAACGCTCCTTTTATTTATACTTAAGGGAAGAAAAACAAGGTTACCATTATTTTTATAACACCCAATGTACACTCCTATTTTTCCTTCCATTTAACTACGGCATGGTTTTAATTTTCACCTGGGCATTGGGATACTAAGGCAAGTCCAATACGTTGATCTTGGTTTTTTTTTTCAAGATGATTTCATTGATGAGGCAAAATATACAATGACGATGTTCGGGCTGGGACTAGGGACAAAGAGGCTGGCCTGCCTATCATATCTTGTACAAATGAGACCTTTTGAACTTCCTAATAGAGCCCAGCCCAGTTTTGCCCAGAAGATATCTACCTCTAACCAGAGTGAGGAGATTAGAGGCTGTAAAACTGGCTCTCTTGGGACAATCTACTCTGTTTAGCCCGAATTGGACACACATTTCCACTCCATCGTGTAGGGCCCAAAGTATCGCCCTGTTGTTGGAGGCCTCGCCATACCCATTAGAAAAGGCAAACATCATAAGGCCGTTGTTATCTCTGTAGATTCCACCACCCTCGACTGTCCCTGGATTTTCGATGACAGAGTTGTCGATGTTTAGTTTGCACCAGCCGACAAGGGGTTTTGACCACTTCACAACCTCGAAACGAGTGGCCGGGTGGGGGAAGGGGTGTCGTGGCAGGGAGGAGGGATCAGCTGTATGGGGAGGGGTGGTAGGATGAGGCTTGGGCAACAAGGAGAGGGTGTCTAACCACCAGTGAACTCTCCAAAAAACACATTGGATAGATATATTCTGGTCGTCATATCTAGTCCCATTTCTAGCTTTCCATATTTCCCAGAGCAGGAAGGCCGGCACGAGATGAAGGGGGGTGGCTGAGCATCTGCAGGGGAAGAACAATAACCACCACCAGTGGAGACAATCTTGGATGAAGGAGTGGATAGATATGGTGACGTCGAGCAGGTTGGCGAAGAGATTCCAGACCCCCTGATCGAGGATCCCATGCAAGAAGAGGTGGGACAACGTTTTAGAGAGAGAGAGAGAGAGAGAGAGAGAGAGAGAGAGAGAGAGAGAGAGAGAGAGAGAGAGAGCTTCGACCCAAGCTGCAACACTCATCTGTGGTCAAATCATGCACTGAGGTCTTTGGGGGAAGCAAAGGGTGCCACACCCATTTAGACCAGGATTATTTTTTTTTTGTCGTGCGCCTGACCACGTCTCAAGCTGACTTCACAGAGAACCTCCCTGATGGGCCATGAGGCCAGATTCAAGAATCGTCATTGTCAGAAGTGCAGAATCCACCCTGCAGAATGTGGGCCCGAATCTAGGTCGGGAAAGTAACCCGAGTGTGCCACCACGAGTCTACCTGATCTGAATACGTTGATCTTGGTTGTTCATTAGGTTAAACGCTCATTTCATGTGCTAGAATCATACAAATCTAATAATCTTAACCATCTAATCAATAACATTAAATATTGATGGTTAGGATCTTTGAAACAAAAAAGAGGTCTAATCAATAATTTGATTCATGTATTTGTTGGGACCCATCATGCATTAGGATGATCATTTTCGTCAACCAATTTGAACCATCCCATTCATGACAAAAAAGTAAGGCCAAAGCCAAAGATGGAATGATAGGTGTCCAGATAGAATCTATAGAATCTATAGAAGTCGCTCCTCTCTCCTGAGGCTAGTTAGAGGAGAGATAGTGCTGGACAATGCGGGGCTGGGTGCTGTTCAATTCCCTTGACCCCTCTTTCCCCTTTCCCCTTTCGTTGTAGAGTGCCTTTCTAGCATAGGGTTGTGCAGAGTCCCTTTTGGGGGCCTTTTCAGTCTTTAAAAAAATGAGCTGTAGAAACCCCCAGATATCAAAAGCACAATGTGCATAAGCATTTTATTAACAAATACCATTCGAAAGAAGACGTCCTAATTAAGTACAACTCAACATAAACTAACCAACCAACTAAATCAGAAAATCTAAAGACATCATCTAATCAACTCCTGATCATATTGAATAAAAGCCGAACTTCCGCCCCATCTTTTCGATAAACACAACCATTTCTTTTACTTTTTGGTGATACGCAAGCATATTGTATACCAAAATTAGTAAAAAAATGGTATATGCATAAAAAGAAAGAGGGCTTAATAGTAGCTCTCGTGCTTAATTCGTATGATTCCTGTAGAGCATCTTTTGGAACCAATTCGCTGACATCTTTGGAATTCGCTTCAAATTATCATTATAGTCAATGTAGTGCAATCCAAACCGCGACGTATAGGCAGATCGCCACTCGAAGTTATCAAGTAGTGACCATGCAAAGTAACCTATTACGTTCGCTCCTTCCTTGTCTATTGCTTTCTTCATATTGAGTATGTAGTCTCTGTAGTAACTAACTCGAGTCCAGTCGTTCAGACTATCTGAAAGTGTGAGGTTAGCTGCATCGTCCATTCCTAGAAAACCATTAAAAATATTAGGTGCATGTATAAAAAATTAAGTAACTCAATTGAGTTGCAATACATAAATATTATGTAGTGGTGGAGAGTTAAGTCAGTGAGCCAACTTGGCCAATATAGTTGTCAAAAGATGGTGTTAATCTTACCATTTTCAGATATTATGATGATTGGATTGTCGTATGTTTCCTTTACATATTTGATACTCTTGTACATACTATAAGGAACAATGTAGAGCCAGGATGAGTGTGCCTGCATTAGTTTATTCTTCAATCAATATAACTTAACTTTAGAGTAGATCATAATCTACAACCTAACAAAATTTTAATTCACTTACTCTTGGTCCAATCGGCACACCATCACGTTCAACTACCATTAAAAAAAAAGTTATTCAATTTATTATATATATAGCTTAAAATGTCTAAAAAAAATTGAGTTAAAGAAAAAGAGACTTACATGCCCATCCAACGTTCCAATCCCCTTGATAATCAATATATGTTGGTGTCCAATTGGGATTATATATATAAGCTGCAGAATATATGTTAATGCCGATTACATCGATAGATCCTTTCACCTTCTTCACCTGACTACTTGTAAATTTTGGAAGCCTCTCTTTCACAATTTGACGCATGTTATTCGGATATCTACCGTAGACTATAGGATGCAAAAACCTGTGATTTTACAGTAATGGCCCACAAAGAATGATCATAAAAAGAAACTTATTAATCTCCCTTATTAAAGGGAATGATATATTTTTTTTTCTTCTTTTTCTTAACATTGTTATGTTAGTAAAGAAGGCTTAACCTTGTGGAGCCCACTAAAGATTCCAGTCCATTAATTGGATGTACCCCACTACAGATGGACAATTCACGTAGTCAATGATGGGTAAATCCTAACCCTTTATCTGTGGCATGAAAATGTGAACTTAGTATGTAAATGAGCCTTAACCAATGTAAAGATGGTACTTCTTCATAGGGCCCATCAGATTAATAGTTGGAGGCTCCATCTTATGTATTTCCACCTTTCAATTAATGGCCGAAAGATTAACGGTTAATAAAAAGAACAGAAATGGTCCACATCCAATGGAAATGGGTAAGATCTCCCAATTTGGGATATTTTTTCATAGTCATCCATGTTAGGATGTATTAAATTAATAGTGCGTCTTAAGATTTTTAGCCTAGGAAAACAATACATACCAACCAAGGTGGAAATCTCTTGCTCTTTGAGCTGCTGCCATGTCATCAGTGCTATTAGTGAGAGGCTCATACCAAGTAAAATCCAACAAAATTCCAATCTTCCCATTTTGGCATTTCTGAAATATTAACATCATAAAAATCAAAACTATCTAAGAATAACCAATCACAAGAAAATGGTGGAATTCAGAGACATCCCATAAATTGAAGCTATCCATTAGGTAGTGTGCACTAAATATAGACCACCAACATTTCTTAATCCGTTTATTGCTTTTGTTTGCATGATTTCTAGTAAAGTGAATCTGAATGGAGAGGTCCACCTGATGACTATTGGGATATATGATGATATAAGATATACATTATATTAACATTTACCTGGTAACTGTGACGATACCGATGCACAGCAGCAGCATGAGAAAGAATCAAGTTATGGGCTGCAATGTATGGTTCTGTCGCCGAGTTCCCAGATGTGCAATTTCCGAAGGGTGCTGAACACCTCCCAGGGGCAAAGCTTCCACCATCATAGCCTTGGTTGGCAATGACATGTGGCTCATTGAATGTAAACCAATTCTTCACTCGGTCGCCGAATGTCTTGAAGCAAAATTCTGCGTAATCTGCAAAATCTTCACTGTTGCACCACACAAACTTTATGAGTGTGCTAACATGTGTCAAAGTAAATCTCAATTGAGCATTGTATGTTTTCCCTCTCTATTAACATGCGCATGAGAATGTTATAATGAGAAACTTACACAACTTGTCTACTGAGCCAGCCTTTATATTTTTCCTCAAGGGCCTGAGGGAGATCATAATGGTGGAGATTTGCATAAGGAGTAATTCCTACATTGACATAATTTCAAAATAAAAGAGTGTCAATGCCATGAGGTTCTCACTACCCACTAATATGGACTATGTGGTTGACATAGTAAGGTCACTTTTCTTCTTTTTTTTTTTTCTTTTTTTTTTTCATAGTAAGGTCATTTGTTCTAATTAAGCTACCTCAAAAAATTGATAGATCCCACAAGGGGTTGTAGAGAGTGAACTATTTAAAAATAATGAGTGACGAAGAGAAGAAAATACCTTTCTCAATCATATAATCAATTAATCTATTATAGTAATCGACCCCTTGCTCGTTCACACGACCCGTGCCCTCTGTATATTAGAAACAATTTATTTTATAAGAGATTTTCTATCATAGTAAGCCACAATATAAACTTCTTGATTGTTTATAAAGTGCACTGGGTTGTGATTCAGACTTCCAACCCATCTATATCTATCATAGAGAGAGATTTTATGTCTTTAAAAACCTGGGAAGATCCTTGACCAAGAAATGGAGAACCTATAGGCATCCATGTTCATATCTACCATGAGATCAATGTCTTCCTGCAAGATTGCAACATTTAGGAAACACAAAAACAGGTGTGTTAGGTTGTCACTTGGCCGGGCATGATAAAATTAATTGTAATTTTTGAATTTTATACTCAAAATAGAATTGCAAAATATCATAAAACAATATCCATTGCAATCATCATGTAATTATCTGAATTAACAATATTTATTGCATTAAAATTTCATCTACGTATATATGCAGACATATACATATATTATATATGTATGTGAAGTCATAATTATATATGTATCCATATCTATGGATGCCTAGATAAACAAGCCTATCTATTTAGTACCTTATAACGATGATACTCATCGACCGCGACATCTCCGTTCGCACTATTTGCGACAATTCCTGCCCAAATAAAAGAATTTAGAATTTAAGAATGCAAAATAGAGAAAAAAGAGTTAAAATTGAATACAGAAAAATAATAATCTAAAGGCTAATATTATTCTCTGCAAGAGATTTTTAAAGCATTGTCTATCCACATTAGAGGACAATTGATCAATGGCCTACGTTACAAAATCATGGGCACTGCTATTTGCAAGCGAAAAGCCACATATACTACTCAACCATATAGTTACAAGCCAAAAAGAAGAAGAAGAAGCAAACAACTAAAACACCAAACGTAAGATAAATAAATAAATAAATAAAACCCAGAAACGAGATTAGAAGGGAGAACTCAAAATACAATTAGATTACCTGGATAACGAACAAACACATCCCAAATGCTCGGTCCACGGCCATACTCAGGACCAGCCGCTCCTTCAACCTGATACGCCGAAGTCGCTGTGCCGAACACAAATCCAGGTGGAAAGCTTTTCCTGGTTAGCCCTCCAGTATCATAAAGGTGGCCATGCACACAACATTGTAGAAACAAGATGAGAAAGATGGAAGTATAACTAATAATAATCTTCATATATCACTCTATGAGCAAAACTTTCGATTCTCTTTTTGTTTCAGCTCACCTGTATTTATAAATAAATAAATAAAATGCATCCGTAGAGATAAAATCAACACCAATTCCGCATATTTGAATTTTAAAATTTCTTATATTTATTCGGATGGTTAGTTACGTGTATAATCTTGGAATATCTTGCGCTCAGAAGCTAAGTGGGCCACATGAAGTTTGCGGGAAAATCTAATCCATCCATCCGTTCTGTCAGCTCTGGTTAGGCCAAGAGTCTAGAAATGAGATGGATAAAAAATTCACAGCAGGAAAAGTGAGTAGAGAAATGCATGGGGTTGAAACTTCCCTAGGGTGGACCGTGATGTTTATATGCCATCTATACCGTTCATAAGGTCTATCCTACTGGGATGAACTGAAAACACAAAAATATTAGCTGGTCAAAAATTTCTGTAGCCTCATGAATGTTTCAATGATTGGTGTTCAATACTCACTGCTTCCTGTCTTGTGGCCCACTTGAGCTTTAGATCTGCATTATTTTTGGGCTCATATCTTAACATGATCTTGAAAAACAAATAAACGTGGTGGATTTCTCACAAATATCCTGGTGTGCCTGCTTATCTTTGGAATATAGGAACATCTTGCGATGGTCAATCGATTTCCTACGGTATCAGATTTTTCAGGATTCGGATTGCCTAGGTCTCGGAAAGGGGAGCAGATTAGGTGAGGCCCCAGGCGGCAGAGTTACTAAGGCCTTCAGTGTGGGGCCTACCTGCCGTGTGTGTTTTATATCAAAGCCGTCCATCTGTATTTCAAGCTCATTTTAGGGTATGGTCCCAAAAAAGAATAAGATCTAATCTCAAATGGACCACAGACTGGGAATTGAATTTCAACTGTTGAAAACTTCTTGGGGCCACCACAGAAGTTCGGAAGCGGATTGCGTACTGAGTAACTCAGCACACAAAGCGTACTGATTAAACTCTGTGGGGCCCACCGTCATATATACATTTTATCCACTCCGTCCATCCATTTAACCAGATAATTTTAGGGATTTTGCCTAAAAATGAAGCATATCCAAAGTGCAAGTGGAACACACCACCAGAAACAGTGTGAATTAAAATTCTACTGTTGAAAATTTCTTAAGGGCCACAGAAGTTTTAAATCAAGCTGATATTTGTGTTTTCCCTTCATCCATGTCTGTGTGATCTTATTAATATGTTGGATGACAAATAAACACCACACCACTGGGGGCCTTAGAAAGGTATCAACGGTAGAAGTCAATATTTCCACTCTTTCATGTGGTATCAATATTTCCACTCTTTCATGTGGTATGGTCCACTTGAGATTTGGATATGCTTCAATTTTGGGATCAACCACTAAAATTATCCGTTAAAAAGGATTTAAGGTGTGGATAAATGACACGCATAGGTTATTATTAAAAGATAACAAATCCGATTTCCAATAAGTTGTCAATCAAGCTAATATTTTTTATTTCCTTTCATCTCATTTATCTATGCTTGACCTTATCAACAGTTGGCTGACAAATAAACATCCGGAGACGGATTGGCTACTCCCCCTCACACCAGCCTCGTGGCTGATGGTCGGTGGTCTGTGGGCCCCACCATGATGTATGTGTTTCATCCATTTTTACACAGAATTTTAGGGCTTGATACAAAAAAAAATAAAATGATAGGGATACAAATGTTAGGTGGACCACACCACAGGAAAAAATAATGATTGGATATCCACCATTAAAATCCTCTTAAGGCTCACTGTACTTTTTAGTTGACATTCAATCTGTTGATTAAGTCGTAAAGACCCATATGAAAGGACACAATAAATATCGGCTTGATCCAAAACTTTTATGGCGCCCAAAACGTTTTTAATGGTTAACATTCATTCAACACTTTCCTGTAACGTGGTCCACTTGAGATTGAGATATACCTCATTTTTTTTTTTCTTTCATACCATAAAATGATCTATAAAAATAGATGGACGGAATGAATTAAACACAAAAATCATAGTGGGGCCCACAGAGCACCGACCACCAGCGTGGCAGGGGGAGTTGCCAATCCGTTTCCGAGGTGAGGCCCCTGGCGTTGAAATCGGATTGCCTACTGAGTTACTCAGTAGGCTTTTGCGTACAGAGTAAACTCAGTTGGGCCCACCTTGAATGTATGTGGTCTATCCACGTCGTCCATCCGTTTTTCCATTTAATTTAAGGGGTTGAGCCCTAAATTGAAGTATATCCAAAGATCAAGTGGATCATACCACTGGAACAGTGGGGATAACGATTTCCACCGTTGAAACCTTTCTAGGTCCCACGGTGATGTTTATTTGTCATCCAACCTGTTCATAAGATCATACAGACATGGATGAAGGGAAAACACAAATATAAGCTTGATCCAAATTACTTATATGGCCCCCAAGAATTTTTCAACGGTAGACATCCAATTCAACTGTTTCCTGTGGTGATCCCTTTGAACATTGGATATACCTCATTTTTGGGCTCAAACCCTGTAATTATTTGGCAAAATAGATGGACGGAGCCGATAAAATACATACATCATGGTGGACCTCACAGAGTTTACTCGGTAGGCTAAGCGTAGTGAGTTACTCACGCCTTGAGTGTGGGGCCCACCTGATGTGTGTTGTATATCAAAGCCGTCCATCGGTATTTCAAGCTCATTTTAGGGCATGATCCTAAAAAAGAATAAGATCTAAATCTTCAATGGGCCACAGACTGGGAATTGAACGTCAACCATTGAAAACTTCTTGGGGCGACCACAGAAGTTCTCAATCAAGCTAATTTTTTTTTATTTCTTTTCATCTCATCTTATATCTGCTTGACCTTATGAACAGGTTGGATGGCAAATAAACATCCGGCCATAGAGTTTTGCCATGTATGCACAGTACCGACGTGGGTGCTGTGGAGAATCCGAGACCCATTTTTAATTTTGGGATATCAAATTCATCGTATTGATAAAGTGTTACGTAAGCAACACCCACGCCCATACTGTGGGGCCCACCTTGATGATGTGTTGTATATCCACTCCATCGATCCGTTTTTCCGGCCCATTTTAAGATGTGGTTCCAGAAATTAAGAAAACCCAAATCTCAGGTGGACCACACCATGTCATGTGTAGAACACCTATATATGTTGTGCACAAGTTGGGCCCTCACTCATTAGTTGGGCCATATGTTGAGTCAGACCATCAGCCATCTATTTATTTCAATGGTATGGCCCACCTTATGAGTGTACTAGCATATATATATATATATATATATATATATATATATATATATATATATATATATATATATATATATATATATATATATTAGGCGATGATCATGATGGGGCTGCCAAGGTTCATATAGTTTTCCAACCCTAACCCAACCTAAGTACCCTGAAAACCTAACCTAGCCCAACCCGAACCCAAGTTGCAGCCCTATACAATAATGGCTGTTGAACGTTATTTGCTATGTGGTTGCATGACCCTTGCTTGAAAAATATGGGATGAATTTGGATGCACTGTTGAATTAATTGCTTATCATTCTAGTAAAGCTAAAAATAAATAAATTGTAATTTCATTCGTTAGCATTCACATTGTGGGACTGGACTCTAGTTGCGATTATGCCACTTTCAAGTTTCAAGTTGCACTTGAAAGGAACAAAATTGTAATTAAAAATAATAATAAAAAAAATTTATGGCAATGGGTGTCCACCTCTCATTTGAGGTGAGACTATTTCCTGCGGATGCACGCAATCACCTACTGCATTTTGAATGTGAACAAAACTGCATTTTGAATGCTACTCATTCTTCTTGTCATTTTCTCTTGATTAAACAGAATATTTGCAATTCAATTCGCTGTGCATCCGCGATGTTGTTTCTCTTTTTTGAAATGATCTCTTTGATATATAGATGGGATGTGCATTGCTTTCATATTCATGCTTTTTTATAAAACCGAGTTTTTCTCCGGACTTCCCTCTTCTTGTGACAACAAAAAGGGCTTCAAATGTATTGGAGTCTTTAGTTTGGTGCCTTAGTTTTAAAATGGAAAAAAAAGGCTATGAGTCTAAATACTTGAATATGGATAACTTATCCATGTCATGAAAAAGGACAATGATCTGAAAAAGGTACTCGAGTGTGAGCAGAATTGTAATAGTGCACGATTAGTTTCCTGCACTACACCAAAATCGTGAATTTACGACGGACCAAATCCGTCATCAAACCAAATAAACGACGGATTTCGTCCATCGCTAGGTTGGTAGCCGTTTACCAGGTCATTTTCATATTACCGACGGATAATATCCGTCGCAAAAATAAAAAAGCCGTCGGTGAAATTCAAAAGCCGTCCAATAAGTTATATAAAATATTTGCGACGGATAAGGTCCGTCGCTAATATGAGAGTGCGACAACCGTCGCGAACTTGTTCAGAAATTAGCGACGGCTTTGGTCCGTCTCTAAAATATCTACGAATTATAAAAATTTAAAAAAAAATTGTCAGATTTGTTTTTTTTTTTTTTTTTTTGAATCTTACACCTGATACTCATTCAAACCAGAGATAATTCCTATACAAATGATAAATGTAAAATGAAGGCAAGGATGCCCATCGCCAAGAGATGAAAAAGTTTGTCATGTTAGTAGGCATATAATACCTTGATTTTACATCCTTTGAAATGTCTCCACAAGAGAGCATATTTTTTAGGATTTCCAAAATGTTTTCCATCCCCGGCTGTAGATGAGCATCTTTAAGAGGTAAAAAGCTTTTCACCAAGGTTTTAATACCAAATACCTGCGATGCAAAACCAGAGAAAAATAATGAAAAGGAATGAAGTGGGGATATTAGCAGTGAAAGCAAACTTATATGGTAACTGGATTGCAAAAAATCATAAAGAATTTTAAAGAATTAATTTGCTGTTACATGTATTAAGATTCATAACATGAAATAACTAGAGGATAATAAACTAGTCATACCCTGACTAACCTTCAATAAACAAAGTTCACTTTGTTCTTCCCAAGAGGTTTTAGTTCCTGGAACAGAGAAATATATCCAAATGAGAAGATCTTATCAAAATGGGAGAAACATACAATAGCATGCATAAGATGGTTCAGTTTTGTAAAGGCTAAGGAAAGCATACACTGCTGCACTCTAATATTTTGTTCGTTATAAAACCCACAATTTTCCCCTATGGTTTCATAAACAGGCATTGCAGTTTGTGCTATGCATCGGAGAGATTGCAGTACAGCAGGCCGATGTGTCTCTGTCTCCAGTATAATGACCAGGACCTATGCTATAGAACAGGGAGGTATATGTAACTAATTACAACCGAAGGAACCTGAGTAATGCAAAAGAATAACACAGTAACAATGAGATGCTGAAGGTTATGACATGTAAAGGACACGCGTCTTGTTAAGATGTGGGCTTTTCAGCCATTGTAAAAGAAAACCAAATAGATTAAATGAATCCAACCAACTACTGCTGAAATGAATAGGATGAAACCTGAAATTTGCTTCCAACGTTACCAAGAAGGCCGGTTGGCATAACTAGAAGCAACAGGATATGAACCACAAAATGTTAGACCAAAGATTCGGGAAGTTTGCAGGTACCTGTTCCCAGAATTGGTGCCAACACACAACAATGAGCCCAGAAATGGTTTCCAGTGAAGCTGGAGCAACAACAGAACTCGTCATGCAAGTGGGGTTCCAAGAATAGGCTTCCTATCACATTAAAGGGGCTGAAAGATCCAGTGGACGATGCTGGATTTACAGTAAGATGGATGGCAGCAATGATAGAGGCGTTGAAAAAGGTTTTGGTGGGAAGGAAGACACTAGAAAAAGATTCTGACACGGAATAAATATCAAGACCCAATTGCAGCTTCCATGGCCATCCATATTAAGCACACAGTGACCTTTTCTTTGATTTTACAGTCCTACACATAGGGTGATCATTGCATATATAGATCCATTTTTTCTACAACCATTATCACTATACAGGAAGAAAAAGGAATAATATCACCACTATATCTGTGCAGTATTTCCATTATCAGTGTGCTTCTATCTGTCTTCAAAGATGGTTTTTGTTGTGTGCAACTTGATTAGATACAATCTATGTTTTTCACTCTACTGGCTTGTCAGGAGAGAAGATATCTTGCCTTAGGTGTGAGTAGAGTAAAAGAGAGTGGTACCTTGATTAGCTTGTTTCTTGCAACTCGACCGACCTCTATTTTTTCTTTTCACCTTCGCAATTCTCATATTCGTTGCAGCTGCTAGTTCACCATCAGTAGTCTCCCTCCCCAAAGCTTTCTACAGTCCCTCCTTCATTTGAAGCAGTGCCTGATATTACAAGAAGTAGGACTGATTAGTCTTTCCATGTTTTGAAAAAAAAAAAAAAATTTCTTTATTTTTGGAGGCAAAAAAAACATGCTCTTTTGGACAGAGAGCATGTTGGTGCCTGGAAATGTTTACTTCTTAAGACACAGGGTTGCTTTGCATCGGCATGGGCTGGGGCACTCAAGGTTAATGGGGTTTCATCATTTTGCATAAGGATATCTGAAATGTGCAATACGTTTTCTTGTAGAAATGGATTACAGAAACTGGAGAAGATTAAAGACTCAAATAGGCAGAGCCAGCAGTTGGAAGAACTTACAGGAAAGATGCGGGAATGCAAGAGGTTGGTGGAAAATTCCATTTTCATGCATGATACTAGTTTATTAGATGAACTAGATGTGAAAATTTTCATCCCCTAGATGAAAGAACCTTTCCATACTTGTCATTGGGTTATTGTTTGTCAGGCTTATCAAAGAGTTTGACCGAGAAGTTAAGGATGAGGAGAGTAGAAATACTCTAGACACCAACGAAATGCTTAGTGAGAAAAAACAATCAATGGTGTTGTTCACTCAAAGGTCTTTACTCTTTATAAGCAATTGCAACTTCCCAGTGTTTGTTTGAAACTCTAATAAGCTTTTTGTCCATATTCATTGTTATGTATTGAACTTGAGAATATATACTTTCTCATTTTTTGCAGATTAAAGAATTGAATTCTTGTGTCACTCTTAAAAAGCAGTGAGTTATCAACATTTCTTACAAATTACTGAAGCTGGCTTTATGTGGAACCCTTTCATTTACAAAAGCATCTATTTGTTTATTTCGAAACATCACATTTTTTTAGAACATCTACTTCGCCTTTTGCTATGTTTTCTTTACATTTGTTTATTCAGAAAATGAAAAATGCCCTTTTCCATCTTCCTATTCTAAAACCAATTTGTGTTGTCAGATATCCGAGTCTCTATTACTAAATAATTGCAAAGGGCTCTGGGACCCGTGTGATTTTGGACGTTTTTTAGAATAGGGAAGATGGCAGCGTCCAAGTCCTATTGCTGGAAGTATACAGAAATATGAATCAACTTAAATTTCAGCTCACATAGTGGAAGTCGGGGTGTTAAAGGCAATTCGAGACATAGGTACATTGAATGATGAACCAATCATAGATTGGAAAAGAGAAAAAAGTTAGATGACTACAACTTTAGATAACACAAGGAATAAAATTAGCTTGGGAAATGAGCTATTTGTAGGAATTTGTGCATCAATTTTGAGATTATCACTCCCCAATGCCCTTTTGTTGTGAAAACTGTGCTTATACTCTTGAATGATTAGAGTTTGTTTTTTTAGTTTGGAACATTCAACAATTTAAGATCTTCTAGCCATCACATGAATAATTAACTATAACAATATCGATTGGCCATTTCTGCAAGAATTCTTTGCCTTTGATCTTACAATTATCTAATTCATGGTTCTTTTCATGCTTGCAAGTTTGCCTTTTTTGGCCTCATTTCTAGGAAACCTGATTTATGTAGCCCACCTGTGGCAGCTCTGCATTCTCCCAAAATTCGTTATCGTTTCCTTCCTAAAATAAGAGCAATGAATGAACTCACAAGAGTTTCAACACGAGGTTATGGGTTCGAGTACCAATTGTAATGAAATTCCACTGTGGTGTGAGTGTGTGGGTGTGTGTGGGGTGTGAGTGTGTGTTTAACAAAATGAACTCCAATTTCAACAAAAGATAGCTCCCAAAATTAGGAAGATTGCGGATGTGTGATCAGTGACACCCACAAAAGATGGATATTCTAAGTGGTCCTGTAAGGATGTGCTCATTGAGATTAAGGGACATGAACTTAAATACATGATTGATTTCCTATCGTTGGTAGGGTAGATATCATTCATGTTGGGTGCATTTGAATTACCATCCAAATGCTGTTTTGAATGTATGAGACTTCCCTGAAATAAAATAATAATAATAATAATTAACTGTTTTCTTTTAAATATATGGTGCACTCATTTGCGGAGATGTTTGTATTTAACAAACATTTCCTCATTTGATGGCCAAAAAAAAGAAGAAGAAGAAACGTTTACTTTATTTTGAAGGCTTGGATTCAACACTGGTCTGATGGAGCATGGTTGGGCTTGGATTCAACACTGGTCTGATGGAGCATGGTTGAGATAAGAAAATACAAGACTAATCTAAAAGGAGACCTTTGTCAAATACAAACTCAGATGATCCAATAAATAATTAACAATGTATGCGAAATATAGGATACGTATCCAAGGCAGAGCATGGTTGAGATAAGAACATACCTTTCTTAGCTCAACTATATTTCGACACCTGCACATCTGTTAACTTTTTACTTTTTACTTTTTCTTTGCTTTAAAAAAAAATTTATTATTATTATTATTATTATCAATGACCTTTGGAACCACAAACACCCACATGCATCCTAGAACGATGGCGTAGTTGTAAAATGGAAAAAAAGTTCACCAGTTCAACATAAGCAATGTAGATGATTCACTCAAGAACAAAATGTCATTTGAAATGCCTTTCTAAAGAGGCTACGAGAACAGAAGAGTTGTGCTAGAAACATACAAAGTAACTAAAGAAATTCAAGCTTACCTGCTAGGGTAATAAGTAATCCCTAAGTAATGTAGCCAACACTTTGAAATATATGCCCATGCCGGGAAAATAGCTGTTCACAGAACAATGGAAGTGTCAATACTTTACAAAGGCTTAGAGACTCGAGGATCACAATCACATGTGATATGCAGTTAAATACATATTCCTAAGGAAACAAAGGCCAGTTCACGTCATCATTTAGCTATTTTAAATACATATTCATGAGTTTTTATTTATTTTTGGTTAAAAATCAGATTCATTAAGATGTCAACTCCCTTGGAGAAGCAAGGTATGATGGAGATGATTGACTTGGAAAATCATTTTCTCTCCCACAATGTAAATCTTTTGTAGTTTACGTTTCTTAATTATTATTTTTTAATGGCCCTTTACCTATCTTATTGATTTATTTCATCGGTTAATATTGGCAAATGCCTCCCACATGACACAACTCTTTGCATCCTTTTCCCTTTACTAAAGAATTCCATGAAGAGAGTTGTAACTAGCACCCATTATAACTGATTGATACATAGCCAAAAGTGGAAAGGATGGGTGTGAATCTATTAGTAGGAGGTAGTTAATCCATTTCATCAATTTAGGAAAAAGGGTCTGCATACAAATGCTGTTGTCAGGCTTGTTAAAGGTTTAGGCTTGGCCTGATTTTAGGACCTTAAGTGTCCGATTACGGCTGAGGTTGGAATTTAAGTGCAGATTTTTTTTGGAAGTTGCATATTTGTAGAGATGAACTCTTTGTTTGTGACAAATAGAGAGCTTCCCTTTTGCACACCGAGTTTGTACATGTGGGATCCATGGTTGGTTTATACAAGAAATTCATCTAGAAGCCTCTGTCATGGAAGGACCATGCCCCCCCAACTCTCTAGATTTGGAAGATCCTAGCCATCAAATCTTTGGTCTTCCTTCATTTAATGTGGCATACAGCAAAATTCTTGCAAAGGTTAGAGAAATGATCCAGATTTCAACCCATTTATCAACAACGAGGATCTCTGATCAGTGGGATTTTTTTTTTCTTTTTTCATGTAAGCCATCCATCAAGGGACCCACTAGATGAATGCTCTGGTCACCATTTGGTGGAGCAAAAGGGTAGTCCTCTTTAACAGAAATCAACTACTAAATTCTTGCATTCTAATTGCACTCCCAAACAGAAAATAGACTGTTATCTTGAATTCTTGCTGTCGGAAGGGAAAATGCTAACAGAAGAACAACTAACACTATTGGTCTGGGAAGCAATCATTGAAACATCAGATACTACTCTGGTAACAACAAAATGAGCTATGTATGAACTTGCAAAAAACCCCAAGAATCAGGTAGCTCTCTCAGTATATTCAATCATCTATTCATCTTTATGTTTTTAATTTTATATGTTTCTGATTCCGATTGTTGTTCTAGGACCGTCTATACCATGAGATTAAAGAAGTTTGTGGGCTGCAAAAGTTCACAGAGGAACATCTGTCACAATTACCATACTTCCAAATCCTTCTGAGAACCAGGTTGGAAAAAATGTATTATGAAGAGAAGCTTTCTAAAAGAACTCCTGATGAACTTGAAATGATATGGAAATATGTTGTACGTTAAATGATCTTAAATAAGTTGACGTTTGTCCTCTTCATTTTTTCTTGCGCTTTTCACCAACATTGGTCAGGTTACTAGTTTGTAGGGTCCTTGGCATTTGTTTTTGAAACATTCCTGCCTTGTCATACTTAAAAAATAATAATAATAATAAATCTTTATCTTATTCTTTGTCAGGCTTTTTAAAATTCATTCTAGAAGGGGTTCCTCTAAATGGCTTTCATAGCTAGTTGGAGAAATAAATACCGACTAGTCAAATTCCAGCTTGTTGCTTTCTGGTATTTCAATTCACTAGTGGGCATGTTTATGGCTTCACATGGTATGTCTGGATACTTCTTCCAAACTGAATGGTATTTACTATGCTTTGTAATTTCAGTTTCCAAGATAGAAGGTATGAATACAAAGGTCTTAATAAGGTCTGGATGGGGAAATTAGCAGAGTCAAAGGCTAGTGGGAATTTTATAAGGATTCAGGAAGCACGTGTATGGGTCATACAGGTCCTTGATCAATCTATGTTTTGCAGTTCTTATGTTGATTGTTTTATCTTATTAAATGCCTCGCAGGTGCATTACACTCTAGTCCATAATTGTACACATTTCCTTTGTGTGTCATTGCACTTATTTTGATGCCATGTATTGGTTTTACATTTAGGTTTTTCATGTCAATTTGCTAATGTGCATGTAATGTTGCCATGATATGACTGTATGGCATGCCATCTTCTTTCTCGGGACTATTGCTAAGGTAAGTTTTAAGAGCGAGAAATGTTGAACAATATTCTCATGAATAGGATTGAGTGTTTTTTCAGTGGTACACACAGATGCCAATGTGGCATAGGTATGTTGTCTAGGCCATTCATCAGGTAGCGCCCTTCAAAATGTTTGCTTGGAATTTCGTGATATACCGGTAATGGGTTCATTCGTCTCATTAACTTCTTTAACAGTTGTGCATACTAGTTTGGACTGATTAGCATTTTCATATTACAGAATTACTTTGGGCCCTCTGCTTTTTATGAACACCAGTGGCTTGTATTCTTTTGTGAGACCTTTTCTTTCATTAAACTGCTAGTTTTTCTGTCATATTGTTATAGAGAAATGCTTGTACAACGGGTGCTTTGATACAGTTCCATGAAGTGTGCACCATAAGTGTACAACTTCAGTTGGGTCAACTTGAACCCGATTGGCCCAACCTGCATGCTTAATGTAGGTTTGGCTTATCTAGAGCTAGGAGTGGTAGTTTTGACCACTATACATAAAGCAGTTGTCCCATTGCAGCATCCAAGTGCAATGTCCAAGCTATTCATCCGGTGGTTTTGACCATGTCATGAAAGTAAATCTGGTCCATTCAGAAGGTAGGCCATAATCTTAGAAGCAGTTGGATGGGTAAAGACACTTCAACCAAGTTTTTTCAGCCGTATATTTGATTCATAAATTGTGGCCCACCTGATGAGTGGACCAACCTGATTATTGGGGAATAACATCTAGGTAGAGGCTCCACTCTAATGAATGAATTGGACATTATAGAAAATTTGCCACGCCGGCAGATGTCTGGCATGTACATGAGTTGCCTGGTACATGCCTGTGCTAACCAAAACCCATTGTACTGAAAGGCAAGAAAGAAAAAAGATAAAGATCTTTAGCTTTTTCTGCTTTTACCTCTTCCCATATTATTGTATTGAAATATGAATCTATTGCTCAAGAAACGATTTGAATATTAACGTTTCCTTGTATGTATCTTTTAGTGTATAATTTTAACCATTCAATATTTTTATGGTCTTTTCTTGTCTGATATCTTTTAAACCCTTCACTCTCTTACTCAATTTGTACCACATTCTAATTTTGCAGAGAGGAAATGATGTTCTGCATTCACTAGTGACTTATGCATATTTAGTTGTGGAGATTGAAGGTGCTAAATTGTTTATCGATAATTCTAAAATCAATGAGGAAGTGATAGCTCACTTGAAGAACTCAGGGGTAGAATTGAGACCATATGAATTCAGCTTAGCCCAAATTTGGGTTACCTCCAATGCAATTGGTGATTTCAATACAGTTGAAGCTGGATGAATGGTATGTCCACATCTTCCTTCATATGCATGCCCTCTTCCTATGGTAAGTCCTTTTTCTCACTTTTTTGTTATATGAATTGATTCTTAATTAATAGGTATTCATCCTTATATGTTTTGTATAAGTAGGGATGATTATGGTGGCGTCGTAATGAAATGTATTAAGTGTCTATCCTATCATGGTGATGGATTTGATTTTAATCCGGTAATTTCACTTTCTTTCTTCTTCTTCTTTTTTTCTTCATTTTTTTTTCCCTTTCATTGATGCATAATTTATCATACCTACTAACACTCTCATATCATTGTTAGGCACAGATGCAATTTAAACGAAAGAAGATGGTTGCCCAACTGTTGTTGGGCAAAATAAGTCCGTGTGAGTAAGGTGAAACATTAATATATAATACAAATCTTACCATGTGTTAATATCCAACACTTGGTTGCACAATCTTTCTAACTAGGTGCCACTCCTGCTCCGAGTCATGCTTATCTTCACGAGGAGTCAAGACCCCGTATCATACACAGGGATGTCAAGGCCAGTAATATTCTGATCGATGTAGATCTCAATCCAAAATTTCATGTAACTTTGATCTCGAGGAGCATAGGCGCTCATCTTCCCACGACACGTATCTACTCCCCCTGCCACCAACCCCGTGGCTGGTGGTCGGTGTTCTGTGGGCCCATCATGATGTATGTGTTTCATCCTTTCATTCATCCATTTTTACTAATCATTTTAGGCTTCACACAAAAAATGAGAGGGATATAAATCTCAGGTGGACCACACCACTAGAAAACAATAGTGATTGGATATCCACCATTAAAATTCTCATAAGGCCCACTGTACTGTTTATTTGACATCCAATTTGTTGATTATGTTATACAGGCCAGATGAAGGGACAAAACAAAGATCATCTTGATCCAAAACTTTTATGGGCCCCATAAGGTTTTTAATGGTCGACTTTGAGTTTTATTCAATTTCCATTGGTTTTTATGGTGTGGCCCACTTGAGTTTTACAGTACCTCATTTTTGGGCCAATGCTTTAGAATGATCTGAAAAAGTTGATGGGCAGTGAACATCAAACACATAAATAATGGTGGAGTATAAATAAGTTTCACATGTTAACATGCAAACAATTTAAAAGAGAATTTTTCAAATTTATGGAGGGCATTCTGCATTCACCATTAAGCTGGACTCAAAGAATCAATTAAATATCATGGTGCTTTCTGAGATTTCGGCGTTAACAAACAACTCCTGATATGGGGCATTTTCGTCATTCCGTGTTAAGTGTTAATTTTAAGAGTTAACAAACAGGCCCTAAGACACTCCAATACGTAGATCTAGGTTGTTCATTAGGATAAACACTCATTTCATTTGCTGGCATAAAATCAGATCCATCATGGATTGCATATTGATTGTTCAGGATCACATTTATATAAATTAGAGGTGTAGAAATGCCCATATACCAAAAGCATAAAAACCAAATATCTATACTAATGAAAATGATAAATGTGCATAAGCATTTTAATAAAGAATACTATTAGAAACCATCCAAATAACCAACTTCTAATCATCTCATAAGAAAATCAACATCTAATTAACTCCTAGTCTAATTGAATGGAATTAGTAAAAAAAAAAAAAAAAATGGGTGCATGCATAAAAAGAAAAAGGGCGCAATATAGGCGCGTGTGCTTAATTCTTATGATTCCTATAGAGGAGCTGCCGGAACCAATGCGCTGACATCTTTGGAATTCGCTTCAAGTTGTCCTTATAGTCGATATAGTGCAGTCCAAATCTCGACGTAAAGCCAGATTTCCACTCAAAGTTATCAACCATTGACCATGCAAAGTAGCCAATTACATTCGCTCCATCATCCATCGCCTTCTTCATATTGAGTATGTAATCTTTGTAGTAATTGACTCGAGTCCAGTCGTGCACACTATTTGAAAGTGTAAGGTTGGCGGCATCATCCATTCCTGGAAAATCATTAAAAAAACATTAGGTGCATGTATAAAAGCTAGTTAAAGTCCTATTAAGTGTGGCTCTGTTTTGTTACAATAAATAAATATCTAGTTTTTAAAAGATGGTGTTCTTACCATTTTCAGATACTATCATGACTGGGTTGTTGTATGTTTCCTTCACATAAGTGATAGCATTGTACATACCCCAAGGAACAATATAAAGCCACTTTGAGTGTGCCTGCATTAGTTCATTCTTCCATCAATACAACTCAACAACTTCAAAATTTAGAGTAAAATTCGGTATGATCTTATTATTTATTTTTATAATATGTTGTGTGGGACGATGATTTTTTTATCCATCCAGATAATTGGTTCTCTCATGATTAAAAATCATAAATTAAAATAATCTCTCATGATTAAAAATCATAAATTAAAATAAAATCACCATGAATTGGGGTTTCATTCTAACACCTTAAGGAGTGTTTCAAATGAATAAAACATTCAAATTACAATTACGCACATTAGCTAATACTGCATATTGAAAAGGCCTATAAATTAAAGACTAACAAAATATAAATTCACTTTAAAAATAAAAAATAAAAAAAAAAGTGGCTATGAATTTAGAAAGAATGTCTTACTCTCGGTCCAATCGGTACACCATTACGATCAACTACCATTCAAAAAAGAAAAAAATTATTAGACAAGTCACTACATATATGGCTTAGAAAGTCCAAAAAAATTTGAAGTTGATGAAAAAGAGACTTACATGCAAATCCGCAATTCCAATCTCCAACATAATCAGTATGGGCTGGCTTCACATGAGGATCATACATATAGTTTGAGGTATACTGGTTAATGCCAACATAATCGATGGATCCTTTCACCTTCTTCACTTGACTACTTGTGAATTTTGGAAGCCTCTCCTTTACGATGTGGCGCATGTTATGCGGATATCTACCATAGACTATAGGATGCAAAAACCTGTGAATTTATAGCAATGGCCCACAAAGAAATATCATAAAAAGGAACTCATTAATCTCCCTTAATAAAAAGGAATAATCTATTTCTTTTTTCTTTTTCTTTTTCTTTTTTCCAAAAAGCATTGTTAAATTAACAAAGAAAGATTAACGAGGGGAACACTATTGATTGGATTCGCCCCACTAAATTTAAGTAGTTAATAATGGGTGAATCAACCCTTGTATCAGTGGGCTAAAAAAAAAAAAAAAAAAGATGTCCAGCAAAATAGCCATGAGACACTTCTTCATAACCATCGATCTTGGACCCATCTGATATTGGCTATCCATGTTGGGACCTATTAAATTACTAGTAGGTCCCTCTAGATTTTTAGACTAGGAAAATAATACTTACCAACCAAGGTGGAAATCTCTTGCCCTTTGGGCTGCTGCAACATCATCAGTGCTATTAGTGAGAGGCTCATACCAAACAAAATCCAACAAAATTCCAATCTTCCCATTCTGGCATTCCTGAAAAATCAGCACCATAAAAACCAATCATAAAAAAGTGGCAGGAAATGGGAAACATCCCATAAATTCAGGCCATTCATCAGGTAGTGTACATTAATGTAGACTGCCAACAATTTCTTTTTCGTTCATTGCTTTTATCACCTGATTTTTAGCAAAGCGCATTTGAATAGAGAGACCACCTGATGACAAATATATGATAATAAGCTATACATTTAGCATTTACCTGATACTTGTGACGATATCGTTGCACAGCAGCTGCATGAGCAAGAATCATATTATGGGCTACAATGTATGGCTCTGTCGCTGAGTTTCCAGATGTGCAATTTCCGAAGGGCGCCGAACACCTCCCAGGGGCAAAGGTCCCATCATCATAGCCCAAGGCTGCGACAACACGTGGCTCATTGAACGTAAACCAGTTCTTCACTCGATCACCGAACAACTTGAAGCATAAATCTGCGTAATCTGCAAAATCTTCACTGTTGCACCACAGAAACTTTAATCAATTCATTCTCTGTAACTAGTTCATCACTTGACATAATTTATCTAGAAACTCGTCGAACAGAACTCTAATAAGACTTTGAGCCAAGATTTTGAAAATTTCAGTGTTGAGTTAAAATCATAATTCAACAATCTTAAAATTATCTTAAAATTTAAGATTTGGTGTTAACTAAAATTCAAATTTTAGAGTCTCTGAGTCAACACAAAATAATGGAATATTTAGGGTTTACTACAACTGAAGATTAAAATTGAAGATTTAGGGTTTGTATTTAACATGGACTAAATTTTTGGGCATGCCCCCCATTTAGCATTGTATGGTTTCCATGATCAATATGTTTCTTTTAGGCCATAGAAAATCGCGATCAAGCATTGTATGTTTTCCCTCTATTAACATGCGCATTAGATTGTTAGGATTAGAAACTTACACAACTTGTCTACTGAGCCAACCTTTGTATTTCTCCTCAAGGGCCTGAGGGAGATCATAATGGTAGAGATTTGCATAAGGAGTAATGCCTGCATTATCATCATTTTAAAATAAAAGTGTGTCACTAATATACAGATGTCGTTAAAATGCATATATATCAGCCCCATGTTTTTAGGATCTCTAAAAGATTAGTGGGCCCCACCAATTATTTAAGGTAGGGGTGTGTATCAAGCTCCATCAGGTGGCACAATTAGCTAGTTGTGAATGATTTAAAAATATAGAGATGGAGAGATAAAAGTACCTTTCTCGATCATATAATCAATCAACTTGTTATAGTAAGCAACCCCTTGCTCGTTCACATTACCCGTGCCCTCTGTATATCATAAACAATCCATGCTGTGAGAGATATATGTAATTGTATGTATTTAATATGTGTGTGAGTAGGATTGGGTGATGCTGGCATGACAAGATTTAAATAGGCCACAGTTCGATTGAACACATACAGGAGCCAAGTCACACGTGCTCCATCTATATTTATATATAGAGAGAGAATGTTATATTGAGAGAGAGAGATTTTCTATGTTTAAGAACCTGGAAAAATCCTTGACCAAGAAATGGAGAACCTATAGGCATCCATGTTCATATCCACCATCAAATCAATATCTTCCTGCAACATGTATCAAACACAAAACACATCATTATGCAAGTCATTGTGCTAAACTTGATTAATGTGTGATTTTTGGGGTTTAATAGAATTTACAAAATTCATAAAAGGGTAGGTCATCATCATTGTCATCATCCAAGCCTTAATGGATTTAACCTCATGTGAGTATGTAAACTATATTTGCTTATGAGACATAACAAACAATCATGTCAATTTGTTGTATTGAAAATTCATGGACCATATTATAGCGATGGTAGCGATGGTACTCATCAACGGAAACATCTGCGTTTGCACCATTTGCAACAACTCCTGGCCAATTAAAAAATTCAAAATTTAACAATTAAAAAAAAAAAAAAAGGATTGAAATTGAACATCTATAAATCTAACTCATATAATATATTGAAGCCAGGCCTATGGGATCTCATCAATAGGCACAAACCTCATCAACATTTAAGGAAACACCTTCTACTATTACCTGGATTTCTTGAATCTAAATCCCAACACAAATCTAGATTCCCATTCAAAATGCAAGTTTCAAAGTTTAAATTCCAATACATTGGGCTAATAGGAGTGATCCATAAGATACAAGAATCCAACCAAATCAGGATATGTATTCTACCAGAGAAAAACCTTTGATACTCGTGGAGTCTGATGGATAATACACGAATCACTTAGATATTACATGCATGAGATACAGGATCTGTATTCTACAGGAGAAAAACCTTTGATACTCTTGTGGAGACTGATGGATAATACACGGATCACTTAGATATTGCATACATGAGATACATATTATTGAATATTTAGATCTGTCATGGATCAAAATTTACGGTTATTTGATTATTTAAAAATCAAATTGGTGGATATTTTTTGGATGATTAAGATTGAAAATATCCAAATGCCTGATTTTAACAAACAAGTGTCCATGAATTAAAGGTTATGATTATTCAAACAATGTGATTTTGGGACTGAGTCCACTTCTGTATCACCATGCTCGGGCACATTGATTGTAAGATACAGGCTTTCAGTTAACACAAACGGGGCCCACTATTCATTGATCAAAGGGTTAATTGAAATTTGGATCCATCCAATGGATAGATATTTGGACATTTTAATGCCTATTGTTGTTCTACCTTCTTTTTTACCATCCATTTGTCAAGCACAATTCCAAAGGCAAAACCTATACATATAATACCCAACCACACTGACAAACAAATAAAGCTCATCAACTTGGTAAATAAAACAAATCATCAAAAAATCATATATATGCACGTAAAACATCAAAGCAATAAAAATAATACTTGCTTAGAGTGTGTTTGGTTGCACTTACTTTTACAAAATATCATAATATCATGAAAGTTCATGACGTGTGCAAAAATAAAAAATAAAAATCAGAAAAAAAATAAACAAAACCCAATAACAAGATTGATCAAATTACCTGGGTAACGAACAAGCACATCCCAAATGCTCGGCCCACGGCCATACTCAGGGCCAGCCGCTCCTTCAACTTGGTATGCCGATGTGGCTGTGCCAAAAATGAACCCGGGCGGAAAGCTCTCTCTCGTGAGACCTCCAGTGTCATAAAGGTCGCCGTACACACGACATTGGACGGACTGGATGTACAAGATGAGAAAGATAGAAATATAACTAAGTACCTTCATATTTCACTCTCTTAGCAAAATCTTTGAGTAATCCCCTTTTGTTTTAGATCTGTATTTATAGATAAATAAATCCATCCTAAGAGATAAAATCCATAACGGATTCAACTCACTTGTATTTTAAAATTCCTCATATTTCTCAGATTGGTTACGTGACAACTTTTCCAAATAAGTTTTTGTTCTCATAAACTAAGTGGGGCCCACCGTGAAGTTTGTGAAAATCTACTCCGTCTATCTTTTTTCTCAGCTCAATTTAGGTCATTAGTCAAAAGATTAGATAGATCAAAAACTCAAGCGAGCCTAACTACATGAAAAAGTGGGTAGGCCAATGACTAGCGTTAAAATTCCCTAGGGTTTATCGTGATGTTTATATGCCATCCGTACTGTTCATAAGATCCTTCCCACGGGGATAAACTGAAAACAAAAAAATATCATTTGATAAAAAATCTTATGGCCCCACAGATGTTTCAATGGTTAACATTCAATAATCACTGTTTCCTGTCGTGTGGCCCACTTGAGGTTTTGATCTGCTTCATTTTTGTGATCATACATTAACATGATCAGAAAAAACGGATGGACGGGATGGATTTATTATAAACATCACGGTTCTCCCCACCTAGCTTCCAAGCACTTGCGAAGGCCAATCGCAGGCAGATGGCGTCCGATTTTTCGGGACTCCGATACCCTACTGTAGAAGGATTCGGAGAGGCGATGAGCCCGTTAACGAAATCGGATTGCGTACTGACTTACTCAGCACGCTTTTATCTTTTTGAGTAAACTACGATTGAGCCGACAGTGAATGTGTGTGGGTTATCCACGCCGTCCATCCGTTTTTTCAGCTCATTTTAGTTTTTGAGCCGAAAATTGAAATATTTCTAAAGCTCAAGTGGACCACACCACAGGAAACAGTGGGAATAATGACTTCTGCCGTTGAAACCTTAGTAGGGCCCACAATGATGTTTATTTGTCATCCAACCTGTTCATAAGATCACATAGACATAGATGAAGGAAAAACACAAATAACAGATTAATCCAAAACTTCTGTGGCCCCTAAGAAATTTTCAACTATAGAATTTCAATTCACACTGAAGATTTGGATATACTTTTTTTTTTTTTTTTAAATAACCCTCAAATTATCTGTTAAAATGGATGGACGGAGTTTACTCATGTGGAACCCACAGAGTTTACTCAGTACGCAATCCGCGTCCCCTTTTAACAGCTTAGTTGGTGAGGCCCTGAGTGTGGATCACCCCCGATTTATGTGTTGTATATCTAAGCCGTCCATCAGTATTTCAAGCTCATTTTATGGCATGGTTCTTAGAATGAAGCAGATCAAAATATCAAATGAGCTACTGAGTAGGGATTGACTACCCAGCGTTGAAAACTTCTTGTGGGCTAAAAAAAAATATTTGGATCAAGCTGATATTTGTTTTTCCCATCATCCGGATCTGTGTCTCCTTATCAAAAGGATAGATGTAAAATAAACACTATGGTGAGTATTAAGGTTGGCCCCTTGGAAGATTTTAATGCCTGCAGTTTAATCACCATTATTTCATGAGGTGTGGGTCACATGGAATTTGTTTCTGCATTATTTTTGAGCTCATGCCCTATAATGAGGTGGAAAAACGGGTGAACGGCGTGCAAAGCAACACAATCACCAAGTAGGCCCATAATCAGGGTCACAAAGTGTTGGGTAAGTCATCCGCTATGGGAGTTCATGGAGCCAGAAGCTGTGTGGGGCTCACAGAGATTTCCATGATGAATCCACTCCATCCATCAATTTTGCAAGACCACATTAGGATAGGATTATATAAAATCAGGCAGATCCAAAACTCCTGTGGGTTACAAGACACAAAACAGGGGGATTGAATGCTCACCATTGAAAACTGTGGGGGCCATAGAAATTTTGTATCAAGATGATATTTGTGCCTACGGTTTATCTGGTTTATCTGAGTGGTTATAACCCTTGAACAGTTTGAATAGCATGTAAACATTATGGTCCGGCTTCAGGAAGATTTCAACAGTATATGTTTCCATTCCCACTGTTTCTTTTGGTGTGGCTCGTAGGAATATTGGATCTGCCTAATTTTTAGAACCATGTACCATTGTGGAATTGAAAAACCAATGGATGGATTGGATTTTTCATGGAAATCGATTTGGGCCCCACACACCTTCCCATAACTACTGTGCTCTTGGGCATCGGCAATCCGATGGATGGATTGTATTTGTCCTAGAATACATCTGGAAGTATTGCAAGATTGGAGAGAATAGATTTAGTAAAATACATCTGAAAGTATTGAAATATGATAGGAGTGTAATAGTTTTATCAAGTACTTTTTAATGATCCAAACCGTTCATATTATGGGGTCAAAAGGGAAGGGCCTATTTGTTAAAGCTGAAATTTTTTACTTAAAAATATTCAGTGGTATTTGTTAACGCATAATAACACAAGCGCTCCACAATTTTATGTTGCAATTTTTCCGTAATGGGAGTCTTTTTAAGTTGAACTTCTTCCCTCACGGAGTCTAGCAAGTAGCAACGAAGAATGCCCTATTCTTCCCATACATTGTACACATCCCAACTTTAACTTTTAATATGGGGCACTTCTTTGAGCTGACCATGTTGTATGTGTTTCATCCATTTAATTCATCCATTTTTAAAGATCATTTTAGAGTTTGATACCAAAAACGAGAGGAATATAAATCTCAGGTGGACCACATCACAGGAAAACAATAGTGATTGGATATCCACCATTAAAGTTCTCCTAAGGCCCAATGTACTGTTTATTTGACATCCAATCTGTTGATTAGGTCATATAGACCTAGATGAATGGAAAAAACAAAGATCAGCTTGATCCAAAACTTTTATGGCCCCCAAAAAGTTTTTAATGGTCTACGTTCATTAAACACTGTTTTCCTGTAATGTGGTTCACTTTAGATTGGGATATACCTTATTTTTGATATCATACCATAAAATGATCTAGAAACATAGATGGACAGCATGGATGAAACACATACATCATGGTGGGCCCCATAGCACCGACCACCAGCTATTGGCTGGTGGCACGGGAGTAGGCAATTTGTTTCTGCGGACGCGGATTGAAGGAATCGTGGCTTTATACGCTGCCTTCTACCCAGCGTGATTTGCCGTCCCAAAACCTTACGTACGAAGTTGGACTTTAGGACAAAATTGCCCCTTTTTTTTCTTTTTTCTTTTTTTTTGTTTGCAAAAGTGAATAAAAAATTGTTGAAAGCAGGGGTATTTTCGTATTTTGAATTAGTCCGTACAAATAGAGGTCTACATTGGTGCTTAAGGTTTTTTTTGCATCCAATGAAAAAAGATAGGTAGTACATTGGGTCTATATGATGAAAAAGGCCCCATCATGATGTATGTTTTGTATCCACGCAGTTCATGCATTTGGAAATATAATTTTAAGTAAAGATCCAAATAATGAGTCAAATCCAAAGCTCCAATGGACCTTACCATAGAAAACAGTGGCGAGAGTGACACCTACCATTAAAAACTTAAATAGACTACAAAAGTTTTTAATCAAGCCTATATTTGTTTTTTCCCCTCTTTCATGTCCGTGTTAACTTGTGAACAGGTTGGATATGAGCATTAGGAAAGTTAAGGCATCTATCTCCCCACTTTTTTCGCGGTGGGTTCAATTACATATTTTGATCGGCTTCATTCTTTAACTCATGCTTTAAAATTAAATTTCCAAATAGATGGATGGTGTAGATGAAGTACATATGTCGTAGTGGGCCCACGGAACTTGATGACGTCACTTCAGTAGCGAATCTCCCGGACGCGGATTTCTTGCAAAAGCCTTCGCAGGAAATTCCTGCGAAAGAATGCTGGCTGGGGCCCGCCACTATGTTTTTGGGAAATATATTCTCTTCATCCGTTTGGTTAGGAAAATCGACAAAAAACGAGGTGGATCCAAAACTAGAGTGGCCCACATGAGAGGAGAAACGAGAAAGAAATACCTACCTTCTAAGGCTCCACCTTAATGTTTATATGACATCCAAACCGTTTATAAGGTCATTAACACAGGGATGAAGTGAAAATACAAAAAATTTAGCTTGAAACAAAGCTTTTACGGTTGTAAGAATGTTTCAACAGTTCTCACTGAAGCCCTACTGTTTTCTCTGCTGTGGCCCACTTGGGTCTTGGATCCACCTCATTTTTTGTTTCTCGCCCTAAAAATAGCTTGCAAAATGGATGAACGAACTATATTTCCCAAAAACATGGTGGTGGCCCCACCCAGCGTCCTTGTGCAGTAACTTCCAGCGGAAGCCTTTTCGCAGTAAATCCGCCTCCGAATCTCTCTATTCAACCGGGACGCGGATTGGCTTTCGCAGGTAGTTGCTGCGCTGGAAACCCAGGTGGGGCCTGCATTGATGTTTTTCATGAATCTGCTCTGTCCATCCATTTTGTGAACTCATTTTAGGATAGCAGACCAAAATAGAGAAGAATCCAAAACTCAAGTGGGCCACACTAAAAGAAAAGGTGTTTAGGGAAATTACTACCGTAGAAACCTCCCTGGGGTCGACAGTGATGTTTACATGCCATTCATACGGTTAATAATGTCATTCCTACTGGGATGAACTGAAAACACAAATATTAGAATGATTCAAAACTTCTTTTGGCCCACAAATATTTCAACTGTGTATGTTCAATTATCCCATTTTCAGCCCACTTGAGTCTTGGATACGGCTCATTTTTAGTCTTGTATCCTAAAATGCACTCAAAAGACGGATGGACGGGGAGGATTTCTCACAAACATCATAGTGGGCCCCACCTGGGATCCCACCGCAGGAACTTCCTTGGCCGGAATTCTTCAACTGCGTCCAAGTATGATGCCGATTGGTTGGTGTACCTCACACCATCTATATAGCTGTTGTATTGACATCATCAAGTTATATGGGTCTCATCATGAGATATGTGTTATATCCAAACCGTCCATCCATTTGGCGGGCTCTTATTAAAGCTTTAGACGAAAAATAAGACATATTGAACTATCAAGTGGACCACATTGCAAAAAGCTGTGGGGGATTGAATGTCTACCATTGAAACCCTTTTTGGGGTCACAGAAGTTTTGGATCAATATGATTTATTTTTTTTTCCCTCTTCATACAAGTATTTGTGACCTTATGAACATATTGGATGGAAAATAAACTTAAATTGGCCACAAAAGTTTTGTTTCAAGCTATATTTTAGGTGTTTTCAATTCATCGGATGACCTTATAAACGGTTTGGATAGCATATAAATATAAGGTAAGCCTTATTTGAAGGTTTTTTCAAGAATCGGTGTTCATCATTGGTGATAATCTTCCGCTAAGAGGAATCGAGGGCCTTATGATAATATTTTAGTTTTCAATTAAGTATTTTAGTTTATTTGAATTAAATATAATAATTTTATTTTCATTTAATAAAAATAATTTCTTCATAATTTAAAACATTTCCAAACGAGATATAGGGGCAAATGTGTCAAATTAACATATTTCAGATATTTGTTAACAAACAATTTGTTTCCAATTAAGTACTTAATTTTTAGGCTTCAGCCATAATTATTAAACAAGTTTTTTTACTTGATTTAGGCTTTAGATTTCAGATTCTGTCTTTATACTTCAAATTTAACAAATGGGGCTGAAGTATAGCTCAAGTGATAGACTGAAGCCCGTTTGTTAAATCTGAAGTCTAAAGACCGAATCTAAAATCTGAAGCCTGAATCTAAAATCTGAAGTAAAAAAAACTTGTTTGATAATTATGGCTGAAGTCTAAAAATTAGGTAATGAATCTGAAACAAACTGTTTATTAACAAACATCTTAAATGTACACATTTGCCCATATCTCTTGTTTGGAAATGTTTTACATTATAAAAAAATTATTTTTTATTAAATAAAAATAAAATCATTATATTTAATTCAAATAAACTAAAATACTTAATAAAAAACTAAAATATCATCATAAGGCCCTCAATTCCTCTTCGTGGAAAGATTGTCACTATGTGTTGTATAAGATTGAACACCAGTAACAACAAAACCTTCAAATAAGGCTCACCTTATATTTATATCATATCCAAACCGTTTACAAGGTCATTCCCAATTGGATGAAGTGAAAACATATTGATCCAAAACTTCTGTGGCCTATTTAAGTTTATTATCCATCCAATATGTTCATAAGGTCACAAATACTTGGATGAAGAGGGGAAAAAAAAAATCATATTGATCCAAAACTTCTGTGACCCCAAAAAGGATTTCAATGGTAGACGTTCCGCATTCACTATTAAGCCAGACTCCTATCACGGAAAGAATTCAGTGAAAAACCACTTAGCGCTTTCCTTCTTCCGCGTCAACGATGCATTAACAAACACCACTAAATACGGAACATTTTCCCAATTCCGTGTTAAGTGCAAATGTAATAAAAATCGGGGTCATGCATACGCCGACTCGAGTTCCCGAGTGTCACTTATCATGCATTTATGGTTTTTATGATTAATCAAACTTAACTGCACAATTTGGAATTACCTGAGGCACGAAGCACAATCACACCAATCTACTGAAATGAAGGATATCACACATATATACAAGTCCAAAAATAATAAAGGGTCACCTAAGGCGTTGCCCAACCGAACAACAAAAGAGGGCTAGGTCCAAAAAGAATAAGACTGAGCCCGCGGCTCAGCAAATCCAAATCCAGCCTGATCTAGCAGATAGTGAGCCGCCCATCAGTTGAAAGTAGGAGAGCTCGTTCTCCCCGTCAAAGCTCGCCTCGCCAGGTTCCTCATGCCCTGGGTCTGGTTGGTGTTTTAAAACACCGTCCCAGAGTGGGAGTGAGTGATCAACTTAGTGTAAACTATTAATCTTAAGTTTTAACAGGCAGCAGTTATAGCATGAATTTAATGAAAGGCAACATTCGTAGATACTAAGCTAATCTTGATAATGCATATGCATGGTGAATGGTATGATGCATGCCCTCGCCACAACTCTCTCTCAAGCGACTCCATCTTACGATCGCATATGACAACACTCCCTCAGAGCGACCTCGACTGCCGAGTCGCCACCCTAGCTAATGCGATGCAATGACATGTTAGCCAAGTTCTTAGTTAAGTCCATTCATCCAGCAGGTTGGGGATTCTGATACACCCCATGTATCAATGCCCTAAACTAGTTGCGAGGCCAAGGCCCCATCAATGTGTGAGGCCGAGACCCCGCAGTCCGTGATCCCGTCGAGTTCCTCATCCCCGACTTCAAGCACATGAGGAGTGCCGAGAGAAAGGGATCGCTCGCGGTCACTACGGGGAGGCGCGGCACCCCAGCGTAGGCCGATAGCTCGGACACAGTGTCCCATTCCACCATGCCCGGCTCACGAGGCTATGGACCAATTTCAGGTAGGTTATTGATGGGCTACAACGGTTGTAGGGTGGTTCAGGTTCCATATATATGTGAGCAAACATGGTTAACAAACAGGGTTGATCAGACAGTGGGCTAAACTGCATGAATCAGGCAAGCACGTGGCGGAACGACATCGGGTACAAGCGATCCATGTAGTCTAACTACTGTAGCCCACATGCACTCGTCCAATCCATGGGTTTAGCCTCAAGACGGTCCTACCAACGGGATCGCCTTCGCTTTCCTCGCATTCCTGACCAACCCAAGGATTAGGTGGTGATTCATAACATGTTAAGTATATAAGTTATCAACTAACATACCAATACCATGTTCACATGCATCTCAACTATAAAAACGAGTACTTCTACCAAGTGAGCAAGCATTATCAAGAACCAAGGTGCACGTGAGTGTGTGGGTTTGTGAGGAAGTTAAGCTTTTCCAACACCTTAAGGAATTAAACACACAAGAGTCAAGATTCATAAACAATATGGAGCAATGCATATGAGCGAAATCAATCCAAACAAACATGAGCATGTAATCATTCCTATGTTAAATCATGTGAGAGACAAGATCAACATCAAATTTAAACTAATCATGCCAATCATGCAATTCCAACAACACACCATTCCTAGGTTTTCCCTAAATTCTTCAATACCACAACTCAACAAACAAAATCATTACATTCCTACTATAATTGGTGCTAGGCCACCTAAGGATAATAGTCCGCACCTAGGATCGTTGGAGGCTTGGGAAAAACGTCCTACGAAAGAGGGCTTTGCGGTAGATCGGCTGGAATCCCTAAAACAACTTCACATGTTAGATTTACAAGCAAAACTCCCCTCATTACAAGGGTTTTCAAAGAAAAAGAGGGTTGGATCTTACCTAAACGATCCATGAAATGAAGAGGGCGATTTTTGGATGGGTTTTCCCTTGGAGAAGGTGTAGGGAGAGGAGAGATTGATTCCCTTGGGCCCCACCTTGGTTTAGGGTCCACCTTGTCTTCTTCCCTCTCTTCTTCATTTCTTCTTTCTCTCTTTTCTCTCTTTTCTCTTCCCTTTCCTAGGGCAAATTCGTATGGGAGAGGGGTGCCCAAAAGAAACCCCTTTTTATAATTCCAGTTTTGGTGCAATTGGCCCCAAGTGTTAGGTCTTTACTATACTAACCCTATGGGAGGGTTTTTCTAGCCTATGGGGTGTACTAGTCGATATACCCCGTAGGATAGTTAGTCCTAATGATGATCTACGTATGGACACAATCGGCCCGCCATTTCGACGCGCCGATCGACATATATGATTAGAAGTCCGTTTAACGGTCACCGATGGTCGATCGGGGCCGCGGCTATACGGATGTGAGCGAGGAAATATCCTTAATCGACGGGTAAAGTTTGGTCGTAAACCGACGGTCCGAAATCCCCAACTTGGCATAAGAGTGGACGACTCAAATCACTTAAGTTCCCACAATTTTCCAAACTAGCCTTCTAGGGCTCCCTATTGAAGTTAGGGTGGCCCTAACGCCCCCCCGGCCACCAAATTCGGCGTGTAGGTGCTTTATGACCCGACTAGGGCCCATGCAAAAATTGAGGACGATCGGATGGACGGATATATGATCTAAGAAAGCGTTTCTGACCTTTAAGTGGTCCTGTGAGGGCCATTTTGGTGATTGGAGCATTTCTGATGGCCCTCTGGCCATAAAATTTATAGGATAAGTGGTCCATGACCCGATGAGGGGCCTTGCAAAATTTGGGAACGAATGGATGCGGGTTTTGGTCGTACGGGTCCGATTTACGATCAACGGTCACCGTTCCACGATCAGGTCCCAGATTTGGTGGACGAGTGTAGAAAAATATATTAAACCGTCACCACAAATTTGGAAGGAATCCGACGGCTGGAACGCCTGGCATCCCGATTTCATTTGTAAGTGCCAGATTCCAATTTTTGGCATTGGCGGGGTGCATTCGGCTAATGCCAGATCCCAGTTCTGGGTGTCCACTGGGTCCGCTGTCCGCGATGGACCACAAGCCCAGTGAGATCTATGATTTCCTAAATTTTTAGATTTTTCTGACCTTCCACGGTCGTTGGGCGGCCCACACGGGCTGTTGTTAAGTGTAAACAAGCCCTCTGGCTTGGCAGGCCACACTTGGTCCGATCATGACCTGACTGGTCTAGTCAAATGGGTTAATCTTAGATTTAATTTATTTGTGATACCTCACCCTGAGTAGTTTAAACGAACGATCCTGCGGCAAATCTGACGTGGACGCCGCAGGACACTGTGCTGGTTGGATGGGACGTTACCATCACCCATGTATAAGCTAGCATTGAGTGTCAATGGTCAGTAAGTGAAAATATAAGTTAATTACATTTTTAAAAAAAAATTAAGGATTCTTGGAAATCCAAAACAGTAAAAATCCGGGATGTTACAGCAAAAATTCAGCGTTAACAAACAGGCCCTAAGTGAAGTGAAAGGTACCTCGTTTCAACACTAAGGTCTTGGTATCGATCCCTAGTGGGGGTGGCTAACGATGATGTGTGAATTAAGAGTTGGGAGTACTAACAAAAAAAAAAAAAAAAAACTCATAAACAAATCTCATATTGAAATATTTTAGCCATTTGATTATTGCTTAAGTTAATACACCATGCATTTTTGGAGACAAGGTTAGATGATCCAAAGGTTAATATGACAATTTAAAAGTTTTGATCTTTCAACCACCTCCATCCAAGGATAGGCCCGTCACCTAAACAGTGCCGATCATTGAAGCTATGACCCACTCAGGTTTTGTATCTGCCTTAGTTTTGGATTGTCATCCTAACATTAGATGTTGAAACCGATGGACGGATTAGATTTTACATGGACATCATAGTGGGCCATGCACGACTGTGTCATAGGAACTCCCTGCCAACTCGGAATGTAGTCTTGGATAAGTTGGCTCGTATACATCCCGACTTATTGAAATACAATGCATCAGGAAGCGGATTAATTACATGGTGTACCAAGTGGGGGTGTGTTCACGTCATGAAGTTAGGTTGGCCCCACCATGATGGGTGTGCTATACCCACATCGTCCATCCATTTTGTCATATCATGTTAGGGCGTTGGCTCAAAAATGAAGCAAATCCAAAACTCAAGTGGAAAATACCACAAAAAGTAGTGGGACAATAACAACCACTATTAAAACCTTCCTAGACACCTCACCCGTGTGAGATAAGTTGATTGAGTTTGAACAAATGGATGGTCCCAAACCCCAATCCTAAACCCTAACCCAGGAAGCCTAAATCTTAGTAACCCTAAACTCAACATAGTCAACTCACGCAACCCAGACAAAACAACCCAATCAGCCTAACCCTAAACCTTAGGAACCTAAAACCCTATAATCTTGAGCCAACTCGACGAGTTAACTCACCTAGTCAACTCACTGAGTCCACTCATCTAGTCAGCCTATCCAATCCAACAAATCAATCAACTCACATAGTTAAGCTTAAAACCCTAAAGCCCAAAAACAAGCTCAATCAAAGAAATATGTGAAACTTCAAAGCGATAACATTCACAGCAAAGCAACCACACACTTGGAGGAGGCTATCTGGCAAAGCAAGGAGTCCAAGTGAGGGCCAACGGCAGCCAACTTGCCACCGCCCATATGGCACTCTCCCTCTTTGGGGTAGCATCCCTCAAACATGTGGAATCTCCCTTTTTTTAGACACTTAGTGTACGTTTAAGCTTTATTTGCTTAGATGTCCATTTCATTGTCCAAAATTATCATTTTACCACATCATCCAACACATGAGATGATGCCATGTGGCAATCTTTAATCATAACCCTTCAAAGGTTTGGAGGCTATAAATAGCCTCCTCCCCTTCTTATTTCAAGCATCCAATAGATTTAGGAAGCATATATCCCGTCTTATCTAGAGAACCCATCTAGCCATCCTTACACCAAGGAGAAGCGAGGGTGTGAGAAAGAGCGCAACCATTGTCTAGCCTAGTCAAGGCAGAGTTTAAGCCTCTTGAGCCACCTAAGTTCAAATCTAAGCCACTCGATCTAGCCTTATGATACATATGTTCATTCAACATTTCAAGCTTTAATCAGTTTCATCAAAGCAAAACATTAGCATCGTACAATACGTATTCCCTTCTCAACCCCTTTGCTCCTTATACACATCATCATTATATTGCATTTCATTATTTTCTTATATCAAACTAGTGGGAGTATGCTTTGAGGCCTACCGATATAATCATTTTCTCTTGTTCTCCACAGGTCCTTTCTAATCTGGTGACAACTTTCTGCAACTCCTTAGTTTCCCGATCAACTTCTAACGTTCTGCCTCTAGCACCTCCAACAAGGCTTGCCAAAGATTGTCGTTCTCCGCTCTTGTTTCCTCCATCCTCGCCGTCACCTCACTCAATTGCATCTCTAAATGCACCTTCTTATTTCTAGTCTCCACTTCCCAGCTGCTAAATGAAGAAACTTCTCTTTGCAATGAGACATTTTGCTCTGCTAGCTCCCAATTGATACATGCTATTTTCGTTATTACATTAGTATACTATATTTTCAATACACGTCTTATTTTTTATACCTATGATTTTATTAATTATATATATAGTTATTTATCATAAAGAACTTCATTTTTTAAAGTCGTATTGTACGCAATCTATTTGGGAGAGAAATCCAGCATATCTTGTTAGCTTAAGTCATCAGAAATGACGTGGACCAATGAAATCCGATGGCACTGGAATTTTTTGTGCCTTCAACACAGACAATCCGCACTCAATTATAATTAATAAGTAACTTCTATACTGATTGGGTTCGGGTTGGGTTGGGCAACCCGAGACCTCAACCCTTAATTGACCCAAGTTTTATTGGGTTGGTGTTTGTATAACCCAAGCACGAGACCAAACCCGATACATCTTGCCCGAGCCTAACCCAATGCTGGGTCGATCGGATTAAACCCACCCAACTTTCAACCCCATCTGGAGCAAGTTCATTTCGGAATGACTTAAAAATAAGTAGGGGATAATGGTTGAATGACTATGAAGGTGGATTGGTTGTTTGAACTAGATCATTCGCAACGAATGCTACTTGGACCAATCTTAAATCCATGGTTAGGAGTGCCGAAAATCAAGCTTGAGCCCATTCAAGTGGGGTAGGCTACGCTCAAAACCAAATAGCTAGCCATGCCCATTCTATTGGGACTATGGTGGATCCATATCTTCAACCCATTAAAGTGGGGTAGGCTACGCTCAAAACCAAATAGCTAACAATATTGCCCATTGCTGGATTTAAGACACTCCAATACGTTGACCTAGATTGTTTATCAGGTTAAACACTCGTTTCATTTGCTAGCATGCAAAAATCATACATTCATGTATTTGTTCGGATCCATCAAGAATTACATATGATTGTTCATGATAATTTTCATCAGGCAATCCAAACGATCCCATCCATGTCGTATAAAATGGACAATTATAGATAAGTGTATAAATGCACACATATTAAACTCCGAAAGTAAGGATGGACTGAGTCGTCACATTAGCTAATGTAAATATTAGATAAATTAGAGGTGTAGAAACGCCCACATACCAAAAGCATAAAAACCAAATATCTATACTAATGAAAATAATAAATGTGCATAAGAATTTTAATAACAAATACTATTAGAAACCATCCAAATAACCAACTTCTAATTGTCTCATAAGAAAATCTAATTAACTCCTAATCCAATTAAAGGAAAGTTGAATTTCTGCCCTATATTCTTTTTTACTTTTTGGTGATACACTAATATAATGTACACCAAAATTAATAAAAAATTTTAAAAAAATGGGTGCATGCATAAAAGGATAAAGGGTGCAATAGTGGAGCATGTGCTTAGTTCTTATTATTCTTGTCGAGGAGCTGCTGGAACCAATGCACTGACATCTTTGGAATTCGCTTCAAGTTGTCGTTATAGTCAATGTAGTGCAGTCCAAACCTCGACATAAAGCCAAATTTCCACTCAAAGTTATCAACCATTGACCATGCAAAGTAGCCAATTACATTCGCTCCATCGTCCATTGCCTTCTTCATATTGAGCATGTAACCTCTATAGTAATTGATTTGAGTCCAGTCATGCACACTATCTGAACGTGTAAGGTTGGCAGCATCATCCATTCCTGGCAAATCATTAGAAAACATTAGGTGCATGTATAAAAGCTAGTTACCAAGTCCAAGTGTGGCTTTGTTTTTGTTACAATAAATAAATATAAAATATTATATAGTGTTGGGGAGTTGAACTTTGTGAGTTAACTTGACCAATCTAGTTTTTAAAAGATGGTGTAAATCTTACCATTTTCATATACTATCACGATTGGGTTATTGTATGTTTCCTTCACATAGGTGAGAGCATTGTACAAAACCCAAGGAACAAGGTAGAGCCAGTTTGAGTGTGCCTACATTAGTTCATCTTCCATCAATGCAACTCTAACAACTTCAAAATTTACAATAAAATTTAGTATGATCTTATTATTTATTTTCATAATATGTTGTGTTGGACAATGAAAATTTTTCCCATCCAAGTGGATTGGTTCTCTCATGATTAAAAATCATTAATTAAAATAAAATCAAAACCATGAATTTAAAATTAAAATTTTTTTTTTTTAAAAAAAAAAAAGAAAAAAAAAAGTGGCTATGAATTTAAAAAGAATGTCTTACTCTCAGTCCAATCGGCACACCATTACGATCAACTACCATTCAAAAAAAAAATAAAAATAGACAAGTCACTACATATATAGCTTAAAAAGTCTAAAGAAAATTAAAGTTGATGAAAAAGAGAGTTACATGCAAATTCGCAATTCCAATCTCCAACATAATCAATATGGGCCGGTTTCACATGGGGATCGATTATACATATAGTTTGAGGTATATTGGTTAATGCCAACATAATCAATGGATCCTTTCATCTTCTTCTCCTGACTACTTGTGAATTTTGGAAGCCTCTCCTTTACTATGTGGCGCATGTTATGCGGATATCTACTATAGACTATAGGATGCAAAAACCTGTGAATTTACATCAATGGCCCTAAAGAAATATCATAAAAAGGAACTCAATTAATCTCCCTTAATTATTAAAAAATTATATATATAAAAAAAAGGAATAGTCTTCTTCTTTTTTTCTTTTACTTTTTCCAAAAAGCATTGTTAAATTTGCAAAAAAGGATTAACTTTGAGGTGAATCCTAACCCTTCTTCATAGCCATCAATCTTGGGGCCATCTGATCAGCAGTTTGAACATGGCTATCCATGTTGGGACCTATTAAATTACTAGTGGGTCCCACTAAATTTTAGACTAGGAAAATAGTACTTACCAACCAAGGTGGAAATCTCTTGCCCTTTGGGCTGCTGCAACGTCATCAGTGCTATTAGTGAGAGGCTCATACCATACAAAATCCAACAAAATTCCAATCTTCCCATTCTGGCATTCCTAAAATATCAACAACATTAAAAACCAAACAATCAACCAATCATACAAAAGCGGCACATTAATGTAGACTGCCAACATTTTTTTTCGTTCATTGCTTTTGTCACTTGATTTTTAGCAAAGCACATCTGAATAGAGAGACCCACCTGATGACTAGAATATATGATGATAAGCTATACATTTAACATTTACCCAATACTTGTAACAATATCGTTGCACAGCAGCTGCATGAGCAAGAATCAAATTATGGGCTACAATGTATGGCTCTGTCGCCGAGTTTCCAGATGTGCAATTTCTGAAGGGCGCGGAACACCTCCAGGGGGCAAAGCTCCCATCATCGTAGCCCAAACTTGCGACAACACGTGGCTCATTGAACTTAAACCAATTCTTCACTCGTTCTCCGAACATCTTGAAGTATAAATCTGCGTACGTAATCTGTAAAATCTTTATTGTTGCACCACATAAACTTTGATCAATTAATTTGTTTCGTAGGCACCACCATATAGTACACATGCCACAATCATATGATCTCTATAACAGTCACAATCTAGTTCTTCACTTGACATAATTTATCTAAAAACTTGGTGGAGTGAGCTCAACTAACAATATTTTTTCGGCCAAGACTTGGGAAATTTGGTGTCTTGAGTTAAAATCATAATTTAATGATCATAAAATTTAAAACTTGTCTTTGAGTTACATTCAAATTTTAACAATCCTAAAATTCACTTCTTGATCAACACAAAGTAATTGAATATTTAAGGTTTTCTTTTGATCCAAAGAAATTAACCATTTTTGGATTTGGGAATCCAATTTGAAATTCTTGATTTCAAAGAATTTGGGGATTCAAAATTCCTAGTTGTATCCGATTTGGGAATTGAAATCCCAAATATCTTGATTTAGGGATCGAAAGCCCTAATTTACTGGATTTAGGGACCGAAAGCCCTAATTTCAGTGAGCTCTGTGGGCCCACTGTAATTTATATGTTTTATCCACACTGTCCATCTATTTTGACGGATCATTGTAGGGCCCTAATCCAAAAATGAGGCAGATTGAAAGCTCTAACGGACCACACCAAATAAAGCAGTGAGGATTTAAAGCCTATTGACAACTTAGAAGTTTCGGATCAAGATGATGTTTATGTTTTACCTTCATACAAGTCTATGTGAGGTTATGAATAGGTTGGATGGCAAATAAACATCACGGTTAGCCTTAGAATGTTTTCAACGATAAGAGTTCAATCCCCACTGTTTCACGTGGTGTGGTCCACTGGACCCTTCCATCTACATCTTTTTTTGTCGCATGCCCTAAAATGAACTTTCAAAATAGATGGACGGCGTGGATAAATCATATAGATTAGCAGGCCTCCAAAAGTTGTACCCAATCCGAGCCCAATTTTGTAGTATACAAAATAATTTGAAGTTCTCTCTCCATCCGGACCATAACGTGTCCGAGTTGACTCGGTACGTCTCATGCGTCACCCCGCCCGACTTCACTCAGTTCCAACTGAGTCAGTACAAGTGTTCTCTCTCAATCGAACCGTACCGAGTCAGAGTTAACTCGGAAGAGTTAACTCAGTTCACACGTCCACGTCTTAAAAGCAGGAGCCAATCTGGTGTTACCCTTACCGCGTGGGGCCCATCTTTATAAATGTGTTGTGTATCCATGCCGCCCATCCATTTTTACGGCTCAATTTAGGACGTTTCCCAAAAAATTAAGCAGATCCAAAGATCCAGTGGACCACACCACTAGAAAAAGTGGTGAATGACTGTTAAAAACTTTTTGCAGGCCACCAAAGGTCTGACTAACCTTATCAACGGATTGGATGGAAAATAAACATTGACGATCTGCTTACAGTGGCCCTAGGAAGTTTTTAATGGTATGCATTCAATCACCACCGTTTCCTGTAGTGTGATCCATCTAAAATTCGAATCTGCTTAATTTTTGGGTCCACCCCTTAAAATGAGTTGGAAAAACAGATGGACGGCGTGTATATAATATTGGTAAGTACTTCAAGATACTGGGGAGTACTTCAAGATAATACATCTCTAAGTATTGAAATATGATAAACACGCGGGACTATAACAGTCCAATGAATGAAAACCATAAATGGTACTGGATGCAGATTGGGCCTGGATCTACTTCATTTCAGGGTGACTTAAAAATCAGCAAGGGATAATAGTCAAATGACATTGTTACTTAACTCTAAGTCAAATGACTCATTGAGTCAAGGATGAAGGGAGATTTAGTGGTGTCGAACTGGATCATTTGCACCGAATGCTACCTAAACGAGTCTTAAATCCATGGTTAGGGGTGCTGAAAATTAGAATTGAGCCCATTCAAGTGGGGTAAGTGGCTCTTCAATGTACCCATATTCAAAATACCTGTTCTTACTTCCATTTGGTTTGATTGTCTCTTTTTTTTTCTTTTCTTTTTTTGAAAGATAAAAATATATTTCAATAAAAAAAAGGCATTGAGGTAGCGCCAAGAACAAAAACAACAAAGAAATCAAGCAAAGATCGAAATGGAAATTGTATCTTTTCCACCCATTCCTTACTTCCCTGCTCATTCTACAATAGTATCCCAAACATGACATACAACCCAATTAACGCTATGGTGATCATTGCAAAAAGGTGCCGAGATAGATCAAGAACATAAGCTCATACTTTGGCTTGCAGAAGGGTAATGGATAAGAAGATGGTTAACCGAACTAAGCATTGGAATGACTATAGAGTGCTTTTGGAAACTGTCGATCATCAGAATTCTGTTTCTACTCATAGGAGGGGCCCCTAGTGCCACATGTGAGTCAATCATATATTCTCCCCACCCTTCTGAAATAAGACATTGAAGGATCCAATTGAAGAGCAGCCTGACTTGTCTCGTCCAAATCTACGCATTCACCAATCTAGGGCTTACAAGCATGAAACCACTCTAAGAGAGTGGTGTACTCATCCACCTCATCATCCCTAATGAAGTGCCAACAAGGTGGAGTTCACACTGCTAACTCACCACATGTCTCACAACATTTGTCGTTCATAATGCTACAATCTGGGCCAAACTAGCATTGGTCAAGAAAGAAATATTAAGAGGCAAGTCACCCCTCCATGCACCTTCCGCATTACCCAGCCAAAAGGCCACTCCTTCCTTGAACTTAGCTCTCATGCTATAAATGAGATTTTTCAAAAGTAGTTTTAGAAGTAGTGAACCTTTTTTATCTTATCTATAAAAATAATAATAATAATAATAGTATTAATGTAAAGTTAAGAACAATACTAAAGGCTGCCCTTGGTCACCAATATTTAATTGAATTGCAATATTTAGTTCGATAGATAAGAAATGGCCAAATTTCTAATTACCTTAGCATATAAGTACCTCTCAAATTATGATTATATTCCTTACATGTTCAATAGAGCCGGGCATCCCAAACTGTGAAAACCATAAATGGTACTGGATACAGCTTGGGCCTAGAGCTAGGGCTGAAAGTCGGGCGGGTTGGGTCAGGTTGGTCCTCAACCCTAACCCAATCCAACCCAACCTAAGGTTAGGAATTTTCAACCCAAGCGGGCTCGGTAGGGTTGGCCAGGTTGATACATGCTAAAATATAGGACAACTACCCCTTTAAAAGTCATATTATGTAGAACGCAATCTATTTGAGAGAGAGAAATCTGGCATATCTTGTTAGCTTAAGTCATCGCAAATGATGTGCACCAATGAAATTTGATGGCACTGGAATTTTTTGTGCCTTCAACACATAAGATCCTCACTCTTATAATTTATAAGTAACCTCTATATCGATTGGGTTTGTGTTGGGTTGGGCAACCCGAGACCTCAACCCTTCCTTGACCCAAGTTTTATCGGGTTGGTGTTTGCATAACCCAAGCCCGAGACCGAATCCGATACATCTTACCCAAGCCCAACCCAATGTCTGGTCGGTCATGAGTCGGTCGGGTTAAACCCGCCTGACTTTCAGCCCCACTTGGAGCTATTTTATTTCAGAATGACTTAAAAATAAGTAGGGGATAATGGTTAAATGACTCAATGACTCAGTTCTGGACTCGATCAACTATGAGTCAAATGACTCTCAAGGATGAAGGTGGATTGGTTGTGCTGAACTGGATCATTCACACCGAATGCTACTTGGACCAATCTTAAATTCATGGTTAGGGGTGTTGAAAATCAGGTTTGAGCCCATTCAAGTAGGGTAGGCTACTCTCAAAACCAAATAGCTAACCATGCCCATTGTTGGGTCTATGGTGGATCCATATCTTGAGCCCATTAAAGTGGGATAGGCTACGCTCAAAACAAAATAGCTAGCCATGCCCATTGCTAGGTTTAAGACACTCCAATGCGTTGACCTATATTTGTTCGTTAGGTTAAACACTCATTTCATTTGCTAGCATGCAAAAATCATATATTCATGTATTTGTTCGGATCCATAATGAATTGCATATGATTGTTCAAGATTTGTTAGGCGAACGTTCCCATCCATGTCATATAAAATGGACCGTTATAGAGAAATCAAAGGTGTATAAACTCCCAAAGTAAGGATGGACTGAGTCACATTAGCTAATGTAAATATTAGATAAATCAGGTGTAGAAATGCCCACATACCAAAAGCATAAAAACCAAATATCTATATTAATGAAAACGATAAATGTGCATAAGCATTTTAATAACGAATACTATTAGAAACCATCTAAATTAACCAACTTCTAATCGTCTCATAATAAAATCTAATTAACTCCTAATCCAATTGCGCCCTATATTCTTTTCTACTTTTTGGTGATACACTAGTATAATGTACACCAAAATTAGTATTAAAAATAATAATAATAAATAAAATGGGTGCATGCATAAAAAGAGAAAGGGCGCAATAGTGGAGCATGTGCTTAGTTCTTATTATTCTTGTTGAGGAGCTGCTGGAACCAATGCGCTGACATCTTTGGAATTCGCTTCAAGTTGTTGTTATAGTCGATGTAGTGTAGTCCAAACCTCGACGTAAAGCCAGATTTCCACTCAAAGTTATCAACCATTGACCATGCAAAGTAGCCAATTACATTCGCTCCATCATCCATCGCCTTCTTCATATTGAGTATGTAATCTTTGTAGTAATTGACTCGAGTCCAGTCTTGCACACTATTCGAAAGTGTAAGGTTGGCAGCATCATCCATTCCTGGAAAATCATTAAGAAAACATTAGGTGCATGTATAAAAGCTAGTTACCAAGTCCAAGTGTGGCTTTGTTTTGTTACAATAAATAAATATTATATAGTGTTGGAGAGTTGAACTCTGTGAGTTAACTTGACCAATTTATTTTTTAAAAGATGGTGTAAATCTTACCATTTTCAGATACTATCATGATTGGGTTGTTGTATGTTTCCTTCACATAGGTCAGAGCATTGTACATACCCCAAGGAACAATGTAGAGCCATTTTGAGTGTGCCTGCATTAGTTCATTCTTCCATCAATGCAACTCTAACAACTTCAAAATTCACAATAAAATTCAGTATAATCTTATTATTTATTTTTATAATATGTTGTGTCAGACAATGAAATTTTTTCCCATCCAGGTGGATTGGTTCTCTCATGATTAAAAATCATAAAATCACAACAATGAATTAAAAGAAAAAAAAAAATGGCTATGAATTTTGAAAGAATGTCTTACTCTCGGTCCAATCGGCACACCATTACGATCAACTACCATTCAAAGTAAAAAATTTATTAGACAAGTCACTACATATATAGCTTAAAAATTTCAAAGAAAATTGAAGTTGATGAAAAAGAGAGTTACATGCAAATCCGCAATTCCAATCTCCAACATAATCAGTATGGGCCGGTTTCACATGGGGATCATACATATAGTTTGAGGTATACTGGTTAATACCAACATAATCGATGGATCCTTTCACCTTCTTCACCTGACTACTTGTGAATTTTGGAAGCCTCTCCTTTACAATGTGGCGCATGTTATGTGGATATCTACCATAGACTATAGGATGCAAAAACCTGTGAATTTACATCAATGGCCCACAAAGAAATATCATAAAAAGGAACTCATAAAACGGGAATAGTCTTCTTTTTCTTCTTTTTCTTTTTCTTTTTGGACTAGAAAAATAGTACTTACCAACCAAGGTGGAAATCTCTTGCCCTTTGAGCTGCTGCAACGTCATCAGTGCTATTAGTGAGAGGCTCATACCAAACAAAATCCAACAAAATTCCAATCTTCCCATTCTGGCATTCCTGAAATATCAGCACCATAAAAACCAATCATAAAAAAGTGGCAGGAAATGGGAAACATCCCATAAATTCAGGCCATTCATCAGGCAGTGTACATTAATGTAGACCGCCAACAATTTCTTTTTCGTTCATTGCTTTTATCACCTGATTTTTAGGTAAGCGCATCTGAATAGAGAGACCACCTGATGACAAGAATATATGATAATAAGCTATACATTTAACATTTACCTGATACTTGTGACGATATCGTTGCACAGCAGCTGCATGAGCAAGAATCATATTATGGGCTACAATGTATGGCTCTGTCGCCGAGTTTCCAGATGTGCAATTTCCGAAGGGCGCCGAACACCTCCCGGGGGCAAAGGTCCCATCATCATAGCCCAAGGCTGCGACAACACGTGGCTCATTGAACGTAAACCAGTTCTTCACTCGATCACCGAACAACTTGAAGCATAAATCTGCGTAATCTGCAAAATCTTCACTGTTGCACCACAGAAACTTTAATCAATTCATTCTCTGTAACTAGTTCATCACTTGACATAATTTATCTAGAAACTCGGCGAACAGAACTCTAATAAGACTTTGAGCCAAGATTTTGAAAATTTCAGTGTTGAGTTAAAATCATAATTCAACAATTTTAAATTTTAAGATTTGGTGCTAACTAAAATTCAAATTTTAGAGTCTTTGAGTCAACACAAAATAATGGAATATTTAGGGTTTACTACAACTGAAGATTAAAACTGAAGATTTAGGGTTTGTATTTAACATGGACTAAATTTTTGGGCATGCCCCCCATTTAGCATTGTATGGTTTCCATGATCAATATCTTTCTTTTAGGCCATAGAAAATCGTGATCAAGCATTGTATGTTTTCCCTCTATTAACATGCGCATTAGATTGTTATGATTAGAAACTTACACAACTTGTCTACTGAGCCAACCTTTGTATTTCTCCTCAAGGGCCTGAGGGAGATCATAATGGTAGAGATTTGCATAAGGAGTAATGCCTGCATTATCATCATTTTAAAATAAAAGTGTGTCACTAATATACACATGTCGTTAAAATGCATATATATCAGCCCCATGTTTTTAGGATCTCTAAAAGATTAGTGGGCCCCACCAATTATTTAAGGTAGGGGTGTGTATCAAGCTCCATCAAGTGGCACAATTAGCTAGTTGTGAATGATTTAAAAATATAGAGAGATGGAGAGATAAAAGTACCTTTCTCGATCATATAATCAATCAGCTTGTTATAGTAAGCAACCCCTTGCTCGTTCACATTACCCGTGCCCTCTGTATATCATAATCAATCCATGCTATGAGAGATATATGTAATTGTATGTATTTAATATGTGTGTGAGTAGGATTGGGTGATGCTGGCATGACAAGATTTAAATAGGCCACAGTTCGATTGAACACGTACAGGAGCAAAGTCACACGTGCTCCATCTATATTTATATATAGAGAGAGAATGTTATATTGAGAGAGAAAGAGATTTTCTATGTTTAAGAACCTGGGAAAATCCTTGACCAAGAAATGGAGAACCTATAGGCATCCATGTTCATATCCACCATCAAATCAATATCTTCCTGCAACATGTATCAAACACAAAACACATCATTATGCAAGTCATTGTGCTAAGCTTGATTAATGTGTGATTTTTGGGGTTTAATAGAATTTACAAAATTCATAAAAGGGTAGGTCATCATCCAAGCCTTAATGGATTTAACCTCATGTGAGTATGTAAACTATATTTGTTGTATTGAAAATTTATCTACAAATATATATATAAGACATAACAAACAATCATGTCCAATTTGTTGTATTGAAAATTTATGGACAAATATATATATATATATATATATATAGACATATGCATACATCATTGGCTACATAAACAATCTTGTCCATCAGTACCTTATAGCGATGGTACTCATCAACGGAAACATCTGCGTTTGCACCATTTGCAACAACTCCTGCCCAAGTAAAAAATTTAAAATTTAACAATAAAAAAAAAGGATTAAAATTGAACATCTATAAATCTAACTCATATAATATATTGAAGCCAGGCCTATGGGATCTCATCAATAGGCACAAACCTCATCAACATTTAAGGAAACACCTTCTACTATTACCTGGATTTCTTGAATCTAAATCCCAACACAAATCTAGATTCCCATTCAAAATGCAAGTTTCAAAGTTTAAATTCCAATACATTGGGCTAATAGGAGTGATCCATAAGATATAAGAATCCAACCAAATCAGGATATGTATTCTACCAGAGAAAAACCTTTGATACTCGTAGAGTCTGATGGATAATACACGAATCACTTAGATATTACATGCATGAGATACAGGATATGTATTCTACAGGAGAAAAACCTTTGATACTCTTGTAGAGAGTGATGGATAATACACGGATCACTTAGATATTGCATACATGAGATACATATTATTGAATATTTAATGTTAGATCTGTCATGGATCAAAATTTACGTTTATTTGATTATTTAAAAATCAAATTGGTGAATATTTTTTGGATGATTAAGATTGAAAATATCCAAATGCCTGATTTTAACAAACAAGTGTCCATGAATTAAAGGTTATGATTATTCAAACAATGTGATTTTGGGACTGAGTCCACTTCTGTATCACCATGCTCGGGCACATTGATTGTAAGATACAGGCTTTCAGTTAACACAAACGGGGCCCACTATTCATTGATCAAAGGGTTAATTGAAATTTGGATCCATCCAATGGATAGATATTTGGACATTTTAATGCCTATTGTTGTTCTACCTTCTTTTTTACCATCCATTTGTCAAGCACAATTCCAAAGGCAAAACCTATACATATAATACCCAACCACACTGACAAACAAATAAAGCTCATCAACTTGGTAAATAAAACAAATCATCAAAAAATCATATATATGCACGTAAAACATCAAAGCAATAAAAATAATACTTGCTTAGAGTGTGTTTGGTTGCACTTACTTTTACATAATATCATAATATCATGAAAGTTCATGACGTGTGCAAAAATAAAAAATAAAAAATAAAAAATAAAAATCAGAACAAAATAAACAAAACCCAACAACAAGATTAATCAAATTACCTGGGTAACGAACAAGCACATCCCAAATGCTCGGCCCACGGCCATACTCAGGGCCAGCCGCTCCTTCAACTTGGTATGCCGATGTGGCTGTGCCAAAAATGAACCCGGGCGGAAAGCTCTCTCTCGTGAGACCTCCAGTGTCATAAAGGTCGCCGTACACACGACATTGGACGGACTGGATGTACAAGATGAGAAAGACAGAAATAAAACTAAGTACCTTCATATTTCAATCTCTTAGCAAAATCTTAGAGTAATCCCTTTTTGTTTTAGATCTGTATTTATAGATAAATAAATCCATCCTAAGAGATAAAATCCATCACGGATTCAACTCACTTGTATTTTAAAATTCCTCATATTTCTCAGATTGGTTACGTGACAACTTTTCCAAATAAGTTTTTGTTCTCATAAACTAAGTGGGGCCCACCGTAAAGTTTGTGAAAATCTACTCCGTCTATCTTTTTTTTCAGCTCAATTTAGGTCATTAGTCAAAAGATTAGATGGATCAAAAACTCAAGCGAGCCAAACTACATGAAAAAGTGGGTAGGCCAATGACTAGCGTTAAAATTCCCTAGGGTTTCTCGTGATGTTTATATGCCATCTGTACTGTTCATAAGATCCTTCCCACGGGGATAAACTGAAAACAAAAAAATATCAGTCTGATAAAAAACTTATCGCCCCACGGATGTTTCAATGGTTGACATTCAATAATCACTGTTTCCTATCGTGTGGCCCACTTGAAGTTTTGATCTGCTTCATTTTTATGATTATCTATTAACATGATCAGAAAAAACGGATGGACGGGGTGGATTTATTATAAACGTCAGGGTGCTCCCCACCTAGCTTCCAAGCACTTGCGAAGGCCAATCGCAGGCAGATGGCGTCCGATTTTTCAGGACTCATACCCTACTGTAGAAGGACTCGGAGAGGCGATGAGCCCGTTAACGAAATCGGATTGCGTACTGAGTTACTCAGCTCGCTTTTATCTTATCGAGTAAACTATGATTGGGCCTACCGTGAATGTGTGTGGGTTATCCACGCCGTCCATCCTTTTTTTCATCTCATTTTAGTGGTTGAGCCAAAAATTGAAATATTCCTAAAGCTCAAGTGGACCACACCACAGGAAACAGTGGGAATAATGACTTCTATAGTTGAAACCTTAGTGGGGCCCACAATGATGTTTATTTGTCATCTAACCTGTTCATAAGATCACACAGACATAGATGAAGGAAAAACACAAATAACAGATTGATCCAAAACTTGACCGTAGAATTTCAATTCACACTGTTTCTCGTGGTGAGGTCTACTTGAGATTTGGATATTTATATATTTATTTATTTATTTATTTTAGAAATAGCTCCTAAATTCTCTGTTAAAATGGATGTACGGAGTGGATAAAATATGTAAATCGTATGGACCCATAGAGTTTACTCAGTACTAGTACGCAATCCGCTTCCCCTGGTAAACAGCTTAGTTGGTGAGGCCCTGAGTGTGGGCCACCCCGATTTATGTGTTGTATATCTAAGCCGTCCATCGGTATTTCAAGCTCATTTTATGGCATGGTTCTTAGAATGAAGCAGATCAAAATATCATATGAGCTATTGAGTAGGGATTGAATACCCAGCGGTGAAAACTTCTAGTGGGCCAAAAAAAATATATTTGGATCAAGCTGATATTTGTTTTTCCAATCATCCGGATCTGTGTGTCCTTATCATTATCAAAAGGATAGATGGAAAATAAACACTATGGTGAGTATTAAGGTGGGCCCCTGGAAGATTTTAATGGTTAGAGTTTAATTACCATTATTTTATGAGGTGTGGGTCACATGGAATTTGTTTCTGCATCATTTTTGAGCTCATGCCCTATAATGAGGTGTAAAAACAGGTGAACGGGCGTGTACAGCAACACAATCACCAAGTGGGCCCCACAATCAGGGTCACAAAGTGTTGGGTAAGTCGTCCGCTCCCGATTGCACGAGGAGTTCGTGGAGTTAGAAGCTGTGTGGGGCTCATAGAGATCTCCATGATGAATCCACTCCGTCCATCAATTTTTCAAGACCACGGTAGGATAGGATTATAAAAAATCAGGCAGATCCAAAACTCCTGGGGGCCACACGACACAAAACAGTGGGGATTGAATGCCCACCATTGAAAACTGTGGGGGCCACAGAAATTTTGTATCAAGATGATATTTGTGCCTACGGTTTATCTGAGTGGTAATAACCCTTGAACAGTTTGAATAGCATATAAACATTATGGTCCGGCTTCAGGAAGATTTCAACGGTATATGTTTCCATTTCTACTGTTTCTTTTGGTGTGACCCGTAGGAATATTGGATCTGCCTAATTTTTAGAAACATGTCTCATCGTGGAATTGAAAAATCGATGGGGATGGATTGGATTTGTCATGGAAATCGATTTGGGCCCCACACACCTTCCCAGAACTACTGTGCTCTTGGGCATCGGCGATCCGATGGATGGATTGTATTTGTCCTAGAATACATCTGGAAGTATTGCAAGATTGGAGAGAAGAGATTTAGTAAAATACATCTGAAAGTATTGAAATATGATAGGAGTGTAATAGTTTTATCAAGTACTTTTTAATGATCCAAACCGTTCATATTATGGGGTCAAAAGGGAAGGGCCTATTTGTTAAAGCTGAAATTTTTTACTTAAAAATATTCAGTGGTATTTGTTAACGCATAATAACGGAAGCGCTCCACAATTTTATGTTGAAATTTTTCCATGATGGAAGCCTTTTTAAGTTGAATTTCTTCCCCCGCGGAGTCTAGCAACGAAGAATGCGCTATTTTTCCTTTACATTATACACATCCCAACTTTTAACATGGGGTACTTCTTTGAGCCCACCATGCTGTATGTGTTTCATCCATTCCATTCATCCATTTTTTAAGATTATTTTAGAATTCGATACCAAAAATGAGAGGAATATAAATCTCAGGTGGACCACATCACAGGAAAACAATAGTGATTGGATATCAACCATTAAAGTTCTCCTAAGGCCCAATGTACTGTTTATTTGACATCCAATCTGTTGATTAGGTCATATAGACTCATATGAAGGCAAAAAATAAATATCATCTTGATCCAAAACTTTTATGGCCCCCAAAAAGTTTTTAATGGTCGACGTTCATTAAACACTGTTTTCCTGTAATGTGGTTCACTTGAGATTGGGATATACCTCATTTTTGGTATCATACCATAAAATGATCTAGAAACATAGATGGACAGCATGGATGAAACACATACATCATGGTGGGGCCCCCATAACATCGACCATCAGCCATTGGCTGGTGGCACGGGAGTAGGCAATTTGTTTCTGCGGACGCGGATTGAAGTAACCGTGGCTTTATACGTTGCCTTTTACCCAGCGTGATTTGGCGTCCCAAAACCTTAGGTACGAAGTTGGACTTTAGGACAAAATTGCCCTTGGTTTTTTTTATTATGCAAAAGTGAGTAAAAAATTGTTGAAAGCAGGGGTATTTTTGTATTCTTGAGTTAGTATGTACAAATAGAGGTCTACTTTAGTGCTTAATGTTTTTGTTGTATCCAATGAAAAAAGATAGGTAATAGACGACGAAAAAGCCCCCATCATGATGTACGTGTGTTTTATCTAGGCTATTCATCCATTTGGAAATATAATTTTAAGATCCAAATAATGAGTCAAATCCAAAGCTCCAATGGACCTTACCATAGAAAACAGTGGGGAGAGTGACACCTACCATTAAAAACTTAAACAGGATACAAAAGTTTTTAATCAAGCCTATATTTGTTTTTCCCCCTCTTTCATGTCTGTGTTAACTTATGAACAGGTTGGATTTCAAATAAAAATCACGGGAGCATTAGGAAGGTTTAGGCATCTATCTCCCCACTTTTTTCATTGTGGGTTTAATTACATATTTGGATCTGCCTCATTCTCTAATTAATGTTTTAAAATCAAATCTCCAAATAGATGGACAGTGTAGATGAAGCACATATGTCATAGTGGGCCCACATATATTATAGTGGGCCCACGGAACTTGATGACCTTCTGTAGCGAATATCCTGGACACGAATTTCCTGCGAAGATGCTGGGTGGGGCCGCCACCATGTTTTCGGGAAATATATTCTATTCATCCGTTTGGTTAGGAAAGTCGACCAAAAATGAAGTGGATCCAAAACTAAAGTGGGCCACATGAGAGGGGGAACGGGAAAGAAATACCTACAGTTGAAACCTTCCTGGGCTCCAGCTTATTGTTTATATGACATCTAAACCTTAATGTTTATATGACATCCAAACCGTCTATGAGGTCATTAACATAGGGATGAAGTGAAAATACAAAAAAATTAGCTTGAAACAAAGCTTTTATGGTCATAAGAATGTTTCAACAGTTCTCACTGAATCCCTACTGTTTCCTCTGGTGTGGCCCACTTAAGTCTTGGATCCACCTCATTTTTGTTTCTTGTCCTAAAAATAGCTGCAAAATGGATGAACGAACCATATTTCCCATAAACATCGTAGTGGCCCCGCCCAACATCCTTGTGCAGTAACTTCCTGCGGAAGCCTTTTCGCAGTAAATCCACGTCCGAATCTCTCTATTCAACCGGGACGGGGGTTGGCTTTGGCAGGAAGTTGCTGCGCTGGAAACCCAGGTGGGGCTTGCATTGATGTTTTTCAGGAATCTGCTCTGTCTATCCACTCTGTGAGCTCATTTTAGGATAGCAGACCAAAATCGAGAAGAACCCAAAACTCAAGTGTGCCATACTAAAAGAAAAGGTGTTCAGGGAAATAACTACCGTCGAAACCTCCCTGGGTTCGACAGTGATGTTTACATGCCATCCATACCGTTAATAATGTCATTCCTACTGGGATGAACTGAAAACACAAATATTAGAGTGATTCAAAACTTCTTTTGGCCCACAAATATTTCAACTATGTTCAATTATCCCGTTTTCAGCCCACTTGAGTCTTGGATACGTCTCATTTTTAGCCTTGTATCCTAAAATGCACTCAAAAGACGGATGGACGGGGAGGATTTCTCACAAACATCATAGTGGGCCCCACCTGGGATCCCAGCGCAGGAACTTCCTTGCAGGAAATCTTCAACCGCGTCCAAGTATGATGCCGATTGGTTGGTGTACCTCACGCCATCTATATACCTGCTGTATTGACATCATCAAGTTATATGGGTCTCATCATGAGATATGTGTTATATCCAAACTGTCCATCCATTTGGCGAGCTCTAATTAAAGCTTTAGATGAAAAATAAGACATATTGAACTATCAAGTGGACCACACTGCAAAAAGCTGCGGGGGATTGAATGTCTACCATTGAAACCCTTTTTGGGGTCACAGAAGTTTTGGATCAATATGATTTTTTTTTTTCCCTCTTCATACAAGTATTTGTGACCTTATGAACATATTGGATGGAAAATAAACTTAAATTGGCCACAAAAGTTTTATTTCAAGCTATATTTTAGGTGTTTTCAATTCAACGGATGACCTTATAAACGGTTTGGATAGCATATAAATATAAGGTAGGCCTTATTTGAAGGTTTTTTTTTGCAACTGGTGTTCAACTAGTGATAATCTTCTCACTAAGAGGAACTGAGGGCCTTATGATAATATTTTAGTTTTCAATTAAGTATTTTAGTTTAGTTGAATTAAATATAATAATTTTATTTTCATTTAATAAAAAATAATTTCTTCATAATGTAAAACATTTCCAAACGAGATATAGGGGCAAATGTGTCAAATTAACATATTTCAGATATTTGTTAACAAACAATTTGTTTCCAATTCAGTACTTAATTTTCAGGCTTCAGCCATAATTATTAAACAAGATTTTTTACTTCAGATTTAGGCTTTAGATTTCAGATTCTGTCTTTATACTTCAAATTTAACAAATGGGGCTGAAGTATAGCTCAAGTGATAGACTGAGGCCCGTCTGTTAAATCTGAAGTCTAAAGACCGAATCTAAAATCTGAAGCCTGAATCTGAAATCTGAAGCCTGAATCTAAAATCTGAAGTAAAAAAACTTGTTTGATAATTATGGCTGAAGTCTAAAAATTAGGTAATGAATCTAAAACAAACTGTTTATTAACAAACATCTTAAATGTACACATTTGCCCCTATCTCTTGTTTGGAAATGTTTTACATTATAAAAAAATTATTTTTTATTAAATAAAAATAAAATCATTATATTTAATTCAAATAAACTAAAATGCTTAATAAAAAACTAAAATATCATCATAAGGCCCTCAATTCCTCTTAGTGGAAAGATTGTCACTATGTGTTGTATAAGATTGAACACCAGTAGCAACAAAACCTTCAAATAAGGCTCACCTTGTATTTATATCCTATCCAAACCGTTTACAAGGTCATTCCCAATTGGATGAAGTGAAAACATATTGATCCAAAACTTCTGTGGCCTATTTAAGTTTATCATCCATCCAATATGTTCATAAGGTCACAAATACTTGGATGAAAAGGGGAAAAAAAAATCATATTGATCCAAAACTTCTGTGACCCCAAAAAGGGTTTCAATGGTAGACGTTCCGCATTCACTATTAAGCCAGAGTCCTATCACGGAAAGAATTCAGTGAAAAACCACTTAGCGCTTTCCTTCTTCCACGTTAACGATGCATTAACAAACACCACTAAATACGGAACATTTTCCCAATTCCGTGTTAAGTGCAAAAATTCAGCGTTAACAAACAGGCCCTAAGTGAAGTGAAAGGTACCTCGTTTCAACACTAAGGTCTTGGTATCGATCCCTAGTGGGGGTGGCTAACGATGATGTGTGAATTAAGAGTTGGGAGTACTAACAAAAAAAAAAAAAAGCCCATAACAAATCTCATATTGAAATATTTTAGCCATTTGATTATTGCTTAAGTTAATACACCATGCATTTTTGGAGACAAGGTTAGATGATCCAAAGGTTAATATGACAATTTAAAAGTTTTGATCTTTCAACCACCTCCATCCAAGGATAGGCCCGTCACCTAAACGGTGCCGATCATTGAAGCTATGACCCACTCAGGTTTTGTATCTGCCTTAGTTTTGGATTGTCATCCTAACATTAGATGCTGAAACTGATGGACGTATTAGATTTTACATGGACATCATAGTGGGCCATGCACGACTGTGTCATAGGAACTCCCTGCCAGCTTGGAATGTAGTCTCAGATAAGCTGGCTGGTATACATCTCGACTAATTGAAATAAGATGCATCAGGAAGCGGATTAATTACATGGTGTACCAAGTGGGGGTGTGTTCACGTCATGAAGTTAGGTTGGCCCCACCATGATGAGTGTGTTATATCCACATCGTCCATCCATTTTGTCATATCATGTTAGGTCGTTGGCTCAAAAATGAAGCAAATCCAAAACTCAAGTGGAAAATACCACAAAAAGTAGTGGGACAATAACAACCACTATTAAAACCTTCCTAGACACCTCACCCGTGTGAGATAAGCTGATTGAGTTTGAACATATGGATGGTCCCAAACCCCAATCCTAAACCCTAACCCAGGAAGCCTAAATCTTAGTAACCCTAAACTCAACATAGTCAACTCACGTAACCCAGACAAAACAACCCAATCAGCCTAACCCTAAACCTTAGGAACCTAAAACCCTATAATCTTGAGCCAACTCGATGAGTCAACTCACCTAGTCAACTCACTGAGTCCATTCATCTAGTCAGCCTATCCAATCCAACAAATCAATCAACTCACATAGTTAAGCCCAAAACCCCAAAGCCCAAAAACAAGCCCAATCAAAGAAATATGTGAAACTTCAAAGCGATAGCATTTACAGCAGAGTATCCACACACTTGGAGGAGGCTATCTGGCAAAGCAAGGAGTCCAAGTGGGGGCTGACGGCAGCCAACTTGCCACCGGCCATATGGCACTCATCCTCTTTGGGGTAGCATCCCTCAAGCATGTGGAATCTCCCTTTTTTTAGACACTTAGTGTACGTTTAAGGTTTATTTACTTAGATATCCATTTCATTGTCCAAAATTATCCTTTTACCACATCATCCAACACATGAGATGATGCCATGTGGCAATCTTTAATCATAACCCTTCAAAGGTTTGGAGGCTATAAATAGCCCCCTCCCCTTCTTATTTCAAACATCCAATAGATTCCGGAAGCATATATCCCGTCTTATCAAGAGAACCCATCTAGCCATCCTTACACCAAGGAGAAGTGAGGGTGTGAGAAAGAGCGCAACCATTGTCTAGCCTAGTCAAGGCAGAGTTTAAGCCTCTTGAGCCACCTAAGTTCAAATCTAAGCCACTCGATCTAGCCTTATGATACTTATGTTCATTCAACATTTCAAGCTTTAATCAGTTTCATCAAAGCAAAGCATTAGCATCGTACAATACGTATTCCCTTCTCAACCCCTTTGCTCCTTATACACATCATCATTACATTGCATTTCATTATTTTCTTATATCAAACTAGTGGGAGTATGCTTTGAGGCCTACCGATATAATCATTTTCTCTTGTTCTCCACAGGTCCTTTCTAATCTGGTGACAACTTTCTGCAACTCCTTAGTTTCCCGATCAACTTCTGATGTTTTGCCTCTTGTACCTCCAACAAGGCTTGCCAAAGATTGTCGTTCTCCGCTCTTGTTTCCTCCATCCTCGCCGTCACCTCACTCAATTGCATCTCTGAATGCACCTTCTTATTTCTAGTCTCCACTTCCCGGCTGCTAAATGAAGAAACTTCTCTTTGCAATGAGACATTTTGCTCTGCTAGCTCCCAATTGATACATGTTATTTTCGTTATTACATTAGTATATTATATTTTCAATACACGTCTTATTTTTTATACCTATGATTTTATTAATTATATATATAGTTATTTATCATAAAGAACTTCATTTTTTAAATTCGTATTATACGCAATCTATTTGGGAGAGAAATCCAGCATATCTTGTTAGCTTAAGTCATCAGAAATGACGTGGACCAATGAAATCCGATGGCACTGGAATTTTTTGTGCCTTCAACACAGACAATCCGCACTCAATTATAATTAATAAGTAACTTCTATACTGATTGGGTTCGGGTTGGGTTGGGCAACCCGAGACCTCAACCCTTAACTGACCCAAGTTTTATTGGGTTGGTGTTTGTATAACCCAAGCACGAGACCGAATCCGATACATCTTGCCCGAGCACAACCCAATGCCAGGTCGGTCGGATTAAACCCACCCAACTTTCAACCCCATCTGGAGCAAGTTCATTTCGGAATGACTTAAAAATAAGTAGGGAATAATGGTTGAATGACTATGAAGGTGGATTGGTTGTTTGAACTAGATCATTCGCACCGAATGCTACTTGGACCAATCTTAAATCCATGGTTAGGAGTGCCAAAAATCAAGCTTGAGCCCATTCAAGTGGGGTAGGCTACGCTCAAAACCAAATAGCTAGCCATGCCCATTGCTGGGACTATGGTGGATCCATATCTTCAATCCATTAAAGTGGGGTAGGCTACGCTCAAAACCAAATAGCTAACAATATTGCCCATTGCTAGATTTAAGACACTCCAATACGTTGACCTAGATTGTTTATCAGGTTAAACACTCGTTTCATTTGCTAGCATGCAAAAATCATACATTCATGTATTTGTTCGGATCCATCAAGGATTACATATGATTGTTCATGATAATTTTCATCAGGCAATCTAAACGATCCCATCCATGTCGTATAAAATGGACAATTATAGATAAGTGTATAAATGCACACATATTAAACTCCGAAAGTAAGGATGGACTGAGTCACATTAACTAATGTAAATATTAGATAAATCAGAGGTGTAGAAATGCCCACATACCAAAAGCATAAAAACCAAATATCTATACTAATGAAAATAATAAATGTGCATAAGAATTTTAATAATAAATACTATTAGAAACCATCCAAATAACCAACTTCTAATTGTCTCATAAGAAAATCTAATTAACTCCTAATCCAATTAAAGGAAAGTTGAATTTCTGCCCTATATTCTTTTTTACTTTTTGGTGATACACTAATATAATGTACACCAAAATTAATAAAATTAAAAATAAAAAAAAAAATGGGTGCATGCATAAAAAGATAAAGGCTGCAATAGTGGAGCATGTGCTTAGTTCTTATTATTCTTGTCGAGGAGCTGCTGGAACCAATGCACTGACATCTTTGGAATTCGCTTCAAGTTTGTCGTTATAGTCGATGTAGTGCAGTCCAAACCTCGACATAAAGCCAAATTTCTCAAAGTTATCAACCATTGACCATGCAAAGTAGCCAATTACATTCGCTCCATCGTCCATTGCCTTCTTCATATTGAGCATGTAACCTCTATAGTAATTGATTCGAGTCCAGTCGTGCACACTATCTGAACGTGTAAGGTTGGCAGCATCATCCATTCCTGGCAAATCATTAGAAAACATTACGTGCATGTATAAAAGCTAGTTACCAAGTCCAAGTGTGGCTTTGTTTTTGTTACAATAAATAAATATAAAATATTATATACTGTTGGGGAGTTGAACTTTGTGAGTTAACTTGACCAATCTAGTTTTTAAAAGATGGTGTAAATCTTACCATTTTCATATACTATCACGATTGGGTTATTGTATGTGTCCTTCACATAGGTGAGAGCATTGTACAAAACCCAAGGAACAATGTAGAGCCAGTTTGAGTGTGCCTGCATTAGTTCATTCTTCCATCAATGCAACTCTAACAACTTCCAAATATACAATAAAATTTAGTATGATCTTATTATTTATTTTTATAATATGTTGTGTCGGACAATGAAAATTTTTCCCATCCAAGTGGATTGGTTCTCTCATGATTAAAAATCAAAAATTAAAATAAAATCAAAACCATGAATTTAAAATTAAAATTTAAAAAAGAAAAAAAAGAAAAAAAAGAAAAAAAAAAGTGGCTATGAATTTAAAAAGAATGTCTTACTCTCAGTCCAATCGGCACACCATTATGATCAACTACCATTCAAAAAAAAAAAATTAGACAAGTCACTACATATATAACTTAAAAAGTCTAAAGAAAATTAAAGTTGATGAAAAAGAGAGTTACATGCAAATTCGCAATTCCAATCTCCAACATAATCAACATGGGCCGGTTTCACATGGGGATCGATCATACATATAGTTTGAGGTATATTGGTTAATGCCAACATAATCGATGGATCCTTTCATCTTCTTCTCCTAACTACTTGTGAATTTTGGAAGCCTCTCCTTTACGATGTGGCGCATGTTATGCGGATATCTACCATAGACTATAGGATGCAAAAACCTGTGAATTTACATCAATGGCCCATAAAGAAATATCATAAAAAGGAACTCAATTAATATCTCTTAATTATTAAAAAATTAAAAAAAAAAAAAAAAAAAAAGGAATAGTCTTCTTTTTTTCTTTTACTTTTTCCAAAAAGCATTGTTAAATTTGCAAAAAAGGATTAACTTTGAGGTGAATCCTAACCCTTCTTCATAGCTATCAATCTTGGGGCCATCTGATCAGTAGTTTGAACATGGCTATCCATGTTGAGACCTATTAAATTACTAGTGGGTCCCACTAAATTTTAGACTAGGAAAATAGTACTTACCAACCAAGGTGGAAATCTCTTGCCCTTTGGGCTGCTGCAACGTCATCAATGCTATTAGTGAGAGGCTCATACCATACAAAATCCAACAAAATTCCAATCTTCCCATTCTGGCATTCCTAAAATATCAACAACATAAAAAACCAAACAATCAACCAATCATAAAAAAGCGGCACATTAATGTAGACTGCCAACATTTTTTTTCGTTCATTGCTTTTGTCACCTGATTTTTAGCAAAGCACATCTGAATAGAGAGACCCACCTGATGACTAGAATATATGATGATAAGCTATACATTTAACATTTACCCGATACTTGTAACAATATCGTTGCACAGCAGCTGCATGAGCAAGAATCAAATTATGGGCTACAATGTATGGCTTTGTCGTCGAGTTTCCAGATGTGCAATTTCTGAAGGGCGCGGAACACCTCCCAGGGGCAAAGCTCCCATCATCGTAGCCCAAACTTGCGACAACACGTGGCTCATTGAACTTAAACCAGTTCTTCACTCGTTCTCCGAACATCTTGAAGTATAAATCTGCGTACGTAATCTGCAAAATCTTTATTGTTGCACCACATAAACTTTGATCAATTAATTTGTTTCGTAGGCACCACCATATAGTACACATGCCACAATTATATGATCTCTATAACAGTCACAATCTAGTTCTTCACTTGACATAATTTATCTAAAAACTTGGTGGACTGAGCTCAACTAACAAGATTTTCGGCCAAGACTTGGGAAATTTTGGTGCTAAGTTAAAATCATAATTTAACAGTCATAAAATTTAAAACTTGTGCTGAGTTGCATTCAAATTTTAACAATCCTAAAATTTAGTCTTCGAGTCAACACAAAGTAATTGAATATTTAAGGTTTTCTTTTGATCCAAAGAAATTAACCATTTTTTGGATTTGGGAATCCAATTTGAAATTCTTGATTTCTTCTGAATTTGGGGATTCAAAATTCCTAGTTGTATCTGATTTGGGAATGGGAATCCCTAATATCTGGATTTAGGGATTGAAAGCCCTAATTTCTGGATTTAGGGACTGAAAGCCCTAATTTCAGGAGCTTTGTGGGCCCACTATAATTTATATGTTTTGTCCACACTGTCCATCTATTTTGACGGATCATTTTAGGGCCCTAATCCAAAAATGAGGCAGATTGAAAGCTCTAACGGACCACACCAAATAAAGCAGTGAGGATTTAAAGCCTATTGACAACGTAGAAGTTTCAGATCAAGATGATGTTTATGTTTTACCTTCATACAGGTCTATGTGAGGTTATGAATAGGTTGGATGGAAAATAAACATCATGGTTAGCCTTAGAATGTTTTCAACGATAAGAGTTCAATCCCCACTGTTTCACGTGGTGTGGTCCACTGGACCCTTCCATCTACATCTTTTTTTGTCGCATGCCCTAAAATAAACTTTCAAAATAGATGGACGGCGTGGATAAATCATATAGATTAGCAGGCCTCCAAAAGTTGTACCCAATCCGAGCCCAATTTTGTAGTATACAAAATAATTTGAAGTTCTCTCTCCATCCGGACCATAACGTGTCCGAGTTGACTCGGTACGTCTCATGCGTCACCCCCGACTTGACTCAGTACCAACTGAGTCAGTACAAGTGTTCTCTCTCAATCGAACTGTACCGAGTCAGAGTTAACTCGGAAGAGTCACCTCAGTTCACACGTTCACGTCTTAAAAGCAGGAGCCAATCTGGTGTTACCCTTACCGCGTGGGGCCCATCTTGATAAATGTGTTGTGTATCCATGCCGCCCATCCATTTTTACAGCTCAATTTAGGACGTTTTCCAAAAAATTAAGCAGATCCAAAGATCCAGTGGACCACACCACTAGAAAAAGTGGTGAATGACCGTTAAAAACTTTTTGCAGGCCACCAAAGTTTTGGATCAAGCTGATCTTTGTATTGTCCGTTCATCCAGGTCTGACTAACCTTATCAACGGATTGGATGGAAAATAAACATTGACGATCTGCTTACAGTGGCCCTAGGAAGTTTTTAATGGTATGCATTCAATCACCACCATTTCCTGTAGTGTGATCCATCTAAAATTCGAATCTGCTTAATTTTTGGGACCACCCCCTAAAATGAGTTGGAAAAACAGATGGACGGCGTGGATATAATATTGGTAAGTACTTCAAGATAATACATCTCGAAGTATTGAAATATGATAAACGGGACTATAACAGTTCAATGAATGAAAACCATAAATGGTACTGGATGCAGATTGGGCCTGGATCTACTTCATTTCAGGGTGACTTAAAAATCAGCAAGGGATAATAGTCAAATGACTCTGTTACTTAACTCTAAGTCAAATGACTCATTGAGTCAAGGATGAAGGGAGATTTAGTGGTGTCGAACTGGATCATTTGCACCGAATGCTACCTAAACGAGTCTTAAATCCATGGTTAGGGGTGCTGAAAATTAGACTTGAGCCCATTCAAGTGGGGTAAGCTAGGCTCAAAACCAAATGGCTAACCATGCCCATTGTTGGCTCTACAATGTACCCATATTCAAAATACCTATTCTTACTTCCATTTGGTTTGATTGTCTTTTTTTTTTCCTTTTTTTTTCTTGAAAGATAAAAATAGATTTCAATAAAAAAGGCATTGAGGTAGCGCTAAGAACAAAAACAACAAAGAAATCAAGCAAAGATCGAAATGGAAATTGTATCTTTTCCAACCATTCCTTACTTCCCTGCTCATTCTACAATAGTATCCCAAACATGACATACAACCCAATCGACACTATGGTGATCATTGCAAAAAGGTGCCGAGATAGGTCAAGAACATAAGCTCATACTTAGCTTGCAGAAGGTTAATGGATAAGAAGATGGTTAACCGAACTAAGCATTGGAATGACTATAGAGTGCTTTTGGAAATTGTCGATCATCAGAATTCTGTTTCTACTCATAGGAGGGGCCCCTAGTGCCACATGTGAGTCAATCATATATTCTCCCCACCCTTCTGAAATAAGACATTGAAGGATCCAATTGAAGAAAACGACTTGTCTCGTCCAAATCTACGCATTCACCAATCTAGGGCTTACAAGCATGAAACCACTCTAAGAGAGTGGTGTACTCATCCACCTCATCATCCCTAATGAAGTGCCAACAAGGTGGAGTTCACACTGCTAACTCACCACATGTCTCACAACATTTGTCGTTCATAATGCTACAATCTGGGCCAAACTAGCATTGGTCAAGAAAGAAATATTAAGAGGCAAGTCACCCCTCCATGCACCTTCCGCATTACCCAGCCAAAAGGCCACTCCTTCCTTGAACTTTGCTCTCATGCTATAAATGAGATTTCTCAAAAGTAGTTTTAGAAGTAGTGAACCTTTTTTATCTTATCTATAATAATAATAATAATAATAATAATAATAATAATAATAATAATAATGTAAAGTTAAGAACAATACTAAAGGCTGCCCTTGGTCACCAATATTTGATTGAATTGCGGTATTTACACTACAAGAAAAGGGGGCTTTAGCCTCGGTTCAAAACTGAGGCTAAAAAGGTTACAAAGTGAGGCTAAAGCTTTTAGCCTCATTTTTGCCTCAATTATCCAAACTGAGGTTGAAAACCCCGTGGCTAAAGGCTTTAGCCTCAGTTTTAGCAACTGAGGCTAAAATAACTTTTATAGCCTCCGTTCTTCAAATGAGGCTAAAAGAACCTTTTTAGCTTCAGTTTTCTCGAAATGAGGCTAAATCAAAATTTTAGCCTCCATTGTTTCCAACTGAGACTAAATCCAAATTTTAGCCTCAATTGCCTCCAACCGAAGCTAAATCTATTTTTAACCTCGGTTCTCAACAACCGAGGCTAAAGCCTTTAGCCATGGGTGTTATAGTCTCAGTTTAGGTAATTGAGGCAAAACTGAGACCAAAGATGGATTTAGCCTTTGTTGGCATCAACAGAGGTTAAATTCACTTTTTAACCTCAGTTTTCAACAACTAAAGCTAAATCATTTATTTTAACCCATTCATAAACCTGTACATAGTAAGTCAAATCCACAACATTAGCTACAATATTTTAATGGATTTTTCCTCTCAAATAAAACCCAAGAAAACCTAGAAAGAGTTTTCAATTCTTAGTCAAATAGACTTGGAATCCCAATCCATAAAACATGAAAAAACAGAAAGAAAAGAAAAGGAAAGAAGAAAAACAAAGATGGGTTTTCTCCCTCAATCCAAGAGACTTGAAATCTCAACACAAACAGCAACAGGCTGAAGACAAGGTCTGGTATACAACCTCCTGAGCAGCCTTCTTTGATGTATTCATGTAAGCCTTCAAAAGGGGCCCGGGATGGAAGTCGTCTATAAGGTCAAAAGCATTTGCAAAGTCAACAGCATTTTTTGTCTTCCCATGATGAATTAGCTTTCTTATGAGATCTACTAGGGAAATAATATAATAGAAACTTAGTCATATTGCAGAAGAGCATCTGCATATAATTGATGTAAGCAAAATTACAGTAAAAGAAATGACATTTAAGACTAACATGAATACTAGTGCCTCAAATAACACATTAATGATAATCCAGAATAAGATGGAAACTAGTACATTAAACAACCGAACTAAGCTACCAATTCTAGCTAATCCAAGGTGGCTGGAATCTCCTGAGTGTCCACCTATGTATATACCCTGCAATGCTAGGCCCACCATAAGTATATCCATAATTGTAATCAGATCACATTCTTAGAATCTACAGAGAGAAATTTTCTAAGCCAAAAGAATCCCCAAAAAGAACTGATGAATCATAAGCCAGATATGAATTTGGACGAAATATACAAGATCTATAAACACAAACCTTTTCTTTCAACAGAACCTTAAATAACACAATCCATAATTCATCCATGAAAATTCACACAAACCAGAAGATCTATGACATCTCAGCTCTTGGATTCTTTTGTGTGTCACCTCAGCTTTACCATAGATATCTGCAACAATCCAATCGAAACCATCAAAGTTTCTCTGAGATTTGAGCAAAACCCTAGATCATATCTCCAGGATCTAAAATTCCATACCAAAAATGCAGAAAAAGCAACACAACCGCCGATCCTCCAGGATCTAAAATTCCATACCAAAAATGAAGAAAAAACAACACAACCGATCACTAGTACCAGAAGATCTACAACAACTACCATTACATTATCACAGATTTTCCATCACAAACACGAATCCCAAGGAAGGCAACATGTAAAGATCATTAGCTCAAAACCAAAAATTGAAAACCAAAGCTTCAGATAATCGGATCCGAAAGCAAAACAGATCCATCAGCGGGAATCGGATCAAAATCCAATGAAATCTCTCAGAATCGAAATGCATAAGACGTATTCGGATCAAAACAGATAAAGCACCAAAAATCGAGAAAAAAAAAATCAAAAAAATCATACTATAGGTGGCAAAAAAAAATAGAGAAGAGGTGAAAAAAAGCTCGCCATCTTTGAAGGATCTGATGATCGGAGAGAGAGAGAGAGAGAGAGAGAGAGAGAGAGAGAGAGAGAGAGAGAGAGAGAGAGAGAGATGATGGATTTTTTGCAAAAATCTAGGGCAAAGAGAGAGGAGGAGATGGTTTGAACACTCTCTCTCTCCCATTTCAAGGGTTTGGAGGAAAACGAGCAGACGAAGCAAGGAAGCGAAATGAATGTGAAGACTCCTGGCATTTGACAGCCTCTCCTCTTCAAATACCGGTGGAACTAGTCGAAATGGATGGAGCTGGGATCTCTGTACACGTGGCATGGACGTGAGTAGATCTAGACCGTCCATCTAGTTGATCCTTGACAAAAGGTTTAAGAAAAAGATTAGTACAGTTATTGAAGTCATTCAATCAGGGGCGTCAAGCTCTACGTAGAAGTAAAACTTACTGAACGGTAGATATTCATTGATGGAAAGGGAAGGATAATGGATGGATAGGATCGATTCAATTTTTGAAATACTGGCCATCAACGATGTGCCCCACTGTCTGAACGGTTCCGACTGAGATATCATATTTCACAACTACTAATAAAAACGAGTGTACCATATTCCGGTTCTTCTACTCATATCTTATCTATCCTCTTATTGTCACGATGATGGTCATGCATCAGATGCTGAGAAATTACGGCCACCAGATCAGACTTTTTGCCTTGGTTCCTATGCTAGTGAGGCCAAAAGTAGACTTTTGACCACGGTTCCTATGCAACCGAGGCTAAAAACGTAGACATTGGGTACTCTTTCTTCCGTCCATCCGATTTCATTTGAAATTTTTTTTTTTTTCCAGAATTTTTAATTATTTGAAATTTCTCAAATTTTAAAAAAATTTCAATTTTTTTCAAGATTTTTAAATTCAAAATTCTTTTTCTTTTTTAAAAATTACAAAAATTTTCAAAATTTTTAATTTTTTTTAAATTCTCAATTTTTTTTTTTTAAAAAAAAATCATACTTTTTCATAATTATCATTTTTTATTCTTAATTTTTCAAAAAAAAATTCTTAATTTTTAAAAATTTTCAAAAATTTTAAAAATTCTTAGTTCTTAAAAAATTTAAAATTCAAATCTTTTTCAAAACTCTCAATTTTTTTTTTCAAAATTCTCAATTTTTTTCCCAATTGTCTCCATTTTTTTTTTTTTTCAAAATTCTCAATTTTTTCACAATTGTCAAAATTTTTAAAAATTATTAATTATTTCAATATTCTCAATTTTTTTCAATATTCCTAAATATAGACTTTTGGCCTCGGTTCTTTTACAACGGAGGCTAAAAAGTAGATTTTTCGCCTCGGTTCCTATGCAACTGAGGCTAAAAAGTAGACCTTTCGCCTCGGTTCCTATGCAACTGAGGCTAAAAAGTAGACCTTTCGCCTCGGGTCCTATGGAAATGAGGCTAAAAACTAGACCTTTCGCCTCGATTCCTATGCAACTGAGGCTAAAAACTAGACCTTTCGCCTCGATTCCTATGCAACTGAGGCTAAAAACTAAACCTTTCGCCTCGATTTTTATGCAACTAAGGCTAAAAGGTAGACTTTTCGCCTCGGTTCCTATGCAACTGAGGCTAAAAGGTAGACTTTTCGCCTCGGTTCCTATGCAACTGAGGCTAAAAGGTAGACTTTTCGCCTCGGTTCATATGCAACTGAGGCTAAAAACTAGATTTTTTGCCTCGGTTCCTATGCAACTGAGGCTAAAAGGTAGATTTTTTGCCTTAGTTCCTATGCAATTGAGGCTAAAAGGTAGACTTTTCGCCTCAGTTCCTATACAACTGAGGCGAAAGATGAACTTTTAGCCTCAGTTCCTTAACAACCGAGGCTAAAAGACACATTTAGCCTCCATTTTTTCAACTGAGGCTAAAAAATTGTGGCTAAAGGCCTATTTTCTTGTAGTGTTAGTTCAATAGATAGGAAATGGCCAAATTTCTAATTACCTTAGCATATAAGTACCTCTCAAATTATGATTATATTCCTTTCATGTTCAATAGAGCCGGGCATCCCAAACTGTGAAAACCATAAATGGTACTAGATACAGCTTGGGCCTAGAGCTAGGGCTGAAAGTCGGGCAGGTTGGGTCAGGTTGGTCCTCAACCCTAACCCAATCCAACCCAACCTAAGGTTAAGAATTTTCAACCCAAGCGGGCTCGGTAGGGTTGGCCAGGTTGATACATGCTAAAATATAGGACAACTACTCCTTTAAAAGTCGTATTATGTAGAACACAATCTATTTGAGAGAGAGAAATCTGGCATATCTTGTTAGCTCAAGTCATCGCAAATGATGTGCACCAATGAAATCTGATGGAACTGGAATTTTTTGTGCCTTCAACACAGATGAACCTCACTCTTATAGTTTATAGGTAACCTCTATATGGATTAGGTTTGTGTTGGGTTGGGCAACCTGAGACCTCAACCCTTCCTTGACCCAAGTTTTATCGGGTTGGTGTTTGCATAACCCAAGCCCGAGACCGAATCCGATACATCTTACCCAAGCCCAACCCAATGTCTGGTCGGTCATGAGTCGGTCAGGTTAAACCCGCCTGACTTTCAGCCCCACTTGGAGCTATTTTATTTCAGAATGACTTAATGGTTAAATGACTCAATGACTCAGTTCTGGACTCGATCAACTATGAGTCAAATGACTCTCAAGGATGAAGGTGGATTGGTTGTGTTGAACTGGATCATTCGCACCGAATGCTACTTGGACCAATCTTAAATCCATGGTTAGGGGTGTTGAAAATCAGGCTTGAGCCCATTCAAGTGGGGTAGGCTACGCTCAAAACCAAATAGCTAACCATGCCCATTGTTGGGTCTATGGTGGATCCATATCTTGAGCCCATTAAAGTGGGATAGGCTACGCTCAAAACAAAATAGCTAGCCATGCCCATTGCTAGGTTTAAGACACTCCAATTGTAACGCCCCGGAAAATCGAGGGTCGTGTATAGACTCGACTCCCGAGTTCCCGAGTGTCACTTATCATGCAGTTATGGTTTTTTTTAATGATTAATCAAATTTAACGGCATAATTTGGAATTACCTGAGGCACGAAGCACAATCACACCAGTCTACTGAAATGAAGGATATCCCACATATATACAGGTCCAAAATAATAAAGGGTCGCCCAAGGCGTTGCCCAACAGAATAACAAAAGAAGGCTAGTCCAAAAGAGTAAAGCGAGCCCGCGGCTCGCAAATCTAAATTCGGCCGATCAAGCCGATGGAGAGCCACCCATCAGCTGCAAGTAGGAGAGTCCGTCCTCCTCGTCCAAGCTCACCTCGCCAGGCTCCTCATGCCCTGAGTTACCTGCATCTATGAATGGGTCTGGTTGGTGTTTTAAAACACCGTCCCAGAGTGGGAGTGAGTGATCAACTCAGTGTGAACTATCGGTCTCAAGTTACAACAGACATCAATTGTAATATGAACTTAATGAAAAGCAGACATTCATCAACACCTAATAACTCTTATTTAAAATGCATGCATGCGGGATGATATGATGCATGCCCTCGCCACAACACTCCCTCAAGCGACTCCATCTAACGATCGCATGACAACACTCCCTCAGAGCGACCTCGACTGCCGAGTCGCCACCCTAACTAATGCGATGCAATGCGATCATGTTAGCCAAGTTTTTAGTCAAGTCCATTCATCCAGCAGGTTGGGGATTCTGATTCACCCTACATGTCACTGCCCTAATCTGGTTGCGAGGCCAAGGCCCCATCAATGCGTGAGGCCGAGTCCCCGCGGTCCGTGATCCCGTCGGGTCCTCATTCCCGACTCCAAGCACATGAGGAGTGCCGATAAGGAAGGGATCGCTCGCGGTCACTACGGGGAGGCGTGGTACCCCAGCGTAGGTCGACAGCTCGGACACAGTGTCCCATTCCACCATGCCCGGCTCACGAGGCTGTGGACCCGGTTATAGTCTAGTCATCAATGGGCCACAAAGGTTGTAGGGTGCATCAGGTTCCATACATATATGTGCGAACATGGTTAACAAACGGGGATGATCGGGTAGTAGGCTAGTCCGCACAAATCAGCGAGCATGAGACGAATGACCTCGGCACAAGAGTCCCATGTAGTCGAACTACAGATCACCGTACACTCCCGCCCCATCCGCGAGCCTAGCCTTAGTGTATTCCTACCGATGGGACTACCCTCTCTTGTTAGGTTCCTGACCATCCCAAGAGCGCAATAAAAGAATCTACCGCATGCCCACGACTCATATTACCATCTAGCACATCCATATCATATTATCAAGCATCCTATCCACACCAAACATATACCTCAAACAAGCGAGCAAGAATTATCATAAAATTAAAGTGCATGTGAGTGTGTGGGTTGTGTGAGGAAGTTATCCCTTCCTCCATCTCAAGAAATCATGAGCATCACGGCAATTAGTCACACACACAATGAAGCACCACATATGAGGGAATGCATCAACAACCACAAGCATGTTATCATTCAACATAATATCATGTGAAGGTACAATATATATCACATTGGGAGTTAAACATGCATGTTCTAACAGATCCAACAAACATGAAAAATCCCTAGGGTTCTCTCTAGAATTTTAAATATAACAATCCAAGCACTCAAAATCATTAAACCCATAGTAAAATTGGTGCTAGGCCACCTAAGAACAATAGTCCGCACCTTCGGGTTTGTTGAAGACTTGGGAATGACCTAGAAGATGTGGATCTTGGTGTAGAACGGCCGTAATCCTAGGAGCAACCATCACATGTTAGATTCTCATGCAAATCTCATTCATTACAAGGGTTTTCAAAGGAAAAGAGGGTTGGATCTTACCTAAACGACCCACGAGATGAAGATGATGATTTTCGGATGGGTTTTCTCCTTGGAGAAGGTGTAGGAGGTTGTGGGTTTGATCCTCTTGGGCCCCACCTTGATTGAGAGTCCACCATGCCTTCATCCTCTCTCTTTCTTCTCCATTCTCTTCTTTCTCTTCTCCCTTTTCTCTCTTCTAGGGCAAAATTCGTATGGGGAGAGGGGTGCCCAAAAGAGGCCCTTTTTATAATTCCAGATTTGGTGTAAATGGCCCCAAGGGCTAGGTTTTTACTATACTAGACTTATGGGAGGGTCTTTCAGGATCTAGGGCCCTATCACCCCTCGGCCACCAAATTTGGCATGTAAGTGCCTTATGGCCCGATTAGGGCCCATGCAAAAATGAGGACGAACGGATGAATGGATATATGATCCGAGAAAGTGTTTCCGACCTTTAAGTGGTCCGTGGGGGCCATTTTGGTGATTGGAGCATTTCGATGGCCCTCGGCCATGAAATTTATAGGATAAGTGGTCCATGGCCCGATGAGGGGTCTTACAAAATTTGGGAACGAACGGATGCGGGGTTTGGTCGTACGGGTCCGATTCGCGATCAACGGCCATCGTGCCACGATCGGGCCCCGATTTGGTGGACGGGCGTAGAGAAATATATTAAACCTCCATCAGTAAATTTGGAAGAAATCCGACTACTGGAACGCCAGGTATCCCGATTTTATTTGTAAGTGCCAGATTCCAATCTGGCATTGGTGGGGTGCATTCGGCTAGTGCCAGATCCCAGTTCTGGGTGTCCACTGGGTCCGCAGTCCGCGATGGACCACAAGCCCAGTGAGATATATGATTCTCTAAAGTTTTAGATTTTTCCGACCCTTCTGCTGTTCTTTGGGTGGCCCACACGGCTATCATAGTAAACAAGGCCATCTGGCTTGGCGGCCCGCACTAGGCCTTATCACGGCCTGTCTGGTCTATTAAATTGGGCTAATCTTGGATTAATTAACTCGTGTATAAGCTAACGTTGAGTGCTAATAGTCAGTACGTGGTAGTATAAGTTAATTAAAAATCAAGGATTTTTGGAAATCCAAAACAGTGAAAATTTGGGATGTTATAATCTACCCCCCTTAAAAATAATTTCGTCCCCGAAATTGCCTAAGGGTAATAAATAAATATATTATCATTTTGTTTGCCTGAGTTTTATTGATTTCAGGTTTATATGCATGGTAGGGTGTATACTAACTATACTAGCCTTGCTTATTATATTCTACCCCCCTTAAAAATTTTCACCCTTAAGGTTTGAAAAGAATGTCAAAATCATGATTATCATGCTTAGTGTTTGCTGACAAAGTTTACCTAAGGGTGGTGTATTCTACTCTTTATGATCAAGCTAATATGGAAAAAAAATGACAGTTGTGGTAGGCTCAAATCCGATACGTCGATTGTCCGTCCGACTGACAGGTAGTGCACAACACGTAGTATCCCTTCGAATCCCGATGGATCCGGTCTTCGCTCACCAAAGTTGAGTCCGTTGGTAGTCGCCAGATTGAGAATTGGTCAAGCCGCGAATACTTCGCAAGTGTATGGTCTCATAATTCCGTAGTCTCATCAACCTAAATGTTTAGAGAACGACCCTAGTTAGAAAGTTTAAATCTCCTATTTGTAAGGTTGTCCTTTGGGTTTTGGCCTACGGATGTCCTCATTTTAATTTATATCTGATTTGGGGTTTAATAATTCTCTCAACATGCATATGGGCAACGATCATCCTAAAAAGTTTTTAAAGACTCAAATTTATTTATTTATTTATTTATTTATATGAATTACCATTTCAATCCTATGACTAGTGGGTTAGTCGCAGACTATACTTTGGTTTCGTAAATTCCAAGAATGAATGAATAGTTGAAAGTTCAAGGGTATTCTGGTGGTTTGAAGTGCTAATAACGCTAACAAGGACGCAGCAAGGCAATTATTCGACGAGCATTCACAAGACAATCGAGAAAATTTTAAAACAATCCACACATTCATATTGAAGTCAAAATGCCATTAGTATGGCCAGTTATATCCTACAATATGGATTACAAGCATTCATAAACATGCTAGACGGAAAGGAAATACAACCTAATTAAGCAACGGTCCTAAGCATCCTTCAACACATGCAGTTTAAACCTAACCGACTCTAAGCAAACTACACGGTCATTAGAGGTCATGCGGCTACTTGTCTGAGTCGGGCGAAAGGGGAGGCGCTTTTTCCCCAGTGATAGGATCAGGGATGGAAAAAGAAAGAGGCAACGGTTGCTAGAAAAACCATTACTTTTGGAAGGGGAAGGGTTTGAAAATGGAGGTTGGGACTTTGGAATGAGCTAGTATAATGGGTTCCTAGGTTGGGATTTGTGGTTGGATCCTTGGAAACGGATCTTGAAGGTGAGGTTTGGAAAGGGTTTGGGTAATGTTGAAAATGGATTGTGGTTGTGGGAGATTTTGAGAAAGAGAGTTAATGTGGAGTGTTGGGAGTGATAGAAGGAAAATGGATTAGAGGAAATGGGGTTTGGGGTAAATGGGTTGAATGTGGTAGTGGGTAGATTGTTGGAGAGGAGTTTGAGATGGGTCCTTTAGATGGGAAAGTGGTGGGTTTGCGAAAATGAGATTTGAAGGAAATGGTGGTTTTGAAATGAGGATGGAGCGGGTTTTGGGAGATAAAATTTGGAGATAGAAAAGAAGAGAGTGAAAGGAGTGGGATTTTGGTGAGTGGGTCTTGAAAGAAACATGTGTGGTAGAAGAGGATGGGGAAAGGTGAAAGAAATGAAGGTGGTTTTAGGAATGGGGTTTGAAGATGGGTATAGGTGGATGAGGAAATGAGAGTTGAAATGAGATTTGGATGAGGGATTTGAGAGTGATGGATGAATGTTGGGAGTGAAGGGAAGTTTGAAATGGGGTTTTGGGAATGAGAATGATGGAGGTATGGAATTTTGAGTGAGTTAGGAAGGAGAGGTGAGTGATGAGAGGGAATGAGGAAGGTAAGAAAGAAAAGAAATGAGAGTGGGGGAGAGAGGAGGGGTTTTGGAGTTGGGTTTGTGGATTTGTTTGAGAATGGGAGAGAAGAGATCCTACCTAGGGTTTAGAAGGGATGGTGGAGGGTAATGGGCGTAGTAGAGATGTTTTATGGACTCTAGGTAGTCCCACATAGCAAGGGAAATGGGCCCCACTCGTGTGAACATTGAAAGGGAGGAGGGGACCCATCTTCTTGGAACGTTTCTTATACTTTTAGTAACTGGATTATTTTTTTAAATTTTTATGATGATTTATCATCAAGTTTTAAGTCATCCCACCAAATTTCATCCCATTTGGAGTTATAAATAAATTATTAAAATTCAAGGAGCAACAGCTTCGAAATCAAAAAATTTTGGATAGTTGACAGAACAGATTAACTTTAGATATATTATAATTTTTATTTTATTTTTTTCTTATTTTTATATAAAACTAAACTCATCAATCTTCAATCTAACTTTTGAATCACCTAAATCGGAGTTGTAACCAAGGAGATATGAATTTTTGAAGTTGACTAAAAATCACAGAAATTTTGGCGGGGGACACTGGTCGGCGGGGTGGCCACGCGGGTTGGCGGGGTGGCCACGCGGGTCGGCGGGGCAGCCACGCGGGTCGGCGGGGTGGCCACGCGGGCCTCTGGACCACCGGCGGGGTGGCCACGCGGATCGGCGGGGTGGCCACGCGGGTCCTCTGGCTTCCCGGCAGGGGCTCCTTGCAATGATCATATCTCACAAACCGGAATGAGTTGTTCGACGTGCCATATATGAATTTGGGGTAGAATGAGCTGATCTACACAATGGACCTACTGGTTTCACGAGATTCCTCTCAGTTAAGGGCCAAAATTCAGTTTTTCTCCAGTTTCACTATTTTCGGTAAATTTTCGTTCACTCCTTAACTCTTTACCCCCAAATGGGTCAAAACTACTAAAATTGGCCCAATATTCACTCATTTGGTCTAGAACAATGTTTCCAACCATCAAATCCTTCGATTTCTGACTTGTTTCTACCAATGTACTAGGGAAGTTCAAGAATAGGGTGTTGTCAGGTGAATATTTAAGGAGATATGTTGGAAAGAGGGATTTCGACTTAGGCCTGTCCGGTTAGCGGCATTAAGCTATACTAAATGGGATTTCAATGCCAATCCTAACTCAAGATTGGGAATGACATGTCTAGAATGAGTGTGTGATGGGATTTAAGATTAGTTTCCTAGGCTTTGCTAGATGAGCCTTGCGTTAGGAGGTGTAATGTGGGATTTCCAAATCCCTTGATGATGAACCTTCCAAGTAGATTTCGGAAGGAAACCCAAAATTTACCTTTAATTGGATACATTTCAACAGGGCATCATGGGATAAGGGATGCGCTCATCCCAGGGACATTACTTTACACCTACATTACTCGTTACTCTAACATTCATTCCACCCAAATCCCACCTATCTCAGTTGGCCCCATGGGTCCTAGGAATTTGGTGGACTAACAAGCTAAACCTTCTAGTTAATCGAGTCGAATCTCGCCGCCAGGTTAAGACCCTCGGATTTCCTCTCTCACAACCCACTCCTAACCCCTTGCAAGTCCTTTCTTTCGTCTAATGTCGTTAGTTCAGGATCTAAGATGGTTCCTAGCATTCTAAGTCCATATTGTGTCGTCTAATACGTATCTTCTCAAGTCAGCGGACGCGTTAGCGAGCTCATGACCCATGGCCCAAGGAATTTCAAACTATTGCTCTGATACCATCTGTAACGCCCCGGAAAATCGGGGGTCGTGTATAGACTCGACTCCCGAGTTCCCGAGTGTCACTTATCATGCAGTTATGGTTTTTTTTTAATGATTAATCAAATTTAACGGCATAATTTGGAATTACCTGAGGCACGAAGCACAATCACACCGTCTCTCATGAAATGAAGGATATCCCACATATATACAGGTCCAAAATAATAAAGGGTCGCCCAAGGCGTTGCCCAATGAGAATAACAAAAGAAGGCTAGTCCAAAAGAGTAAAGCCAGCCCGCGGCTCAAGAAATCTAAATTCGGCCCGATCAAGCCGATGGAGAGCCGCCCATCACTGCAGTAGGAGAGTCCGTCCTCCTCGTCCAAGCTCACCTCGCCAGGCTCCTCATGCCCTGAGTTACCTGCATCTATGAATGGGTCTGGTTGGTGTTTTAAAACACCGTCCCAGAGTGGGAGTGAGTGATCAACTCAGTGTGAACTATCGGTCTCAAGTTACAACAGGCATCAATTGTAATATGAACTTAATGAAAAGCAGACATTCATCAACACCTAATAACTCTTATTTAAAATGCATGCATGCGGGATGATATGATGCATGCCCTCGCCACAACACTCCCTCAAGCGACTCCATCTAACGATCGCATGACAACACTCCCTCAGAGCGACCTCGACTGCCGAGTCGCCACCCTAACTAATGCGATGCAATGCGATCATGTTAGCCAAGTTTTTAGTTAAGTCCATTCATCCAGCAGGTTGGGGATTCTGATTCACCCTACATGTCACTGCCCTAATCTGGTTGCGAGGCCAAGGCCCCATCAATGCGTGAGGCCGAGTCCCCGCGGTCCGTGATCCCGTCGGGTCCTCATTCCCGACTCCAAGCACATGAGGAGTGCCGATAAGGAAGGGATCGCTCGCGGTCACTACGGGGAGGCGCGGTACCCCAGCGTAGGCCGACAGCTCGGACACAGTGTCCCATTCCACCATGCCCGGCTCACGAGACTGTGGACCAGTTATAGTCTAGTCATCAATGGGCCACAAAGGTTGTAGGGTGCATCAGGTTCCATACATATATGTGCGAACATGGTTAACAAACAGGGATGATCAGGTAGTAGGCTAGTCCGCACAAATCAGGCGAGCATGAGACGAATGACCTCGGGCACAAGAGTCCCATGTAGTCGAACTACAGTCACCCGTACACTCCCGCCCCATCCGCGAGCCTAGCCTTAGTGTATTCCTACCGATGGGACTACCCTCTCTTGTTAGGTTCCTGACCATCCCAAGAGCGCAATAAAAGAATCTACCGCATGCCCACGACTCATATTACCATCTAGCACATCCATATCATATTATCAAGCATCCTATCCACACCAAACATATACCTCAAACAAGCGAGCAAGAATTATCATAAAATTAAAGTGCATGTGAGTGTGTGGGTTGTGTGAGGAAGTTATCCCTTCCTCCATCTCAAGAAATCATGAGCATCACGGCAATTAGTCACACACACAATGAAGCACCGCATATGAGGGAATGCATCAACAACCACAAGCATGTTATCATTCAACATAATATCATGTGAAGGTACAATATATATCACATTGGGAGTTAAACATGCATGTTCTAACAGATCCAACAAACATGAAAAATCCCAGGGTCTCTCTAGAATTATAAATATAACAATCCAAGCACTCAAAATCATTAAACCCATAGTAAAATTGGTGCTAGGCCACCTAAGAACAATAGTCCGCACCTTCGGGTTTGTTGAAGACTTGGGAATGACCTAGAAGATGTGGATCTTGGTGTAGAACTAGTAGTAATCCTAGGAGCAACCATCACATGTTAGATTCTCATGCAAATCTCATTCATTACAAGGGTTTTCAAAGGAAAAGAGGGTTGGATCTTACCTAAACGACCCACGAGATGAAGATGATGATTTTCGGATGGGTTTTCCCCTTAGAGAAGGTGTAGGAGGTTGTGGGTTTGATCCTCTTGGGCCCCACCTTGATTGAGAGTCCACCATGCCTTCATCCCTCTCTCTTTCTTCTCCATTCTCTTCTTTCTCTTCTCCCTTTTCTCTCTTCTAGGGCAAAATTCGTATGGGGAGAGGGGTGCCCAAAAGAGGCCCTTTTTATAATTCCAGATTTGGTGTAAATGGCCCCAAGGGCTAGGTTTTTACTATACTAGACTTATGGGAGGGTCTTTCTAGGATCTAGGGCCCTATCACCCCTCTGGCCACCAAATTTGGCATGTAAGTGCCTTATGGCCCGATTAGGGCCCATGCAAAAATTGAGGACGAACGGATGAATGGATATATGATCTGAGAAAGTGTTTCCGACCTTTAAGTGGTCCTGTGGGGGCCATTTTGGTGATTGGAGCATTTCTGATGGCCCTCTGGCCATGAAATTTATAGGATAAGTGGTCCATGGCCCGATGAGGGGTCTTACAAAATTTGGGAACGAACGGATGCGGGGTTTGGTCGTACGGGTCCGATTCGCGATCAACGGTCATCGTGCCACGATCGGGCCCCAGATTTGGTGGACGGGCGTAGAAAAATATATTAAACCTCCACTGTAAATTTGGAAGAAATCCGACGGCTGGAACGCCAGGTATCCCGATTTTATTTGTAAGTGCCAGATTCCAATCTGGCATTGGTGGGGTGCATTCGGCTAGTGCCGATCGATTACGGGTGTCCACCGGGTCCGCAGTCGCGATGGACCACAAGCCCAAAGGAGATATATGATTCTCTAAAGTTTTAGATTTTTCTGACCCTTCTCGTCATTTGGGTGGCCCACACGGGCTATTGTTAAGTGTAAACGGGCCATCTGGCTTGGCGGCCCGCACTAGGCCTTATCACGGCCTGTCTGGTCTATTAAATTGGGCTAATCTTGGATTAATTAACTCGTGTATAAGCTAACGTTGAGTGCTAATAGTCAGTACGTGGTAGTATAAGTTAATTAAAAATCAAGGATTTTTGGAAATCCAAAACAGTGAAAATTTGGGATGTTACACCAATGCATTGACCTATATTGTTCATTAGGTTAAACACTCATTTCATTTGCTAGCATGCAAAAATCATATATTCACGTATTTGTTCGGATCCATCATGAATTGCATATGATTATTCAAGATTCGTTAGGCGAACGTTCCCATCCATGTCATATAAAATGGACCGTTATAGAGAAATCAAAGGTGTATAAACTCCCAAAGTAAGGATGGACTGAGTCACATTAGCTAATGTAAATATTAGATAAATCAGGTGTAGAAATGCACACATACCAAAAGCATAAAAACCAAACATCTATATTAATGAAAATGATAAATGTGCATAAGCATTTTAATAACGAATACTATTAGAAACCATCTAAATTAACCAACTTCTAATCGTCTCATAATAAAATCTAATTAACTCCTAATCCAATTGCGCCCTATATTCTTTTCTACTTTTTGGTGATACACTAGTATAATGTACACCAAAATTAGTATTTAAAAAAAAAAAAAAAAATGGGTGCATGCATAAAAAGAGAAAGGGCGCAATAGTGGAGCATGTGCTTAGTTCTTATTATTCTTGTCGAGGAGCTGCTGGAACCAATGCGCTGACATCTTTGGAATTCGCTTCAAGTTGTCATTATAGTTGATGTAGTGTAGTCCAAACCTCGACGTAAAGCCAGATTTCCACTCAAAGTTATCAACCATTGACCATGCAAAGTAGCCAATTACATTCGCTCCATCATCCATCGCCTTCTTCATATTGAGTATGTAATCTTTGTAGTAATTGACTCGAGTCCAGTCGTGCACACTATTCGAAAGTGTAAGGTTGGCAGCATCATCCATTCCTGGAAAATCATTAAGAAAACATTAGGCGCATGTATAAAAACTAGTTACCAAGTCCAAGTGTGGCTTTGTTTTGTTACAATAAATAAATATTATATAGTGTTGGAGAGTTGAACTCTGTGAGTTAACTTGACCAATTTATTTTTTAAAAGATGGTGTAAATCTTACCATTTTCAGATACTATCATGATTGGGTTGTTGTATGTTTCCTTCACATAGGTCAGAGCATTGTACATACCCCAAGGAACAATGTAGAGCCATTTTGAGTGTGCCTGCATTAGTTCATTCTTCCATCAATGCAACTCTAACAACTTCGAAATTCACAATAAAATTCAGTATAATCTTATTATTTATTTTTATAATATGTTGTGTTAGACAATGAAATTTTTTCCCATCCAGGTGGATTGGTTCTCTCATGATTAAAAATCATAAAATCACAACAATGAATTAAAAGAAAAAAAAATGGCTATGAATTTCGAAAGAATGTCTTACTCTCGGTCCAATCGGCACACCATCACGATCAACTACCATTCAAAGTAAAAAATTTATTAGACAAGTCACTACATATATAGCTTAAAAATTTCAAAGAAAATTGAAGTTGATGAAAAAGAGAGTTACATGCAAATCCGCAATTCCAATCTCCAACATAATCAGTATGGGCCGGTTTCACATGGGGATCATACATATAGTTTGAGGTATACTGGTTAATACCAACATAATCGATGGATCCTTTCACCTTCTTCACCTGACTACTTGTGAATTTTGGAAGCCTCTCCTTTACGATGTGGCGCATGTTATGTGGATATCTACCATAGACTATAGGATGCAAAAACCTGTGAATTTACATCAATGGCCCACAAAGAAATATCAGAAAAAGGAACTCATAAAACGGGAATAGTCTTCTTTTTCTTCTTTTTCTTTTTTTTTAGACTAGAAAAATAGTACTTACCAACCAAGGTGGAAATCTCTTGCCCTTTGAGTCTGCTGCAACGTCATCAGTGCTATTAGTGAGAGGCTCATACCAAACAAAAATCCAACAAAATTCCAATCTTCCCATTCGCATTCCGAAATATCAAAGCACCATAAAAACCAATCATAAAAAGTGGCGAGGAAGTGGGAAACATCCCATAAATTCAAGCCATTCATTAGGCAAAGTGTACATTAATGTAGACTCGCCAACAATTTCTTTTTCGTTCATTGCTTTTATCACCTGATTTTTAGCAAAGCGCATCTGAATAGAGAGACCACCTGATGACAAGAATATATGATAATAAGCTATACATTTAACATTTACCTGATACTTGTGACGATATCGTTGCACAGCAGCTGCATGAGCAAGAATCATATTATGGGCTACAATGTATGGCTCTGTCGCCGAAGTTTCCAGATGTGCAATTTCCGAAGGGCGCCGAACACCTCCCGGGGGCAAAGGTCCCATCATCATAGCCCAAGGCTGCGACAACACGTGGCTCATTGAACGTAAACCAATTCTTCACTCGATCACCGAACAACTTGAAGCATAAATCTGCGTAATCTGCAAAATCTTCACTGTTGCACCACAGAAACTTTAATCAATTCATTCTCTGTAACTAGTTCATCACTTGACATAATTTATCTAGAAACTCGGCGAACAGAACTCTAATAAGACTTTGAGCCAAGATTTTGAAATTTTCAGTGTTGAGTTAAAATCATAATTCAACAATTTTAAATTTTAAGATTTGGTGCTAACTAAAATTCAAATTTTAGAGTCTTTGAGTCAACACAAAATAATGGAATATTTAGGGTTTACTACAACTGAAGATTTAGGGTTTATATTTAACATGGACTAAATTTTTGGGCATGCCCCCCATTTAGCATTGTATGGTTTCCATGATCAATATATTTCTTTTAGGCCATAGAAAATCGTGATCAAGCATTGTATGTTTTCCCTCTATTAACATGCGCATTAGATTGTTAGGATTAGAAACTTACACAACTTGTCTACTGAGCCAACCTTTGTATTTCTCCTCAAGGGCCTGAGGGAGATCATAATGGTAGAGATTTGCATAAGGAGTAATGCCTGCATTATCATCATTTTAAAATAAAAGTGTGTCACTAATATACACATGTCGTTAAAATGCATATATATCAGCCCCATGTTTTTAGGATCTCTAAAAGATTAGTGGGCCCCACCAATTATTTAAGGTAGGGGTGTGTATCAAGCTCCATCAAGTGGCACAATTAGCTAGTTGTGAATGATTTAAAAATATAGAGAGATGGAGAGATAAAAGTACCTTTCTCGATCATATAATCAATCAGCTTGTTATAGTAAGCAACCCCTTGCTCGTTCACATTACCCGTGCCCTCTGTATATCATAATCAATCCATGCTATAAGAGATATATGTAATTGTATGTATTTAATATATGTGTGTGAGTAGGATTGGGTGATGCTGGCATGACAAGATTTAAATAGGCCACAGTTCGATTGAACACGTACAGGAGCCAAGTCACACGTGCTCCATCTATATTTATATATAGAGAGAGAATGTTATATTGAGAGAGAGAGATTTTCTATGTTTAAGAACCTGGGAAAATCCTTGACCAAGAAATGGAGAACCTATAGGCATCCATGTTCATATCTACCATCAAATCAATATCTTCCTGCAACATGTATCAAACACAAAACACATCATTATGCAAGTCATTGTGCTAAGCTTGATTAATGTGTGATTTTTGGGGTTTAATAGAATTTACAAAATTCATAAAAGGGTAGGTCATCATCATTGTCATCATCCAAGCCTTAATGGATTTAACCTCATGTGAGTATGTAAACTATATTTGTTGTATTGAAAATTTATCTACAAATATATATATGAGACATAACAAACAATCATGTCCAATTTGTTGTATTGAAAATTTATGGACAAATATATATATATATATATATATATATATATATATATATATATATATATATATATATATATATATATATATATATATATATATATATATATATATAGACATATGCATACATCATTGGCTACATAAACAATCTTGTCCACTCAGTACCTTATAACGATGGTACTCATCAACGGAAACATCTGCGTTTGCACCATTTGCAACAACTCCTGCCCAAGTAAAAAATTCAAAATTTGACAATAAAAAAAAAAGGATTAAAATTGAACATCTATAAATCTAACTCATATAATATATTGAAGCCAGGCCTATGGGATCTCATCAATAGGTACAAACCTCATCAACATTTAAGGAAACACCTTCTACTATTACCTGGATTTCTTGAATCTAAATCCCAACACAAATCTAGATTCCCATTCAAAATGCAAGTTTCAAAGTTTAAATTCCAATACATTGGGCTAATAGGAGTGATCCATAAGATATAAGAATCCAACCAAATCAGGATATGTATTCTACCAGAGAAAAACCTTTGATACTTGTAGAGTCTGATGGATAATACACGAATCACTTAGATATTACATGCATGAGATACAGGATATGTATTCTACAGGAGAAAAACCTTTGATACTCTTGTAGAGAGTGATGGATAATACACGGATCACTTAGATATTGCATACATGAGATACATATTATTGAATATTTAATGTTAGATCTGTCATGGATCAAAATTTACGGTTATTTGATTATTTAAAAATCAAATTGGTGAATATTTTTTGGATGATTAAGATTGAAAATATCCAAATGCCTGATTTTAACAAACAAATGTCCATGAATTAAAGGTTATGATTATTCAAACAATGTGATTTTGGGACTGAGTCCACTTCTGTATCACCATGCTCAGGCACATTGATTGTAAGATACAGGCTTTCAGTTAACACAAACGGGGCCCATTATTCATTGATCAAAGGGTTAATTGAAATTTGGATCCATCCAATGGATAGATATTTGGACATTTTAATGCCTATTGTTGTTCTACCTTCTTTTTTACCATCCATTTGTCAAGCACAATTCCAAAGGCAAAACCTATACATATAATACCCAACCACACTGACAAACAAATAAAGCTCATCAACTTGGTAAATAAAACAAATCATCAAAAAATCATATATATGCACGTAAAACATCAAAGCAATAAAAATAATACTTGCTTAGAGTGTGTTTGGTTGCACTTACTTTTACATAATATCATAATACCATGAAAGTTCATAACGTGTGCAAAAATAAAAAATAAAAAATAAAAAATAAAAATCAGAACAAAATAAACAAAACCCAACAACAAGATTGATCAAATTACCTGGGTAACGAACAAGCACATCCCAAATGCTCGGCCCACGGCCATACTCAGGGCCAGCCGCTCCTTCGACTTGGTATGCCGATGTGGCTGTGCCAAAAATGAACCCGGGCGGAAAGCTCTCTCTCGTGAGACCTCCAGTGTCATAAAGGTCGCCGTACACACGACATTGGACGGACTGGATGTACAAGATGAGAAAGACAGAAATAAAACTAAGTACCTTCATATTTCAATCTCTTAGCAAAATCTTAGAGCAATCCCTTTTTGTTTTAGATCTGTATTTATAAATAAATAAATCCATCCTAAGAGATAAAATCCATCACGCATTCAACTCACTTGTATTTTAAAATTCCTCATATTCCTCAGATTGGTTACCTGACAACTTTTCCAAATAACTTTTTGTTCTCATAAACTAAGTGGGGCCCACCGTGAAGTTTGTGAAAATCTACTCCGTCTATCTTTTTTTTCAGCTCAATTTAGGTCATTAGTCAAAAGATTAGATAGATCAAAAACTCAAGCGAGCCAAACTACATGAAAAAGTGGGTAGGCCAATGACTAGCGTTAAAATTCCCTAGGGTTTATCGTGATGTTTATATGCCATCCGTACTGTTCATAAGATCCTTCCCACGGGGATAAACTGAAAACAAAAAAATATCAGTCTGATAAAAAATCTTATTGCCCCACAGATGTTTCAATGGTTGACATTCAATAATCACTGTTTCCTGTCATGTGGCCCACTTGAAGTTTTGATCTGTTTCATTTTTGTATTTTATATTAACATGATCAGAAAAAACGGATGGACGGGATGGATTTATTATAAACGCCACGGTGCTCCCCACCTAGCTTCCAAGCACTTGCGAAGGCCAATCGCAGGCAGATGGCGTCCGATTTTTCAGGACTCCGATACCCTACTGTAGAAGGACTCGGAGAGGAGATGAGCCCGTTAACGAAATCGGATTGCGTACGGAGTTACACAGTACGCTTTTATCTTATCGAGTAAACTACGATTGGGCCTACCGTGAATGTGTGTGGATTATCCACGCCGTCCATCCTTTTTTTCATCTCATTTTAGTGGTTGAGCCGAAAATTGAAATATTCCTAAAGCTCAAGTGGACCACACGACAGAAAAAAGTGGGTATAATGACTTCTTGAAACCTTGGTAGTACCACAATGATGTTTATTTGTCATCTAACCTGTTCATAAGATCACACAGACATAGATGAAGGAAAAACACAAATAACAGATTGATCCAAAACTTCTGTGGCCCCCAAGAAATTTTCAACCGTAGAATTTCAATTCACACTGTTTCTCGTGGTGAGATCTACTTGAGATTTGGATATACTTTTTTTTTTTTTTTTTTTTGAAATAACCCTCAAATTATCTTTTAAAATGGATGGACGGAGTGGATAAAATATGTAAATCATGTGGACCCCACAGAGTTTACTCAGTACGAATCCGCGTCCCCTAGTAACAGCTTAGTTGGTGAGGCCCTGAGTGTGGATCACCCCGATTTATGTGTTGTATATCTAAGCCGTCCATCAGTATTTCAAGCTCATTTTATAGCATGGTGATTAGAACGAAGCAGATCAAAATATCAAATGAGCTATTGAGTAGGGATTGAATACCCAGCGTTGAAAACTTCTAGTGGGCCAAAAAAAAAATATTTGGATCAAGCTGATATTTGTTTTTCCAATCATCCGGATCTGTGTGTCCTTATCAAAAGGATAGATGGAAAATAAACACTATGGTGAGTATTAAGGTGGCCCCTGGAAGATTTTAATGGTTAGAGTTTAATCACCATATTTCATGATGTGTGGGCCACGTGGAATTTGTTTCTGCATCATTTTTGAGCTCATGCCCTATAATGAGGTGGAAAAATGGGTGGACGGCGTGTACAGCAATGCAATCACCAAGTGGGCCCCACAATCAGGGTTACAGAGTGTTGGGTAAGTCATCCGCTCCCGATTGCACGGGGAGTTCGTGGAGTCAGAAGCTGTGTGGGGCTCACAGAGATTTCCATGATGAATCCACTCCGTCCATCAATTTTTCAAGACCACGGTAGGATAGGATTATAAAAAATCAGGCAGATCCAAAACTTCTGGGGGCCACACAACACAAAACAGAAGGGATTGAATGCCCACCATTGAAATCTGTGGGGGCCACAGAAATTTTGTATCAAGATGATATTTGTGCCTACGGTTTATCTGAGTGGTAATAACCCTTGAACAGTTTGAATAGCATATAAACATTATGGTCCGGCTTCAGGAAGATTTCACCGGTATATGTTTCCATTCCCACTGTTTCTTTTGGTGTGGCCCGTAGGAATATTGGATCTGCCTAATTTTTAGAACCATATCCCATTGTGGAATTGAAAAACCGATGGATGGATTGGATTTATCATAGAAATCGATTTGGGCCCCACACACCTTCCCAGAACTACTGTGCTCTTGCGCATGGACCGATGGATGGGTTATATTTGTCCTAGAATACATCTGGAAGTATTGCAAGATTGGAGAGACGAGATTTAGTAGAATACATTTGAAAGTATTGAAATATGATTGGAGTATAACAGTTTTATCAAGTACTTTTTAATGATCCAAACCGTTCATATTATGGGGTCGACAAGGGAAGGGCCTCTTTGTTAACGCATAAGAACGGAAGCTCTCCACAATTTTATGTTGAAAATTCTCCGTGATGGGAGTCTTTTTAAGTTGAATTTCTTCCCTCACGGAGTCTAGCAATGAAGAATGCGCTATTTTTCCCTTACATTATACACATGCCAACTTTTAATATGGGGTACTTCTTTGAGCCCACCATGTTGTATGTGTTTCATCCATTCCATTCATCCATTTTTAAAGATCATTTTAGAGTTGGATACCAAAAATGAGAGGAATATAAATCTCGGGTGGACCACATCACAGGAAAACAATAGTGATTGGATATCCACCATTAAAATTCTCCTAAGGCCCAGTGTACTGTTTATTTGACATCCAATCTGTTGATTAGGTCATATAGACTCAGATGAAGGGAAAAAATAAATATCATCTTGATCCAAAACTTTTATGGCCCCCAGAACGTTTTTAATGGTCAATGTTCATTCAACACTATTTTCCTGTAATGTGGTTCATTTGAGATTGGGATATACCTCATTTTTGGTAACATACCATAAAATGATCTAGAAACATAGATGGACGGCATGGATGAAACACATACATCATGGTGGGCCCCATAGCACCGACCACCAGCTATTGGCTGGTGGCACGGGAGTAGGCAATTTGTTTCTGCGGACGCGGATTGAAGGAATCGTGGCTTTATACGCTGCCTTCTACCCAGCGTGATTTGCCGTCCCAAAACCTTATGTACGAAGTTGGACTTTAGGACAAAATTGCCCCTGGTTTTTTTTATTTTGCAAAAGTGAGTAAAAAATTGTTGAAAGCAGGGGTATTTTCATATTTTTGAATTAGTATGTACAAATAGAGGTATACTTTGGTGCTTAATGTTTTCTTTGCATCCAATGAAAAGAGATAGGTAGTACGTTGGGTCTATACGACGAAAAAGCCCCCCATCATGATGTATGTTTTGTATCCACGCCATTCATCCATTTGAAAATATAATTTTAAGTAAAGATGCAAATAATGAGTCAAATCCAAAGCTCCAATGGACCTTACCATAGAAAACAGTGGGGAGAGTGACAACCACCATTAAAAACTTAAACAGGATACAAAAGTTTTTAATCAAGCCTATATTTGTTTTTTTCCCTCTTTCATGTCTGTGTTAACTTATGAACAGGTTGGATTTCAAATAAAAATCAAGGTGAGCATTAGGAACGTTTAGGCATCTATTTCCCCACTTTTTTCATTGTGGGTTTAATTACATATTTGGATCTGCCTCATTCTCTAACTAATGCTTTAAAATTAAATCTCCAAATAGATGGACGGTGTAGATGAAGCACATATGTCATAGTGGGCCCACGGAACTTGATGACCTTCGGTAACGAATATCCCGGACACGGATTTCCTGCGAAAGCCTTCGCAGGAAATTCCTACGAAAGGATGCTAAGTGGGGCCTGCCACCATGTTTTTGGGAAATATATTCTCTTCATCCGTTTGGTTAGGAAAATCGACAAAAAACGAGGTGGATCCAAAACTAAAGTGGGCCACATGAGAGGAGAAACGGGAAAGAAATACCTACCTTCCAAGGCTCCACCTTAATGTTTATATGACATCCAAACCGTTTATAAGGTCATTAACACAGGGATGAAGTGAAAATACAAAAAATTTAGCTTGAAACGAAGCTTTTACAGTTGTAAGAATGTTTCAACAGTTCTCACTTAATCCCTACTGTTTCCTCTGGTGTGGCCCACTTGAGTCTTGGATCCACCTCATTTTTTGTTTCTTGCCCTAAAAATAGCTTGCAAAATGGATGAACGAACTATATTTCCCAAAAACATGGTAGTGGCCCCACCCAGTGTCCTTGTGCAGTAACTTCCAGCGGAAGCCTTTTCGCAGTAAATCCGCCTCCGAATCTCTCTATTCAACCGGGACGCGGATTGGCTTTCGCAGGAAGTTGCTGCGCTGGAAACCCAGGTGAGGCCTGCATTGATGTTTTTCATGAATCTGCTCTGTCCATCCATTTTGTGAACTCATTTTAGGATAGCAGACCAAAATAGAGAAGAATCCAAAACTCAAGTGGGCCACACTAAAAGAAAAGGTGTTTAGGGAAATTACTACCGTAGAAACCTCCCTGGGTCGACAGTGATGTTTACATGCCATTCATACGGTTAATAATGTCATTCCTACTGGGATGAACTGAAAACACAAATATTAGAATGATTCAAAACTTCTTTTGGCCCACAAATATTTCAACTATGTCTGTTCAATTATCCCGTTTTCAGCCGACTTGAGTCTTTGATTCTGTTCATTTTTAGCCTCATATCCTAAAATGCACTCAAAAGATGGATGGACGGGGAGGATTTCTCACAAACATCATAGTGGGCCCCACCTGGGATCCCACCGCAGAACTTCCTTGGCAGGAAATCTTCAACTGCGTCCAAGTATGATGCCGATTGGTTGGTGTACCTCACACCATCTATATAGCTGCTGTATTGACATCATCAAGTTATATGGGTCTCATCATGAGATATGTGTTATATCCAAACCGTCCATCCATTTGGCGAGCTCTTATTAAAGCTTTAGACGAAAAATAAGACATATTGAACTATCAAGTGGACCACACTGCAAAAAGCTGCGGGGGATTGAATGTCTACCATTGAAACCCTTTTTTGGGTCACAGAAGTTTTGGATCAATATGATTTTATTTTTTTTCCCTCTTCATACAAGTATTTGTGACCTTATGAACATATTGGATGGAAAATAAACTTAAATTGGCCACAAAAGTTTTGTTTCAAGCTATATTTTAGGTGTTTTCAATTCATCGGATGACCTTATAAACGGTTTGGATAGCATATAAATATAAGGTAAGCCTTATTTGAAGGTTTTTTTCGCAACTGGTGTTCAACTGGTGATAATCTTCCCGCTAAGAGGAACTGAGGGCCTTATGATAATATTTTAGTTTTCAATTAAGTATTTTAGTTTATTTGAATTAAATATAATAATTTTATTTTTATTTAATAAAAAATAATTTCTTCATAATTTAAAACATTTCCAAACGAGATATAGGGGCAAATGTGTCAAATTAACATATTTCAGATATTTGTTAACAAACAATTTGTTTCCAATTCAGTACTTAATTTTAGGCTTCAGCCATAATTATTAAACAAGTTTTTTTACTTCAGATTTAGGCTTTAGATTTCAGATTCTGTCTTTATACTTCAAATTTAACAAATGGGGCTGAAGTATAGCTCAAGTGATAGACTGAGGCCCGTTTGTTAAATCTGAAGTCTAAAGACCGAATCTAAAATCTGAAGCCTGAATCTAAAATCTGAAGTAAAAAAAACTTGTTTGATAATTATGGCTGAAGTCTAAATTAGGTAATGAATCTGAAACAAACTGTTTATTAACAAACATCTTAAATGTACACATTTGCCCCAATCTCTTGTTTGGAAATGTTTTACATTATAAAAAAATTATTTTTTATTAAATAAAAATAAAATCATTATATTTAATTCAAATAAACTAAAATACTTAATAAAAAACTAAAATATCATCATAGGCCCTCAATTCCTCTTAGTGGAAAGATTGTCACTATGTGTTGTATAAGATTGAACACCAGTAGCAACAAAACCTTCAAATAAGGCTCACCTTATATTTATATCCTATCCAAATCGTTTACAAGGTCATTCCCAATTGGATGAAGTGAAAACATATTGATCCAAAACTTCTGTGGCCTATTTAAGTTTATTATCCATCCAATATGTTCATAAGGTCACAAATACTTGGATGAAGAGGGGAAAAAAAAAATCATATTGATCCAAAACTTCTGTGACCCCAAAAAGGGTTTCAATGGTAGACGTTCCGCATTCACTATTAAGCCAGACTCCTATCACGGAAAGAATTCAGTGAAAAACCACTTAGCGCTTTCCTTCTTCCGCGTCAACGATGCATTAACAAACACCACTAAATACGGAACATTTTCCCAATTCCGTGTTAAGTGCAAATGTAACGCCCCGAAAAATCGGGGGTCATGCATACGCTCGACTCCCGAGTTCCCGAGTGTCACTTATCATGCATTTATGGTTTTTATGATTAATCAAACTTAACTGCACAATTTGGAATTACCTGAGACACGAAGCACAATTATACCAATCTACTGAAATGAAGGATATCATACATATATACAAGTCGAAAAATAATAAAGGGTCGCCTAAGGCGTTGCCCAACCGAACAACAAAAGAGGGCTAGGTCCAAAAAGAATAAGACTGAGCCCGCGGCTCAGCAAATCCAAATCCAGCCTGATCTAGCAGATAGTGAGCCGCCCATCAGCTGAAAGTAGGAGAGCTCGTTTCTCCCGTCAAAGCTCGCCTCGCCAGTTCCTCATGCGCTGGGTCACACCAGATCTATGAATGGGTCTGGTTGGTGTTTTAAAACACCGTCCCAGAGTGGGAGTGAGTGATCAACTTAGTGTAAACTATTAATCTTAAGTTTTAACAGGCAGCAGTTATAGCATGAATTTAATGAAAGGAAACATTCGTAGATACTAAGCTAATCTTGATAATGCATATGCATGGTGAATGGTATGATGCATGCCCTCGCCACAACTCTCTCTCAAGCGACTCCATCTTACGATCGCATATGACAACACTCCCTCAGAGCAACCTCGACTGCCGAGTCGCCACCCTAGCTAATGCGATGCAATGACATGTTAGTCAAGTTCTTAGTTAAGTCCATTCATCCAACAGGTTGGGGATTCTGATACACCCCACGTATCAATGCCCTAAACTAGTTGCGAGGCCAAGGCCCCATCAATGCGTGAGGCCGAGACCCCGCAGTCCGTGATCCCGTCGGGTTCCTCATCCCCGACTTCAAGCACATGAGGAGTGCCGAGAGAAAGGGATCGCTCGCGGTCACTACGGGGAGGCGCGGCACCCCAGCGTAGGCCGATAGCTCGGACACAGTGTCCCATTCCACCATGCCCAGCTCACGAGGCTGTGGACCAATTTCAGGTGGGTTATTGATGGGCTACAACGGTTGTAGGGTGGTTCAGGTTCCATATATATGTGAGCAAATAGGGTTAACAAACAGGGTTGATCAGACAGTGGGCTAAACCGCATGAATCAGGCAAGCACGTGGCGGAACGACATCGGGTACAAGCGACCCATGTAGTCTAACTACTGTAGCCCACATGCACTCGTTCAATCCATGGGTTTAGCCTCAAGACGGTCCTACCAACGGGACCGCCTTCGCTTTCCTCGCATTCCTGACCAACCCAAGGATTAGGTGGTGATTCATAACATGTTAAGTATACAAGTTATCAACTAACATACCAATACCATGTTCACATGCATCTCAACTATAAAAACGAGTACTTCTACCAAGTGAGCAAGCATTATCAAGAACCAAGGTGCACGTGAGTGTGTGGGTTTGTGAGGATGTTAAGCTCTTTCAACACCTTAAGGAATTAAACACACAAGAGTCAAGATTCATAAACAATATGGAGCAATGCATATGAGCGAAATCAATCCAAACAAACATGAGCATGTAATCATTCCTATGTTAAATCATGTGAGAGACAAGATCAACATCAAATTTAAACTAATCATGCCAATCATGCAATTCTTCCAACAACACACCATTCCTAGGTTTTCCCTAAATTCTTCAATACCACAACTCAACAAACAAAATCATTACATTCCTACTATAATTGGTGCTAGGCCACCTAAGGATAATAGTCCGCACCTAGGATCGTTGGAGGCTTGGGAAAAACGTCCTACGAAAGAGGGCTTTGCGGTAGATCGGCTGGAATCCCTAAAACAACTTCACATGTTAGATTTACAAGCAAAACTCCCCTCCTTACAAGGGTTTTCAAAGAAAAAGAGGGTTGAATCTTACCTAAACGATCCATGAAATGAAGAGGGCGATTTTCGGATGGGTTTCCCCTTGGAGAAGGTGTAGGGAGAGGAGAGATTGATTCCCTTGGGCCCCACCTTGGTTTAGGGTCCACCTTGTCTTCTTCCCTCTCTTCTTCATTTCTTTTTTCTCTCTTTTCTCTCTTTTCTCTTCCCTTTCCTAGGGCAAATTCGTATGGGAGAGGGGTGCCCAAAAGAAACCCCTTTTTATAATTCCAGTTTTGGTGCAATTGGCCCCAAGTGTTGGGTCTTTACTATACTAACCCTATGGGAGGGTTTTTCTAGCCTATGGGGTGTACTAGTCGATATACACCGTAGGATAGTTAGTCCTAATGATGATCTACGTATGGACACAATCGGCCCGCCATTTCGACGCGCCGATCGACATATATGATTAGAAGTCCGTTCAACGGTCACCGATGGTCGATCGGGGCCGCGGCTATACGGATGTGAGCGGGGAAATATCCTTAATCGACGGGTAAAGTTTGGTCGTAAACCGACGGTCCGAAATCCCCAACTTGGCATAAGAGTGGACGACTCAAATCACTTAAGTTCCCACAATTTTCCAAACTAGCCTTCTAGGGCTCCCTATTGAAGTTAGGGTGGCCCTAACGCCCCCCCGGCCACCAAATTCGGCGTGTACGTGTTTTATGGCCCGACTAGGGCCCATGCAAAAATTGAGGACGAACGGATGGACGGATATATGATCTAAGAATGCGTTTCTGACCTTTAAGTGGTCCTGTGAGGGCCATTTTGGTGATTGGAGCATTTCTGATGGCCCTTTGGCCATGAAATTTATAGGATAAGTGGTCCATGACCCGATGAGGGGCCTTGCAAAATTTGGGAACGAACGGATGCGGGTTTTGGTCGTACGGGTCTGATTTACGATCAACGGTCACCGTTCCACGATCAGGTCCCAGATTTGGTGGACGAGTGTAGAAAAATATATTAAACCGTCACCACAAATTTGGAAGGAATCCGACGGCTGGAATGCCTGGTATCCCGATTTCATTTGTAAGTGCCAGATTCCAATTTTTGGCATTGGCTAATGCCAGATCCTAGTTCTGGGTGTCCACTGGGTCCGCTGTCCGCGATGGACCACAAGCCCAGTGAGATCTATGATTTCCTAAATTTTTAGATTTTTCTGACCTTCCACGGTCGTTGGGCGGCCCACATGGGCTGTTGTTAAGTGTAAACAAGCCCTCTGGCTTGGCGGGCCACACTTGGTCCGATCATGACCTGACTGGTCTAGTCAAATGAGCTAATCTTAGATTTAATTTATTTGTGATACCTCACCCTGAGTAGTTTAAACGAACGATCCTGCAGCAAATCCGACGTGGATGCCGCAGGACACTGTACTGGTTGGATGGGACGTTACCATCACCCATGTATAAGCTAGCATTGAGTGTCAATGGTCAGTAAGTGAAAATATAGGTTAATTACATTTTAAAAAAATTAAGGATTCTTGGAAATCCAAAACAGTAAAAATCCGAGATGTTACAGCAAAAATTCAGCGTTAACAAACAGGCCCTAAGTGAAGTGAAAGGTACCTCGTTTCAACACTAAGGTCTTGGTATCGATCCCTAGTGGGGGTGGCTAACGATGATGTGTGAATTAAGAGTTGGGAGTACTAACAAAAAAAAAAAAAAGCCCATAAACAAATCTCATATTGAAATATTTTAGCCATTTGATTATTGCTTAAGTTAATACACCATGCATTTTTGGAGACAAGGTTAGATGATCCAAAGGTTAATATGACAATTTAAAAGTTTTGATCTTTCAACCACCTCCATCCAAGGATAGGCCCATCACCTAAACGGTGCCGATCATTGAAGCTATGACCCACTCAGGTTTTGTATCTGCCTTAGTTTTGGATTGTCATCCTAACATTAGATGTTGAAATTGATGGACGGATTAGATTTTACATGGACATCATAGTGGGTCATGCATGACTATGTCATAGGAACTCCCTGCCAGCTCGGAATGTAGTCTCGGATAAGTTGGCTCGTATACATCCCGACTAATTGAAATACGATGCATCAGGAAGCGGATTAATTACATGGTGTACCAAGTGGGGGTGTGTTCACGTCATGAAGTTAGGTTGGCCCCACCATGATGGGTGTGTTATATCCACATCATCCATCCATTTTGTCATATCATGTTAGGGCATTGGCTCAAAAATGAAGCAAATCCAAAACTCAAGTGGAAAATACCACAAAAAGTAGTGGGACAATAACAACCACTATTAAAACATTCCTAGACACCTCACCCATGTGAGATAAGTTGATTGAGTTTGAACAAATGGATGGTCCCAAACCCCAATCCTAAACCCTAACCCAGGAAGCCTAAATCTTAGTAACCCTAAACTCAACATAGTCAACTCACGCAACCCAGACAAAACAACCCAATCAGCCTAACCCTAAACCTTAGGAACCCAAAACCCTATAATCTTGAGCTAACTCGATGAGTCAACTCACCTAGTCAACTCACTGAGTCCACTCATCTAGTCAGCCTATCCAATCCAACAAATCAATCAACTCACATAGTTAAGCTCAAAACCCCAAAGCCCAAAAACAAGCCCAATCAAAGAAATATGTGAAACTTCAAAGCGATAGCATTTACAGCAGAGCATCCACACACTTGGAGGAGGCTATCTGGCAAAGCAAGGAGTCCAAGTGGGGGCCAACGGCAGCCAACTTGACACCGGCCATATGACACTCCCCCTCTTTGGGGTAGCATCCCTCAAGCATGTGGAATCTCCCTCTTTTTAGACACTTAGTGTACGTTTAAGGTTTATTTACTTAGATATCCATTTCATTGTCCAAAATTATCCTTTTACCACATCATCCAACACATGAGATGATGCCATGTGGCAATCTTTAATCATAACCCTTCAAAGGTTTGGAGGCTATAAATAGCCTCCTCCCCTTCTTATTTCAAGCATCCAATAGATTTAGGAAGCATATATCCCGTCTTATCTAGAGAACCCATCTAGCCATCCTTACACCAAGGAGAAGCGAGGGTGTGAGAAAGAGCGCAACCATTGTCTAGCCTAGTCAAGGCAGAGTTTAAGCCTCTTGAGCCACCTAAGTTCAAATCTAAGCCACTCGATCTAGCCTTATGATACTTATGTTCATTCAACATTTCAAGCTTTAATCAGTTTCATCAAAGCAAAACATTAGCATCGTACAATACGTATTCCCTTCTCAACCCCTTTGCTCCTTATACACATCATCATTATATTGCATTTCATTATTTTCTTATATCAAACTAGTGGGAGTATGCTTTGAGGCCTACCGATATAATCATTTTCTCTTGTTCTCCACAGGTCCTTTCTAATCTGGTGACAACTTTCTGCAACTCCTTAGTTTCCTGATCAACTTCTGACGTTCTGCCTCTAGTACCTCCAACAAGGCTTGCCAAAGATTGTCGTTCTCCGCTCTTATTTCCTCCATCCTCGCCGTCACCTCACTCAATTGCATCTCTGAATGCACCTTCTTATTTCTAGTCTCCACTTCCCGGCTGCTAAATGAAGAAACTTCTCTTTGCAATGAGACATTTTGCTCTGCTAGCTCCCAATTGATACATGCTATTTTCGTTATTACATTAGTATACTATATTTTCAATACACGTCTTATTTTTTATACCTATGATTTTATTAATTATATATATAGTTATTTATCATAAAGAACTTCATTTTTTAAAGTCGTATTGTACGCAATCTATTTGGGAGAGAAATCCAGCATATCTTGTTAGCTTAAGTCATCAGAAATGACGTGGACCAATGAAATCCGATGGCACTGGAATTTTTTGTGCCTTCAACACAGATAATCCGCACTCAATTATAATTAATAAGTAACTTCTATACTGATTGGGTTCGGGTTGGGTTGGGCAACCCGAGACCTCAACCCTTAATTGACCCAAGTTTTATTGGGTTGGTGTTTGTATAACCCAAGCACGAGACCAAACCCGATACATCTTGCCCGAGCCTAACCCAATGCTGGGTCGATCGGATTAAACCCACCCAACTTTCAACCCCATCTGGAGCAAGTTCATTTCGGAATGACTTAAAAATAAGTAGGGGATAATGGTTGAATGACTATGAAGGTGGATTGGTTGTTTGAACTAGATCATTCGCAACGAATGCTACTTGGACCAATCTTAAATCCATGGTTAGGAGTGCCGAAAATCAAGCTTGAGCCCATTCAAGTGGGGTAGGCTACGCTCAAAACCAAATAGCTAGCCATGCCCATTGCTGGGACTATGGTGGATCCATATCTTCAACCCATTAAAGTGGGGTAGGCTACGCTCAAAACCAAATAGCTAACAATATTGCCCATTGCTGGATTTAAGACACTCCAATACGTTGACCTAGATTGTTTATCAGGTTAAACACTCGTTTCATTTGCTAGCATGCAAAAATCATACATTCATGTATTTGTTCGGATCCATCAAGAATTACATATGATTGTTCATGATAATTTTCATCAGGCAATCCAAACGATCCCATCCATGTCGTATAAAATGGACAATTATAGATAAGTGTATAAATGCACACATATTAAACTCCGAAAGTAAGGATGGACTGAGTCACATTAGCTAATGTAAATATTAGATAAATTAGAGGTGTAGAAACGCCCACATACCAAAAGCATAAAAACCAAATATCTATACTAATGAAAATAATAAATGTGCATAAGAATTTTAATAACAAATACTATTAGAAACCATCCAAATAACCAACTTCTAATTGTCTCATAAGAAAATCTAATTAACTCCTAATCCAATTAAAGGAAAGTTGAATTTCTGCCCTATATTCTTTTTTACTTTTTGGTGATACACTAATATAATGTACACCAAAATTAATAAAAAATTTTAAAAAAAATGGGTGCATGCATAAAAGGATAAAGGGTGCAATAGTGGAGCATGTGCTTAGTTCTTATTATTCTTGTCGAGGAGCTGCTGGAACCAATGCACTGACATCTTTGGAATTCGCTTCAAGTTGTCCTTATAGTCGATGTAGTGCAGTCCAAACCTCGACATAAAGCCAAATTTCCACTCAAAGTTATCAACCATTGACCATGCAAAGTAGCCAATTACATTCGCTCCATCGTCCATTGCCTTCTTCATATTGAGCATGTAACCTCTATAGTAATTGATTTGAGTCCAGTCGTGCACACTATCTGAACGTGTAAGGTTGGCAGCATCATCCATTCCTGGCAAATCATTAGAAAACATTAGGTGCATGTATAAAAGCTAGTTACCAAGTCCAAGTGTGGCTTTGTTTTTGTTACAATAAATAAATATAAAATATTATATAGTGTTGGGGTGTTGAACTTTGTGAGTTAACTTGACCAATCTAGTTTTTAAAAGATGGTGTAAATCTTACCATTTTCATATACTATCACGATTGGGTTATTGTATGTTTCCTTCACATAGGTGAGAGCATTGTACAAAACCCAAGGAACAAGGTAGAGCCAGTTTGAGTGTGCCTGCATTAGTTCATTCTTCCATCAATGCAACTCTAACAACTTCAAAATTTACAATAAAATTTAGTATGATCTTATTATTTATTTTCATAATATGTTGTGTTGGACAATGAAAATTTTTCCCATCCAAGTGGATTGGTTCTCTCATGATTAAAAATCATTAATTAAAATAAAATCAAAACCATGAATTTTAAAAAAAAAAATTTTAAAAAAAAAAAAAAAAAAAGAAAAAAAAAAAAGTGGCTATGAATTTAAAAAGAATGTCTTACTCTCAGTCCAATCGGCACACCATTACGATCAACTACCATTCAAAAAAAAAAAAAAAATAGACAAGTCACTACATATATAGCTTAAAAAGTCTAAAGAAAATTAAAGTTGATGAAAAAGAGAGTTACATGCAAATTCGCAATTCCAATCTCCAACATAATCAATATGGGCCGGTTTCACATGGGGATCGATTATACATATAGTTTGAGGTATATTGGTTAATGCCAACATAATCAATGGATCCTTTCATCTTCTTCTCCTGACTACTTATGAATTTTGGAAGCCTCTCCTTTATGATGTGGCGCATGTTATGCGGATATCTACTATAGACTATAGGATGCAAAAACCTGTGAATTTACATCAATGGCCCTAAAGAAATATCATAAAAAGGAACTCAATTAATCTCCCTTAATTATTAAAAAATTATATATATAAAAAAAAGGAATAGTCTTCTTCTTTTTTTTCTTTTACTTTTTCCAAAAAGCATTGTTAAATTTGCAAAAAAGGATTAACTTTGAGGTGAATCCTAACCCTTCTTCATAGCCATCAATCTTGGGGCCATCTGATCAGCAGTTTGAACATGGCTATCCATGTTGGGACCTATTAAATTACTAGTGGGTCCCACTAAATTTTAGACTAGGAAAATAGTACTTACCAACCAAGGTGGAAATCTCTTGCCCTTTGGGCTGCTGCAACGTCATCAATGCTATTAGTGAGAGGCTCATACCATACAAAATCCAACAAAATTCCAATCTTCCCATTCTGGCATTCCTAAAATATCAACAACATTAAAAACCAAACAATCAACCAATCATACAAAAGCGGCACATTAATGTAGACTGCCAACATTTTTTTTGTTCATTGCTTTTGTCACTTGATTTTTAGCAAAGCACATCTGAATAGAGAGACCCACCTGATGACTAGAATATATGATGATAAGCTATACATTTAACATTTACCCAATACTTGTAACAATATCGTTGCACAGCAGCTGCATGAGCAAGAATCAAATTATGGGCTACAATGTATGGCTCATGTCGCCGAGTTTCCAGATGTGCAATTTCTGAAGGCGCGGAACACCTCCAGGGGGCAAAGCTCCCATCATCGTAGCCCAAACTTGCGACAACACGTGGCTTATTGAACTTAAACCAATTCTTCACTCGTTCTCCAAACATCTTGAAGTATAAATCTGCGTACGTAATCTGCAAAATCTTTATTGTTGCACCACATAAACTTTGATCAATTAATTTGTTTCGTAGGCACCACCATATAGTACACATGCCACAATCATATGATCTCTATAACAGTCACAATCTAGTTCTTCACTTGACATAATTTATCTAAAAACTTGGTGGACTGAGCTCAACTAACAATATTTTCGGCCAAGACTTGGGAAATTTTGGTGCTGAGTTAAAATCATAATTTAACAGTCATAAAATTTAAAACTTGTGCTGAGTTACATTCAAATTTTAACAATCCTAAAATTCAGTCTTCGAGTCAACACAAAGTAATTGAATATTTAAGGTTTTCTTTTGATCCAAAGAAATTAACCATTTTTTGGATTTGGGAATCCAATTTGAAATTCTTGATTTCTTCTGAATTTGGGGATTCAAAATTCCTAGTTGTATCTGATTTGGGAATGGAAATCCCTAATATCTGGATTTAGGGATCGAAAGCCCTAATTTCTGGATTTAGGGACTGAAAGCCCTAATTTCAGGAGCTCTGTGGGCCCACTGTAATTTATATGTTTTATCCACACTGTCCATCTATTTTGACGGATCATTTTAGGGCCCTAATCCAAAAATGAGGTAGATTGAAAGCTCTAACGGACCACACCAAATAAAGCAGTGAGGATTTAAAGCCTATTGACAACTTAGAAGTTTCAGATCAAGATGATGTTTATGTTTTACCTTCATACAAGTCTATGTGAGGTTATGAATAGGTTGGATGGCAAATAAACATCACGGTTAGCCTTAGAATGTTTTCAACGATAAGAGTTCAATCCCCACTGTTTCACGTGGTGTGGTCCACTGGACCCTTCCATCTACATCTTTTTTTGTCGCATGCCCTAAAATGAACTTTCAAAATAGATGGACGGCGTGGATAAATCATATAGATTAGCAGGCCTCCAAAAGTTGTACCCAATCCGAGCCCAATTTTGTAGTATACAAAATAATTTGAAGTTCTCTCTCCATCCGGACCATAACGTGTCCGAGTTGACTCGGTACGTCTCATGCGTCACCCCCGCCCGACTTCACTCAGTTCCAACTGAGTCAGTACAAGTGTTCTCTCTCAATCGAACCGTACCGAGTCAGAGTTAACTCGGAAGAGTCACCTCAGTTCACACGTCCACGTCCTAAAAGCAGGAGCCAATCTGGTGTTACCCTTACCGCGTGGGGCCCATCTTTATAAATGTGTTGTGTATCCATGCCGCCCATCCATTTTTACGGCTCAATTTAGGACGTTTCCCAAAAAATTAAGCAGATCCAAAGATCCAGTGGACCACACCACTAGAAAAAGTGGTGAATGACTGTTAAAAACTTTTTGCAGGCCACCAAAGGTCTGACTAACCTTATCAACGGATTGGATGGAAAATAAACATTGACGATCTGCTTACAGTGGCCCTAGGAAGTTTTTAATGGTATGCATTCAATCACCACTGTTTCCTGTAGTGTGATCCATCTAAAATTCGAATCTGCTTAATTTTTGGGACCACCCCCTAAAATGAGTTGGAAAAACAGATGGACGGCGTGGATATAATATTGGTAAGTACTTCAAGATATTGGGGAGTACTTCAAGATAATACATCTCGAAGTATTGAAATATGATAAACGGGACTATAACAGTTCAATGAATGAAAACCATAAATGGTCCTGGATGCAGATTGGGCCTGGATCTACTTCATTTCAGGGTGACTTAAAAATCAGCAAGGGATAATAGTCAAATGACTCTGTTACTTAACTCTAAGTCAAATGACTCATTGAGTCAAGGATGAAGGGAGATTTAGTGGTGTCGAACTGGATCATTTGCACTGAATGCTACCTAAACGAGTCTTAAATCCATGGTTAGGGGTGCTTAAAATTAGACTTGAGCCCATTCAAGTGGGGTAAGCTAGGCTCAAAACCAAATGGCTAACCATGCCCATTGTTGGCTCTACAATGTACCCATATTCAAAATGCCTATTCTTACTTCCATTTGGTTTGATTGTCTTTTTTTTTTTCCTTTTTTTTTCTTGAAAGATAAAAATAGATTTCAATAAAAAATGCATTGAGGTAGCGCCAAGAACAAAAACAACAAAGAAATCAAGTAAGGATCTAATTGGAAATTACATCTTTTCCACCCATTCCTCACTTCCCTGCTCATTCTACAATAGTATCCCAAACATGACATACAACCCAATTAATGCTATGGTGATCATTGCAAAAAGGTGCCGAGATAGGTCAAGAACATAAGCTCTTACTTGGCTTGCAGAAGGGTAATGGATAAGAAGATGGTTAACCGAACTAAGCATTGGAATGACTATAGAGTGCTTTTGGAAATTGTCGATCATCAGAATTCTGTTTCTACTCATAGGAGGGGCCCCCTAGTGCCACACGTGAGAAAATCATATATTCTCCCCACCCTTCTGAAATAAGACATTGAAGGATCCAATTGAAGAGCAGCCTGACTTGTCTCTTGTCCAAATCTACTCATTCACCAATCTAAGGCCTACAAGCATGAAACCACTCTAAGAAAGTGGTGTACTCGACCACCTCATCATCCCTAATGAAGTGCCAACAAGGTGGAGTTCACACTGCTAACTCACCACATGTCTCACAACATTTGTCGTTCATAAGGCTACAATCTGGGCCAAACTAGCATTGGTCAAGAAAGAAATATTAAGAGGCAAGTCACCCCTCCATGCACTACCCAATCAAAAGGCCACTCCTTCCTTGAATTTAGCTCTCGTGCTATAAATGAGATTTCTCAAAAGTAGTTTTAGAAGTAGTGAACCTTTTTTATCTTATCTATAAAAATAATAATAATAATAGTACCATTAATGTAAAGTTAAGAACAATACTAAAGGCTGCCCTTGGTCACCAATATTTGATTGAATTGCAGTATTTAGTTCAATAGATAGGAAATGGCCAAATTTCTAATTACCTTAGCATATAAGTACCTCTCAAATTATGATTATATTCCTTTCATGTTCAATAGAGCCGGGCATCCCAAACTGTGAAAACCATAAATGGTACTGGATACAGCTTGGGCCTAGAGCTAGGGCTAAAAGTCGGGCGGGTTGGGTCAGGTTGGTCCTCAACCCTAATCCAATCCAACCCAACCTAAGGTTAGGAATTTTCAACCCAAGCGGGCTCGGTAGGGTTGGCCAGGTTGATACATGCTAAAATATAGGACAACTACTCCTTTAAAAGTCGTATTATGTAGAACGCAATCTATTTGAGAGAGAGAAATTTGGCATATATATCTTGTTAGCTTAAGTCATCGCAAATGATGTGCACCAATGAAATCTGATGGCACTGGAATTTTTTGTGCCTTCAACACATAAGATCCTCACTCTTATAATTTATAAGTAACCTCTATATCGATTGGGTTTGTGTTGGGTTGGGCAACCTGAGACCTCAACCCTTCCTTGACCCAAGTTTTATCGGGTTGGTGTTTGCATAACCCAAGCCCGAGACCGAATCCGATACATCTTACCCAAGCCCAACCCAATGTTTGGTCGGTCATGAGTCGGTCGGGTTAAACCCGCCTGACTTTCAGCCACACTTGGAGCTATTTTATTTCAGAATGACTTAAAAATAAGTAAGGGATAATGGTTAAATGACTCAATGACTCAGTTCTGGACTCGATCAACTATGAGTCAAATGACTCTCAAGGATGAAGGTGGATTGGTTGTGTTGAACTGGATCATTCGCACCGAATGCTACTTGGACCAATCTTAAATCCATGGTTAGGGGTGTTGAAAATCAGGCTTGAGCCCATTCAAGTGGGGTAGGCTACGCTCAAAACCAAATAGCTAACCATGCCCATTGTTGGGTCTATGGTGGATCCATATCTTGAGCCCATTAAAGTGGGATAGGCTACGCTCAAAACAAAATAGCTAGCCATGCCCATTGCTAGGTTTAAGACACTCCAATGCGTTGGCCTATATTGTTCGTTAGGTTAAACACTCATTTCATTTGCTAGCATGCAAAAATCATATATTCACGTATTTGTTCGGATCCATCATGAATTGCATATGATTGTTCAATAGGTGAACGTTCCCATCCATGTCATATAAAATGGACCGTTATAGAGAAATCAAAGGTGTATAAACTCCCAAAGTAAGGATGGACTGAGTCACATTAGCTAATGTAAATATTAGATAAATCAGGGGTAGAAATGCCCACATACCAAAAGCATAAAAACCAAATATCTATATTAACGAAAATGATAAATGTGCATAAGCATTTTAATAACGAATACTGTTAGAAACCATCTAAATTAACCAACTTCTAATCGTCTCATAATAAAATCTAATTAACTCCTAATCCAATTGCGCCCTATATTCTTTTCTACTTTTTGGTGATACACTAGTATAGTGTACACCAAAATTAGTATTAAAAAAAAAAAAAAAAAAAAAATGGGTGCATGCATAAAAAGAGAAAGGGCGCAATAGTGGAGCATGTGCTTAGTTCTTATTATTCTTGTCGAGGAGCTGCTGGAACCAATGCGCTGACATCTTTGGAATTCGCTTCAAGTTGTTGTTATAGTCGATGTAGTGTAGTCCAAACCTCGACGTAAAGCCAGATTTCCACTCAAAGTTATCAACCATTGACCATGCAAAGTACCCAATTACATTCGCTCCATCATCCATCGCCTTCTTCATATTGAGTATGTAATCTTTGTAGTAATTGACTCGAGTCAAGTCTTGCACACTATTCGAAAGTGTAAGGTTGGCAGCATCATCCATTCCTGGAAAATCATTAAGAAAACATTAGGTGCATGTATAAAAGCTAGTTACCAAGTCCAAGTGTGGCTTTGTTTTGTTACAATAAATAAATATTATATAGTGTTGGAGAGTTGAACTCTGTGAGTTAACTTGACCAATTTATTTTTTAAAAGATGGTGTAAATCTTACCATTTTCAGATACTATCATGATTGGGTTGTTGTATGTTTCCTTCACATAGGTCAGAGCATTGTACATACCCCAAGGAACAATGTAGAGCCATTTTGAGTGTGCCTGCATTAGTTCATTCTTCCATCAATGCAACTCTAACAACTTCGAAATTCACAATAAAATTCAGTATAATCTTTTTATTTATTTTTATAATATGTTGTGTCGGACAATGAAATTTTTTCCCATCCAGGTGGATTGGTTCTCTCATGATTAAAAATCATAAAATCACAACAATGAATTAAAAGAAAAAAAATGGCTATGAATTTCGAAAGAATGTCTTACTCTCGGTCCAATCGGCACACCATTACGATCAACTACCATTCAAAGTAAAAAATTTATTAGACAAGTCACTACATATATAGCTTAAAAATTTCAAAGAAAATTGAAGTTGATGAAAAAGAGAGTTACATGCAAATCCGCAATTCCAATCTCCAACATAATCAGTATGGGCCGGTTTCACATGGGGATCATACATATAGTTTGAGGTATACTGGTTAATACCAACATAATCGATGGATCCTTTCACCTTCTTCACCTGACTACTTGTGAATTTTGGAAGCCTCTCCTTTACGATGTGGCGCATGTTATGTGGATATTTACCATAGACTATAGGATGCAAAAACCTGTGAATTTACATCAATGACCCACAAAGAAATATCATAAAAAGGAACTCATAAAACGGGAATAGTCTTCTTTTTCTTCTTTTTCTTTTTAGACTAGAAAAATAGTACTTACCAACCAAGGTGGAAATCTCTTGCCCTTTGAGCTGCTGCAACGTCATCAGTGCTATTAGTGAGAGGCTCATACCAAACAAAATCCAACAAAATTCCAATCTTCCCATTCTGGCATTCCTGAAATATCAGCACCATAAAATCCAATCATAAAAAAGTGGCAGGAAATGGGAAACATCCCATAAATTCATGCCATTCATCAGGCAGTGTACATTAATGTAGACTGCCAACAATTTCTTTTTCGTTCATTGCTTTTATCACCTGATTTTTAGCAAAGCACATCTGAATAGAGAGACCACCTGATGACAGGAATATATGATAAGAAGCTATACATTTAACATTTACCTGATACTTGTGACGATATCGTTGCACAGCAGCTGCATGAGCAAGAATCATATTATGGGCTACAATGTATGGCTCTGTCGCCGAGTTTCCAGATGTGCAATTTCCGAAGGGCGCCGAACACCTCCCGGGGGCAAAGGTCCCATCATCATAGCCCAAGGCTGCGACAACACGTGGCTCATTGAACGTAAACCAGTTCTTCACTCGATCACCGAACAACTTGAAGCATAAATCTGCGTAATCTGCAAAATCTTCACTGTTGCACCACAGAAACTTTAATCAATTCATTCTCTGTAACTAGTTCATCACGTGACATAATTTATCTAGAAACTCGGCGAACAGAACTCTAATAAGACTTTGAGCCAAGATTTTAAAAATTTCAGTGTTGAGTTAAAATCATAATTCAACAATCTTAAAATTTAAGATTTGGTGCTAACTAAAATTCAAATTTTAGAGTCTTTGAGTCAACACAAAATAATGGAATATTTAGGGTTTACTACAACTGAAGATTTAGGGTTTGTATTTAACATGGACTAAATTTTTGGGCATGCCCCCCATTTAGCATTGTATGGTTTCCATGATCAATATGTTTCTTTTAGGCCATAGAAAATCGCGATCAAGCATTGTATATTTTCCCTCTATTAACATGCGCATTAGATTGTTAGGATTAGAAACTTACACAACTTGTCTACTGAGCCAACCTTTGTATTTCTCCTCAAGGGCCTGAGGGAGATCATAATGGTAGAGATTTGCATAAGGAGTAATGCCTGCATTATCATCATTTTAAAATAAAAGCGTGTCACTAATATACACATGTCGTTAAAATGCATATATATCAGCCCCATGTTTTTAGGATCTCTAAAAGATTAGTGGGCCCCACCAATTATTTAAGGTAGGGGTGTGTATCAAGCTCCATCAGGTGGCACAATTAGCTAGTTGTGAATGATTTAAAAATATAGAGAGATGGAGAGATAAAAGTACCTTTCTCGATCATATAATCAATTAGCTTGTTATAGTAAGCAACCCCTTGCTCGTTCACATTACCCGTGCCCTCTGTATATCATAAACAATCCATGCTATGAGAGATATATGTAATTGTATGTATTTAATATGTGTGTGAGTAGGATTGGGTAATGTTGGCATGATAAGATTTAAATAGGCCACAGTTCGATTGAACACGTACAGGAGCCAAGTCGCACGTGCTCTATCTATATTTATATATAGAGAGAGATTGTTAATTGAGAGAGAAAGAGATTTTCTATGTCTAAGAACCTGGGAAAATCCTTGACCAAGAAATGGAGAACCTATAGGCATCCATGTTCATATCCACCATCAAATCAATATCTTCCTGCAACATGTATCAAACACAAAACACATCATTATGCAAGTCATTGTGCTAAGCTTGATTAATGTGTGATTTTTGGAGTTTAATAGAATTTACAAAATTCATAAAAGGGTAAGTCATCATCATTGTCACCATCCAAGCCTTAATGGATTTAACCTCATGTGAGTATGTAAACTATATTTGTTGTATTGAAAATTTATCTACAAATATATATATGAGACATAAACAAACAATCATGTCCAATTTGTTGTATTGAAAATTCATGGACAAATATATATATATATATATATATATATATATATATATATATATATATATATATATATATATATATATATATATAGACATATGCATACATCGTTGGCTACATAAACAATCTTGTCCACTCAGTACCTTATAGCGATGGTACTCATCAACGGAAACATCAATAGGCACAAACCTCATCAACATTTAAGGAAACACCTTCTACTATTACCTAGATTTCTTGAATCTAAATCCCAACACAAATCTAGATTCCCATTCAAAATACAAGTTTCAAAGTTTAAATTCCAATACATTAGGCTAATAGGAGTGATCCATAAGATACAAGAATCCAACCAAATCAGGATATGTATTCTACCAGAGAAAAACCTTTGATACTCGTGGAGTCTGATGGATAATACACGAATCACTTAGATATTACATGCATGAGATACATTCTACAGGAGAAAAACCTTTGATACTGTTGTGGAGAGTGATGGATAATACACGGATCACTTAGATATTGCATACATGAGATACATATTATTGAATATTTAATGTTAAATCTGTCATGGCTACATAAACAATCTTGTCCACTCAGTACCTTATAGCGATGGTACTCATCAACGGAAACATCTGCGTTTGCACCATTTGCAACAACTCCTGCCCAATTAAAAAATTCAAAATTTAACAATAAAAAAAAGGATTGAAATTGAACATCTATAAATCTAACTCATATAATATATTGAAGCCAGGCCTATGGGATCTCATCAATAGGCACAAACCTCATCAACATTTAAGGAAACACCTTCTACTATTACCTAGATTTCTTGAATCTAAATCCCAGCACAAATCTAGATTCCCATTCAAAATACAAGTTTCAAAGTTTAAATTCCAATACATTAGGCTAATAGGAGTGATCCATAAGATACAAGAATCCAACCAAATCAGGATATGTATTCTACCAGAGAAAAACTTTTGATACTCGTGGAGTCTGATGGATAATACACGAATCACTTAGATATTACATGCATGAGATACAGGATATGTATTCTACAGGAGAAAAACCTTTGATACTCTTGTGGAGAGTGATGGATAATACACGGATCACTTAGATATTGCATACATGAGATACATATTATTGAATATTTAATGTTAAATTTGTCATGGATCAAAATTTACGGTTATTTGATTATTTAAAAATCAAATTGGTGAATATTTTTTGGATGATTAAGATTGAAAATATCCAAATGCCTGATTTTAACAAACAAGTGTCCATGAATTAAAGGTTATGATTATTCAAACAATGTGATTTTGGGACTGAGTCCACTTCTGTATCACCATGCTCGGGCACATTGATTGTAAGATACAGGCTTTCAGTTAACACAAACGGGGCCCACTATTCATTGATCAAAGGGTTAATTGAAATTTGGATCCATCCAATGGATAGATATTTGGACATTTTAATGCCTATTGTTGTTCTACCTTCTTTTTTACCATCCATTTGTCAAGCACAATTCCAAAGGCAAAACCTATACATATAATATCCAACCACACTGACAAACAAATAAAGCTCATCAACTTGGTAAATAAAATAAATCATCAAAAAATCATATATATGCACATAAAACATCAAAGCAATAAAAATAATACTTGCTTAGAGTGTGTTTGGTTGCACTTACTTTTACAAAATATCTTAATATCATGAAAGTTCATGACGTGTGCAAAAATAAAAAATAAAAATCAGAACAAAATAAACAAAACCCAACAACAAGATTGATCAAATTACCTGGGTAACGAACAAGCACATCCCAAATGCTCGGCCCACGGCCATACTCAGGGCCAGCCGCTCCTTCAACTTGGTATGCCGATGTGGCTGTGCCAAAAATGAACCCGGGCGGAAAGCTCTCTCTCATGAGACCTCCAGTGTCATAAAGGTCACCGTACACACGACATTGGACGGCCTGGATGTACAAGATGAGAAAGACGGAAATAAAACTAAGTACCTTCATATTTCAATCTCTTAGCAAAATCTTTGAGTAATCCCTTTTTGTTTTAGATATGTATTTATACATAAATAAATCCATCCTAAGTGATAAAATCCATCACGGATTCAACTCACTTGTATTTTAAAATTCCTCATATTTCTCAGATTGGTAACGTGACAACTTTTCCAAATAAGTTTTTGTTCTCATAAACTAAGTGGGGCCCACCGTGAAGTTTGTGAAAATCTACTCCGTCTATCTTTGTTTTCAGCTCAATTTAGGTCATTAGTCAAAAGATTAGATAGATCAAAAACTCAAGCGAGCCAAACTACATGAAAAAGTGGGTAGGCCAATGACTAGCGTTAAAATTCCCTAGGGTTTATCGTGATGTTTATATGCCATCCGTACTGTTCATAAGATCCTTCCCACGGGGATAAACTGAAAACAAAAAAATATCAGTCTGATAAAAAATCTTATGGCCCCACAGATGTTTCAATGGTTGACATTCAATAATCACTGTTTCCTGTCATGTGGCCCACCTGAAGTTTTGATCTGCTTCATTTTTGTATTATATATTAACATGATCAGAAAAAACGGATGGACGGGATGGATTTGTTATAAACGTCACGGTGCTCCCCACCTAGCTTCCAAGCACTTGCAAAGGCCAATCGCAGGCAGATGGCGTCCGATTTTTCAGGACTCCGATACCCTACTGTAGAAGGACTCGGAGTGGAGATGAGCCCGTTAACGAAATCCGATTGCGTACTGAGTTACTCCGCACGCTTTTATCTTATCGAGTAAACTACGATTGGGCCTACGGTGAATGTGTGTGGTTATCCACGCCGTCCATCCTTTTTTTCATCTCATTTTAGTTGTTGAGCAGAAAATTGAAATATTCCTAAAGCTCAAGTGGACCACACCACAGGAAACAGTGGGAATAATGACTTCTGCCGTTGAAACCTTAGTAGGGCCCACAATGATGTTTATTTGTCATCCAACCTGTTCATAAGATCACACAGACATAGATGAAGTTAAAACACAAATAACGGATTGATCCAGAACTTCTGTGGCCCCCAAGAAATTTTCAACCGTAGAATTTCAATTCACACTGTTTCTCGTGGTGAGATCTACTTGAGATTTGGATTTTTTTTTTTTTTTTTTTGTAGAAATAACCCTCAAATTATCTGTTAAAATGGATGGACGGAATCGATAAAATATGTAAATCATGTGGACCCCATGGAGTTTACTCAGTACGCAATCCGCGTCCCTGGTAACAGCTTAGTTGATGAGGCCCTGATCAGTGTGGGCCACCCCGATTTATGTGTTGTATATCTAAGCCGTCCATCAGTATTTCAAGCTCATTTTACTGCATGGTGCTTAGAACAAAGCAGATCAAATTATCAAACGAGCTACTGAGTAGGGATTGAATACCCAGCGTTAAACTTCTTGTGGGCCAAAAAAAAATATTTGGATCAAGCTGATATTTATTTTTCCCATCTTCCGGATCTGTGTGTCCTTATCAAAAGGATAGATGGAAAATAAACACTATGGTGAGTATTAAGGTGGGCCCCTGGAAGATTTTAATGGTTAGAGTTTAATCACCATTATTTCATGAGTTGTGGGTCACATGGAATTTGTTTCTACATCATTTTTTAGCTCATGCCCTATAATGTAACATCCCGGATTTTCACTGTTTTGGATTTCTAAAAATTCTTGAATTTTTTTTATTAATTAACTTATAATATCACTTAATAACCATTAGCACTCAATGTTAGCTTATTCTGGGGTGGACTAGTCTAGTTATGATAGGACCAAGTACGGGCCCCCAAGCCAGATGACCTGTTTGCACTTAACAACAGCCCGTGTGGGCCGCCCAGCGACCGAGGAAGGTCAGAAAAATCTAAAAAATTAGAAAATCATAGATCTCATTGGGCTTGTGGTCCATCGCGGACTGCGGACCCAGTGGACACCCAAAAGTACCATCTAGCGCTTGCCCAATGCGCCCCACCAATGCCAGATTGGAATCTGGCACTTACAAATAAACCGAGATACCAGGCGTTCCAAGTTTGATTTCTTTCAAATTTGCGGTGACGGTCTAATATATTTTTCTACGCACGTCCACTAAATCTGGGACCTGATCGTGGAACGGTGACCGTTGATCGCAAATCAGACCCGTACGACCAAACCCCGCATCCGTTTGTCCCCAAATTTTGTAAGGCTCTTCATCGGGCCACTGAGCATCTACCCTATAAATTTCATGGCTAGAGGGCCACCAGAGATGCCCCATCAATCAGAATGGCCCCCATAGGGCCATTTAAGGGTCGGAAACGCCTTCTCAGATCATATATCCGTTCATCCGTTCATCCTCAATTTTTGCATGGACCCTAGTTAGGCCATAAGGCTCCTACACGCCGAATTTGGTGGCCAGAGGGGCGTTAGGGCCACCCCAACTTCAATAAGGAGCCCTAGAAGGCTAGTTTGGGAAAATTGTGGGAACTTAAGTGATTTGAGTCGTCCACTCTTATGCAAAGTTGAGGATTTCAGACCGTCGGTTTGTGACCAAACTTCACACATCAAGAAAGGATATTTCTCTCCTCATATCCGTATAGCCGCGGCCCCGATCGACCATCAGTGACCGTTGAATAGACTTCTAATCATGTCTGTCGATCGGCACATCGAAATGGCGGACCGATTGTGTCCATACGTAGATCATCATTAGGACTAACTATCCTACGGTGTATATCGACTAGTACACCCCATAGGCTAGAAAAACCCTCCCATAGGGTTAGTATAGTAAAGACCCAACATTCGGGGCCAATTGCTCTAAAACTGGCACTATATAAAGGCCTTATTTGGGCACCCCCTCTCCCCATACGATTTTACCCTAGAGAAGGGAGGGAGAGAAGAGAGAAATGGGAGAAAGAAGAAAGGAAGGAGACAGGAAGGGAGAGTGAAAAAAGAAGAGCAAGGTGGGCCCAAGGAAATCAAACCCCCATAACTCCCTACATCTTCTTAAAGGAGGATTCCTCATCTACAACCGCCTTTTTCACTCCGTTGATCATCTAGGCAAGATCCACCACCCATTTTCGTTGAAACCCTTGTGATGAGGAGGGATTTATTTAGGATTCTAACATATAAATGTTACTTTAGGGGTTCCGGCCGATCGGCACCGGGTTCGGCATCTCTAGGTCGTTTTTCAAGTCTCCAACAATCCATAGGTGCGGACTATTAATCTTAGGTGGCCTAGCACCGATTTTATCGTGTGTTTAATGATTTTGCTTGCTTGAGTGAAGTGTTTGTGAAATCTAGAGAGACCCTATGATTTAGGTATCATTTGGTGATGTGTGGGATCGCATGTTTGTTGGTTTTCTTTCTTATGTTCGCATTTGTGCCCCTCACATGCTTGGTGATATAGTAGATGATCATATGCCTATGTGTTGCTTAATTTGCCTCATATGTTGTTGTTCATGTCTTGTATGATGCTTGCCTTGGCACATTTTAAGTCTAAGAGGCGTAGGAATCGGTTCGTTTCCTCGCCAACCCACACTTCTCACATGCACTTTGTTTGTATTAATGTATTATGCTTGTTAGGGACATTGAATTGTATAGTAGGATTTATGCAACATGATGCTGTATGTTGGTTGATAACCTTGATGATGGCATGCTATGAATTATCGTCGAACCCCTGTATTGGTCAGGAACATGAGGTTAGGCGGTAGTCCCTCTGGTTGGACTCCCCTAAGACTAAACACGCAAGTTGGAGGAGTGCGTATGGGCGGCAACAGTTCGACTGCATGGGTCTAGTACCCGATGTCGTCCGTCTCGTGCTCGCCTGACTCGTGCGGTTTAGTCTACTTACTGACAAATTCTGATTATTAACTATATTTGCTCACACATGTAATGGAACCTGGAACACCCTACAACCGTTGTAGCCCCTCGATAACCATTTGATTTCTGGTCCACTGCCTCGTGAGCCGGGCATGGTGGAATGGGACACCGTGTCCGAGCTGTCGGCCTACGCTAAGGTGCCGCGCCTCCCCGTAGTGACCGCGAGCGATCCCTTTCTCTCGGCACTCCTCATGTGCTTGAAGTCGGGGATGAGGAACCCGACGGGATCACGGACCGCGAGGTCTCGTCCTCACGCATTGGGGGGTCTTGGCCTCGCAACCCGTTTAGGGCATTGATACGTGGGGTGTACCAGATTTCCAAACCTGCTGGATGAATGGACTTAACTAAGAACTTGGTTAACATTATCACTGCATACATTAGTTAGGGTGGCGACTCGGAAGTCGAGGTCGCTTTGAGGGAGTGTTGACATACGTGATCGTTAGACGGAGTCGCTCGAGGGAGTGTTGTGGCGAGGGCATACATCATATCATCTATCATGCATATACATTAACAAGATTAGTTAGGTATTTATGAATGTTTGCTTTTCATTAAATTCATAATTTAATTGATGCCTGTTGTAACTTGAGACTAATAGTTCACACTGAGTTGATCACTCACTCCCACTCTGGGACGGTGTTTTAAAACACCAACCAGACCCATTCATAGATGCAGGTGACTCAGGGCATGAGGAGCCTGGCGAGGCGAGCTTGGACAAGGAGGACGGACTCTCCTACTTGTATCTGATGGGCGGCTCTCCATCGGCTTAGGAGACTGGATTCTAGAGCGTTGAGTCGTGGGCTCAACGTACCATTCTTATGGGCATATGATTTTCTTTACGATTTTGTTGGGTTTTACCTTGTGCGGCCCTTTTATATTCTTTTGAACCTATATATATTGTTTTCTTTCAGTTCAGTAGACTAGTTGTGGATGTGCCTCATGTTTCAATTAATCCCATGCTGCGCATTTAAACTTGATAAGTCATAAAACCATAAAATTGATGATAAGTGACACTCGGAGACTCGGGAGTCGAGCGTATGCACGACCCCCGGCCGATTTTTCGGGGCGCTACATATAATGAGGTGGAAAAACGGGTGAAAGGCGTGCAAAGCAGCACAATCACCAAGTGGGCCCCACAATCAGGGTCACAGAGTGTTGGGTAAGCCATCCACTCCCGATTGCACGGGAAGTTCGTGGAGTCAGAAGCTGTGTAGGGCTCACAGAGACTTCCATATTGAATCCACTCCGTCCATCAATTTTGCAAGACCACGGTAGGATAGGATTATAAAAAATCAGGCAGATCCAAAACTCCTGAGGCCTACACGACACAAAACAGTGGGGATTGAATGCTCACCATTGAAAACTGTGGGGGCCACAGAAATTTTGTATCAAGATGATATTTGTGCCTACGGTTTATCTGAGTGGTAATAACCCTTGAACAGTTTGAATAGCATATAAACATTATGGTCCGACTTCAGGAAGGTTTCAACGGTATATGTTTCAATTCCCACTGTTTCTTTTGGTGTGGCTCGTAGGAATATTGGATCTGCCTAATTTTTAGAACCATGTCCCATTGTGGAATTGAAAAACCGATGGATGGATTGGATTTGTCATTGAAATCGATTTGGGCCCACACACCTTCCTGTACTCTTGGGCATCGGCAATCCGATGGATGGATTGTATTTGTCCTAGAATACATCTGGAAGTATTGCAAGATTAGAGAGAAGAGATTTAGTAAAATACATCTGAAAGTATTGAAATATGATAGGAGTGTAATAGTTTTATCAAGTACTTTTTAATGATCCATACCGTTCATATTATGGGGTCAAAAGGGAAGGGCCTATTTGTTAAAGCTGAAATTTTTTACTTAAAAATATTCAGTGGTATTTGTTAACGCATAATAACAGAAGCGCTCCACAATCTTATGTTGAAAATTTTCCGTGATGGGAGTCTTTTTAAGTTGAACTTCTTCCCTCACGGAGTCTAGCAAGTAGCAACGAAGAATGCCCTATTCTTCCCTTACATTGTACACATCCCAACTTTAACTTTTAATATGGGGCACTTCTTTGAGCCGACCATGTTGTATGTGTTTCATCCATTCCATTCATCCATTTTTAAAGATCATTTTAGAGTTTGATACCAAAAATGAGAGGAATATAAATCTCAGGTGGACCACATCACAGGAAAACAATAGTGATTAGATATCCACCACTAAAGTTCTCCTAAGGCCCAATGTACTGTTTATTTGACATCCAATCTGTTGATTAGGTCATATAGACCTAGATGAATGGAAAAAATAAAGATCAGCTTGATCCAAAACTTTTATGGCCCCCAAAAAGTTTTTAATGGTCTACGTTCATTAAACACTGTTTTCCCGTAATGTGGTTCACTTGAGATTGGAATATACCCAGCGTGATTTGGCGTCCCAAAACCTTAGGTACGAAGTTGGACTTTAGGACAAAATTGCCCCTGGTTTTTTTTTATTTTGCAAAAGTGAGTAAAAAATTGTTGAAAGCAGGGGTATTTTCATATTTTTGAATTAGTATGTCCAAATAGAGGTCTACTTTGGTGCTTAATGTTTTTTTTTGCATCCAATGAAAAAAGATAGGTAGTACGTTGGGTCTATACGACGAAAAAGCCCCCATCATGATGTATGTTTTGTATCCACACCATTCATCCATTTGAAAATATAATTTTAAGTAAAGATCCAAATAATGAGTCAAATCCAAAGCTCCAATGGACCTTACCATAGAAACCAGTGGGGAGAGTGACACCTACCATTAAAAACTTAAATAGGATACAAAAGTTTTTAATCAAGCCTATATTTGTTTTTTCCCCTCTTTCATGTCTGTGTTAACTTATGAATAGGTTGGATTTCAAATAAAAATCACGGTGAGCATTAGGAAGGTTTAGGCATCTATCTCCCCACTTTTTTCATTGTGGGTTTAATTACATATTTGGATCTGCCTCATTCTCTCACTTATGCTTTAAAATTAAATCTTCAAATAGATGGACGGTGTAGATGAAGCACATATGTCATAGTGGGCCCACATATATTATAGTGGGCCCACGGAACTTGATGACGTCACTTCGATAGCGAATATCCGGGACACGCTTTCGCAGGAAATTTCCTGCGAAAGGATGCTGGGTGGAGCCCGCCACCATGTTTTTGGGAAATATATTTTATTCATCCGTTTGGTTAGGAAAACCGACCAAAAACGAGGTGGATCCAAAACTAAAGTGCGCCACATGAGAGGGGAAACGGGGAAAGAAATACCTACAGTTGAAACCTTCCAGGGCTCCACCTTAATGTTTATATGACATCCAAACCTTAATGTTTATACGACATCCAAACCGTTTATAAGGTCATTAACATATGGATGAAGTGAAAATACAAAAAAATTAGCTTGAAACAAAGCTTTTATGGTTATAAGAATATTTCAACAGTTCTCACTGAATCCCTACTATTTCCTCTGGTGTGGCCCACTTGAGTCTTGGATCCACCTCATTTTTTTGTTTCTTGTCCTAAAAATATCTTGCAAAATGGATCAACGAACTATATTTCCCATAAACATCACAGTGGCCCCGCCCAACATCCTTGTGCAGTAACTTCCTGTAGAAGCCTTTTTGCAGCAAATCCACGACCGAATCTCTCTATTCAACCGCGGACGCGGATTGGCTTTCGCAGGAAGTTGCTGCGCTGGAAACCCAGGTGGAGCATGCATTGATGTTTTTCAGGAATCTGCTCTGTCCATCCATTTTGTGAGCTCATTTTAGGATAGCAGACCAAAATCGGGAAGAATCCAAAACTCAAGTGTGCCATACTAAAAGAAAAGGTGTTTAGGGAAATAACTACCGTCGAAACCTCCCTGGGTTCGACAGTGATGTTTACATGCCATCCATACCGTTAATAATGTCATTCCTACTGGGATGAACAGAAAACACAAGTATTAGAATGATTCAAAACTTCTTTTGGCCCACAAATATTTCCACTGTGTATGTTCAATTATCCCGTTTTCAGCCCACTTGAGTCTTGGATACGGCTCATTTTTAGCCTCATATCGCCTAATATCCTAAAATGCACTCAAAAGACGGATGGACAGGGAGGATTTCTCACAAACATCATAGCGGGCCCCACTGGGATCAAATAAAGAACTTCCTTGGCGGAAATCTTCAAGCTGCGTCCAAGTATGATGCCGATTGGTTGGTGTACCTCACACCATCTATATAGCTGTTGTATTGACATCATCAAGTTATATGGGTCTCATCATGAGATATGTGTTATATCCAAACCGTCCATCCATTTGGCGAGCTCTTATTAAAGCTTTAGACGAAAAATAAGACATATTGAACTATCAAGTGGACCACACTGCAAAAAGCTGTGGGGGATTGAATGTCTACCATTGAAACCCTTTTTGGGGTCACAGAAATTTTGGATTAATATGATTTTTTTTCCCTCTTCATACAAGTATTTGTGACCTTATGAACATATTAGATGAAAAATAAACTTAAATTGGCCACAAAAGTTTTGTTTCAAGCTATATTTTAGGTGTTTTCAATTCATCGGATGACCTTATAAACGGTTCGGATTGCATATAAATATAAGGTAGGCCTTATTTGAAGGATTTTTTCGCAACTGCTGTTCAACTGGTGATAATCTTCCTGCTAAGAGGAACTGAGGGCCTTATGATGATACTTTAGTTTTCAATTAAGTATTTTAGTTTATTTGAATTAAATATAATGATTTTATTTTCATTTAATAAAAAATAATTTCTTCATAATGTAAAACATTTTCAAATGAGATATAGGGGCAAATGTGTCAAATTAACATATTTCAGATGTTTGTTAACAAACAATTTGTTTCCAATTCAGTACTTAATTTTCAGACCTCAGCCATAATTATCAAACAAGTTTTTTTACTTCAGATTTAGGATTTAGATTTCAGATTCTGTCTTTAGACTTCAAATTTAACAAATGGGGCTGAAGTATAACTCAAGTGATAGACTGAGGCCCGTTTGTTAAATCTGAAGTCTAAAGACCGAATCTAAAATCTGAAGCCTGAATTTGAAATCTGAAGCCTGAATCTGAAGTAAAAAAACTTGTTTGATAATTATGGCTGAAGTCTAAAAATTAGGTAATGAATCTGAAACAAACTGTTTATTAACAAACATCTTAAATGTACACATTTGCCCCTATCTCTTGTTTGGAAATGTTTTACATTATAAAGAAATTATTTTTTATTAAATAAAAATAAATTCATTATATTTAATTCAAATAAACTAAAATACTTAATAAAAAACTAAAATATCATCATAAGGCCCTCAATTCCTCTTAGCGGAAAGATTGTCACTATGTGTTGTATAAGATTAAACACCAGTAGCAACAAAACCTTCAAATAAGGCTCACCTTATATTTATATGCTATCCAAACCGTTTACAAGGTCATTCCCAATTGGATGAAGTGAAAACATATTGATCCAAAACTTCTGTGGCCTATTTAAGTTTATTATCCATCCAATATGTTCATAAGGTCACAAATACTTGGATGAAGAGGGAAAAAAAAAATCATATTGATCCAAAACTTCTGTGACCCCAAAAAGGGTTTCAATGGTAGACGTTCCGCATTCACTATTAAGCCAGACTCCTATCATGGAAAGAATTCAGTGAAAAACCACTTAGCGCTTTCCTTCTTCCGCGTTAATGATGCATTAACAAACACCACTAAATACGGAACATTTTCCCAATTCCGCTTTAAGTGCAAAAATTCAGCGTTAACAAACAGGCCCAAGTGAAAGGTACCTCGTTTCAACACTAAGGTCTTGGTATCGATCCCTAGTGGGGGTGGCTAACGATGATGTGTGAATTAAGAGTTGGGAGTACTAACAAAAAAAAAAAAGCCCATAAACAAATCTCATATTGAAATATTTTAGCCATTTGATTATTGCTTAAGTTAATACACCATGCATTTTTGGAGACAAGGTTAGATGATCCAAAGGTTAATATGACAATTTAAAAGTTTTGATCTTTCAACCACCTCCATCCAAGGATAGGCCCATCACCTAAACGGTGCCGATCATTGAAGCTATGACCCACTCAGGTTTTGTATCTGCCTTAGTTTTGGATTGTCATCCTAACATTAGATGTTGAAACTGATGGACGGATTAGATTTTACATGGACATCATAGTGGGCCATGCACGACTGTGTCATAGGAACTCCCTGCCAGCTCAGAATGTAGTCTCGGATAAGTTGGCTCGTATACATCCCGACTTATTGAAATACGATGCATCAGGAAGCGGATTAATTACATGGTGTACCAAGTGGGGGTTGTTCACGTCATGAAGTTAGGTTGGCCCCACCATGATGGGTGTGTTATATCCACATCGTCCATCCATTTTGTCATATCATTTTAGCTAGGGCGTTGGCTCAAAAATGAAGCAAATCCAAAACTCAAGTGGAAAATACCACAAAAAGTAGTGGGACAATAACAACCACTATTAAAACCTTCCTAGACACCTCACCCGTGTGAGATAAGCTGATTGAGTTTGAACAAATGGATGGTCCCGAACTCCAATCCTAAACCCTAACCCAGGAAGCCTAAATCTTAGTAACCCTAAACTCAACATATTCAACTCACGCAACCCAGACAAAACAACCCAATCAGCCTAACCCTAAACCTTAGGAACCTAAAACCCTATAATCTTGAGCCAACTCGACGAGTCAACTCACCTAATCAACTCACTGAGTCCACTCATCTAGTCGGCCTATCCAATCCAACAAATCAATCAACTCACATAGTTAAGCTCAAAACCCCAAAGCTCAAAAACAAGCCCAATCAAAGAAATATGTGAAACTTCAAAGCGATAGCATTTACAGCAGAGCATCCACACACTTGGAGGAGGCTATTGGCAAAGCAAGGAGTCCAAGTGGGGGCTAACGGCAGCCAACTTGCCACCGGCCATATGGCACTCCCCCTCTTTGGGGTAGCATCCCTCAAGTATGTGGAATCTCCCTTTTTTTAGACACTTAGTGTACGTTTAAGGTTTATTTACTTAGATATCCATTTCATTGTCCAAAATAATCCTTTTACCACATCATCCAACACATGAGATGATGCCATGTGACAATCTTTAATCATAACCCTTCAAAGGTTTGGAGGCTATAAATAGTCCCCTCCCCTTCTTATTTCAAGCATCCAATAGATTCAGTAAGCATATATCCCGTCTTATCTAGAGAACTCATCTAGCCATCCTTACACCAAGGAGAAGTGAGGGTGTGAGAAAGAGCGCAACCATTGTCTAGCCTTGTCAAGGCAGAGTTTAAGCCTCTTGAGCCACCTAAGTTCAAATCTAAGCCACTCAATCTAGCCTTATGATACTTATGTTCATTCAACAGTTCAAGCTTTAAGTTTCATCAAAGCAAAGCATTAGCATCGTACAATACGTATTCCCTTCTCAACCCGTTTGCTCCTTATACACATCATCATTACATTGCATTTCATTATTTTCTTATATCAAACTAGTGGGAGTATGCTTTGAGGCCTATCGATATAATCATTTTCTCTTGTTCTCCACAGGTCCTTTCTAATCTGGTGACAACTTTCTGCAACTCCTTAGTTTCCCGATCAACTTCTGACGTTCTGTCTCTTGTACCTCCAACAAGGCTTGCCAAAGATTGTCGTTCTCCGCTCTTGTTTCCTCCATCCTCGCTGATCAAGGTCAAATATTGCATATCAGACTTCGATTATTGCCTAATTTTACATACATGATAAAGTCTAACGTTGTATTTTAATCGTGTTTTTGTTGCAGGATGAAATAAGAAGCGTGGATTGAAAAAGAGTATTAAAAGTATGGATTTGACATTTCAAAGTCATCAAAGTAAGTGACAGACTCCATAGAACCAAGATCGACAGATTTATACACCAAGGATCCAAGGAAATCAAGCCGTTCACGTTAAAGAGGCCCGAAATTGGTGAAAAATGCAAGATCAGAGGTTTCTCACCGTCCGATTGGCTCGAAACTTCATACATTTTCTGAGGGCCATAAATAAACCGTACATATTAAATTTAAGCCATTGGATATCTTAGGAAGAAGTCCAACGGACAGATCAGTCCCTTAATTCCTGATTTGGGGCCCACCTGCAATCTGGATATGACTCAATTTTAGTCCCAACTGTTTAAAAGATACGAGAGAAGAGATGGACGGAACAGATCACTCATATCCATCACCATGGACTCCACCGGAGTTGAGAGTGCACAATGCACAAGTACACTTGATGTGCACTGGATCGCACCGCACAGTCAAAGTCGGTGTTGACCAACTACAATTCAAAAACGGCAAGAGCCGTTCTCTATTTTTAAATAGAAACCTGCGGTCCTCTGTTGTGGGCCACAATCAAGATTCTAGGGTCCAATCCGGACCGTCCATTGGATTTCCAACGCCCATGTTACTAAAGCTTAGGTGACAATATTTGAAGAAACAAAGAGAACGGGATCCTAGCCGTTCAAACGGCAGACGGACGGCAGCGAGAGAAATCTGGTGGGCCACACCAAAACAGAGAAGGAAATAGTCATGTCCGACCACTTTCGCGTGAACAAGCCAATGAACGGATTGGATCTTGTAAGAAACACCAAGAAATGGGCCCCGCCAGCGCCGCAGCGAAAGAGTTCTGCTACCCTGTTTGAGAGTCCGTGAAAACTGGCTTCTGTGGGCCACACCGTGATCTGGATCACGGTCGGATTTCTGATCCAGACCATCCATTCGTTCCCTGAGGCGGCTACAATCCATGCCTAGGTGGCGAAAGTTACAGAAGACAGCAAAGATTGGTTTTTAACCGTTCAAACACAAGTTGGACAGTAGAATAGAAAATCATGTGGGTCGCATCAACGGACCGTAAAAAGCGTACGCATTTAGACAATGTAGGTTTAAATTTCATCTTGAATACAGTGGAAGGTGTAGATCTTGTACTTGACACCAATAATGGGCCCTACCAATGTTGCTGCGTAAAACTGTTACGTAGGTTCGGTTTCAGCGTCCGAAACTGACGCGTTTTGGCCACTGAAACAATCATGGTCGGTGATCATATGGACAATCCAAACCGTCTATCGGATAGACCATCTCAAAACGCGTCCCAAGAGACGCTGATTTTATGGATAAAGTACAAAAAATGAGGAACTTATGAAACCCCGAACTTTGCTGCGAAAAGGGTTTCGCACCGACTGACTTCAGCATTGCACCGCCCATCCTTACTGTATAAAAGGAGGCTGGGACGTCTGTAAAAGGGGATCGGGAGGAATAACGGGGAGTGAAGGCCAGATCCGGAACTGGAGGAGAGCTAGGAAGAAAGATCAGAGCTTGAGAAGAGCCAAAGACACGAGAGAGAGAGAGAGAGAGAGAGAGAGAGAAGAAGGAAGAAGGGAGATGTTCCTATTTTTTATATTTATTTTTCCTTCTTTCCTAATTAATTTTATGGATTGCTAATCTTTCAGCTAGGGCTGAGATGAAACCCCTAATTTAAAAAATAAAAAAATTTAAAAAAAATTTAAAAAAAATCAAAGGCTGATAGAATGAAAAAGGCAAGTGTTGGTTTCAGTTGTCATGAATTTCATTGTTAAATACCAATGATATCATGAAATTGACAATTGGATCTCTTAATGATTGTAAGTCGAGATTACACTTTACATTCATGGAGCTCGATGTTCAGAATTGTTCCAATTAATGGATTAATAGTTTGAACTTAATTATGAAATCTACCGTGAACTTGATTCCAAGAGAAAAATTCCATGCACCAATCATGAATTTTAGAATTCTCATCTTGACTATTTGTTCACAAGGCATTTAATGTTACAGGAATTTATCTTTTATTTCTGAAATTATTTTTCGCATGTTTTGCTCGGGACTAGCAAAATGCTGGTTGGGGGTTGTGATCAATGTCAAATATTACATATCAGACCCCGATTATTGCCTAATTTTACGTACATGATAAAGCCTAACGTCGTATTTTAATCGTGTTTTTGTTGCAGGATGAAATAAGAAGCGTGGATTGAAAAAGAGTATTAAAAGTGTGGATTTGACGTTTCAAAGTCATCAAAGTAAGTGACGGACTCCAAAGAACCAAGATCGATAGATTTATACACCAAGTATCCGAGGAAATCAAGCCGTTCACGTTAAAGGGGCTCGAAACTGGTAAAAAATGCAAGATCACAGGTTTCCCACCATCCGATTGGCTCGAAACTTCATACATTTTCTGGGGGCCATAAATAAACCATACATATTAAATTTAAGCCATTGGATATCTTGGGAAGAAGTCCAACGGACAGATCAGCCCCTGAATCCCTGATTTGGGGCCCACCTGCAATCTGGATATGACTCAATTTTAGTCCCAACTGTTTAAAAGATACGAGAGAAGAGATGGACAGAACGGATCTCTCATATCCATCACCATGGACTCCACCGGAGTTGAGAGTGCACAATGCACAAGTACACTTGATGTGCACTGGATCGCACCGCACATTCAAAGTCGGTGTTCACCGACTACAATTCAAAAATGGCAAGAGCCATTCTCTGTTTTTAAACAGAAACCTGCGGTCCTCTGTTGTGGGCCACAATCAAGATTCTAAGGTCCAATCCGGACCGTCCATTGGATTTCCAACGCCCATGTTACTAAAGCTTAGGTGACAATATTTGAAGAAACAAAGAGAACGGGATCCTAGCCGTTCAAACGGCAGACGGACGGCAGCGAGAGAAATCTGGTGGGCCACACCAAAACAGAGAAGGAAATAGTCATGTCCGACCACTTTCGCATGAACAAGCCAATGAACGGATTGGATCTTGTAAGAAACACCAGGAAATGGGCCCCACCAGCGCCGCAGCGAAAGAGTTCTGCTACCCTGTTTGAGAGTCCGTGGCTGCTTACGTCAGGCCACACCGTGATCTGGATCACGGTCGGATTTCTGATCCAGACCATCCATTCGTTCCCTGAGGCGGCTACAATCCATGCCTAGGTGGCGAAAGTTACAGAAGACAGCAAAGATTGGTTTTTAACCGTTCAAACACAAGTTGGACAGTAGAATAGAAAATCATGTGGGTCGCATCAACGGACCGTAAAAACTGTACAATATTAACCGAAATTTCATCTTGAATACAGTGAAAGGTGTAGATCTTGTACTTGACACCAATAATGGGCCCTACCAATGTTGCTGCGTAAAACTGTTACGTATGTTCGGTTTCAGCGTCCGAAACTAACGCGTTTTGGCCACTGAAACAATCATGGTCGGTGATCATATGGACAATCTAAACCGTCTATCGGATAGACCATCTCAAAACATCCCAAGAGACACTGATTTTACGGATAAAGTACAAAAAATGAGGGACTTATGAAACCCCGAACTTTGCTGCGAAGGGTTTCGCAACGACTGACTTTAGCATTGCACCGCCCATCCTTGTTGTATAAAAGGAGGCTGGGACGTCTGTAAAAGGGGATCAGGAGGAATAGCGGGGAGTGAAGGCCAGATTCGGAACTGGAGGAGAGCCAGGAAGAAAGATCGGAGCTTGAGGAGAGACAAAGACAAGAGAGAGAGAGAGAGAGGAAGGAAGAAGGGAGATGTTCCTATTTTTCATATTTATTTTTCCTTCTTTCCTAATTAATTTTATGGATTGCTAATCTTTCAGCTAGGGCTGAGATGAAACCCCTAATTTGAATATCCATTGTTATATGTTGAATTTACTTTGATTAGATTGGTTTGTTTCTTTTTCTAGTGTGCTTGATTGGTTTAAATTCTATACTTCTCCATCTATGAACTCGACCAGAGTCTATATATGGATGTTGTCTGGATGCTTATTCTAGGTGCTTGTGTCTGAACATGAACAAGTTTCCTATAGAGGAAGAAACAAGGTGCTTTAATGAATTATACATTCTATGTGCCCGACCAAGGACATGGGATGTGTTATTCAATGCATTGCTTTAGGAGATTAGACATTCTGTATGCCCGACTAAGGACATTGATTGTGTTAAGGACATAGATTGTGCTTTCTTTATATAAGTTGTATCAATCTAGATTAGGGTGAATCAACAGACAAAACAAGGGTTAGGATAATTAGGGGTGGATTCGAAAGTCCTAGTGCTCTCTCTGATTGAATTTTTTTCCTTATTTTCTGTGATATTTCATAGATTTGTGTTAGTAATTCACTCTATTATTTGTTGGATTAGTTAAGAAGAATCGTGAATTTGAATTGTGACGACCAGTCCTCGTGGGAACGATCTTGTAATACGTACCGTATCTACATCTGATTCGTATACTTGCGAGTTTAAAAATCATTTAAATCATGTTGGTTTAAATAAAACATCACTCGTCGTTACCTCACTCAATTGCATCTCTGAATGCACCTTCTTATTTCTAGTCTCCACTTCCCGGCTGCTAAATGAAGAAACTTCTCTTTGCAATGAGACATTTTGCTCTGCTAGCTCCCAATTGATACATGTTATTTTCGTTATTACATTAGTATATTATATTTTCAATACACGTCTTATTTTTTATACCTATGATTTTATTAATTATATATATAGTTATTTATCATAAAGAACTTCATTTTTTAAAGTCGTATTATACGCAATCTATTTGGGAGAGAAATCCGGCATATCTTGTTAGCGTAAGTCATCAGAAACGACGTGGACCAATGAAATCCGATGGCACTGGAATTTTTTGTGCCTTCAACACAGACAATCCGCACTCAATTATAATTAATAAGTAACTTCTATACTGATTGGGTTCGGGTTGGGTTGGGCAACCCGAGACCTCAACCCTTAATTGAACCAAGTTTTATTGGGTTGGTGTTTGTATAACCCAAGCACGAGACCGAATCCGATACATCTTGCCCGAGCCCAACCCAATGCCGGGTCGGTCGGATTAAACCCACCCAACTTTCAACCCCATCTGGAGCAAGTTCATTTCGGAATGACTTAAAAATAAGTAGGGGATAATGGTTGAATGACTATGAAGGTGGATTGGTTGTTTGAACTAGATCATTCGCACCGAATGCTACTTGGACCAATCTTAAATCCATGGTTAGGAGTGCCGAAAATCAAGCTTGAGCCCATTCAAGTGGGGTAGGCTACGCTCAAAACCAAATAGCTAGCCATGCCCATTGCTGGGACTATGGTGGATCCATACCTTCAACCCATTAAAGTGGGGTAGACTACGCTCAAAACCAAATAGCTAACAATATTGCCCATTGCTGGATTTAAGACACTCCAATGCATTGACCTAGATTGTTCATCAGGTTAAACACTCATTTCATTTGCTAGCATGCAAAGATCATACATTCATGTATTTGTTCAGATCCATCAAGAATTACATATGATTGTTCATGATAATTTTCATCAGGCAATCCGAACGATCCCATCCGTGTCGTATAAAATGGACAATTATAGATAAGTGTATAAATGCCCACATATTAAACTCCGAAAGTAACGATGGACTGAGTCACATTAGCTAATGTAAATATTAGATAAATCAGAGGTGTAGAAACGCCCACATACCAAAAGCATAAAAACCAAATATCTATACTAATGAAAATAATAAATGTTCATAAGAATTTTAATAACGAATACTATTAGAAACCATCCAAATAACCAACTTCTAATTGTCTCATAAGAAAATCTAATTAACTCCTAATCCAATTAAAGGAAAGTTGAATTTCTGCCCTATATTCTTTTTTACTTTTTGGTGATACACTAATATAATGTACACCAAAATTAATAAAAAATTTTAAAAAAATGGGTGCATGCATAAAAAGATAAAGGGCGCAATCGTGGAGCATGTGCTTAGTTCTTATTATTCTTGTCAAGGAGCTGCTGGAACCAATGCACTGACATCTTTGGAATTCGCTTCAAGTTGTCCTTATAGTTGATGTAGTGCAGTCCAAACCTCGACATAAAGCCAAATTTCCACTCAAAGTTATCAACCATTGACCATGCAAAGTAGCCAATTACATTCGCTCCATCGTCCATTGCCTTCTTCATATTGAGCATGTAACCTCTATAGTAATTGATTTGAGTCCAGTCGTGCACACTATCTGAACGTGTAAGGTTGGCAGCATCATCCATTCCTGGCAAATCATTAGAAAACATTAGGTGCATGTATAAAAGCTAGTTACCAAGTCCAAGTGTGGCTTTGTTTTTGTTACAATAAATAAATATAAAATATTATATAGTGTTGGGGAGTTGAACTTTGTGAGTTAACTTGACCAATCTAGTTTTTAAAAGATGATGTAAATCTTACCATTTTCATATACTATCACGATTGGGTTATTGTATGTTTCCTTCACATAGGTGAGAGCATTGTACAAAACCCAAGGAACAATGTAAAGCCAGTTTGAGTGTGCCTGCATTAGTTCATTCTTCCATCAATGCAACTCTAACAACTTCAAAATTTACAATAAAATTTAGTATGATCTTATTATTTATTTTCATAATATGTTGTGTCGGACAATGAAAATTTTTCCCATCCAAGTGGATTGGTTCTCTCATGATTAAAAATCATTAATTAAAATAAAATCAAAACCATGAATTTAAAATTAAAATTTTAAAAAAAAAAAAAAAGAAAAAAAAAAGTGGCTATGAATTTAAAAAGAATGTCTTACTCTCAGTCCAATCGGCACACCATTACGATCAACTACCATTCAAAAAATAAATAAATAATTAGACAAGTCACTACATATATAGCTTAAAAAGTCTAAAGAAAATTAAAGTTGATGAAAAAGAGAGTTACATGCAAATTCGCAATTCCAATCTCCAACATAATCAATATGGGCCGGTTTCACATGGGGATCGATCATACATATAGTTTGAGGTATACTGGTTAATGCCAACATAATCAATAGATCCTTTCATCTTCTTCTCCTGACTACTTGTGAATTTTGGAAGCCTCTCCTTTACAATGTGGCGCATGTTATGCGGATATCTACCATAGACTATAGGATGCAAAAACCTGTGAATTTACATCAATGGCCCATAAAGAAATATCATAAAAAGGAACTCAATTAATCTCCCTTAATTATTAAAAAATTAAAAAAAAAAAAAGAAAAAGGAATAGTCTTCTTCTTTTTTTCTTTTACTTTTTCCAAAAAGCATTGTTAAATTTGCAAAAAAGGATTAACTTTGAGGTGAATCCTAACCCTTCTTCATAGCCATCAATCTTGGGGCCATCTGATCAGCAGTTTGAACATGGCTATCCATGTTGGGACCTATTAAATTACTAGTGGGTCCCACTAAATTTTAGACTAGGAAAATAATACTTACCAACCAAGGTGGAAATCTCTTGCCCTTTGGGCTGCTGCAACGTCATCAGTGCTATTAGTGAGAGGCTCATACCATACAAAATCCAACAAAATTCCAATCTTCCCATTCTGGCATTCCTAAAATATCAACAACATTAAAAACCAAACAATCAACCAATCATAAAAAAGCGGCACATTAATGTAGACTACCAACATTTTTTTTTCGTTCATTGCTTTTGTCACCTGATTTTTAGCAAAGCACATCTGAATAGAGAGACCCACCTGATGACTAGAATATATGATGATAAGCTATACATTTAACATTTACCTGATACTTGTGACGATATCGTTGCACAGCAGCTGCATGAGCAAGAATCAAATTATGGGCTACAATGTATGGCTCTGTCGCCGAGTTTCCAGATGTGCAATTTCTGAAGGGCACGGAACACCTCCCGGGGGCAAAGCTCCCATCATTGTAGCCCAAAATTGCGACAACACATGGCTCATTGAACTTAAACCAGTTCTCCACTCGTTCTCCGAACATCTTGAAATATAAATCTGTATAATCTGCAAAATCTTTATTGTTGCACCACATAAACTTTGATCAATTAATCTGTTTCATAGGCACCACCATATAGTATACATGCCACAATCATATGATCTCTATAACAGTCACAATCTAGTTCTTCACTTGACATAATTTATCTAAAAACTTGGTGGATTGAGCTCAACTAACAAGATTTTCGGCCAAGACTTGGGAAATTTTGGTGCTGAGTTAAAATCATAATTTAACAGTTATAAAATTTAAAACTTGTGCTGAGTTACATTCAAATTTTAACAATCCTAAAATTTAGTCTTCGAGTCAACACAAAGTAATTGAATATTTAAGGTTTTCTTTTGATCCAAAGAAATTAACCATTTTTTGGATTTGGGAATCCAATTTGAAATTCTCGATTTCTTCTAAATTTGGGGATTCAAAATTCCTAGTTGTATCTGATTTGGGAATGGGAATCCCTAATATCTGGATTTAGGGATCGAAAGCCCTAATTTCTGGATTTAGGGACCGAAAGCCCTAATTTCAGGAGCTCTGTGGGCCCACTGTAATTTATATGTTTTATCCACACCGTCCATCTATTTTGACGGATCATTTTAGGGCCCTAATCCAAAAATGAGGCAGATTGAAAGCTCTAGCGGACCACACCAAATAAAACAATGAGGATTTAAAGCCTATTGACAACTTAGAAGTTTCGGATCAAGATGATGTTTATGTTTTACCTTCATACAGGTCTATGTGAGGTTATGAATAGGTTGGATGGCAAATAAACATCACGGTTAGCCTTAGAATGTTTTCAACGATAAGAGTTCAATCCCCACTGTTTCATGTGGTGTGGTCCACTGGACCCTTCCATCTACATCTTTTTTGTCTCATGCCCTAAAATGAACTTTCAAAATAGATGGACGGCGTGGATAAATCATATAGATTAGCAGGCCTCCAAAAGTTGTACCCAATCCGAGCCCAATTTTGTAGTATACAAAATAATTTGAAGTTCTCTCTCCATCCGGACCATAACGTGTCCGAGTTGACTCGGTACATCTCATGCGTCACCCCGACTTGACTCAGTACCAACTGAGTCAGTACAAGTGTTCTCTCTCAATCGAATCAGTACCGAGTCAGAGTTAACTCGATCGGAAGAGTCACCTCAGTGCACACGTCCACGTCTTAAAAGCAGGAGCCAATCTGGTGTTACCCTTACCACGTGGGGCCCACCTTGATAAATGTGTTGTGTATCCATGCCGCCCATCCATTTTTACAGCTCAATTTAGGACGTTTTCCAAAAAATTAAGCAGATGCAAAGATCCAGTGGACCACACCACTAGAAAAAGTGGTGAATGACCGTTAAAACTTTTTGCAGGCCACCAAAGTTTTGGATCAAGCTGATCTTTGTATTGTCCGTTCATCCAGGTCTGACTAACCTTATCAACGGATTGGATGGAAAATAAACATTGACGATCTGCTTACAGTGGCCCTAGGAAGTTTTTAATGGTATGCATTCAATCACCACCGTTTCCTGTAGTGTGATCCATCTAAAATTCGAATCTGCTTAATTTTTGGGACCACCCCCTAAAATGAGTTGAAAAAACAGATGGACGGCGTGGATATAATATTGGTAAGTACTTCAAGATATTGGGGAGTACTTCAAGATAATACATCTCGAAGTATTGAAATATGATAAACGGGACTATAACAGTTCAATGAATGAAAACCATAAATGGTCCTGGATGCAGATTGGGCCTGGATCGACTTCATTTCAGGGTGACTTAAAAATCAGCAAGGGGTAATAGTCAAATGACTCTGTTACTGAACTCTAAGTCAAATGACTCATTGAATCAAGGATGAAGAGAGATTTAGTGGTGTCGAACTGGATCATTTGCACCGAATGCTACCTAAACCAGTCTTAAATCCATGGTTAGGGGTGCTGAAAATTAGACTTGAGCCCATTCAAGTGGGGTAAGCTAGGCTCAAAACCAAATGGCTAACCATGCCCCTTGCTGGCTCTACAATGCACCCATATTCAAAATACCTATTCTTACTACCATTTGGTTTGATTCTCTTTTTTTTTTTCTTTTTCTTTTTTAAAGATAAAAATATATTTCAATAAAAAAAAAAAAAAGGCATTGAGGTAGCACCAAGAACAAAAACAACAAAGAAATCAAGCAAAGATCGAAATGGAAATTGTATCTTTTCCACCCATTCCTTACTTCCCTGCTCATTCTACAATAGTATCCCAAACATGACATACAACCCAATCAAAGCTATGGTGATCATTGCAAAAAGGTGCTGAGATAGGTCAAGAACATAAGCTCATACTTGGCTTGCAGAAGGGTAATGGATAAGAAGATGGTTAACCGAACTAAGCATTGAAATAACTATAGAGTGCTTTTGGAAATTGTCGATCATCAGAATTCTGTTTCTACTCATAGGAGGGGCCCCCTAGTGCCACATGTGAGTCAATCATATATTCTCCCCACCCTTCTGAAATAAGACATTGAAGGATCCAATTGAAGAGCAGCCTGACTTGTCTCTTGTCCAAATCTACGCATTCACCAATCTAGGGCTTACAAGCATGAAACCACTCTAAGAGAGTGGTGTACTCATCCACCTCATCATCCCTAATGAAGTGCCAACAAGGTGGAGTTCACACTGCTAACTCACCACATGTCTCACAACATTTGTCATTCATAATGCTACAATCTGGGCCAAACTAGCATTGGTCGAGAAAGAAATATTAAGAGGCAAGTCACCCCTCCATGCACCTTCCGCATTACCCAGCCAAAAGGCCACTCCTTCCTTGAATTTAGCTCTCATGCTATAAATGAGATTTCTCAAAAGTAGTTTTAGAAGTAGTGAACCTTTTTATCTTATCTATAATAATAATAATAATAATAATAATAATAATAATAATAATATTAATGTAAAGTTAAGAACATTACTAAAGGCTGCCCTTGGTCGATAGATAAGAAATGGCCAAATTTCTAATTACCTTAGCATATAAGTACCTCTCAAATTATGATTATATTCCTTACATGTTCAATAGAGCCGGGCATCCCAAACTGTGAAAACCATAAATGGTACTGGACACAGCTTGGGCCTAGAGCTAGGGCTGAAAGTCGGGCGGGTTGGGTCAGGTTGGTCCTCAACCCTAACCCAATCCAAACCAACCTAAGGTTAGGAATTTTCAACCCAAGCGGGCTCGGTAGGGTTGGCCAAGTTGATACATGCTAAAATATAGGACAACTACCCCTTTAAAAGTCGTATTATGTAGAACGCAATCTATTTGAGAGAGAGAAATCTGGCATATCTTGTTAGCTTAAGTCATCGCAAATGATGTGCACCAACGAAATCTGATGGCACTGGAATTTTTTGTGCCTTCAACACATAAGATCCTCACTCTTATAATTTATAAGTAACCTCTATATCGATTGGGTTTGTGTTGGGTTGGGCAACCCGAGACCTCAACCCTTCCTTGACCCAAGTTTTATCGGGTTGGTGTTTGCATAACCCAAGCCCGAGACCGAATCCGATACATCTTACCCAAGCCCAACCCAATGTCATGGTCGGTCATGAGTCGGTCGGGTTAAACCCGCCTGACTTTCAGCCCCACTTGGAGCTATTTTATTTCAGAATGACTTAAAATAAGTAGGGGATAATGGTTAAATGACTCAATGACTCAGTTCTGGACTCGATCAACTATGAGTCAAATGACTCTCAAGGATGAAGGTGGATTGGTTGTGCTGATCGAACTGGATCATTCGCACCGAATGCTACTTGGACCAATCTTAAATCCATGGTTAGGGGTGTTGAAAATCAGGCTTGAGCCCATTCAAGTGGGGTAGGCTACTCTCAAAACCAAATAGCTAACCATGCCCATTGTTGGGTCTATGGTGGATCCATATCTTGAGCCCATTAAAGTGGGATAGGCTACGCTCAAAACAAAATAGCTAGCCATGCCCATTGCTAGGTTTAAGACACTCCAATGCGTTGACCTATATTGTTCGTTAGGTTAAACACTCATTTCATTTGCTAGCATGCAAAAATCATATATTCACGTATTTGTTCGGATCCATCATGAATTGCATATGATTGTTCAAGATTCGTTAGGCGAACGTTCCCATCCATGTCATATAAAATGGACCGTTATAGAGAAATCAAAGGTGTATAAACTCCCAAAGTAAGGATGGACTGAGTCACATTAGCTAATGTAAATATTAGATAAATCAGGTGTAAAAATGCCCACATACCAAAAGCATAAAAACCAAATATCTATATTAATGAAAACGATAAATGTGCATAAGCATTTTAATAACGAATACTATTAGAAACCATCTAAATTAACCAACTTCTAATCGTCTCATAATAAAATCTAATTAACTCCTAATCCAATTGCGCCCTATATTCTTTTCTACTTTTTGGTGATACACTAGTATAATGTACACCAAAATTAGATTAAAAATAATAATAATAAATAAAATGGGTGCATGCATAAAAAGAGAAAGGGCGCAATAGTGGAGCATGTGCTTAGTTCTTATTATTCTTGAGGAGTCTTTGGAACCAATGTGTGACATCTTTGGAATTCGCTTCAAGTTGTTGTTATAGTCGATGCAGTGCAATCCGAACCTTGACGTAAAGCTGGATTTCCACTCAAAGTTATCAACCATTGACCATGCCAAGTAGCCAATTACATTCGCTCCATCATCCATTGCCTTCTTCATATTGAGTATGTAATCTTTGTACTAATTGATTCGAGTCCAGTCGTGCACACTATTCGAAAGTGTAAGGTTGGCAGCATCATCCATTCCTGGAAAATCATTAAGAAAACATTAGGTGCATGTATAAAAGCTAGTTACCAAGTCCAAGTGTGGCTTTGTTTTGTTACAATAAATAGATATTATATAGTGTTGGAGAGTTGAACTCTGTGAGTTAACTTGACCAATTTATTTTTTAAAAGAGTGTAAATCTTACCATTTTCAGATACTATCATGATTGGGTTGTTGTATGTTTCCTTCACATAGGTCAGAGCATTGTACATACCCCAAGGAACAATGTAGAGCCATTTTGAGTGTGCCTGCATTAGTTCATTCTTCCATCAATGCAACTCTAACAACTTCGAAATTCACAATAAAATTCAGTATAATCTTATTATTTATTTTTATAATATGTTGTGTCGGACAATGAAATTTTTTCCCATCCAGGTGGATTGGTTCTCTCATGATTAAAAATCATAAAATCACAACAATTAATTAAAAGAAAAAAAATGGCTATGAATTTTGAAAGAATGTCTTACTCTCGGTCCAATCGGCACACCATTACGATCAACTACCATTCAAAGTAAAAAATTTATTAGACAAGTCACTACATATATAGCTTAAAAATTTCAAAGAAAATTGAAGTTGATGAAAAAGAGAGTTACATGCAAATCCGCAATTCCAATCTCCAACATAATCAGTATGGGCCGGTTTCACATGGGGATCATACATATAGTTTGAGGTATACTGGTTAATACCAACATAATCGATGGATCCTTTCACCTTCTTCACCTGACTACTTGTGAATTTTGGAAGCCTCTCCTTTACAATGTGGCGCATGTTATGTGGATATCTACCATAGACTATAGGATGCAAAAACCTGTGAATTTACATCAATGGCCCACAAAGAAATATCATAAAAAGGAACTCATAAAACGGGAATAGTCTTCTTTTTCTTCTTTTTCTTTTTCTTTTTAGACTAGAAAAATAGTACTTACCAACCAAGGTGAAAATCTCTTGCCCTTTGGGCTGCTGCAACATCATCAGTGCTATTAGTGAGAGGCTCATACCAAACAAAATCCAACAAAATTCCAATCTTCCCTTTCTGGCATTCCTGAAATATCAGCACCATAAAAACCAATCATAAAAAAGTGGCAGGAAATGAGAAACATCCCATAAATTCAGGCCATTCATCAGCAGTGTACATTTAATGTAGACTGCCAACAATTTCTTTTTCGTTCATTGCTTTTGTCACATGATTTTTAGCAAAGCGCATCTGAATAGAGAGACCACCTGGTGACAGGAATATATGATAATAAGCTATACATTTAACATTTACCTGATACTTATGACGATATCGTTGCACAGCAGCTGCATGAGCAAGAATCATATTATGGGCTACAATGTATGGCTCTGTCGCCGAGTTTCCAGATGTGCAATTTCCAAAGGGCGCTGAACACCTCCCGGGGGCAAAGGTCCCATCATCATAGCCCAAGGCTGCGACAACACGTGGCTCATTGAACGTAAACCAGTTCTTTACTCGATCACCGAACATCTTGAAGCATAAATCGGCGTAATCTGCAAAATCTTTACTGGTGCACCACACAAACTTTGATCAATTCACCGGTTTCATAGACCCCATCATAGAATACACATGCCAAAATCATATGATCTTTTTAAAAGTCGCTAACTAGTCCTTCACTTACATAATTTATCTAGAAACTCGACGGACTGAACTCAACTAACAAGATTTTGAAATTTTGGTGTTGAGTTAAAATCATAATTTAACAATCCTAAAATTTAGTCGAGCCTTTGAGTCAGTACAACACAACCTAAAGATTTAGGGTTTGTATGTTTTTCCCTCTATTAACATGCGTACGTATTAGATTGTTAGGATTAGAAACTTACACAACTTGTCTACTGAGCCAGCCTTTGTATTTCTCCTCAAGGGCCTGAGGGAGATCATAATGGTAGAGATTTGCATAAGGAGTAATGCCTGCATTATCATCATTTTAAAATAAAATTGTATCACTAACATACCCATGTCGTTAAAATGCATATATATTAGCCCCATGTTTTTAGGGTCTGTAAAAGATTGGGCCCCACCAATTATTTAAGGTAGAGTTGTGTATCAAGCTCCAAGTACCTTTCTCAATCATATAATCGATCAGCTTGTTATAATAAGCAACCCCTTGCTCGTTCACATTACCCGTGCCCTCTGTATATCATAAACAATCCCTGCTATGAGAGATATATATATAGTTGTCTATATGTAATATGTGTGTGAGTAGGAGTCTGTCAATATTTGTATAGAGAGTTGAAAAGTTTTATATATATATATATATATATATAGAGAGAGAGAGAGAGAGAGAGAGAGAGAGATTTTCTATATTTAAGAACCTGGGAAAATCCTTGACCAAGAAATGGAGAACCTATACGCATCCATGTTCATATCTACCATCAAATCAATATCTTCCTGCAACATGTATTAAACACTTTTCAATACACATTATTATGCTAAGTCATTATGTTAAGCTTAATTAATGTGTGATTTTTGGGGTTTAATAGGATTTACAAAATTCATAAAAGGGTAGGCCATCATCATTGTCATTGTCCAAGCCTTAGTGGATTTAACCTCATATGAATATGTAAACAATATTTGTTGTATTGAAAATTCATCTACAAATATATATGAGACATATAACAAACTGGCATGTCCAATTTGTTGTATTGAAAATTCATGGACAAATATATAAATATATATGTAGACATATGCATACATCATTGGCTACATAAACAATCTTATCCGCTTAGTACCTTATAGCGATGATACTCATCAACAGAAACATCTGCGTTTGCACCATTTGCAACAACTCCTGCCCAATTAAAAAAAAAAAAAAAAAAAAAAAAAAAACATTAAAATTGAACATCTATAAATCTAACTCATATAATATATCGAAGCCAGAATATAAATCTAACTCATATAATATAAATCTAACTCATATAATATAAATCTAACTCATCTATAAATCTAACTCATATAACCTATGTTTTTCATGTAAAATATGATGGGCCTCACGAGCTTGGTGTTTGTCAAAATCAGGTGATGTAAAAGACTTGATACCTAATCTATCGTGTGAGGCCATGTATATATAAAACTTTAATCCGATGGCCGCCACCATCAGAAGAAGGGAAGCAGATTAGGTGTTACCAGGGTTATACATTAGTATGTTTCCCCTAACCATAGGGCCCACCTTGTATTTATTGTATTTAAACCATCCATCAGTTTTTCTAGCTCATTTTAGCTAACAGCCCTATAAATGAAGCAGATCAAATTTGAAAGTGCACCACTGAGTAAGGATTGAATTCCAATTATTAAAAACTCGACAAAAGTTTTGGGATTAACTTGATATTTGTATTTTCCCTTGATACCATGCCCTAAAATGAGTGGTAAAAAACTGATGGACAAAGTGGATATGCAACACATATATCAAGGTGGGACTCCGAATCTAAATCCCAACACAAATCTAGATTCTTATTCAAAATGCAGTTTTCAAATTGTAAATTCCAAACATTGGGCTGATATGAGTGATCTATAAGATACAAGAATCTAACCAAATCAAGATATGTATTCTACAGGAGAAAAACCTTTGATACTCTTGTGGAGTATGATGGATAATACAAACCTTTGATACTCCTGTGGCACGTGATGGATGATACACGAATCACCTTGGATATTGCATACATGAGATACATATTATTGAATATTTAATATTAGATGTGTCGTGGATCAAAATTTACAGTTATTTGATTATTTAAAGATCAAATTGATGAATATTTTTTGGATGATTAAGATTGAAAATATTCAAATGCCTAATTTCAACAAACAAGTGTCCGCGAATTAAAGGATATGATTGTTCAAACAATGCAATTTTGGTACTGCGACTTGTATGGTGATTTGCACAACTTGACGGCATATCAAGTATTTCACTCAGCCATAACATCATATAACTTCCCCAATACATACAAGTATAAACATTGATCGTTAGGGGTGATAATCGGAATCGCTAGACAGATGTGAGAGGATGAATACCTTTTGAAACTTGGTGGGCCCCTCTCTGACATGTCGGATGGGCCAATGAAATGTCACCATCTTACTGCCACTAATTCCACTTCTATATCACCATGCTCAGGCACATTGATTGTACGATATAGGCTTTCAGTTCACACAAGTGGGGCCCACTATTCATTAATTAAAGGGTTAATTAAATTTTGGATCTATCCAATGGACAGATATTTAGACAATTTAATGGCTACCATTGTTCAAGCTTCTTTTTTACCATCCATTTATCTAGCACAATTCCAAAGGCTAATATTATTTCTTGGAATATATATTTAAAACATTGTCTATCAACATTGTAAGACAATTGATCAACAGCCCACGTTACAAAATCATGCACAATGCTTTTTAGAAGTAAAAAGCTATACATATAATACCCAACCACACTTACAAACAAATAACATCCATCAACTTGGTAAATAAAACAAACTATCAAAAAATTATATATGCATGTAAAACATCGAAACAATAAAAATAAAGCTTGCTTAGATTGTGTTTGGTTGCACTTACTGTTACAAAATATGATAATATTATGAAATTTTATAATACATGCAAAAAAAAAAAAAAAATCAATCAGAACAAGATGAACAAAATCCAAAAACAAAGATTGATCAAATTACCTGGGTAACGAACAAGCACGTCCCAAATGCTCGGCCCACGGCCATACTCGGGGCCAGCCGCTCCTTCGACTTGGTATGCCGATGTGGCTGTGCCAAAAATGAACCCTGGCGGAAAGCTCTCTCTTGTGAGCCCTCCAGTGTCATAAAGGTCAGCATACACACAACATTGGATGGACAAGATGAGAAAAATAGAAATATAGCTAATAATAACCTTCATATTTCACTCTCTTAAAATCTTTGAGTGTTCTCTTTTTGTTTTAGCTCTATATTTATAGATAGATAAATCCATCCGTAGAGATAAAATCCAATCCAACACTGATTCAGCTTACTTGAATTTTAAAATTCCCTATATTTCTCAGAGATTGGTTACGTATCAACTTTGGTAAAGAAGTTCCTGTTCTCGTAAACTAAGTGGGGCCCATCGTGAAGTTTGTGAGTAATCTACACCGTCTACCTTTTTTTCAGCTTAAGTTAGGTCATGATTCAAAAAATTGGATATATCGAAAAACTCAAGTGAGCCAAACTACAAGAAAAAATGAGTAGAGAAATGACTAGCGTTGAACTTCCCTAGGGTTTACCATGATATTTATATTCCATCCATACTGTTCATAAGATCCTAAGGGGATAAACTGAAAACACAAAAATATTAGTCTGATAAAAAAAAATCTTATTGCCCCACGAATATTTCAATGGTTGACATTCAATAATCATTGTTTCCTATCGTGTGGCCCACTTGAGTTTTTGATCTGCTTCATTTTTGTGCTCATGGCTTAGAATGATCAGAAAAAATGGATGGACGGGATGGATTTATTATAAACATTAAGGTGCGCCCCACCTAGCTTCCAAGCGCAGGAGCCTCTCGCGAAGGCCGATGGCAGCAAATATCGTCCGATTTTTTAGGATACGGATTGCCGGACGCGGATTTCCTGCGAAAGCCTTTCGCAGGAAGTCCCTGCGCTGGGAATTTAGGTGGGGCCCACTGTGATGTTTGTGAGAAATTCTCTCCATCCATCTATTTTGTGAGTTCATTTTAGGACATATTACAAAAAATGAACCGTATCCAAATCTCAAGTAAGCCAAAAATGTGATAATTAAATGTCCACAGTTGAAATACTTGTGGGGCCACAGAAGTTTTGATTCATGCTAATATTTTTGTTTTCAGTTCATCCCAATAAGAATGACGTTATTAACGGTATGGATGGCATCTAAACATCACTGTTGAACCCAGGAAGGTTTCAACGGTAGGAATTTCCCTAACCACATTTTCCTTTAGTACGGCTCACTCAAGCTTTGGATACGGTTCATTTTTGACAACATATCTTAAAATGAACTCACAAAACTGATGGACGGGGAAGATTTCTCACAAACATTACAGTGGGCCCCACCTACGTCCCCAGTGCAGGAACTTCCTGCGAAAGGCTTTCGCAGGAAATCCGCGTCCCGGATCGCCTACCGTAGAAGGACTCGGAGAGGAGATGAGGCCCGGCTAACGGCTTAGTTGATGAGTCCCTTGGTATTTGTGTGGGGCTACCCTGATTTATGTGTTGTATATTCAAGCCGTCCATCAGTATGTCAATCTAATTTTAGAGCACGGTCATTTGAGATCAAAATATCAAACGGGCTACTGAGTAGAGATTGGATACCCAGCGCTGAAAACTTGTGGACCAAATAATATTTGGATCAAGCTGATATTTTGATTTCCCATCATCCAGATTTGTGTGTACTTATCAAAAGGTTGGATGAAAAATAAACACTACGGTGAATATTAGAGTGGGCCTATGAAGATTTTAATCACCATTATTTCATAAGGTGTGGATCACATGGAATTTGTTTCTCCATCATTTTTTGAGCTCATGCCCTATAACGAGCTGGAAAAACGGGTGGACGGCGTGCACAGCAACACAATCAGCAAGTGGGCCCCACAATCACAAAGTGTTGCGTAAGTCATCCGCTCCCGATTGCACGGTAAGTTCATGGAGTTAGAAGCTGTGTGGGGCTCACAGATATTTCCATGATAAATCCACTCCGTCCATCAGTTTTACATGACCACAATAGGAGAGGATTATAAAAAATGAGGCAGATCCAAAACTCCTAGGGGCTACACGACACAAAACAGCAGAGATTGCATGCTCACCATTGAAAACTGTGCGGCCACAGAAATTTTGTATCACGATGATATTTGTGGCTACGGTTTATCTGAGTGGTAATAACCCTTGAACAGTTTGGATAGCATATAAACATCATGGCCCAGTTTCAGAAAGATTTCAACGGTGTATGTTTTCATTCCCACTGTTTCTTTTGGTGTGGACCGCGGGAGTATTGGATCTACCTGATTTTATAACCCTGTACCTTTGTGGACCTATCTGGCTATCTAGACACGGACGGTCATGTCTGGAGCTCTGTGGACCCACCATGATTTATATGTTTTATCCACACCGTTGATCTATTTTGAAATATAATTTTAGGAGCCTAATCCAAAAATGAGGTAGATTGATGTTCAAGCAGACCACACCAAATAAAGCAGTGAGGATTTAAAGCCTACAGTTGAAAACTTCTTGACAGCTTAGAAGTTTCGGATCAAGCTGATGTTTATGTTTTACCTTCATACATGTATATGTGAGGTTATGAACAGGTTGGATGGAAAATAAACATCACCGTGGGCCTTAGAATGTTTTCAACGGTAAGAGTTCAATCCCCACTGTTTCATGTGGTGTGGTCCACTTGACCCTTCGATCTGCATCTTTTTTTGTCTCATGCCCTAAAATGAACTTTCGAAATATATGGACGGTGTGGATAAACCATTTAGATTAGCGGGCCTCCCAAAGTTGTACCCAATCCAAGCCCAATTTTGTAGTATACAAAATAATAGGAAGTTCTCTCTCCATCCGTAATGGTACGAGTTGACTCGGTACGGTTTATGAGTCACCCCGACTCGACTCAGTCCCAGCTGAGTCAGTACAAGTGCACTCTCTCTCCATCGAACATACCGAGTCAGAGTTAACTCGGACGAGTCACATTAGTGTGACACGTTCACGTCTTAAAAGCAGGAGCGAATTTGGTGTTATCTCACCGTGTGGGGCCCATTTTGATAAATGTGTTGCATATCCACGCCGCCCATCCATTTTTACGGCTCATTTTAGGACATTTCTAAAAACAATTAAGCAGATCCAAAGATCCAGTGGACCACACCACTAGAAAAGGTGGTGAATGACCGTTAAAAACTTTTTGCAGGCCACCAAAGTTTTGGATAAAGCTGATCTTTGTCTTGTCCCTTCATCCAGGTCTAACTAACCTTATCAATGGATTGGATGGAAGATAAACATTACAGATCTGCTTACAGTAGCCCTGGGAAGTTTTTAATGGTATGCATTCAATCACCGCCGTTTCCTGTAGTGTGATCCATCTAAAATTTGAATCTGCTTAATTTCTGGGACCACCCCCTAAAATGAGTTAGAAAAACAGATCGACGGCGTGGATATACAACACATCATCAAGGTGGCCCCAAGGTAACACCTAAGAAGGCTTTGGACACCTTCAAATTTCTGCTACAACGCTTGTCAATACCCAACAGAAACCTTAATTGAAAATCCATTTTACATCTCTCCTCCCAAACCCAGTTGGAAACACCCAACAGAAACCTGATTTGAAAATCCATCTTACATCTATCCTCCCAAACTTCATTAAAAACCAATCCAAGCAATCTAACTAAATCAGATTTTCAACATAACAATTCACAGTTCCATCCCAAAACAATGATAGTTTGTATTCTTCATGTGTATTTAGACAAACGACATTGATTTACAACTCCGCCGGTCCCCTAAGAATAACAAAGGAAGAAAAATCATAACAAACGAGTTGTACAAACATATATATACGAAAATCAAACACGGGTTTAATCCCTTCTATCATCAGTTCATTGCAGTGTTGTGAATTCTTGCATGGAGTTAGAAGAGTAGAGAATGTCGAACGGCCTCTTGTCGATGCTGTCTTTCAGTATTGTGATCTGGCCTTCCTTGATAAGCACGTCATCTTCAAGAGCTTCCATCTTCTTCTTCATTGAGTTCACTTCGTAGTTCAGCAGCATGTTATTCTCACGGTGCTGCTTCACTTCCTCCCACATCAAATCTCGCTCCTCAGTCACTTTCGACAGTATCCCCTTCGTGATCGTCAGCTCCTTCATGCACTCTTGTAAATCACTTTGGAGTTGGTTGATATTCTCTTCCTTCCTCAACATCTGTTCATTAATAAATTTCATCCAACGATTAAGAATGCAGGAGATGATAGATGAAAAATCCTAACCATGGTTGTCCAAGTCATTTGTGACTCAGACGAGTTGACCCAGATTCGGCACTACCCCCAGTCTGATCCAATACCACATGTCACCATCGACCCCAACTTGGTAGCAAGCTATCAATAACCACAACAGTGGCCATTAGGGTACGGGCCATGATGGGCGTTTACAGTGCTGTAATGGTTTTTTTTTTTTAAAAAAAAAATTAAGATAATGCATCAGGCCCATATCGGCCTGTTATGGCCGTTACAGGCATTTTGTTTTTTGTGTTTTTTTTTTCAGAATAGGCGCTACAGCCTCATACCGCAGAACAAGTCCCACTGCAATTGTAACCGTTTTTTTTTTTTTCACACAAACCTTGGAAAAGTCACACCAATACACCTCCCAACTCGAGAATGAACAAGTCCATCCAAGTCTCTGAGCCTAAAAACCACGATCCTAACTAAACCAACCCGATACCCAGCAATTCCATCTGGTCGTTTGTAGTGTGTTCGATCAATCCTGTGATCTACCAGGGGTGGGTTTGCTTTGGTTTTCCATCTTCTTGCACCCGAACCTGTGAAGAGCCTCGGTCCCTAGACTCCCTACGGCTTGCAAGGGTTTAGCTCAGAATCTTTGGATGAAGAACCAGCAGCATATAGTTCTAAAACTCGCAGACCAACTCAACACTCAGTGTGATTTCAAACCCAAGTCGATGAGGAACTCTCTCATGAGAGTAACTCAATAAGACTCATCAAGCCAGCTCGATCACTCAGTCAACTCGATACGATTCATGGTGGCTGAAGTCAAATCACTCACTTGGTTGCCAAGAAAGGAAAGGTTGCAAACCAGTGCACCAGTCCCAAGTAATTTTATTTAATTATCATATACCAACTAAATCCAAATAAAGATTCGGTTAATCAACCGAGTCAACCCAAGCCAGCTGGACAACGAGTTAGGTCCAGCTGACTAACAGCCACATGATAAAACACTCACCTGCAGTTCAAGATCCTTCAACTTGTGGGTCAGAGAGGAAGTTGCATCTTGTGCTCTCTGGATTTCGCATCTTAGGATGTCGTTCCCTCTTACTGCTGTTGCCAGCTCAGCTTGCAATTGCTCGAGTTCCTGCTCTTTGCAAGACATCTTTTCTCGTAATACTTTTGTTACTAGGATTTCAGCCTTGAGATCGTGCTCCGCATTTCCCTGGAAAAACAGGATAGGAACATAAGCAACCATTGATGGGGTGGACCAGAACACGATCAGTGACTTGGGATAATAGCTCAATGATTAAGGGATATATAGATAATGAGAAGGTCCTTGGGTCCAACCAGCGAATAACTTCCAACCTTTCATGTGCATATGACATTCAATCACGAGGATCACCTTGTGCAAAAATCAGCCACATCTGCTCATTGAGTAAGCAACACTTGTATTTTATTTTTTTTTGTATATATCAATGGCTAGATATTATTTTCTATGGTGTGGCCCACCAGATGGGTAGATGGGGCTGATTTTTGCACTTGGTAATTCTCATGTCGGGGCCAACATATTGAAAGGGGTTTGGATGCTGCCTGCACTTAAATAGGTGTGAAGTTATCCACTGGGTAGACCATTACTTATAGTCCAACCAGTCAGGCTTGGGACCTTCTCATTCATTGATAATCATCTCATGAGGTGTATATAAAATGCTCAGGTGATGTTTTCTAAGAATTGGATCACGATCGCTTGTTCAGCTCGAAGCAACTACGATGAGAATTTTGTGAACCAAAAGCAGAACAAGGGATGGAAAAGTGTTAGTTTGTTAGAAACTCAAAAGCGTGAACAGACATGAATATGGGAAAGTGAAAATCATGATCAAAGGTAAAATTAAAACAATTGTGATTAAATCCCAAAAATCCAAGCTTTGAAAAGGTGCACATACATTTCTGCTGTTTGGCATTCTCAACCAGCATCTATTAGATGCCCAATGCTCAAAAAGTCCTCACCAGAGTATTAAAAGAGTATTAAAAGTGTGGATTTGACGTTTCAAAGTCATCAAAGTAAGTGACAGACTCCAGAGAACCAAGATCGACAGATTTATACACCAAGGATCCGAGGAAATCAAGCCGTTCACGTTAAAGAGGCCCGAAACTGGTGAAAAATGCAAGATCACAGGTTTCCCACCGTTCGATTGGCTCGAAACTTCATACATTTTCTGGGGGCCATAAATAAACCGTACATATTAAATTTAAGCCATTGGATATCTTGGGAAGAAGTCCAACGGACAGATTAGCCCCTTAATTCCTGATTTGGGGCCCACCTGCAATCTGGATATGACTTAATTTTAGTCCCAACTGTTTAAAAGATACGAGAGAAGAGATAGATGGAACGGATCTCTCATATCCATTACCATGGACTCCACCGGAGTTGAGAGTGCACAATGCACAAGTACACTTGATGTGCACTGGATCGCACCGCACAGTCAAAGTCGGTGTTGACCGACTACAATTCAAAAACGGCAAGAGTCGTTCTCTATTTTTAAACAGAGACATGCAGTCCTCTGTTGTGGGCCACAATCAAGATTCTAGGGTCCAATCCGAACCGTCCATTGGATTTCCAACGCCCATGTTACTAAAGCTTAGGTGACAATATTTGAAGAAACAAAGAGAACGGGATCCTAGCCGTTCAAACGGCAGACGGACGGCAGCGAGAGAAATCTGGTGGGCCACACCAAAACAGAGAAGGAAATAATCATGTCCGAGGCCACTTTCGCGTGAACAAGCCAATGAAGCGGATTGGATCTTGTAAGAAACACCAGGAAATGGGCCGCTTGGCGCGCGGCCGAAAGAGTTCTGCTACCCTGTTTGAGCGTCCATGAAAACCGACCTCGTGGGCACACCGTGATCCGGATCACGGTCGGATTTCGATCCAGACCGTTCATTCGTTCCCTGAGGCGGCTACAATCCATGCCAAGGTGGCGAAAGTTACAGAAGACAGCAAATATTGGTTTTTAACCGTTCAAACACAAGTTGGACAGTAGAATAGAAAATTATGTGGGTCGCATCAACGGACCGTAAAAACTGTACAGTATTAACCGAAATTTCATCTTGAATACAGTGGAAGGTGTTGATCTTGTACTTGACACCAATAATGGGCCCTACCAATGTTGCTAAGTAAAACTGTTACGCAGGTTCAGTTTCAGCGTCCAAAACTGACGCGTTTTGGCCACTGAAACAATCATGGTCGGTGATCATATGGACAATCCAAACCGTCTATCAAATAGACCATCTCAAAACGTCCCAAGAGACGCTGATTTTACGGATAAAGTACAAAAAATGAGGGACTTATGAAACCCCGAACTTTGCTGCGAAAAGGGTTTCGCACCGACTGACTTCAGCATTGCACCGCCCATCCTTATTGTATAAAAGGAGGCTGGGACATCTGTAGAAGGGGATTGGGAGGAATGGCGGGGAGTGAAGGCCAGATCCGGAACTGGAGGAGAGCCAGGAAGAAAGATCGAAGCTTGAGGAGAGCCAAAGACAAGAGAGAGAGAGAGAGAGAGAGAGAGAGAGAGAGAGAGAGAGAGAAGAAGGAAGAAGGGAGATGTTCCTATTTTTCATATTTATTTTTCCTTCTTTCCTAATTAATTTTATGGATTGCTAATCTTTCAGATAGGGCTGAGATGAAACCCCTAATTTGAATATCCATTGTTATATGTTGAATTTACTTTGATTAGATTGGTTTGTTTCTTTCTCTCTAGTGTGCTTGATTGGTTTAAATTCTATACTTCTCCATCTATGAACTCTACCAGAGTCTATATATGGATGTTGTCTGGATGCTTATTCTAGGTGCTTGTGTTTGAACATGAACAGGTTTCCTATAGAGGAAGAAACATGGTGCTTTAATGAATTATACATTCTATGTGCTCCGACACAAGGACATGAGATGTGTTATTCAATGTATTGCTTTAGGAGATTAGATATTCTGTATGCCCGACTAAGGACACAGATTGTGCTTTCTTTATATAAGTTGTATCAATCTAGATTAGGGTGAATCAACAGACAAAACAAGGGTTAGGATAATTAGGGGTGGATTCGAAAGTCCTAGTGCTCTCTCGATTGAATTTTCTTCCTTATTTTTACGTGATATTTCGTAGATTTGTGTTAGTAATTCACTCTATTATTTGTTAGATTAGTTAAGAAGAATCGTGAATTTGAATTGTGATGACCAGTCCTCGTGGGAACGATCTTGTAATACGTACCGTATCTACATCTGATTCGTATACTTGCGAGTTTAAAAATCATTTAAATCATGTTGGTTTAAATAAAACATCACTCACCGTCACCTCACTCAATTGCATCTCTAAATGCACCTTCTTATTTCTAGTCTCCATTTCCCGGCTGCTAAATGAAGAAACTTCTCTTTGCAATGAGACATTTTGCTCTGCTAGCTCCCAATTGATACATGCTATTTTCGTTATTACATTAGAATATTATATTTTCAATACACGTCTTATTTTTTATACCTATGATTTTATTAATTATATATATATAGTTATTTATCATAAAGAACTTCATTTTTTAAAGTCGTATTGTATGCAATCTGTTTGGGAGAGAAATCTGGCATATCTTGTTAGCTTAAGTCATAAAAAATGACGTGGACCAATGAAATCCGATGGCACTGGAATTTTTTGTGCCTTTAACACAGACAATCCACACTCAATTATAATTAATAAGTAACTTCTATACTGATTGGGTTTGGGTTGTGTTGGGCAACCCGAGACCTCAACCCTTAATTGACCCAAGTTTTATTGGGTTGGTGTTTGTATAACCCAAGCACGAGACCGAATCCGATACATCTTGCCCGAGCCCAACCCAATGCTAGGGTCGGTTGGATTAAACCCACCCAACTTTCAACCCCATCTGGAGCAAGTTCATTTCGGAATTACTTAAAAATAAGTAGGGATAACGGTTGAATGACTATGAAGGTGGATTGGTTGTTTGAACTAGATTATTCGCACCAAATGCTACTTGGACCAATCTTAAATCCATGGTTAGGAGTGCCGAAAATCAAGCTTGAGCCCATTCAAGTGGGGTAGGCTACGCTCAAAACCAAATAGCCAGCCATGCCCATTGCTGGGACTATGGTGGATCCATATCTTCAACCCATTAAAGTGGGGTAGGCTACGCTCAAAACCAAATAGCTAACAACATTGCCCATTGCTGGATTTAAGACACTCCAATACATTGACCTAGATTGTTCATCAGGTTAAACACTCATTTCATTTGCTAGCATGCAAAAATCATACATTCATGTATTTGTTCGGATCCATCAAGAATTACATATGATTGTTCATGATAATTTTCATCAGGCAATCCGAACGATCCCATCCGTGTCGTATAAAATGGACAATTATAGATAAGTGTATAAATACCCACATATTAAACTTCGAAAGTAAGGATGGACTGAGTCACATTAGCTAATGTAAATATTAGATAAATCAAAGGTGTAGAAACGCCCACATACCAAAAGCATAAAAACCAAATATCTATACTAATGAAAATAATAAATGTTCATAAGAATTTTAATAACGAATACTATTAGAAACCATCCAAATAACCAACTTCTAATTGTCTCATAAGAAAATCTAATTAACTCCTAATCCAATTAAAGGAAAGTTGAATTTCTGCCCTATATTCTTTTTTACTTTTTGGTGATACACTAATATAATGTACACCAAAATTAATAAAACTTTTTAAAAAAATGGGTGCATGCATGTAACGCCCCGGAAAATCGGGGGTCGTGCATAGACTCGACTCCCGAGTTCCCGAGTGTCACTTATCATGCATTTATGGTTTTTATGATTAATCAAATTTAACCGCGCAATTTGGAATTACCTGAAGCATGAAGCACAATCGCAACAGTCTACTGAAGTGAAGGAAATCTCACAAATATGCAAGTCCAAAAATAATAAAGGGTCGCCCAAGGCGTTGCCCAACAAGATAATAAAAGAAGGCTATGTCAAAAAGAGTAAAGCTGAGCCTGCGGCTCAGCAAATCCAATTTCAGCCCGATCAAGCAGATGGAGAGCCGCCCATCAGCTGCAAGTAGGAGAGTCCGTCCTCCTTGTCCAAACTCGCCTCGCCAGGCTCCTCATGCCCTGAGTCACCCGCATCTATGAATGGGTCTGGTTGGTGTTTTAAAACACCGTCCCAGAGTGGGAGTGAGTGATCAACTCAGTGTGAACTATTAGTCTCAAGTTACAACAGGCATCAATTCTAATATGAACTTAATGAAAAGCAGACAATCATCAACACCTAATAACTCTTATTTAAAATGCATGCATGCGGGATGATATGATGCATGCCCTCGCCACAACACTCCCTCTAGCGACTCCATCTAACGATCGCATATGACAATACTCCCTCAGAGCGACCTCGACTTCCGAGTCGCCACCCTAACTAATGCGTGCAATGCGATCATGTTAGCCGAGTTATTAGTTAAGTCCATTCATCCAGCAGGTTAGGGATTCTGATTCACCCTACGTATCAATGCCCTAAACTGGTTGCGAGGCCAAGACCCCATCAACGCGTGAGGCCGAGACCTCGCGGTCCGTGATCCCGTCAGGTTCCTCATCCCCGACTCCAAGCACATGAGGAGTGCCGATAGGGAGGGATCGCTCGCGGTCACTACGGGGAGGCGCGGTACCCCAGCGTAGGCCGACAGCTCGGACACAGTGTCCCATTCCACCATGCCCGGCTCACGAGGCTGTGGACCAGTTTCAAGTGGATTATCAATGGGCTACAATGGTTGCAGGGTGGTTCAGATTCCATTCATATGTGGGCACACAGGGTTAACAAACAGGGTTGATCAGTCAGTAGGCTAGACCGCATGAGTCAAGCGAGCGTGGGACGAGCGACCTCGGGCACAAGAGACCCATGTAGTCGAACTACAGCCACCCGAACACACCCGCCCAAACTCACGGGTTTAGCCTCGAGGCGGTCCTACCCTTGAAGCCGCCTTCGCTCTCCTCATGTTTCCTGACCAACCCAATGTAATGAAGGTCATCCTTAACAAGCCGACTATACAGACTGTCACTAGCATGTCATCATCATACTTCATGCATCTCAGTCACATGAATTAGATGTTCCTAGCAAGCAATCAAGCAATATAGTGCATGTGAGGTGTGTGGGTGTGTGTGAGGAAGTTACGCACTTCCTCCATCTCAAGCCATCATATGTATAAGGGTAATGGAAACATACACAACATGGATCAATAACATGGGGAAGAATGACACGGCATAAGCATATTATCATCCATTCACGAAAATCATTTGAATAACAAATAACATTATGAAGAACATCATGTGCATCAATATAATTTCAAGAACTTACAATTCCTAGGATTCTCTAGGCTCTCAAATGTACCAATCAAGCATCCAAAATCATTAAGCTAGTATTATAATTGGTGCTAGGCCACCTAAGATTAATAGTCCGCACCTTCGGGTTTGTTGAAGACTTGGGAATGACCTAGAAGATGTGGATCTTGGTGTAGAACGGCCGTAATCCTAGGAGCAACCATCACATGTTAGATTCTCATGCAAATCCCATTCATTACAAGGGTTTTCAAAGGAAAAGAGGGTTGGATCTTAGCTAAACGACCCACGAGATGAAGATGATGATTTTCGGATGGGTTTCCTTGGAGAAGGTGTAGGAGGTTGTGGGTTTGATCCTCTTGGGCCCCACCTTGATTGAGAGTCCACCATGCCTTCATCCCTCTCTCTTTCTTCTCTATTCTCCTCTTTCTCTTCTCCCTTTTCTTTTTTCTCTTCTAGGGCAAAATTCGTATGGGGAAAGGGGTGCCCAAAAGAGGCCCTTTTTATAATTCCAGATTTGGTGTAAATGGCCCCAAGGGCTAGGTTTTTACTATACTAGACTTATGGGAGGGTCTTTCTAGGATCTAGGGCCCTATCACCCCTCTGGCCACCAAATTTGGCGCGTAAGTGCCTTATGGCCCGATTAGGGCCCATGCAAAAATTGAGGACGAACGGATGAATAGATATATGATCTGAGAAAGTGTTTCCGACCTTTAAGTGGTCCTGTGGGGGCCATTTTGGTGATTGGAGCATTTCTGATGGCCCTCTGGCCATGAAATTTATAGGATAAGTGGTCCATGGCCCGATGAGGGGTTTTACAAAATTTGGGAACGAACGGATGCGGGGTTTGGTCGTACGGGTCGATTCGCGATTAACGGTCATCGTGCCACGATCGGGCCCCAGATTTGGTGGACGGGCGTAGAAAAATATATTAAACCTCCACTATAAATTTGGAAGAAATCCGACGGCTGGAACGCTAGGTATCCCGATTTTATTTGTAAGTGCAGATTCCAATCGGCATTGGTGGGGTGCATTCGGCTAGTGCCGGATCCCGGTTCGGGTGTCCACCTTGGATCCGTAGTCCACGATGGACCACAAGCCCGAGTGAGATCTTCAGTTTCCTAAATTTTTAGATTTTTCTGACCCTTCACGGTCGTTGGGTGGCCCACATGGGCCGTCTTTAAGTGTAAATAACCATCTGGCTTAGCGGCCCGCACTAGGCCTTATCACGGCCTTTTACGGTCTATTAAATTGGGCTAATCTTGGATTAATTAACTCGTGTATAAGCTAACGTTGAGTGCTAATGGTCGATGCGTGATAGTACAAGTTAATTAAAAATCAAGGATTTTTAGAAATCCAAAACAGTGAAAATTTGGGATGTTACAATGCATAAAAAGATAAAGGGCGCAATAGTGGAGCATGTGCTTAGTTCTTATTATTCTTGTCGAGGAGCTACTAGAACCAATGCACTGACATCTTTGGAATTCGCTCAAGTTGTCGTTATAGTCGATGTAGTGCAGTCCAAACCTCGACATAAAGCCAAATTTCCACTCAAAGTTATCAACCATTGACCATGCAAAGTAGCCAATTACATTCGCTCCATCGTCCATTTCCTTCTTCATATTGAGCATGTAACCTCTATAGTAATTGATTTGAGTCCAGTCGTGCACACTATCTGAACGTGTAAGGTTGGCAGCATCATCCATTCCTGGCAAATCATTAGAAAACATTAGGTGCATGTATAAAAGCTAGTTACCAAGTCCAAGTGTGGCTCTATTTTTGTTATAATAAATAAATATAAAATATTATATAGTGTTGGGGAGTTGAACTTTGTAAGTTAACTTGACCAATCTAGTTTTTAAAAGATGGTGTACATCTTACCATTTTCATATACTATCATGATTGGGTTATTGTATGTTTCCTTTACATAGGTGAGAGCATTGTACAAAACCCAAGGAACAATGTAGAGCCAGTTTGAGTGTGCCTACATTAGTTCATTCTTCCATCAATGCAACTCTAACAACTTCAAAATTTACAATAAAATTTAGTATGATCTTATTATTTATTTTTATAATATGTTGTGTCGGACAATGAAAATTTTTTCCATCCAAGTGGATTAGTTCTCTCATGTAAAAATCATAAATTAAAATAAAATCAAAATCATGAATTTAAAATTAAAATTTTAAAAAAAAAAAAAAAAAGTGGCTATGAATTTAAAAAGAATGTCTTACTCTCAGTCCAATCAGACACCATTACGATCAACTACCATTCAAAAAAAAAATAAAAATTAGACAAGTGACTACATATATAGCTTAAAAGATCCAAAGAAAATTAAAGTTGATGAAAAAGAGAGCTACATGCAAATTCGCAATTCCATCTCCAACATAATCAATATGGGCCGGTTTCACATGGGGATCGATCATACATATAGTTTGAGGTATATTGGTTAATGCCAACATAATCGATGGATCCTTTCATCTTCTTCTCCTGACTACTTGTGAATTTTGGAAGCCTCTCCTTTACGATGTGGCGTATGTTATACGGATATCTACCATAGACTATAGGATGCAAAAACTTGTGAATTTACATCAATAGCCCATAAAGAAATATCATAAAAAGGAACTCAATTAATCTCTCTTAATTATTTTTTAAAAAAAAAATTAAAAGGAATAGTCTTCTTCTTTTTTTCTTTTACTTTTTCCAAAAGCATTGTTAAATTTGCAAAAAAAGGATTAACTTTGAGGTGAATCCTAACCCTTCTTCATAGCCATCAATCTTGGGGCCATCTGATCAGCAGTTTGAACATGGCTATCCATGTTGGGACCTATTAAATTACTAGTGGGTCCCACTAAATTTTAGACTAGGAAAATAGTACTTACCAACCAAGGTGGAAATCTCTTGCCCTTTGGGCTGCTGCAACGTCATCAATGCTATTAGTGAGAGGCTCATACCATACAAAATCCAACAAAATTCCAATCTTCTCATTCTGGCATTCCTAAAATATCAACAACATAAAAAACCAAACAATCAACCAATCATAAAAAAGCGGCACATTAATGTAGACTGCCAACATTTTTTTTCGTTCATTGCTTTTGTCACCTGATTTTTAGCAAAGCACATCTGAATAGAGAGACCCACCCGATGACTAGAATATATGATGATAAGCTATACATTTAACATTTACCCGATACTTGTAACGATATCGTTGCACAGCAGCTGCATGAGCAAGAATCAAATTATGGGCTACAATGTGTGGCTGTCGTCGAGTTTCCAGATGTGCAATTTCTGAAGGCGCGGAACACCTCCCGGGGGCAAAACTCCCATCATCATAGCCCAAACTTGCGACAACACGTGGCTCATTGAACTTAAACCAGTTCTTCACTCGTTCTCCGAACATCTTGAAGTATAAATCTGCGTAATCTGCAAAATCTTTATTGTTGCACCACATAAACTTTGATCAATTAATCTGTTTCATAGGCACCACCATATAGTACACATGCCACAATCATATGATCTCTATAACAGTCACAATGTAGTTCTTCACTTGACATAATTTATCTAAAAACTTGGTGGACTAAGTTCAACTTACAAGATTTTCGGCCAAGACTTGGGAAATTTTGGTGCTAAGTTAAAATCATAATTTAACAGTCATAAAATTTAAAACTTGTGCTGAGTTACATTCAAATTTTAACAATCCTAAAATTTAGTCTTCGAGTCAACACAAAGTAATTGAATATTTAAGGTTTTCTTTTGATCCAAAGAAATTAACCATTTTTTGGATTTAGGAATCCAATTTGAAATTCTCGATTTCTTCTAAATTTGGGGATTCAAAATTCCTAGTTGTATCTGATTTGGGAATGGGAATCCCTAATATCTGGATTTAGGGATCGAAAGCCCTAATTTCTGGATTTAGGGACCGAAAGCCCTAATTTCAGGAGCTCTGTGGGCCCACTGTAATTTATATGTTTTATCCACACCGTCCATCTATTTTGAAGGATCATTTTAGGGCCCTAATCCAAAAATGAGGCAGATTGAAAGCTCTAGCGGACCACACCAAATAAAGCAGTGAAGATTTAAAGCCTATTGACAACTTAGAAGTTTCGGATCAAGATGATGTTTATGTTTTACCTTCATACAGGTCTATGTGAGGTTATGAATAGGTTGGATGGCAAATAAACATCACGGTTAGCCTTAGAATGTTTTCAACGATAAGAGTTCAATCCCCACTGTTTAACGTGGTGTGGTTCGCTGGACCCTTCCATCTACATCTTTTTTGTCTCATGCCCTAAAATGAGCTTTCAAAATAGATGGACAGCGTGGATAAACCATATAGATTAGCGAGCCTTCAAAAGTTGTACCCAATCCGAGCCCAATTTTGTAGTATACAAAATAATTTGAAGTTCTCTCTCCATCGGGACCATAACGTGTCCGAGTTGACTCGGTATGTCTCATGCGTCACCCCCAACTTGCCTCAGTACCAACTGAGTCAGTACAAGTGTTCTCTCTCAATCGAACCGTACCGAGTCAGAGTTAACTCGGAAGAGTCACCTCAGTGCACACGTCCACGTCTTAAAAGCAGGAGCCAATCTGGTGTTACCCTTACCGTGTGGGGCCCACCTTGATAAATGTGTTGTGTATCCATGCCGCCCATCCATTTTTACGGCTCAATTTAGGACGTTTTCCAAAAAATTAAGCAGATCCAAAGATCCAGTGGACCACACCACTAGAAAAAGTGGTGAATGACCGTTAAAAACTTTTTGCAGGCCACCAAAGTTTTGGATCAAGCTGATCTTTGTATTGTCCGTTCATCCAGGTCTGACTAACCTTATCAACGGATTGGATGGAAAACAAACATTGACGATCTGCTTACAGTGGCCCTAGGAAGTTTTTAATGGTATGCATTCAATCACCACTGTTTCCTGTAGTGTGATCCATCTAAAATTCGAATCTGCTTAATTTTTTGGACCACCCCCTAAAATGAGTTGAAAAAACAAATGGACGGCGTGGATATAATATTGGTAAGTACTTCAAGATATTGGGGAGTACTTCAAGATAATACATCTCGAAGTATTGAAATATGATAAACGGGACTATAAATGGTACTGGATGCAGATTGGGCCTGGATCTACTTCATTTCAGGGTGACTTAAAAATCAGCAAGGGGTAATAGTCAAATGACTCTGTTACTGAACTCTAAGTCAAATGACTCATTGAGTCAAGGATGAAGAGAGATTTAGTGGTGTCGAACTGGATCATTTGCACCGAATGCTACCTAAACGAGTCTTAAATCCATGGTTAGGGGTGCTGAAAATTAGACTTGAGCCCATTCAAGTGGGGTAAGCTAGGCTCAAAACCAAATGGCTAACCATGCCCCTTGTTGGCTCTACAATGTACCCATATTCAAAATACCTATTCTTACTTCCATTTGGTTTGATTGTCTCTTTTTTTTTTTCTTTTCTTTTTTTTAAAGATAAAAATATATTTCAATAAAAAAAAAAGGCATTGAGGTAGCACCAAGAACAAAAACAACAAAGAAATCAAGCAAAGATCAAAATGGAAATTGTATCTTTTCCACCCATTCCTTACTTCCCTGCTCATTCTACAATAGTATCCCAAACATGACATACAACCCAATTAACGCTATGGTGATCATTGCAAAAAGGTGCTGAGATAGGTCAAGAACATAAGCTCATACTTGGCTTGCAGAAGGGTAATGGATAAGAAGATGTTTAACCGAACTAAGCATTGGAATGACTATAGAGTGCTTTTGGAAACTGTCGATCATCAGAATTCTGTTTCTACTCATAGGAGGGGCCCCCTAGTGCCACATGTGAGTCAATCATATATTCTCCCCAACCTTCTGAAATAAGACATTGAAGGATCCAATTGAAGAGCAACCTGACTCGTCTCTTGTCCAAATCTACGCATTCACCAATCTAAGGCCTACAAGCATGAAACCACTCTAAGAGAGTGGTGTACTCATCCACCTCATCATCCCTAATGAAGTGCCAACAAGGTGGAGTTCACACTACTAACTCACCACATGTCTCACAACATTTGTCGTTCATAATGTTGTGTTTTTTAGAATAAAAATAAATTTCAAAAATAAAAGTTATTTTTAGAAAGTAAATAAATATATTAATTATTTAAACTTTCCATAAATAGTGTGTATAGCCAATTGGTAAGAGAAGGGTTTTTGTTTATGCAACCAGGGTTCGAATCTCCTCGAGGACGGTGCGAAGTTCGCACCGTCCACGCACGCGAGTGTGGCGTGGGCTATAGGGCTGCTTGGGCGCTTTATTAGGTGCACTTAGCACTTCGCACGTTCGCATCGTCGCAAGGAACTAAGAAAGCCTTAGTCTTTTTGGCACTCAATTTAAATCTTTTGGGCCATGATACCCTGATGTATTATTACCCTTTTTATTAATTGAGAGTAATTGTGACATGATTGTACATGTGGCACCTATGCCATATGTCGCTTATGTGGATACAGTTTTTCCTGTTGGATAACTGTTTGTCTGAATAGGTACAGAAATAACTGCCATAAGACAAAGAGTCATGTCCTTTCATAGAAGGCAATTATTTGCAGTAAATGGGTATGGATTTCATGAAGAGGCACTTTAGCATCTCTTCAGGAAGAAATCCATAACCTTTCAATTGATATAAATCCTAAATACTATAATCCAGAAGATATGACTTTGAATCCTTACGATTATATCGTCTTCTATGCAATTACTCTCGATTTGATCTCTTACTGAATTTTTTCTGAACGTCTTAAGGCATATCGGTGTTAAAACTAGAGATTTGTTCAACACTTAAATGTGCAAATTTTCGTGTTAAAAATCGGATTGTGAGCTACAATCTGGGCCAAACTAGCATTGGTCAAGAAAGAAATATTAAGAGGCAAGTCACCCCTCCATGCACCTTCCGCATTACCCAGCCAAAAGGCCACTCCTTCCTTGAATTTAGCTCTCATGCTATAAATGAGATTTCTCAAAAGTAGTTTTAGAAGTAGTGATCCTTTTTTATCTTATCTATAATAATAATAATAATAATAGTATTAATGTAAAGTTAAGAACAATACTAAAGGCTGCCCTTGGTCACCAATATTTGATTGAATTGCAGTATTTAGTTCAATAGATAGGAAATGGCCAAATTTCTAATTACCTTAGCATATAAGTACCTCTCAAATTATGATTATATTCCTTTCATGTTCAATAGAGTCGGGCATCCCAAACTGTGAAAACCATAAATGGTACTGGATACAGCTTGGGCCTAGAGCTAGGGCTGAAAGTCGGGCGGGTTGGGTCAGGTTGGTTGTAACGCCCCAGAAAATCAGGGGTCGTGCATAGACTCGACTCCCGAGTTCCCGAGTGTCACTTATCATGCATTTATAGTTTTTTTTTTATTAATCAAGTTTAACTGCGCAATTTGGAATTACCTGAGGCACGAAGCACAATCACACCTCTACTGAAATGAAGGATATCACACATCTATACAGGTCCAAAATAATAAAGGGTCGCCCAAGGCGTTGCCCAACAGAACAACAAAAGAAGGCTATGTCCAAAAAGGGTAATGTTGAGCCCGCGACTCAGCAAATCCAAATTCAGCCTAGTCAAGCCGATGGAGAGCCACCCATCAGCTGCAAGTAGGAGGGTCCATCCTCCTCGTCCAAGCTCGCCTTGCCAAGTTCCTCATGCCCTGAGTCACCTGCATCTATGAATGGGTCTGGTTGGTGTTTTAAAATACCGTCCCAGAGTGGGAGTGAGTGATCAACTCAGTGTGAACTATTAGTCTCAAGTTACAACAAGCATCAATTGTAATATGAACTTAATGAAAAGCAGACATTCATAACACCTAATAACTCTTATTTAAAATGCATGCTTGGGGGATGATATGATGCATGCCCTCGCCACAACACTCCCTCAAGCGACTCCATCTAACGATCACATATGACAACACTCCCTCAGAGCGACCTCGACTGCCGAGTCGCCACCCTAAATAATGCGTTCAATGCGATCATGTTAGCCGAGTTATTAGTTAAGTCCATTCATCCAGCAGGTTGGGGATTCTGATTCACCCTACGTATCAATGCCCTAAACTGGTTACGAGGCCAAGACCCCATCCGTGATCCCGTCGGGTTTCTCATCCCCGACACCAAGCACATGAGGAGTGCCGAAAGGAAGGGATCGCTCGCGGTCACTACGGGGAGGCGCAGTACCTTAGCGTAGGCCGACAGCTCGGACACAGTGTCCCATTCCACCATACCCAGCTCACGAGGCTATGGACCAGTTTCAAGTGAATTATCAATGGGCTACAATGGTTGCAGGGTGGTTCAGGTTCCATACATATGTGAGCATACAGGGTTAACAAAAAGGGTTGATCAGTTAGTAGGCTAAACCGTACGAGTGAAGCGAGCGTGAGACGAGTGACCTCGGGCACAAGAGACCCATGTAGTCGAACTACAGCCACCTGAACACATCCACCCAAACCCACGGGTTTAGCCTGAGGGTAGTCCCACCAATGGGACTACCATCTCTCCTCATGATTCCTGACCATCCCAAGGGTATGGAGGGTGATTCATAATATGCCGTCTACTAATGTATAATCTGGTACAAACCACATCATGCTCTCATACTTCTCAACATATCATTCAGATTCTCATAGCAAACATGGTTAACAATATCATGGAATAAGTGCATGTGAGGTTGTGTGTGTGGGCGAGGGAGTTACACACTCCCTCCATCTCAAGCCATCATATGCACAAGGGTAATGAAAGCACACATATTAAGAGGTAATAATATAGGAAGAAAATATTAAGGCATAAGTAAGGATTCATCCATACACATAAGCATGTGAGAAGTAAGAACAACATCATGAGTGCTAAGCATGCAAATCCATACGATTTTAACAACATACATTCTTAGGGCTTTCTCTAGATTATTAAATCATAACATCCAAGCAATCAAAATCATTATGCTCGTACTAAAATTGGTGCTAGGACACCTAAGAACAATAGTCCGCACCTATGGATTGTTGGAGACTTGAAAAATGACCTAGAGATGCCGAACCCAGTGCCAATCGGCCGGAACCCCTAAAGCAACATTTATATGTTAGAATCCTAAATAAATCCCTCCTCATCACAAGGGTTTCAATGAAAATGGGTGGTGGATCTTACCTAGATGATCAACGGAGTGAAAAAGGCGGTTGTAGATGAGGAATCCTCCTTTGAGAAGATGTAGGAAGTTGTGGGGGTTTGATTTCCTTGGGCCCACCTTGCTCTTCTTTCTTCACTCTCCCTTCCTCTCTCCTTCCTTTCTTCTTTCTCCCCTTTCTCTCTTCTCTCTCTCCCTTCTCTAGGGTAAAATCGTATGGGGAGAGGGGGTGCCCAAATAAGGCCTTTATATAGTGCCAGTTTTGAAGCAATTGGCCCCGAATGTTGGGTCTTTACTATACTAACCCTATAGGAGGGTTTTTAGCCTATGGGGTGTACTTAGTCGATATACACCGTAAGATAGTTAGTCCTAATGATGATCTACGTATGGACACAATCGGTCCGCCATTTCGACGTGCCGATCGACAGACATGATTAAAAGTCTATTCAACGGTCACCGATGGTCGATCGGGGCCGCGGCTATACGGATATGAGGAGGGAAATATCCTTACTCGATGTGTGAAGTTTGGTCACAAACCGACGGTCTGAAATCCTCAACTTTGCATAAGAGTGGACGACTCAAATCACTTAAGTTCCCACAATTTTCCCAAAATAAACCTATGGGACTCCTATTGGTGTTGAGGTGGCCCTAACACCCCTCTGGCCACCAAATTCGGCGTGTAGGTACCTTATGGCCCAAATAGGGCCCATGCAAAAATTGAGGACGAACGAATGAACGGATACATGATCTGAGAAAGCGTTTCTGACCTTTAAGTGGTCCTGTGGGGGCCATTTTGGTGATTGGAGCATTTCTGATGGTCCTTTGGCCATGAAATTTATAGGATAAGTGGTCCATGGCCCGATGAGGGGCCTTACAAAATTTGAAAACAAACGGATGCGGGGTTTGGTCGTACGGGTTTGATTTACGATTAACGGTAATCGTGCCACGATCGGGGCCCAGATTTGGTGGGCAGGTGTTGAAAAATACATTAAACCTTCACCGTAAATTTGGAAGAAATCCAACGGCTAGAAAGCCCGGAGTCTCAGTTTCTTTTGTCAGTGCCAGATTTTAATCTGGCATTGGTGGGGCGCATTAGGCAAGTGCCAGATGGTACTTCTGGGTGTCCACTGGGTCCGCAGTCCGCAATGGACTACAAGCCCAATGAGATCTATGATTTTCTAAAGTTTTAGATTTTTCCGACCCTTCTCGGTCGCTGGGTGGCCCACACGGGCTGTTGTTAAGTGTAAACGGGCCATCTGGCTTGGCGGCCCGCACTTGGTCCCATCATAACTAGACTGGTCCACTCCTGTATAATCTAATATTGAGTGCTAATGGTCATTAAGTGATATTATAAGTTAATTAAAAAGAAATTTTTTTAGAATTTTTGAAAATCCAAAACAGTAAAAATTCGAGATGTTACATTGGTCCTCAACCCTAACCCAATCCAACCCAACCTAAGGTTAGGAATTTTCAACCCATGCGGGCTCGGTAGGGTTGGCCAGATTGATACATGCTAAAATATAGGACAACTACTCCTTTAAAAGTCGTATTATGTAGAACGCAATCTATTTGAGAGAGAGAAATTTGGCATATCTTGTTAGCTTAAGTCATCGCAAATGATGTGCACCAATGAAATCTGATGGCACTGGAATTTTTTGTGCCTACACATAAGATCCTCACTCTTATAATTTATAAGTAACATCTATATCGATTGGGTTTGTGTTGGGTTGGGCAACCCTAGACCTCAACCCTTCCTTGACCCAAGTTTTATTGGGTTGGTGTTTGCATAACCCAAGCCCGAGACCGAATCCGATACATCTTACCCAAGCCCAACCCAATGTCTGGTCGATCATGAGTCGGTCGGGTTAAACCCGCCTGACTTTCAGCCCCACTTGGAGCTATTTTATTTCAAAATGACTTAAAAATAAGTAGGGGATAATGGTTAAATGACTCAATGACTCAGTTCTGGACTCGATCAACTATGAGTCAAATGACTCTCAACGATGAAGGTGGATTGGTTGTGTTGAACTGGATCATTTGCACCGAATGCTACTTGGACCAATCTTAAATCCATGGTTAGGGGTGTTGAAAATCAGGCTTGAGCCCATTCAAGTGGGGTAGGCTACGCTCAAAACCAAATAGCTAACCATGCCCATTGTTGGGTCTATGGTGGATCCATATCTTGAGCCCATTAAAGTGAGATAGGCTACGCTCAAAACAAAATAGCTAGCCATGCCCATTGCTAGGTTTAAGACACTCCAATGCGTTGACCTATATTGTTCGTTAGGTTAAACACTCATTTCATTTGCTAGCATGCAAAAATCATATATTCACGTATTTGTTCGGATCCATCATGAATTGCATATGATTGTTCAAGATTCGTTATTGCATATGATTGTTCAAGATTCGTTAGGCGAACGTTCCAAAGGTGTATAAACTCCCAAAGTAAGGATGGACTGAGTCACATTAGCTAGTGTAAATATTAGATAAATCAGGGGTAGAAATGCCCACATACCAAAAGCATAAAAACCAAATATCTATATTAACGAAAATGATAAATGTGCATAAGCATTTTAATAACGAATACTATTAGAAACCATCTAAATTAACCAACTTCTAATCGTCTCATAATAAAATCTAATTAACTCCTAATCCAATTGCGCCCTATATTCTTTTCTACTTTTTGGTGATACACTAGTATAATGTACACCAAAATTAGTATTAAAAGAAAAAATGGGTGCATGCATAAAAAGAGAAAGGGCGCAATAGTGGAGCATGTGCTTAGTTCTTATTATTCTTGTCGAGGAGCTGCTGGAACCAATGCGCTGACATCTTTGGAATTCGCTTCAAGTTGTTGTTATAGTCGATGTAGTGTAGTCCAAACCTCGACGTAAAGCCAGATTTCCACTCAAAGTTATCAACCATTGACCATGCAAAGTAGCCAATTACATTCGCTCCATCATCCATCGCCTTCTTCATATTGAGTATGTAATCTTTGTAGTAATTGACTCGAGTCCAGTCTTGCACACTATTCGAAAGTGTAAGGTTGGCAGCATCATCCATTCCTGGAAAATCATTAAGAAAACATTAGGTGCATGTATAAAAGCTAGTTACCAAGTCCAAGTGTGGCTTTGTTTTGTTACAATAAATAAATATTATATAGTGTTGGAGAGTTGAACTCTGTGAGTTAACTTGACCAATTTATTTTTTAAAAGATGGTGTAAATCTTACCATTTTCAGATACTATCATGATTGGGTTGTTGTATGTTTCCTTCACATAGGTCAGAGCATTGTACATACCCCAAGGAACAATGTAGAGCCATTTTGAGTGTGCCTGCATTAGTTCATTCTTCCATCAATGCAACTCTAACAACTTCGAAATTCACAATAAAATTCAATATAATCTTATTATTTATTTTTATAATATGTTGTGTCGGACAATGAAATTTTTTCCCATCCAGGTGGATTGGTTCTCTCATGATTAAAAATCATAAAATCACAACAATGAATTAAAAGAAAAAAAAAATGGCTATGAATTTTGAAAGAATGTCTTACTCTCGGTCCAATCGGCACACCATTACGATCAACTACCATTCAAAGTAAAAATTTATTAGACAAGTCACTACATATATAGCTTAAAAATTTCAAAGAAAATTGAAGTTGATGAAAAAGAGAGTTACATGCAAATCCGCAATTCCAATCTCCAACATAATCGGTATGGGCCGGTTTCACATGGGGATCATACATATAGTTTGAGGTATACTGGTTAATACCAACATAATCGATGGATCCTTTCACCTTCTTCACCTGACTACTTGTGAATTTTGGAAGCCTATCCTTTACGATGTGGCGCATGTTATGTGGATATCTACCATAGACTATAGGATGCAAAACTGTGAATTTACATCAATGGCCCACAAAGAAATATCATAAAAGGAACTCATAAAACGGGAATAGTCTTCTTTTTCTTCTTTTTCTTTTTCTTTTTAGACTAGAAAAATAGTACTTACCAACCAAGGTGAAAATCTCTTGCCCTTTGGGAAATTTCGCAACGTCATCGTTGCTATTAGTGAGAGGCTCATACCAAACAAAATCCAACAAAATTCCAATCTTCCCATTCGGCATTCTGAAATATCAGCACCATAAAAACCAATCATAAAAAAGTGGCAGGAAATGAGAAACATCCCATAAATTCAGGCCATTCATCGGCAGTGTACATTAATGTAGACTGCCAACAATTTCTTTTTCGTTCATTGCTTTTGTCACATGATTTTTAGCAAAGCACATCTGAATAGAGAGACCACCTGGTGACAGGAATATATGATAATAAGCTATACATTTAACATTTACACGATACTGTGACGATATCGTTACAAAGCCATTTGCATGAGCAAGAATCATATTATGGGCTACAATGTATGGCTCATGTCGCCGAAGTTTCCAGATGTGCAATTTCCAAAGGGCGCCGAACACCTCCCGGGGCAAAGGTCCCATCATCATAGCCCAAGGCTGCGACAACACGTGGCTCGTTGAACGTAAACCAGTTCTTCACTCGATCACCGAACATCTTGAAGCATAAATCGGCGTAATCTGCAAAATCTTTACTGGTGCACCACACAAACTTTGATCAATTCACCGGTTTCGTAGAACCCATCATAGAATACACATGCCAAAATCATATGATCTTTTTAAAAGTCGCTAACTAATCCTTTACTTACATAATTTATCTAGAAACTCGATGGACTGAACTCAACTAATAAGATTTTAAAATTTTGGTGTTGAGTTAAAATCATAATTTAACAATCCTAAAATTTAGTCGAGCCTTTGAGTCAACACAACACAACCTAAAGATTTAGGGTTTGTATGTTTTTCCCTCTATTAACATGCGAACGTATTAGATTGTTAGGATTAGAAACTTACACAACTTGTCTACTGAGCCAGCCTTTGTACTTCTCCTCAAGGGCCTGAGGGAGATCATAATGGTAGAGATTTGCATAAGGAGTAATGCCTGCATTATCATCATTTTAAAATAAAATTGTATCACTAACATACCCATGTCGTTAAAATGCATATATATTAGCCCCATGTTTTTAGGGTCTGTAAAAGATTGGGCCCCACCAATTATTTAAGGTAGAGTTGTGTATCAAGCTCCATCAGGTGGCATAATTAGCTAGTTGTGAATAATCTAAAAATATAGAGAGATTGAGAGATAAAAGTACCTTTCTCAATCATATAATCGATCAGCTTGTTATAGTAAGCAACCCCTTGCTCGTTCACATTACCCGTGCCCTCTGTATATCATAAACAATCCCTGCTATAAGAGATATATATAGTTGTCTGTATGTAATATGTGTGTGAGTAGGAGTCTGTCAATATTTGTATAGAGAATTGAAAATATATATATATATATATATATATATATATATATATATATAGAGAGAGAGAGAGAGAGAGAGAGAGATTTTCTATATTTAAGAACCTGGGAAAATCCTTGACCAAGAAATGGAGAACCTATACGCATCCATGTTCATATCTACCATCAAATCAATATCTTCCTGCAACATGTATGAAACACTTTTCAATACACATCATGTTAAGCTTGATTAATGTGTGATTTTGGGGTTTAATAGGATTTACAAAATTCATAAAAGGGTAAGCCATCATCATTGTCATTGTCCAAGCCTTAGTGGATTTAACCTCATATGAATATGTAAACAATATTTGTTGTATTGAAAATTCATCTACAAATATATATGAGACATATAACAAACGGCATGTCCAATTTGTTGTATTGAAAATTCATGGACAAATATATAAATATATATGTAGACATATGCATACATCATTGGCTACATAAACAATCTTGTCCGCTTAGTACCTTATAGCGATGATACTCATCAACAGAAACATCTGCATTTGCACCATTTGCAACAACTCCTGCCCAATTAAAAAATTCAAAATTTAACAATGAAAAAAAAAAAAAAAAAAAAGATTGAAATTGAACATCTGTAAATCTAACTCATATAATATATCGAAGCCAGAATATAAATCTAACTCACATAATATAAATCTAACTCATATAACCTATGTTTTTCATGTTTTTCATGTAAAATATGATGGGCCTCACAAGCTTGGTGTTTATCAAAATTAGGTGATGTAAAAGACTTGATACCTAATCTATCGTGTGAGGCCATGTATATATAAAACTTTAATCCGATGGCCGCCACCATCGAAGAAGGGAAGCAGATTAGGTGTTACCAGGGTTATACATTAGTATGTTTCCCCTAACCATAGGGCCCACCTTGTATTTATTGTATTCAAACCATCCATCAGTTTTTCTAGCTCATTTTAGCTAACAACCCTATAAATGAAGCAGATCAAATCTGAAAGTGCACCACTGAGTAAGGATTGAATTCTAATTATTAAAAACTTGACAAAAGTTTTGGGATTAACCTGATATTTGTATTTTCCCTTGATACCGTGCCCTAAAATGAGTGGTAGAAAACTGATGGACAGAGTGGATATGCAACACATATATCAAGGTGGGACTCCGAATCTAAATCCCAACACAAATCTAGATTCTCATTCAAAATGCAGTTTTCAAATTGTAAATTCCAAACATTGGGCTGATAGGAGTGATCTATAGGATACAAGAATCTAACCAAATCAGGATATGTATTCTACATGAGAAAAACCTTTGATACTCTTGTGAAGTATGATGGATAATACAAACCTTTGATACTCCTGTGGCACGTGATGGATGATACACGAATCACCTTGGATATTGCATACATGAGATACATATTATTGAATATTTAATGTTAGATGTGTCATGGATCAAAATTGACAGTTTTATTTGATTATTTAAAGATCAAATTGATGAATATTTTTTGGATGATTAAGATTAAAAATATTCAAATGCCTAATTTCAACAAACAAGTGTCCACGAATTAAAGGATATGATTGTTCAAACAATGCAATTTTGGTACTGTGACTTGTATGGTGATTTGCACAACTTGACGGCATATCAAGTATTTCACTCGGCCATAACATCATATAACTTCCCCAATGCATACAAGTATAAACATTGATCGTGAGGGGTGATAATCAGAATCGCTAGACACATGTGAGAGGATGAATACCTTTTGAAACTTGGTGGGCCCCTCTCTGACATGTCGGATGGGCCAATGAAATGTCACCATCTTACTGCCACTGATTCCACTTCTATATCACCATGCTCGGGCACATTGATTGTACGATATAGGCTTTCAATTCACACAAGTGGGGCCCACTATTCATTAATCAAAGGGTTAATTAAAATTTAGATCTATCCAATGGACAGATATTTAGACAATTTAATGTCTACCGTTGTTCAAGCTTCTTTTTTACCATCCATTTATCTAGCACAATTCCAAAGGCTAATATTATTTCTTGGAATATATATTTAAAACATTGTCTATCAACATTGTAAGACAATTGATCAACAGCCCACGTTACAAAATCATGCACAATGCTTTTTAGAAGTAAAAAGCTATACATATGATACCCAACCACACTTACAAACAAATAACATCCATCAACTTGGTAAATAAAACAAACTATCAAAAAATTATATATGCATGTAAAACATCGAAACAATAAAAATAAAGCTTGCTTAGATTGTGTTTGGTTGCACTTACTGTTACAAAATATGATAATATTATGAAATTTCATAATATATGCAAAAAAAAAATAAATAAATAAATAAATCAGAACAAGATGAACAAAATCCAAAAACAAAGATTGATCAAATTACCTGGGTAACGAACAAGCACGTCCCAAATGCTCGGCCCACGGCCATACTCGGGGCCAGCCGCTCCTTCAACTTGGTATGCCGATGTGGCTGTGCCAAAAATGAACCCTGGCGGAAAGCTCTCTCTTGTGAGCCCTCCAGTGTCATAAAGGTCAGCATACACACAACATTGGATGGACAAGATGAGAAAAATAGAAATATAGCTAATAATAACCTTCATATTTCACTCTCTTAAAATCTTTAAGTGTTCGCTTTTTGTTTTAGCTCTATATTTATAGATAGATAAATCCATCCGTAGAGATAAAATCCAATCTAACACTGATTCAGCTTACTTGAATTTTAAAATTCCCTATATTTCTCAGAGACTGGTTACGTATCAACTTTGGTAAAGAAGTTCCTGTTCTCGTAAGCTAAGTGGGGCCCATCGTGAAGTTTGTGAGTAATCTACACCGTCTATCCTTTTTTTCAGCTTAAGTTAGGTCATGATTCAAAAAATTGGATATATCAAAAACTCAAGTGAGCCAAACTACAGGAAAAAATGAGTAGAGAAATGACTAGCGTTGAACTTCCCTAGGGTTTACCATGATATTTATATGCCATCCATACTGTTCATAAGATCCGAAGGGATAAACTGAAAACACAAAAATATTAGTCTGATAAAAAAAAAATCTTATTGCCCCACGAATATTTCAATGGTTGACATTCAATAATCACTGTTTCCTATCGTGTGGCTCACTTGAGTTTTTGATCTGCTTCATTTTTGTGCTCATGGCTTAGAATGATCAGAAAAAATGGATGGACGGGATGGATTTATTATAAACATTAACGTGCGCCCCACCTAGCTTCCAAGCGCAGGAGCCTCTCGCGAACGCCAATCGCAGCAAATATCGTCCGATTTTTTAGGATACGGATCGCCGGACGCGGATTTCCTGCGAAAGGCTTTCGCAGGAAGTCCCTGCGCTGGGAATTTAGGTGGGGCCCACTGTGATGTTTGTGAGAAATTCTCTCCGTCCATCTATTTTGTGAGTTCATTTTAGGAGATATTACCAAAAATGAACCGTATCCAAATCTCAAGTAAGCCAAAAATGTGATAATTAAATGTCCACAGTTGAAATACTTGTGGGGCCACAGAAGTTTTGATTCATGCTAATATTTTTGTTTTCAGTTCATCCCAATAGGAATGACGTTATTAACGGTATGGATGGCATCTAAACATCACCGTTGAACTCAGGAAGGTTTCAACGGTAGGAATTTCCCTAACCACATTTTCCTTTAAGTACGGCTCACTCAAGCTTTGGATACGGTTCATTTTTGACAACATATCTTAAAATGAACTCACAAAACTGATGGACGAGGAAGATTTCTCACAAACATCACAGTGGGCCCCACCTACGTTCCAGTGCAGGAACTTTTTGTCAAAGTCTTTGGCAGGAAATCCGCGTCCCGGATCGCCTACCGTAGAAGGACTCGGAGAGGAGATGAGGCCCGGGTAACGGCTTTATTGGTGAGTCCCTTAGTGTGGGGCACCCTGTTTTATGTGTTGTATATCCAAGCCGTCCATCAGTATATCAATCTAATTTTAGGGCATGGTCATTTGAGATCAAAATATCAAACGGGCTACTGAGTAGAGATTGAATACCCACTGAAAACTCGTGGGCCAAATAATATTTGGATCAAGCTGATATTTTGATTTCCCATCATATAGATTTGTGTGTGCTTATCAAAAGGTTGGATAGATTTGTGTGTGCTTATCAAAAGGTTGGATGAAAAATAAACACTAGGGTGAATATTAGAGTGGGCCCTATGAAGATTTTAATCACCATTATTTCATAAGGTGTGGATCACATGGAATTTGTTTCTCCATCAGTTTTTGAGCTCATGCCCTATAATGAGCTGGAAAAACGGGTGGACGGCGTGCACAGCAGCACAATCAGCAAGTGGGCCCACAATCACAAAGTGTCAGGGTAAGTCATCCGCTCCGGATTGCAAAGGAAGTTCATGGAGTTAGAAGCTGTGTGGGGCTCACAGATATTTCCACGATAAATCCACTCCGTCCATCAGTTTTACAAGACCACAATAGGATAGGATTATAAAAAATCAGGCAGATCCAAAACTCCTGGGGGCTACACGACACAAAACAGCAGAGATTGAATGCTCACCATTGAAAACTGTGGGGCCACAGAAATTTTGTATCACGATGATCTTTGTGGTTACGGTTTATCTGAGTGGTAATAACCCATGAACAGTTTGGATAGCATATAAACATCATGGCCCAGTTTCAGGAAGATTTCAACAGTGTATGCTTACATTATCACTGTTTCTTTTGGTGTGGACCGCGGGAGTATTGGATCTACCTGATTTTATAACCCTATACCTTTGTGGACCTATCTGGCTATCTAGACACGGACGGTCATGTCTGGAGCTCTGTGGACCCACCATGATTTATATGTTTTATCCACACCGTTGATCTATTTTGAAATATCATTTTAGGAGCCTAATCCAAAAATGAGGTAGATTGATGATTCAAGCAGACCACACAAATAAAGCAGTGAGGATTTAAAGCCTACAGTTGAAAACTTCTTGACAGCTTAGAAGTTTCGGATCAAGCTGATGTTTATGTTTTACCTTCATACATGTATATGTGAGGTTATGAACAGGTTGGATGGAAAATAAACATCACCGTGGGCCTTAGAATGTTTTCAACGGTAAGAGTTCAATCCCCACTGTTTCACGTGGTGTGGTCCACTTGACCCTTCGATCTGCATCTTTTTTTGTCTCATGCCCTAAAATGAACTTTCGAAATATATGGACGGTGTGGATAAACCATTTAGATTAGCGGGCCTCCCAAAGTTGTACCCAATCCAAGCCCAATTTTGTAGTATACAAAATAATAGGAAGTTCTCTCTCCATCCGTAATGGTACGAGTTGACTCGGTACGGTTTATGAGTCACCCCGACTCGACTCAGTACCAGCTGAGTCAGTACAAGTGCACTCTCTCTCCATCGAACCATACCGAGTCAGAGTTAACTCGGACGAGTCACATTAGTGTGACACGTCCACGTCTTAAAAGCAGGAGCGAATTTGGTGTTATCTCACCGTGTGGGGCCCATTTTGATAAATGTGTTGCATATCCACGCCGCCCATCCATTTTTACGGCTCAGTTTAGGACATTTCTAAAAACAATTAAGCAGATCCAAAGATCTAGTGGACCACACCACTAGAAAAGGTGGTGAATGACCGTTAAAAACTTTTTGCAGGCCACCAAAGTTTTTGGATAAAGCTGATCTTTGTCTTGTCCCTTCATCTAGGTCTAACTAACCTTATCAATGGATTGGATGGAAAATAAACATTACAGATCTGCTTACAGTAGCCCTGGGAAGTTTTTAATGGTATGCATTCAATCACCGCCGTTTCCTGTAGTGTGATCCATCTAAAATTTGAATCTGCTTAATTTCTGGGACCACCCCCTAAAATGAGTTAGAAAAACAGATGGACGGCGTGGATATACAACACATCATCAAGGTGGCCCCAAGGTAACACCTAAGAAGGCTTTGGACACCTTCAAATTTCAGCTACAACGCTTGTCAATACCCAACAGAAACCTTAATTGAAAATCCATTTTACATCTCTCCTCCCAAACCCAGTTGGAAACACCCAACAGAAACCTGATTTGAAAATCCATCTTACATCTATCCTCCCAAACTTCATTAAAAACCAATCCAAGCAATCTAACTAAATCAGATTTTCAACATAACAATTCACAGTTCCATCCCAAAACAATGATAGTTTGTATTCTTCATGTGTATTTAGACAAACGACATTGATTTACAACTCCGCCGGTCCCCTAAGAATAACAAAGGAAGAAAAATCATAACAAACGAGTTGTACAAACATATATATACGAAAATCAAACACGGGTTTTAATCCCTCCTATCATCAGTTCATTGCAGTGTTGTGAATTCTTGCATGGAGTCAGAAGAGTAGAGAATGTTGAACGGCCTCTTGTCGATGCTGTCTTTCAGTATTGTGATCTGGCCTTCCTTGATAAGCACGTCATCTTCAAGAGCTTCCATCTTCTTCTTCATTGAGTTCACTTCGTAGTTCAGCAGCATGTTATTCTCACGGTGCTGCTTCACTTCCTCCCACATCAAATCTCGCTCCTCAGTCACTTTCGACAGTATCCCCTTCATGATCGTCAGCTCCTTCATGCACTCTTGTAAATCACTTTGGAGTTGGTTGATATTCTCTTCCTTCCTCAACATCTGTTCATTAATAAATTTCATCCAACGATTAAGAATGCAGGAGATGATAGATGAAAAATCCTAACCATGGTTGTCCAAGTCATTTGTGACTCAGACGAGTTGACCCAGATTCGGCACTACCCCCAGTCTGATCCAATACCACATGTCACCATCGACCCCAACTTGGTAGCAAGCTATCAATAACCACGACAGTGGCCATTAGGGTACGGGCCATGATGGGGCGTTTACAGTGCTGTAATGGTTTTTTTTTTTTTTTTTAAATTAAGATAATGCATCAGGCCCATATCGGCCTGTTATGGCCGTTACAGGCATTTTGTTTTTTGTGTTTTTTTTTTCAGAATAGGCGCTACAGCCTCATACCGCAGAACAAGTCCCACTGCAATTGTAACCGTTTTTTTTTTTTTTTTTACACAAACCTTGGAAAAGTCACACCAATACACCTCCCAACTCGAGAATGAACAAGTCCATCCAAGTCTCTGAGCCTAAAAACCACGATCCTAACTAAACCAACCCGATACCCAGCAATTCCATCTGGTCGTTTGTAGTGTGTTCGATCAATCCTGTGATCTACCAGGGGTGGGTTTGCTTTGGTTTTCCATCTTCTTGCACCCGAACCTGTGAAGAGCCTCGGTCCCTAGACTCCCTACGGCTTGCAAGGGTTTAGCTCAGAATCTTTGGATGAAGAACCAGCAGCATATAGTTCTAAAACTCGCAGACCAACTCAACACTCAGTGTGATTTCAAACCCAAGTCGATGAGGAACTCTCTCATGAGAGTAACTCAATAAGACTCATCAAGCCAGCTCGATCACTCAGTCAACTCGATACGATTCATGGTGGCTGAAGTCAAATCACTCACTTGGTTGCCAAGAAAGGAAAGGTTGCAAACCAGTGCACCAGTCCCAAGTAATTTTATTTAATTATCATATACCAACTAAATCCAAATAAAGATTCGGTTAATCAACCGAGTCAACCCAAGCCAGCTGGACAACGAGTTAGGTCCAGCTGACTAACAGCCACATGATAAAACACTCACCTGCAGTTCAAGATCCTTCAACTTGTGGGTCAGAGAGGAAGTTGCATCTTGTGCTCTCTGGATTTCGCATCTTAGGATGTCGTTCCCCCTTACTGCTGTTGCCAGCTCAGCTTGCAATTGCTCGAGTTCCTGCTCTTTGCAAGACATCTTTTCTCGTAATACTTTTGTTACTAGGATTTCAGCCTTGAGATCGTGCTCCGCATTTCCCTGGAAAAACAGGATAGGAACATAAGCAACCATTGATGGGGTGGACCAGAACACGATCAGTGACTTGGGATAATAGCTCAATGATTAAGGGATATATAGATAATGAGAAGGTCCTTGGGTCCAAGCAGCGAATAACTTCCAACCTTTCATGTGCATATGACATTCAATCACGAGGATCACCTTGTGCAAAAATCAGCCACATCCGCTCATTGAGTAAGCAACACTTGTATTTTATTTTTCTTTGTATTTATCAATGGCTAGATGTTATTTTCTATGGTGTGGCCCACCAGATGGGTAGATGGGGCTGATTTTTGCACTTGGTAATTCTCATGTCGGGGCCAACATATTGAAAGGGGTTTGGATGCTGCCTGCACTTAAATAGGTGTGAAGTTATCCACTGGGTAGACCATTACTTATAGTCCAACCAGTCAGGCTTGGGACCTTCTCATTCATTGATAATCATCTCATGAGGTGTATATAAAATGCTCAGGTGATGTTTTCTAAGAATTGGATCACGATCGCTTGTTCAGCTCGAAGCAACTACGATGAGAATTTTGTGAACCAAAAGCAGAACAAGGGATGGAAAAGTGTTAGTTTGTTAGAAACTCAAAAGCGTGAACAGACATGAATATGGGAAAGTGAAAATCATGATCAAAGGTAAAATTAAAACAATTGTGATTAAATCCCAAAAATCCAAGCTTTGAAAAGGTGCACATACATTTCTGCTGTTTGGCATTCTCAACCAGCATCTATTAGATGCCCAATGCTCAAAAAGTCCTCCCCAGAGTATTAAAAGAGTATTAAAAGTGTGGATTTGACGTTTCAAAGTCATCAAAGTAAGTGACAGACTCCAGAGAACCAAGATCGACAGATTTATACACCAAGGATCCGAGGAAATCAAGCCGTTCACGTTAAAGAGGCCCGAAACTGGTGAAAAATGCAAGATCACAGGTTTCCCACCGTTCGATTGGCTCGAAACTTCATACATTTTCTGGGGGCCATAAATAAACCGTACATATTAAATTTAAGCCTTTTGGATATCTTGGGAAGAAGTCCAACGGACAGATTAGCCCCTTAATTCCTGATTTGGGGCCCACCTGCAATCTGGATATGACTTAATTTTAGTCCCAACTGTTTAAAAGATACGAGAGAAGAGATAGATGGAACGGATCTCTCATATCCATTACCATGGACTCCACCGGAGTTGAGAGTGCACAATGCACAAGTACACTTGATGTGCACTGGATCGCACCGCACAGTCAAAGTCGGTGTTGACCGACTACAATTCAAAAACGGCAAGAGTCGTTCTCTATTTTTAAACAGAGACATGCAGTCCTCTGTTGTGGGCCACAATCAAGATTCTAGGGTCCAATCCGAACCGTCCATTGGATTTCCAACGCCCATGTTACTAAAGCTTAGGTGACAATATTTGAAGAAACAAAGAGAACGGGATCCTAGCCGTTCAAACGGCAGACGGACGGCAGCGAGAGAAATCTGGTGGGCCACACCAAAACAGAGAAGGAAATAATCATGTCCGACCACTTTCGCGTGAACAAGCCAATGAACGGATTGGATCTTGTAAGAAACACCAGGAAATGGGCCCCGCCAGCGCCGCAGCGAAAGAGTTCTGCTACCCTGTTTGAGCGTCCATGAAAACCGACCTCTGTGGGCCACACCGTGATCTGGATCACAGTCGGATTTCTGATCCAGACCGTTCATTCGTTCCCTGAGGCGGCTACAATCCATGCCCAGGTGGCGAAAGTTACAGAAGACAGCAAATATTGGTTTTTAACCGTTCAAACACAAGTTGGACAGTAGAATAGAAAATTATGTGGGTCGCATCAACGGACCGTAAAAACTGTACAGTATTAACCGAAATTTCATCTTGAATACAGTGGAAGGTGTTGATCTTGTACTTGACACCAATAATGGGCCCTACCAATGTTGCTAAGTAAAACTGTTACGCAGGTTCAGTTTCAGCGTCCAAAACTGACGCGTTTTGGCCACTGAAACAATCATGGTCGGTGATCATATGGACAATCCAAACCGTCTATCAAATAGACCATCTCAAAACGTCCCAAGAGACGCTGATTTTACGGATAAAGTACAAAAAATGAGGGACTTATGAAACCCCGAACTTTGCTGCGAAAAGGGTTTCGCACCGACTGACTTCAGCATTGCACCGCCCATCCTTATTGTATAAAAGGAGGCTGGGACATCTGTAGAAGGGGATTGGGAGGAATGGCGGGGAGTGAAGGCCAGATCCGGAACTGGAGGAGAGCCAGGAAGAAAGATCGAAGCTTGAGGAGAGCCAAAGACAAGAGAGAGAGAGAGAGAGAGAGAGAGAGAGAGAGAAGAAGGAAGAAGGGAGATGTTCCTATTTTTCATATTTATTTTTCCTTCTTTCCTAATTAATTTTATGGATTGCTAATCTTTCAGATAGGGCTGAGATGAAACCCCTAATTTGAATATCCATTGTTATATGTTGAATTTACTTTGATTAGATTGGTTTGTTTCTTTCTCTCTAGTGTGCTTGATTGGTTTAAATTCTATACTTCTCCATCTATGAACTCTACCAGAGTCTATATATGGATGTTGTCTGGATGCTTATTCTAGGTGCTTGTGTTTGAACATGAACAGGTTTCCTATAGAGGAAGAAACATGGTGCTTTAATGAATTATACATTCTATGTGCCTGACCAAGGACATGAGATGTGTTATTCAATGTATTGCTTTAGGAGATTAGATATTCTGTATGCCCGACTAAGGACACAGATTGTGCTTTCTTTATATAAGTTGTATCAATCTAGATTAGGGTGAATCAACAGACAAAACAAGGGTTAGGATAATTAGGGGTGGATTCGAAAGTCCTAGTGCTCTCTCTGATTGAATTTTCTTCCTTATTTTCTGTGATATTTCGTAGATTTGTGTTAGTAATTCACTCTATTATTTGTTAGATTAGTTAAGAAGAATCGTGAATTTGAATTGTGATGACCAGTCCTCGTGGGAACGATCTTGTAATACGTACCGTATCTACATCTGATTCGTATACTTGCGAGTTTAAAAATCATTTAAATCATGTTGGTTTAAATAAAACATCACTCACCGTCACCTCACTCAATTGCATCTCTAAATGCACCTTCTTATTTCTAGTCTCCATTTCCCGGCTGCTAAATGAAGAAACTTCTCTTTGCAATGAGACATTTTGCTCTGCTAGCTCCCAATTGATACATGTTATTTTCGTTATTACATTAGTATATTATATTTTCAATACACGTCTTATTTTTTATACCTATGATTTTATTAATTATATATATAGTTATTTATCATAAAGAACTTCATTTTTTAAAGTCGTATTGTACGCAATCTATTTGGGAGAGAAATCCGGCATATCTTGTTAGCGTAAGTCATCAGAAATGACGTGGACCAATGAAATCCGATGGCACTGGAATTTTTTGTGCCTTCAACACAGACAATCCGCACTCAATTATAATTAATAAGTAACTTCTATACTGATTGGGTTCGGGTTGGGTTGGGCAACCCGAGACCTCAACCCTTAACTGACCCAAGTTTTATTGGGTTGGTGTTTGTATAACCCAAGCACGAGACCGAATCCGATACATCTTGCCCGAGCCCAACCCAATGCCGGGTCGGTTGGATTAAACCCACCCAACTTTCAACCCCATCTGGAGCAAGTTCATTTCGGAATTACTTAAAAATAAGTAGGGGATAACGGTTGAATGACTATGAAGGTGGATTGGTTGTTTGAACTAGATTATTCGCACCAAATGCTACTTGGACCAATCTTAAATCCATGGTTAGGAGTGCCGAAAATCAAGCTTGAGCCCATTCAAGTGGGGTAGGCTACGCTCAAAACCAAATAGCCAGCCATGCCCATTGCTGGGACTATGGTGGATCCATATCTTCAACCCATTAAAGTGGGGTAGGCTACGCTCAAAACCAAATAGCTAACAACATTGCCCATTGCTGGATTTAAGACACTCCAATACATTGACCTAGATTGTTCATCAGGTTAAACACTCATTTCATTTGCTAGCATGCAAAAATCATACATTCATGTATTTGTTCGGATCCATCAAGAATTACATATGATTGTTCATGATAATTTTCATCAGGCAATCCGAACGATCCCATCCGTGTCGTATAAAATGGACAATTATAGATAAGTGTATAAATACCCACATATTAAACTTCGAAAGTAAGGATGGACTGAGTCACATTAGCTAATGTAAATATTAGATAAATCAAAGGTGTAGAAACGCCCACATACCAAAAGCATAAAAACCAAATATATATACTAATGAAAATAATAAATGTTCATAAGAATTTTAATAACGAATACTATTAGAAACCATCCAAATAACCAACTTCTAATTGTCTCATAAGAAAATCTAATTAACTCCTAATCCAATTAAAGGAAAGTTGAATTTCTGCCCTATATTCTTTTTTACTTTTTGGTGATACACTAATATAATGTACACCAAAATTAATAAAACTTTTTAAAAAAAATGGGTGCATGCATGTAACGCCCCGGAAAATCGGGGGTCGTGCATAGACTCGACTCCCGAGTTCCCGAGTGTCACTTATCATGCATTTATGGTTTTTATGATTAATCAAATTTAACCGCGCAATTTGGAATTACCTGAAGCATGAAGCACAATCGCAACAGTCTACTGAAGTGAAGGAAATCTCACAAATATGTAAGTCCAAAAATAATAAAGGGTCGCCCAAGGCGTTGCCCAACAAGATAATAAAAGAAGGCTATGTCAAAAAGAGTAAAGCTGAGCCTGCGGCTCAGCAAATCCAATTTCAGCCCCGATCAAGCGGATGGAGAGCCGCCCATCACCGCAGAAGTAGGAGAGTCCGTCCTCCTTGTCCAAACTCGCCTCGCCAGGCTCCTCATGCCCTGAGTCACCCGCATCTATGAATGGGTCTGGTTGGTGTTTTAAAACACCGTCCCAGAGTGGGAGTGAGTGATCAACTCAGTGTGAACTATTAGTCTCAAGTTACAACAGGCATCAATTCTAATATGAACTTAATGAAAAGCAGACAATCATCAACACCTAATAACTCTTATTTAAAATGCATGCATGCGGGATGATATGATGCATGCCCTCGCCACAACACTCCCTCTAGCGACTCCATCTAACGATCGCATATGACAATACTCCCTCAGAGCGACCTCGACTTCCGAGTCGCCACCCTAACTAATGCGTGCAATGCGATCATGTTAGCCGAGTTATTAGTTAAGTCCATTCATCCAGCAAGTTAGGGATTCTGATTCACCCTACGTATCAATGCCCTAAACCGGTTCATGCAGGCCAAGACCCCATCAACGCGTGAGGCCGAGACCTCGCGGTCCGTGATCCCGTCAGTTCCTCATCCCGACTCCAAGCACATGAGGAGTGCCGATAGGGAGGGATCGCTCGCGGTCACTACGGGAGGCGCGGTACCCGGCGTAGGCCGACGGCTCGGACACGGTGTCCCATTCCACCATGCCCGGCTCACGAGGTGTGGACCGATTTCAAGTGGATTATCAATGGGCTACAATGGTTGCGGTGGTGGTTCGATTCCATTCATATGTGGGCACACGGGGTTAACAAACAGGGTTGATCAGTCAGTAGGCTAGACCGCATGAGTCAAGCGAGCGTGGGACGAGCGACCTCGCACAAGAGACCCATGTAGTCGAACTACAGCCACCCGAACACACCCGCCCAAACTCACGGGTTTAGCCTCGAGGCGGTCCTACCCTTGAAGCCGCCTTCGCTCTCCTCATGTTTCCTGACCAACCCAATGTAATGAAGGTCATCCTTAACAAGCCGACTATACAGACTGTCACTAGCATGTCATCATCATACTTCATGCATCTCAGTCACATGAATTAGATGTTCCTAGCAAGCAATCAAGCAATATAGTGCATGTGAGGTGTGTGGGTGTGTGTGAGGAAGTTACGCACTTCCTCCATCTCAAGCCATCATATGTATAAGGGTAATGGAAACATACACAACATGGATCAATAACATGGGGAAGAATGACACGGCATAAGCATATTATCATCCATTCACGAAAATCATTTGAATAACAAATAACATTATGAAGAACATCATGTGCATCAATATAATTTCAAGAACTTACAATTCCTAGGATTCTCTAGGCTCTCAAATGTACCAATCAAGCATCCAAAATCATTAAGCTAGTATTATAATTGGTGCTAGGCCACCTAAGATTAATAGTCCGCACCTTCGGGTTTGTTGAAGACTTGGGAATGACCTAGAAGATGTGGATCTTGGTGTAGAACGGCCGTAATCCTAGGAGCAACCATCACATGTTAGATTCTCATGCAAATCCCATTCATTACAAGGGTTTTCAAAGGAAAAGAGGGTTGGATCTTACCTAAACGACCCACGAGATGAAGATGATGATTTTCGGATGGGTTTCCCCCTTGGAGAAGGTGTAGGAGGTTGTGGGTTTGATCCTCTTGGGCCCCACCTTGATTGAGAGTCCACCATGCCTTCATCCCTCTCTCTTTCTTCTCTATTCTCCTCTTTCTCTTCTCCCTTTTCTTTTTTCTCTTCTAGGGCAAAATTCGTATGGGGAAAGGGGTGCCCAAAAGAGGCCCTTTTTATAATTCCAGATTTGGTGTAAATGGCCCCAAGGGCTAGGTTTTTACTATACTAGACTTATGGGAGGGTCTTTCTAGGATCTAGGGCCCTATCACCCCTCTGGCCACCAAATTTGGCGCGTAAGTGCCTTATGGCCCGATTAGGGCCCATGCAAAAATTGAGGACGAACGGATGAATAGATATATGATCTGAGAAAGTGTTTCCGACCTTTAAGTGGTCCTGTGGGGGCCATTTTGGTGATTGGAGCATTTCTGATGGCCCTCTGGCCATGAAATTTATAGGATAAGTGGTCCATGGCCCGATGAGGGGTTTTACAAAATTTGGGAACGAACGGATGCGGGGTTTGGTCGTACGGGTCTGATTCGCGATTAACGGTCATCGTGCCACGATCGGGCCCCAGATTTGGTGGACGGGCGTAGAAAAATATATTAAACCTCCACTATAAATTTGGAAGAAATCCGACGGCTGGAACGCCAGGTATCCCGATTTTATTTGTAAGTGCCAGATTCCAATCTGGCATTGGTGGGGTGCATTCGGCTAGTGCCAGATCCCAGTTCTGGGTGTCCACTGGATCCGTAGTCCACGATGGACCACAAGCCCAGTGAGATCTTCAGTTTCCTAAATTTTTAGATTTTTCTGACCCTTCACGGTCGTTGGGTGGCCCACATGGGCCGTCTTTAAGTGTAAATAACCATCTGGCTTAGCGGCCCGCACTAGGCCTTATCACGGCCTTCTGGTCTATTAAATTGGGCTAATCTTGGATTAATTAACTCGTGTATAAGCTAACGTTGAGTGCTAATGGTCAGTACGTGATAGTACAAGTTAATTAAAAATCAAGGATTTTTAGAAATCCAAAACAGTGAAAATTTGGGATGTTACAATGCATAAAAAGATAAAGGGCGCAATAGTGGAGCATGTGCTTAGTTCTTATTATTCTTGTCGAGGAGCTACTAGAACCAATGCACTGACATCTTTGGAATTCGCTCAAGTTGTCGTTATAGTCGATGTAGTGCAGTCCAAACCTCGACATAAAGCCAAATTTCCACTCAAAGTTATCAACCATTGACCATGCAAAGTAGCCAATTACATTCGCTCCATCGTCCATTTCCTTCTTCATATTGAGCATGTAACCTCTATAGTAATTGATTTGAGTCCAGTCGTGCACACTATCTGAACGTGTAAGGTTGGCAGCATCATCCATTCCTGGCAAATCATTAGAAAACATTAGGTGCATGTATAAAAGCTAGTTACCAAGTCCAAGTGTGGCTCTATTTTTGTTATAATAAATAAATATAAAATATTATATCGTGTTGGGGAGTTGAACTTTGTAAGTTAACTTGACCAATCTAGTTTTTAAAAGATGGTGTACATCTTACCATTTTCATATACTATCATGATTGGGTTATTGTATGTTTCCTTTACATAGGTGAGAGCATTGTACAAAACCCAAGGAACAATGTAGAGCCAGTTTGAGTGTGCCTACATTAGTTCATTCTTCCATCAATGCAACTCTAACAACTTCAAAATTTACAATAAAATTTAGTATGATCTTATTATTTATTTTTATAATATGTTGTGTCGGACAATGAAAATTTTTTCCATCCAAGTGGATTAGTTCTCTCATGTAAAAATCATAAATTAAAATAAAATCAAAATCATGAATTTAAAATTAAAATTTTAAAAAAAAAAAAAAAAAAAAAGTGGCTATGAATTTAAAAAGAATGTCTTACTCTCAGTCCAATCAGCACACCATTACGATCAACTACCATTCAAAAAAAAAAAATTTTAAAAATTAGACAAGTCACTACATATATAGCTTAAAAAGTCCAAAGAAAATTAAAGTTGATGAAAAAGAGAGTTACATGCAAATTCGCAATTCCAATCTCCAACATGATCAATATGGGCCGGTTTCACATGGGGATCGATCATACATATAGTTTGAGGTATATTGGTTAATGCCAACATAATCGATGGATCCTTTCATCTTCTTCTCCTGACTACTTGTGAATTTTGGTAGCCTCTCCTTTACGATGTGGCGCATGTTATGCGGATATCTACCATAGACTATAGGATGCAAAAACCTGTGAATTTACATCAATGGCCCATAAAGAAATATCATAAAAAGGAACTCAATTAATCTCTCTTAATTATTAAAAAATTATTTTTTTTTTAAAAAAAAGGAATAGTCTTCTTCTTTTTTTCTTTTACTTTTTCCAAAAAGCATTGTTAAATTTGCAAAAAAGGATTAACTTTGAGGTGAATCCTAACCCTTCTTCATAGCCATCAATCTTGGGGCCATCTGATCAGCAGTTTGAACATGGCTATCCATGTTGGGACCTATTAAATTACTAGTGGGTCCCACTAAATTTTAGACTAGGAAAATAGTACTTACCAACCAAGGTGGAAATCTCTTGCCCTTTGGGCTGCTGCTAACGTCATCAATGCTATTAGTGAGAGGCTCATACCATACAAAATCCAACAAAATTCCAATCTTCTCATTCTGGCATTCCTAAAATATCAACAACATAAAAAACCAAACAATCAACCAATCATAAAAAAGCGGCACATTAATGTAGACTGCCAACATTTTTTTTCGTTCATTGCTTTTGTCACCTGATTTTTAGCAAAGCACATCTGAATAGAGAGACCCACCCGATGACTAGAATATATGATGATAAGCTATACATTTAACATTTACCCGATACTTGTAACGATATCGTTGCACAGCAGCTGCATGAGCAAGAATCAAATTATGGGCTACAATGTGTGGCTCTGTCGCCGAGTTTCCAGATGTGCAATTTCTGAAGGGCGCGGAACACCTCCCGGGGGCAAAACTCCCATCATCATAGCCCAAACTTGCGACAACACGTGGCTCATTGAACTTAAACCAGTTCTTCACTCGTTCTCCGAACATCTTGAAGTATAAATCTGCGTAATCTGCAAAATCTTTATTGTTGCACCACATAAACTTTGATCAATTAATCTGTTTCATAGGCACCACCATATAGTACACATGCCACAATCATATGATCTCTATAACAGTCACAATGTAGTTCTTCACTTGACATAATTTATCTAAAAACTTGGTGGACTAAGTTCAACTTACAAGATTTTCGGCCAAGACTTGGGAAATTTTGGTGCTAAGTTAAAATCATAATTTAACAGTCATAAAATTTAAAACTTGTGCTGAGTTACATTCAAATTTTAACAATCCTAAAATTTAGTCTTCGAGTCAACACAAAGTAATTGAATATTTAAGGTTTTCTTTTGATCCAAAGAAATTAACCATTTTTTGGATTTAGGAATCCAATTTGAAATTCTCGATTTCTTCTAAATTTGGGGATTCAAAATTCCTAGTTGTATCTGATTTGGGAATGGGAATCCCTAATATCTGGATTTAGGGATCGAAAGCCCTAATTTCTGGATTTAGGGACCGAAAGCCCTAATTTCAGGAGCTCTGTGGGCCCACTGTAATTTATATGTTTTATCCACACCGTCCATCTATTTTGAAGGATCATTTTAGGGCCCTAATCCAAAAATGAGGCAGATTGAAAGCTCTAGCGGACCACACCAAATAAAGCAGTGAAGATTTAAAGCCTATTGACAACTTAGAAGTTTCGGATCAAGATGATGTTTATGTTTTACCTTCATACAGGTCTATGTGAGGTTATGAATAGGTTGGATGGCAAATAAACATCACGGTTAGCCTTAGAATGTTTTCAACGATAAGAGTTCAATCCCCACTGTTTAACGTGGTGTGGTTCGCTGGACCCTTCCATCTACATCTTTTTTGTCTCATGCCCTAAAATGAGCTTTCAAAATAGATGGACAGCGTGGATAAACCATATAGATTAGCGAGCCTTCAAAAGTTGTACCCAATCCGAGCCCAATTTTGTAGTATACAAAATAATTTGAAGTTCTCTCTCCATCGGGACCATAACGTGTCCGAGTTGACTCGGTATGTCTCATGCGTCACCCCCAACTTGCCTCAGTACCAACTGAGTCAGTACAAGTGTTCTCTCTCAATCGAACCGTACCGAGTCAGAGTTAACTCGGAAGAGTCACCTCAGTGCACACGTCCACGTCTTAAAAGCAGGAGCCAATCTGGTGTTACCCTTACCGTGTGGGGCCCACCTTGATAAATGTGTTGTGTATCCATGCCGCCCATCCATTTTTACGGCTCAATTTAGGACGTTTTCCAAAAAATTAAGCAGATCCAAAGATCCAGTGGACCACACCACTAGAAAAAGTGGTGAATGACCGTTAAAAACTTTTTGCAGGCCACCAAAGTTTTGGATCAAGCTGATCTTTGTATTGTCCGTTCATCCAGGTCTGACTAACCTTATCAACGGATTGGATGGAAAACAAACATTGACGATCTGCTTACAGTGGCCCTAGGAAGTTTTTAATGGTATGCATTCAATCACCACTGTTTCCTGTAGTGTGATCCATCTAAAATTCGAATCTGCTTAATTTTTTGGACCACCCCCTAAAATGAGTTGAAAAAACAGATGGACGGCGTGGATATAATATTGGTAAGTACTTCAAGATATTGGGGAGTACTTCAAGATAATACATCTCGAAGTATTGAAATATGATAAACGGGACTATAAATGGTACTGGATGCAGATTGGGCCTGGATCTACTTCATTTCAGGGTGACTTAAAAATCAGCAAGGGGTAATAGTCAAATGACTCTGTTACTGAACTCTAAGTCAAATGACTCATTGAGTCAAGGATGAAGAGAGATTTAGTGGTGTCGAACTGGATCATTTGCAGAATGCTACCTAAACGAGTCTTAAATCCATGGTTAGGGGTGCTGAAAATTAGACTTGAGCCCATTCAAGTGGGGTAAGCTAGGCTCAAAACCAAATGGCTAACCATGCCCTTGTTGGCTCTACAATGTACCCATATTCAAAATACCTATTCTTACTTCCATTTGGTTTGATTGTCTCTTTTTTTTTTCTTTTCTTTTTTTAAAGATAAAAATATATTTCAATAAAAAAAAAGGCATTGAGGTAGCACCAAGAACAAAAACAACAAAGAAATCAAGCAAAGATCAAAATGGAAATTGTATCTTTTCCACCCATTCCTTACTTCCCTGCTCATTCTACAATAGTATCCCAAACATGACATACAACCCAATTAACGCTATGGTGATCATTGCAAAAAGGTGCTGAGATAGGTCAAGAACATAAGCTCATACTTGGCTTGCAGAAGGGTAATGGATAAGAAGATGTTTAACCGAACTAAGCATTGGAATGACTATAGAGTGCTTTTGGAAACTGTCGATCATCAGAATTCTGTTTCTACTCATAGGAGGGGCCCCCTAGTGCCACATGTGAGTCAATCATATATTCTCCCCAACCTTCTGAAATAAGACATTGAAGGATCCAATTGAAGAGCAACCTGACTCGTCTCTTGTCCAAATCTACGCATTCACCAATCTAAGGCCTACAAGCATGAAACCACTCTAAGAGAGTGGTGTACTCATCCACCTCATCATCCCTAATGAAGTGCCAACAAGGTGGAGTTCACACTACTAACTCACCACATGTCTCACAACATTTGTCGTTCATAATGTTGTGTTTTTTAGAATAAAAATAAATTTCAAAAATAAAAGTTATTTTTAGAAAGTAAATAAATATATTAATTATTTAAACTTTCCATAAATAGTGTGTATAGCCAATTGGTAAGAGAAGGGTTTTTGTTTATGCAACCAGGGTTCAAATCTCCTCGAGGACGGTGCGAAGTTCGCACCGTCCACGCACGCGAGCGTGGCGTGGGCTATAGGGCTGCTTGGGCGCTTTATTAGGTGCACTTAGCACTTCGCACGTTCGCATCGTCGCAAGGAACTAAGAAAGCCTTAGTCTTTTTGGCACTCAATTTAAATCTTTTGGGCCATGATACCCTGATGTATTATTACCCTTTTTTATTAATTGAGAGTAATTGTGACATGATTGTACATGTGGCACCTATGCCATATGTCGCTTATGTGGATACAGTTTTTCCTGTTGGATAACTGTTTGTCTGAATAGGTACAGAAATAACTGCCATAAGACAAAGAGTCATGTCCTTTCATAGAAGGCAATTATTTGCAGTAAATGGGTATGGATTTCATGAAGAGGCACTTTAGCATCTCTTCAGGAAGAAATCCATAACCTTTCAATTGATATAAATCCTAAATACTATAATCCAGAAGATATGACTTTGAATCCTTACGATTATATCATCTTCTATGCAATTACTCTCGATTTGATCTCTTACTGAATTTTTTCTGAACGTCTTAAGGCATATCGGTGTTAAAACTAGAGATTTGTTCAACACTTAAATGTGCAAATTTTCGTGTTAAAAATCGGATTGTGAGCTACAATCTGGGCCAAACTAGCATTGGTCAAGAAAGAAATATTAAGAGGCAAGTCACCCCTCCATGCACCTTCCGCATTACCCAGCCAAAAGGCCACTCCTTCCTTGAATTTAGCTCTCATGCTATAAATGAGATTTCTCAAAAGTAGTTTTAGAAGTAGTGATCCTTTTTTATCTTATCTATAATAATAATAATAATAATATTATTAATGTAAAGTTAAGAACAATACTAAAGGCTGCCCTTGGTCACCAATATTTGATTGAATTGCAGTATTTAGTTCAATAGATAGGAAATGGCCAAATTTCTAATTACCTTAGCATATAAGTACCTCTCAAATTATGATTATATTCCTTTCATGTTCAATAGAGTCGGGCATCCCAAACTGTGAAAACCATAAATGGTACTGGATACAGCTTGGGCCTAGAGCTAGGGCTGAAAGTCGGGCGGGTTGGGTCAGGTTGGTTGTAACGCCCCAGAAAATCAGGGGTCGTGCATAGACTCGACTCCCGAGTTCCCGAGTGTCACTTATCATGCATTTATAGTTTTTTTTTTATTAATCAAGTTTAAGCGCAATTTGGAATTACCTGAGGCACGAAGCACAATCACACCTCTACTGAAATGAAGGATATCACACATCTATACAGGTCCAAAATAATAAAGGGTCGCCCAAGGCGTTGCCCAACAGAACAACAAAAGAAGGCTATGTCCAAAAAGGGTAATGTTGAGCCCGCGACTCAGCAAATCCAAATTCAGCCTAGTCAAGCCGATGGAGAGCCACCCATCAGCTGCAAGTAGGAGGGTCCATCCTCCTCGTCCAAGCTCGCCTTGCCAAGTTCCTCATGCCCTGAGTCACCTGCATCTATGAATGGGTCTGGTTGGTGTTTTAAAATACCGTCCCAGAGTGGGAGTGAGTGATCAACTCAGTGTGAACTATTAGTCTCAAGTTACAACAAGCATCAATTGTAATATGAACTTAATGAAAAGCAGACATTCATAACACCTAATAACTCTTATTTAAAATGCATGCTTGGGGGATGATATGATGCATGCCCTCGCCACAACACTCCCTCAAGCGACTCCATCTAACGATCACATATGACAACACTCCCTCAGAGCGACCTCGACTGCCGAGTCGCCACCCTAAATAATGCGTTCAATGCGATCATGTTAGCCGAGTTATTAGTTAAGTCCATTCATCCAGCAGGTTGGGGATTCTGATTCACCCTACGTATCAATGCCCTAAACTGGTTACGAGGCCAAGACCCCATCCGTGATCCCGTCGGGTTTCTCATCCCGACACCAAGCACATGAGGAGTGCCGAAAGGAAGGGATCGCTCGCGGTCACTACGGGAGGCGTAGCCTTAACGTAGGCCGACAGCTCGGACACAGTGTCCCATTCCACCATACCCGGCTCACGAGGCTATGGACCAGTTTCAAGTGGATTATCAATGGGCTACAATGGTTGCAGGGTGGTTCATGTTCCATACATATATGAGCATACAGGGTTAGCAAAAAGGGTTGATCAGTTAGTAGGCTAGACCGTACGAGTGAAGCGAGCGTGAGACAGTGACCTCGGGCACAAGAGACCCATGTAGTCGAACTACAGCCACCGAACACATCCACCCAAACCCACGGGTTTAGCCTGAGGGTAGTCCCACCAATGGGACTACCATCTCTCCTCATGATTCCTGACCATCCCAAGGGTATGGAGGGTGATTCATAATATGCCGTCTACTAATGTATAATCTGGTACAAACCACATCATGCTCTCATACTTCTCAACATATCATTCAGATTCTCATAGCAAACATGGTTAACAATATCATGGAATAAGTGCATGTGAGGTTGTGTGTGTGGGCGAGGGAGTTACACACTCCCTCCATCTCAAGCCATCATATGCACAAGGGTAATGAAAGCACACATATTAAGAGGTAATAATATAGGAAGAAAATATTAAGGCATAAGTAAGGATTCATCCATACACATAAGCATGTGAGAAGTAAGAACAACATCATGAGTGCTAAGCATGCAAATCCATACGATTTTAACAACATACATTCTTAGGGCTTTCTCTAGATTATTAAATCATAACATCCAAGCAATCAAAATCATTATGCTCGTACTAAAATTGGTGCTAGGACACCTAAGAACAATAGTCCGCACCTATGGATTGTTGGAGACTTGAAAAATGACCTAGAGATGCCGAACCCAGTGCCAATCGGCAGGAACCCCTAAAGCAACATTTATATGTTAGAATCCTAAATAAATCCCTCCTCATCACAAGGGTTTCAATGAAAATGGGTGGTGGATCTTACCTAGATGATCAACGGAGTGAAAAAGGCGGTTGTAGATGAGGAATCCTCCTTTGAGAAGATGTAGGAAGTTGTGGGGGTTTGATTTCCTTGGGCCCACCTTGCTCTTCTTTCTTCACTCTCCCTTCCTCTCTCCTTCCTTTCTTCTTTCTCCCCTTTCTCTCTTCTCTCTCTCCCTTCTCTAGGGTAAAATCGTATGGGGAGAGGGGGTGCCCAAATAAGGCCTTTATATAGTGCCAGTTTTGAAGCAATTGGCCCCGAATGTTGGGTCTTTACTATACTAACCCTATAGGAGGGTTTTTTAGCCTATGGGGTGTACTTAGTCGATATACACCGTAAGATAGTTAGTCCTAATGATGATCTACGTATGGACACAATCGGTCCGCCATTTCGACGTGCCGATCGACAGACATGATTAAAAGTCTATTCAACGGTCACCGATGGTCGATCGGGGCCGCGGCTATACGGATATGAGGAGGGAAATATCCTTACTCGATGTGTGAAGTTTGGTCACAAACCGACGGTCTGAAATCCTCAACTTTGCATAAGAGTGGACGACTCAAATCACTTAAGTTCCCACAATTTTCCCAAAATAAACCTATGGGACTCCTATTGGTGTTGAGGTGGCCCTAACACCCCTCTGGCCACCAAATTCGGCGTGTAGGTACCTTATGGCCCAAATAGGGCCCATGCAAAAATTGAGGACGAACGAATGAACGGATACATGATCTGAGAAAGCGTTTCTGACCTTTAAGTGGTCCTGTGGGGGCCATTTTGGTGATTGGAGCATTTCTGATGGTCCTTTGGCCATGAAATTTATAGGATAAGTGGTCCATGGCCCGATGAGGGGCCTTACAAAATTTGAAAACAAACGGATGCGGGGTTTGGTCGTACGGGTTTGATTTACGATTAACGGTAATCGTGCCACGATCGGGGCCCAGATTTGGTGGGCAGGTGTTGAAAAATACATTAAACCTTCACCGTAAATTTGGAAGAAATCCAACGGCTAGAAAGCCCGGAGTCTCAGTTTCTTTTGTCAGTGCCAGATTTTAATCTGGCATTGGTGGGGCGCATTAGGCAAGTGCCAGATGGTACTTCTGGGTGTCCACTGGGTCCGCAGTCCGCAATGGACTACAAGCCCAATGAGATCTATGATTTTCTAAAGTTTTAGATTTTTCCGACCCTTCTCGTCATTTGGGTGGCCCACACGGGCTGTTGTTAAGTGTAAACGGGCCATCTGGCTTGGCGGCCCGCACTTGGTCCCATCATAACTAGACTGGTCCACTCCTGTATAATCTAATATTGAGTGCTAATGGTCATTAAGTGATATTATAAGTTAATTAAAAAGAAATTTTTTTAGAATTTTTGAAAATCCAAAACAGTAAAAATTCGAGATGTTACATTGGTCCTCAACCCTAACCCAATCCAACCCAACCTAAGGTTAGGAATTTTCAACCCATGCGGGCTCGGTAGGGTTGGCCAGATTGATACATGCTAAAATATAGGACAACTACTCCTTTAAAAGTCGTATTATGTAGAACGCAATCTATTTGAGAGAGAGAAATTTGGCATATCTTGTTAGCTTAAGTCATCGCAAATGATGTGCACCAATGAAATCTGATGGCACTGGAATTTTTTGTGCCTACACATAAGATCCTCACTCTTATAATTTATAAGTAACATCTATATCGATTGGGTTTGTGTTGGGTTGGGCAACCCTAGACCTCAACCCTTCCTTGACCCAAGTTTTATTGGGTTGGTGTTTGCATAACCCAAGCCCGAGACCGAATCCGATACATCTTACCCAAGCCCAACCCAATGTCATGGTCGATCATGAGTCGGTCGGGTTAAACCCGCCTGACTTTCAGCCCCACTTGGAGCTATTTTATTTCAAAATGACTTAAAAATAAGTAGGGGATAATGGTTAAATGACTCAATGACTCAGTTCTGGACTCGATCAACTATGAGTCAAATGACTCTCAACGATGAAGGTGGATTGGTTGTGTTGAACTGGATCATTTGCACCGAATGCTACTTGGACCAATCTTAAATCCATGGTTAGGGGTGTTGAAAATCAGGCTTGAGCCCATTCAAGTGGGGTAGGCTACGCTCAAAACCAAATAGCTAACCATGCCCATTGTTGGGTCTATGGTGGATCCATATCTTGAGCCCATTAAAGTGAGATAGGCTACGCTCAAAACAAAATAGCTAGCCATGCCCATTGCTAGGTTTAAGACACTCCAATGCGTTGACCTATATTGTTCGTTAGGTTAAACACTCATTTCATTTGCTAGCATGCAAAAATCATATATTCACGTATTTGTTCGGATCCATCATGAATTGCATATGATTGTTCAAGATTCGTTATTGCATATGATTGTTCAAGATTCGTTAGGCGAACGTTCCAAAGGTGTATAAACTCCCAAAGTAAGGATGGACTGAGTCACATTAGCTAGTGTAAATATTAGATAAATCAGGGGTAGAAATGCCCACATACCAAAAGCATAAAAACCAAATATCTATATTAACGAAAATGATAAATGTGCATAAGCATTTTAATAACGAATACTATTAGAAACCATCTAAATTAACCAACTTCTAATCGTCTCATAATAAAATCTAATTAACTCCTAATCCAATTGCGCCCTATATTCTTTTCTACTTTTTGGTGATACACTAGTATAATGTACACCAAAATTAGTATTAAAAGAAAAAATGGGTGCATGCATAAAAAGAGAAAGGGCGCAATAGTGGAGCATGTGCTTAGTTCTTATTATTCTTGTCGAGGAGCTGCTGGAACCAATGCTGCTGACATCTTTGGAATTCGCTTCAAGTTGTTGTTATAGTCGATGTAGTGTAGTCCAAACCTCGACGTAAAGCCAGATTTCCACTCAAAGTTATCAACCATTGACCATGCAAAGTAGCCAATTACATTCGCTCCATCATCCATCGCCTTCTTCATATTGAGTATGTAATCTTTGTAGTAATTGACTCGAGTCCAGTCTTGCACACTATTCGAAAGTGTAAGGTTGGCAGCATCATCCATTCCTGGAAAATCATTAAGAAAACATTAGGTGCATGTATAAAAGCTAGTTACCAAGTCCAAGTGTGGCTTTGTTTTGTTACAATAAATAAATATTATATAGTGTTGGAGAGTTGAACTCTGTGAGTTAACTTGACCAATTTATTTTTAAAAGATGGTGTAAATCTTACCATTTTCAGATACTATCATGATTGGGTTGTTGTATGTTTCCTTCACATAGGTCAGAGCATTGTACATACCCCAAGGAACAATGTAGAGCCATTTTGAGTGTGCCTGCATTAGTTCATTCTTCCATCAATGCAACTCTAACAACTTCGAAATTCACAATAAAATTCAGTATAATCTTATTATTTATTTTTATAATATGTTGTGTCGGACAATGAAATTTTTTCCCATCCAGGTGGATTGGTTCTCTCATGATTAAAAATCATAAAATCACAACAATGAATTAAAAGAAAAAAAAAATGGCTATGAATTTCGAAAGAATGTCTTACTCTCGGTCCAATCGGCACACCATTACGATCAACTACCATTCAAAGTAAAAAATTTATTAGACAAGTCACTACATATATAGCTTAAAAATTTCAAAGAAAATTGAAGTTGATGAAAAAGAGAGTTACATGCAAATCCGCAATTCCAATCTCCAACATAATCAGTATGGGCCGGTTTCACATGGGGATCATACATATAGTTTGAGGTATACTGGTTAATACCAACATAATCGATGGATCCTTTCACCTTCTTCACCTGACTACTTGTGAATTTTGGAAGCCTATCCTTTACGATGTGGCGCATGTTATGTGGATATCTACCATAGACTATAGGATGCAAAAACCTGTGAATTTACATCAATGGCCCACAAAGAAATATCATAAAAAGGAACTCATAAAACGGGAATAGTCTTCTTTTTCTTCTTTTTCTTTTTCTTTTTAGACTAGAAAAATAGTACTTACCAACCAAGGTGAAAATCTCTTGCCCTTTGGGCTGCTGCAACGTCATCAGTGCTATTAGTGAGAGGCTCATACCAAACAAAATCCAACAAAATTCCAATCTTCCCATTCTGGCATTCCTGAAATATCAGCACCATAAAAACCAATCATAAAAAAAGTGGCAGGAAATGAGAAACATCCCATAAATTCAGGCCATTCATCAGGCAGTGTACATTAATGTAGACTGCCAACAATTTCTTTTTCGTTCATTGCTTTTGTCACATGATTTTTAGCAAAGCACATCTGAATAGAGAGACCACCTGGTGACAGGAATATATGATAATAAGCTATACATTTAACATTTACCTGATACCTGTGACGATATCGTTGCACAGCAGCTGCATGAGCAAGAATCATATTATGGGCTACAATGTATGGCTCTGTCGCCGAGTTTCCAGATGTGCAATTTCCAAAGGGCGCCGAACACCTCCCGGGGGCAAAGGTCCCATCATCATAGCCCAAGGCTGCGACAACACGTGGCTCGTTGAACGTAAACCAGTTCTTCACTCGATCACCGAACATCTTGAAGCATAAATCGGCGTAATCTGCAAAATCTTTACTGGTGCACCACACAAACTTTGATCAATTCACCGGTTTCGTAGAACCCATCATAGAATACACATGCCAAAATCATATGATCTTTTTAAAAGTCGCTAACTAATCCTTTACTTACATAATTTATCTAGAAACTCGATGGACTGAACTCAACTAATAAGATTTTAAAATTTTGGTGTTGAGTTAAAATCATAATTTAACAATCCTAAAATTTAGTCGAGCCTTTGAGTCAACACAACACAACCTAAAGATTTAGGGTTTGTATGTTTTTCCCTCTATTAACATGCGAACGTATTAGATTGTTAGGATTAGAAACTTACACAACTTGTCTACTGAGCCAGCCTTTGTACTTCTCCTCAAGGGCCTGAGGGAGATCATAATGGTAGAGATTTGCATAAGGAGTAATGCCTGCATTATCATCATTTTAAAATAAAATTGTATCACTAACATACCCATGTCGTTAAAATGCATATATATTAGCCCCATGTTTTTAGGGTCTGTAAAAGATTGGGCCCCACCAATTATTTAAGGTAGAGTTGTGTATCAAGCTCCATCAGGTGGCATAATAGCTAGTTGTGAATAATCTAAAAATATAGAGAGATGGAGAGATAAAAGCACCTTTCTCAATCATATAATCGATCAGCTTGTTATAGTAAGCAACCCCTTGCTCGTTCACATTACCCGTGCCCTCTGTATATCATAAACAATCCCTGCTATAAGAGATATATATAGTTGTCTGTATGTAATATGTGTGTGAGTAGGAGTCTGTCAATATTTGTATAGAGAATTGAAAAGTTATATATATATATATATATATATATATATATATATATATAGAGAGAGAGAGAGAGAGAGAGAGAGAGAGAGAGATTTTCTATATTTAAGAACCTGGGAAAATCCTTGACCAAGAAATGGAGAACCTATACGCATCCATGTTCATATCTACCATCAAATCAATATCTTCCTGCAACATGTATGAAACACTTTTCAATACACATCATGTTAAGCTTGATTAATGTGTGATTTTTGGGGTTTAATAGGATTTACAAAATTCATAAAAGGGTAAGCCATCATCATTGTCATTGTCCAAGCCTTAGTGGATTTAACCTCATATGAATATGTAAACAATATTTGTTGTATTGAAAATTCATCTACAAATATATATGAGACATAACAAACTGGCATGTCCAATTTGTTGTATTGAAAATTCATGGACAAATATATAAATATATATGTAGACATATGCATACATCATTGGCTACATAAACAATCTTGTCCGCTTAGTACCTTATAGCGATGATACTCATCAACAGAAACATCTGCATTTGCACCATTTGCAACAACTCCTGCCCAATTAAAAAATTCAAAATTTAACAATGAAAAAAAAAAAAAAAAAAAAAAAGATTGAAATTGAACATCTGTAAATCTAACTCATATAATATATCGAAGCCAGAATATAAATCTAACTCACATAATATAAATCTAACTCATATAACCTATGTTTTTCATGTTTTTCATGTAAAATATGATGGGCCTCACAAGCTTGGTGTTTATCAAAATTAGGTGATGTAAAAGACTTGATACCTAATCTATCGTGTGAGGCCATGTATATATAAAACTTTAATCCGATGGCCGCCACCATCAGAAGAAGGGAAGCAGATTAGGTGTTACCAGGGTTATACATTAGTATGTTTCCCCTAACCATAGGGCCCACCTTGTATTTATTGTATTCAAACCATCCATCAGTTTTTCTAGCTCATTTTAGCTAACAGCCCTATAAATGAAGCAGATCAAATCTGAAAGTGCACCACTGAGTAAGGATTGAATTCTAATTATTAAAAACTTGACAAAAGTTTTGGGATTAACCTGATATTTGTATTTTCCCTTGATACCGTGCCCTAAAATGAGTGGTAGAAAACTGATGGACAGAGTGGATATGCAACACATATATCAAGGTGGGACTCCGAATCTAAATCCCAACACAAATCTAGATTCTCATTCAAAATGCAGTTTTCAAATTGTAAATTCCAAACATTGGGCTGATAGGAGTGATCTATAGGATACAAGAATCTAACCAAATCAGGATATGTATTCTACATGAGAAAAACCTTTGATACTCTTGTGAAGTATGATGGATAATACAAACCTTTGATACTCCTGTGGCACGTGATGGATGATACACGAATCACCTTGGATATTGCATACATGAGATACATATTATTGAATATTTAATGTTAGATGTGTCATGGATCAAAATTGACAGTTTTATTTGATTATTTAAAGATCAAATTGATGAATATTTTTTGGATGATTAAGATTAAAAATATTCAAATGCCTAATTTCAACAAACAAGTGTCCACGAATTAAAGGATATGATTGTTCAAACAATGCAATTTTGGTACTGTGACTTGTATGGTGATTTGCACAACTTGACGGCATATCAAGTATTTCACTCGGCCATAACATCATATAACTTCCCCAATGCATACAAGTATAAACATTGATCGTGAGGGGTGATAATCAGAATCGCTAGACACATGTGAGAGGATGAATACCTTTTGAAACTTGGTGGGCCCCTCTCTGACATGTCGGATGGGCCAATGAAATGTCACCATCTTACTGCCACTGATTCCACTTTTATATCACCATGCTCGGGCACATTGATTGTACGATATAGGCTTTCAATTCACACAAGTGGGGCCCACTATTCATTAATCAAAGGGTTAATTAAAATTTAGATCTATCCAATGGACAGATATTTAGACAATTTAATGTCTACCGTTGTTCAAGCTTCTTTTTTACCATCCATTTATCTAGCACAATTCCAAAGGCTAATATTATTTCTTGGAATATATATTTAAAACATTGTCTATCAACATTGTAAGACAATTGATCAACAGCCCACGTTACAAAATCATGCACAATGCTTTTTAGAAGTAAAAAGCTATACATATGATACCCAACCACACTTACAAACAAATAACATCCATCAACTTGGTAAATAAAACAAACTATCAAAAAATTATATATGCATGTAAAACATCGAAACAATAAAAATAAAGCTTGCTTAGATTGTGTTTGGTTGCACTTACTGTTACAAAATATGATAATATTATGAAATTTCATAATATATGCAAAAAAAAAAATAAATAAATAAATAAATCAGAACAAGATGAACAAAATCCAAAAACAAAGATTGATCAAATTACCTGGGTAACGAACAAGCACGTCCCAAATGCTCGGCCCACGGCCATACTCGGGGCCAGCCGCTCCTTCGACTTGGTATGCCGATGTGGCTGTGCCAAAAATGAACCCTGGCGGAAAGCTCTCTCTTGTGAGCCCTCCAGTGTCATAAAGGTCAGCATACACACAACATTGGATGGACAAGATGAGAAAAATAGAAATATAGCTAATAATAACCTTCATATTTCACTCTCTTAAAATCTTTAAGTGTTCGCTTTTTGTTTTAGCTCTATATTTATAGATAGATAAATCCATCCGTAGAGATAAAATCCAATCTAACACTGATTCAGCTTACTTGAATTTTAAAATTCCCTATATTTCTCAGAGACTGGTTACGTATCAACTTTGGTAAAGAAGTTCCTGTTCTCGTAAGCTAAGTGGGGCCCATCGTGAAGTTTGTGAGTAATCTACACCGTCTATCCTTTTTTTCAGCTTAAGTTAGGTCATGATTCAAAAAATTGGATATATCAAAAACTCAAGTGAGCCAAACTACAGGAAAAAATGAGTAGAGAAATGACTAGCGTTGAACTTCCCTAGGGTTTACTATGATATTTATATGCCATCCATACTGTTCATAAGATCCGAAGGGATAAACTGAAAACACAAAAATATTAGTCTGATAAAAAAAAAATCTTATTGCCCCACGAATATTTCAATGGTTGACATTCAATAATCACTGTTTCCTATCGTGTGGCTCACTTGAGTTTTTGATCTGCTTCATTTTTGTGCTCATGGCTTAGAATGATCAGAAAAAATGGATGGACGGGATGGATTTATTATAAACATTAACGTGCGCCCCACCTAGCTTCCAAGCGCAGGAGCCTCTCGCGAACGCCAATCGCAGCAAATATCGTCCGATTTTTTAGGATACGGATCGCCGGACGCGGATTTCCTGCGAAAGGCTTTCGCAGGAAGTCCCTGCGCTGGGAATTTAGGTGGGGCCCACTGTGATGTTTGTGAGAAATTCTCTCCGTCCATCTATTTTGTGAGTTCATTTTAGGAGATATTACCAAAAATGAACCGTATCCAAATCTCAAGTAAGCCAAAAATGTGATAATTAAATGTCCACAGTTGAAATACTTGTGGGGCCACAGAAGTTTTGATTCATGCTAATATTTTTGTTTTCAGTTCATCCCAATAGGAATGACGTTATTAACGGTATGGATGGCATCTAAACATCACCGTTGAACTCAGGAAGGTTTCAACGGTACGAATTTCCCTATCCACATTTTCCTTTAAGTACGGCTCACTCAAGCTTTGGATACGGTTCATTTTTGACAACATATCTTAAAATGAACTCACAAAACTGATGGACGAGGAAGATTTCTCACAAACATCACAGTGGGCCCCACCTATGTTCCAGTGCAGGAACTTTTTGTGAAAGTCTTTGGCAGGAAATCCGCGTCCCGGATCGCCTACCGTAGAAGGACTCGGAGAGGAGATGAGGCCCGGGTAACGGCTTTATTGGTGAGTCCCTTAGTGTGGGGCACCCTGTTTTATGTGTTGTATATCCAAGCCGTCCATCAGTATATCAATCTAATTTTAGGGCATGGTCATTTGAGATCAAAATATCAAACGGGCTACTGAGTAGAGATTGAATACCCAGCGCTGAAAACTCGTGGGCCAAATAATATTTGGATCAAGCTGATATTTTGATTTCCCATCATATAGATTTGTGTGTGCTTATCAAAAGGTTGGATAGATTTGTGTGTGCTTATCAAAAGGTTGGATGAAAAATAAACACTAGGGTGAATATTAGAGTGGGCCCTATGAAGATTTTAATCACCATTATTTCATAAGGTGTGGATCACATGGAATTTGTTTCTCCATCAGTTTTTGAGCTCATGCCCTATAATGAGCTGGAAAAACGGGTGGACGGCGTGCACAGCAGCACAATCAGCAAGTGGGCCCACAATCACAAAGTGTCAGGGTAAGTCATCCGCTCCGGATTGCAAAGGAAGTTCATGGAGTTAGAAGCTGTGTGGGGCTCACAGATATTTCCACGATAAATCCACTCCGTCCATCAGTTTTACAAGACCACAATAGGATAGGATTATAAAAAATCAGGCAGATCCAAAACTCCTGGGGGCTACACGACACAAAACAGCAGAGATTGAATGCTCACCATTGAAAACTGTGGGGCCACAGAAATTTTGTATCACGATGATCTTTGTGGTTACGGTTTATCTGAGTGGTAATAACCCATGAACAGTTTGGATAGCATATAAACATCATGGCCCAGTTTCAGGAAGATTTCAACAGTGTATGCTTACATTATCACTGTTTCTTTTGGTGTGGACCGCGGGAGTATTGGATCTACCTGATTTTATAACCCTATACCTTTGTGGACCTATCTGGCTATCTAGACACGGACGGTCATGTCTGGAGCTCTGTGGACCCACCATGATTTATATGTTTTATCCACACCGTTGATCTATTTTGAAATATAATTTTAGGAGCCTAATCCAAAAATGAGGTAGATTGATGATTCAAGCAGACCACACAAATAAAGCAGTGAGGATTTAAAGCCTACAGTTGAAAACTTCTTGACAGCTTAGAAGTTTCGGATCAAGCTGATGTTTATGTTTTACCTTCATACATGTATATGTGAGGTTATGAACAGGTTGGATGGAAAATAAACATCACCGTGGGCCTTAGAATGTTTTCAACGGTAAGAGTTCAATCCCCACTGTTTCACGTGGTGTGGTCCACTTGACCCTTCGATCTGCATCTTTTTTTGTCTCATGCCCTAAAATGAACTTTCGAAATATATGGACGGTGTGGATAAACCATTTAGATTAGCGGGCCTCCCAAAGTTGTACCCAATCCAAGCCCAATTTTGTAGTATACAAAATAATAGGAAGTTCTCTCTCCATCCGTAATGGTACGAGTTGACTCGGTACGGTTTATGAGTCACCCCGACTCGACTCAGTACCAGCTGAGTCAGTACAAGTGCACTCTCTCTCCATCGAACCATACCGAGTCAGAGTTAACTCGGACGAGTCACATTAGTGTGACACGTCCACGTCTTAAAAGCAGGAGCGAATTTGGTGTTATCTCACCGTGTGGGGCCCATTTTGATAAATGTGTTGCATATCCACGCCGCCCATCCATTTTTACGGCTCAGTTTAGGACATTTCTAAAAACAATTAAGCAGATCCAAAGATCTAGTGGACCACACCACTAGAAAAGGTGGTGAATGACCGTTAAAAACTTTTTGCAGGCCACCAAAGTTTTTGGATAAAGCTGATCTTTGTCTTGTCCCTTCATCCAGGTCTAACTAACCTTATCAATGGATTGGATGGAAAATAAACATTACAGATCTGCTTACAGTAGCCCTGGGAAGTTTTTAATGGTATGCATTCAATCACCGCCGTTTCCTGTAGTGTGATCCATCTAAAATTTGAATCTGCTTAATTTCTGGGACCACCCCCTAAAATGAGTTAGAAAAACAGATGGACGGCGTGGATATACAACACATCATCAAGGTGGCCCCAAGGTAACACCTAAGAAGGCTTTGGACACCTTCAAATTTCAGCTACAACGCTTGTCAATACCCAACAGAAACCTTAATTGAAAATCCATTTTACATCTCTCCTCCCAAACCCAGTTGGAAACACCCAACAGAAACCTGATTTGAAAATCCATCTTACATCTATCCTCCCAAACTTCATTAAAAACCAATCCAAGCAATCTAACTAAATCAGATTTTCAACATAACAATTCACAGTTCCATCCCAAAACAATGATAGTTTGTATTCTTCATGTGTATTTAGACAAACGACATTGATTTACAACTCCGCCGGTCCCCTAAGAATAACAAAGGAAGAAAAATCATAACAAACGAGTTGTACAAACATATATATACGAAAATCAAACACGGGTTTTAATCCCTCCTATCATCAGTTCATTGCAGTGTTGTGAATTCTTGCATGGAGTCAGAAGAGTAGAGAATGTTGAACGGCCTCTTGTCGATGCTGTCTTTCAGTATTGTGATCTGGCCTTCCTTGATAAGCACGTCATCTTCAAGAGCTTCCATCTTCTTCTTCATTGAGTTCACTTCGTAGTTCAGCAGCATGTTATTCTCACGGTGCTGCTTCACTTCCTCCCACATCAAATCTCGCTCCTCAGTCACTTTCGACAGTATCCCCTTCATGATCGTCAGCTCCTTCATGCACTCTTGTAAATCACTTTGGAGTTGGTTGATATTCTCTTCCTTCCTCAACATCTGTTCATTAATAAATTTCATCCAACGATTAAGAATGCAGGAGATGATAGATGAAAAATCCTAACCATGGTTGTCCAAGTCATTTGTGACTCAGACGAGTTGACCCAGATTCGGCACTACCCCCAGTCTGATCCAATACCACATGTCACCATCGACCCCAACTTGGTAGCAAGCTATCAATAACCACGACAGTGGCCATTAGGGTACGGGCCATGATGGGGCGTTTACAGTGCTGTAATGGTTTTTTTTTTTTTTTTAAATTAAGATAATGCATCAGGCCCATATCGGCCTGTTATGGCCGTTACAGGCATTTTGTTTTTTGTGTTTTTTTTTTCAGAATAGGCGCTACAGCCTCATACCGCAGAACAAGTCCCACTGCAATTGTAACCGTTTTTTTTTTTTTCACACAAACCTTGGAAAAGTCACACCAATACACCTCCCAACTCGAGAATGAACAAGTCCATCCAAGTCTCTGAGCCTAAAAACCATGATCCTAACTAAACCAACCCGATACCCAGCAATTCCATCTGGTCGTTTGTAGTGTGTTCGATCGATCCTGTGATCTACCAGGGGTGGGTTTGCTTTGGTTTTCCATCTTCTTGCACCCGAACCTGTGAAGAGCCTCGGTCCCTAGACTCCCTACGGCTTGCAAGGGTTTAGCTCAGAATCTTTGGATGAAGAACCAGCAGCATATAGTTCTAAAACTCGCAGACCAACTCAACACTCAGTGTGATTTCAAACCCAAGTCGATGAGGAACTCTCTCATGAGAGTAACTCAATAAGACTCATCAAGCCAGCTCGATCACTCAGTCAACTCGATACGATTCATGGTGGCTGAAGTCAAATCACTCACTTGGTTGCCAAGAAAGGAAAGGTTGCAAACCAGTGCACCAGTCCCAAGTAATTTTATTTAATTATCATATACCAACTAAATCCAAATAAAGATTCGGTTAATCAACCGAGTCAACCCAAGCCAGCTGGACAACGAGTTAGGTCCAGCTGACTAACAGCCACATGATAAAACACTCACCTGCAGTTCAAGATCCTTCAACTTGTGGGTCAGAGAGGAAGTTGCATCTTGTGCTCTCTGGATTTCGCATCTTAGGATATCGTTCCCCCTTACTGCTGTTGCCAGCTCAGCTTGCAATTGCTCGAGTTCCTGCTCTTTGCAAGACATCTTTTCTCGTAATACTTTTGTTACTAGGATTTCAGCCTTGAGATCGTGCTCCGCATTTCCCTGGAAAAACAGGATAGGAACATAAGCAACCATTGATGGGGTGGACCAGAACACGATCAGTGACTTGGGATAATAGCTCAATGATTAAGGGATATATAGATAATGAGAAGGTCCTTGGGTCCAAGCAGCGAATAACTTCCAACCTTTCATGTGCATATGACATTCAATCACGAGGATCACCTTGTGCAAAAATCAGCCACATCCGCTCATTGAGTAAGCAACACTTGTATTTTATTTTTCTTTGTATTTATCAATGGCTAGATGTTATTTTCTATGGTGTGGCCCACCAGATGGGTAGATGGGGCTGATTTTTGCACTTGGTAATTCTCATGTCGGGGCCAACATATTGAAAGGGGTTTGGATGCTGCCTGCACTTAAATAGGTGTGAAGTTATCCACTGGGTAGACCATTACTTATAGTCCAACCAGTCAGGCTTGGGACCTTCTCATTCATTGATAATCATCTCATGAGGTGTATATAAAATGCTCAGGTGATGTTTTCTAAGAATTGGATCACGACCGCTTGTTCAGCTCGAAGCAACTACGATGAGAATTTTGTGAACCAAAAGCAGAACAAGGGATGGAAAAGTGTTAGTTTGTTAGAAACTCAAAAGCGTGAACAGCCATGAATATGGGAAAGTGAAAATCATGATCAAAGGTAAAATTAACACAATTGTGATTAAATCCCAAAAATCCAAGCTTTGAAAAGGTGCACATACATTTCTGCTGTTTGGCATTCTCAACCAGCATCTATTAGATGCCCAATGCTCAAAAAGTCCTCCTCCCCCCCCACCCTCTTTGAAGGATTTTTGGAAGAACCCAAATTACCAAAGTGAACATATATCAGGACTCCAATCTGCTAGGAGTTGTTTGGCAGCAGGATTTTGGGCAGTTGGGATTTGGAATCCAACTTGGATTTCAAATCCTCAAAATCTCCCCTTCTAAAATCCAAGAGAAAGGTGGGGTGCAAAATCCTAGACTTTTCTATCCTCTCCAACTGTCATATAACTGCTCTCCTTTAAGGCCTCCTTCAAGTCAAAATCCAAGCTGCCAAGCATAATTTCTGGATCCCACAGGATCAAAAATCCAGGTTGCCAAATGCAACTCTAGGTTTGAAAATTCAGGATTTGGATACTTAAGTCAGAATCCAAATCCAAGCTGCCAAACAACACTTAAAAAGCTTATCACTAAGCAGAAGAGAGGGTTCAAACAAACAATAAAGAGTTCGAGTAAATTGCACCGAATTTTTATTTAATGTGTGCAATTAATTTATAAACTAACACAAAAGGAGGCCAAGTTTCCTGTTTATGAAGAACAGGGAACATACCTGTTGTGCACGGAGTTTGGACATGAAATATTCGTGGTCGGTTTATCCAAGCTATTGACCCAATGGCCCCCACCATGGATGGACCATCCCCAAAAATCCCTTGAACTAGAAGATCGTAACCATTGAGTCTTGCATTTTCTCCACCGAATGTGGACTGTTGGTGCATTTCTTCTTAACCATGTAATGCTGACAATGGAAAAGTTAGTGTTGACCAAATGACTAGATTTTTGGGCATGGTCCATCCATGACTAGGGCCATCAGATTCAATACATAGGGAAGTTCCTTGTTCCCCACTTTCAACTTGTTCCCAGTGGTGCGGCCCACCTGAGCTTTGGATCGGGCTGATTTTTGGTGAGCGAGGGTAACTTGAGGTCACACACATCTGATGGAAGGATTGGATGTCATGAATACATCACATGACCCTCAATTCTGTCCGCTACTCCATAGCTTACTGTGGTATTGGTATCACCGGAGTATGCCCCCTACTTATAAATGTGAAATTATTTTGTCGGATTTATATTCACTTTCCAAATCGATAATTCAGTTTTGCATTTGTAAAACAACCAGACACTTCATGCCAATAAATAAATAAAGCACTCATTTACCTCTGATATTTGTACTGATGGGCCACTCATCTGAGACTGCGATTCTGAAGAATCGAGATCAGACTTCTCTTGCAGTACTGCAGATACTGTCTGCAGACTTCTCCTCAGGTTTTCAACCCCTCTCGTGAAACTTTGGAATTTCATATCATACTCGACAACCGAATACCCATCAAATCCATTGTTAACTTCGTATCCTTCTTCCGATCCAGGACGTTCGTGAGGGTAGCATGTTCTGCCTTTAACAAATTCCAACAACTTCCCACAAAGCTGGCCATTCTCATCAAGCAATGAGAAGCACTGATTCTGTAATAAGTCAACCCGAGCACCCAGTTCCTGATCAAGCTTGACTGATGAGAGCGCCCCACCATTTCCGGTCCCACGCAAGCGATTCAAGAGATTGATGTTCTCACGCCGAAGGGACTTCACTTCAAGCCTAACAGACTCCACCTCCCGTCTCAGAGACTGTTCCACGCCTGTCAACCTCACCTCCTCTATTTGCAATTTAACCACAATATCACTTTTCTCTGAAGACTGCTTTGTGATTTCACCGCTGAGTCCTTGCCGAAGACCGGTAATCGTTTTCTCTTGTTCTCCACAGGACCTTTGTAATCTGGTGACAACTTTCTGCAACTCCTTAGTTTCCTGCTCCTTTTCTTTGTAGCTTCTTTTGATGCAATCCCGGTCAGCTTCTGACGTTCTGCAACGCTCTTGTACCTCCAACAAGGCTTGCCGAAGATTGTCGTTCTCCGCTCTTGTTTCCTCCATCCTCGCCGTCACCTCACTCAATTGCATCTCTGAATGCACCATCCTATTTCTAGTCTCCACTTCCCGGCTGCTGAATGAAGAAACTTCTCTTTGCAATGAGACATTTTGCTCCGCTAGTTCCCGTACCCGTTCTCTTAGTCTCTGCTCTTCCGATTGGTATTTTTCGAGCTTAAATGACCAATCGCTCGACCTTCTATCCAATTCCTTCTCCAAACTCGACTGCACTTCTTGCTTCTCCTTTTCCAACCTCCTCGTCCGTGTGTCCAGATCTACCTTTGCCAGGTTAAGAGCTTCGTTTGCAGAAGATCTCTCCGCAATCCGACTCTGTATCTGAGCAGAAACTTCGAGAGCTAAGTTTCTCCTATCATCGTTGATACTTCTAATCGTCTGAAGCAATGCTGATAGGCTGAAACCGTTGCTCCGAAGCTTCAACTGTTCAAGCTCCTCCGATAGCAGTGCGACCCTCTCCTCGGCCTCCTTTCCTTTCTACGTAATGCCTTAGAATGTTTTCAACGATAAGAGTTCAATCCCCCACTGTTTCACGTGATGTGGTCCACTGGACCCTTCCATCTACATCTTTTTTTGTCTCATGCCCTAAAATGAACTTTCAAAATAGATGGACGGCTTGGATAAATCATATAGATTAGCAGGCCTCCAAAAGTCGTACCCAATCCGAGCCCAATTTTGTAGTATACCAAATAATTTGAAGTTCTCTCTCCACCCGGACCATAACGTGTACGAGTTGAATCCGCACATCTCATGCGTCACCCCGACTTGACTCAGTACCAACTGAGTCAGTACAAGTGTTCTCTCTCAATCGAACCGTACCGAGTCAGAGTTAACTCGGAAGAGTCACCTCAGTGCACACGTCCACGTCTTAAAAGCAGGAGCCAATCTGGTGTTACCCTTACTGCGTGGGGCCCACTTTGATAAATGTGTTGTGTATCCATGCCGCCCATCCATTTTTACTGCTCAATTGAGGACGTTTTCCAAAAAATTAAGCAGATCCAAAGATCCTGTGGACCACACCACTAGAAAAAGTGGTGAATGACCGTTAAAAACTTTTTGCAGGCCACCAAAGTTTTGGATCAAGCTGATCTTTGTATTGTCCGTTCATCCAGGTCTGACTAACCTTATCAACGGATTGGATGGAAAATAAACATTGACGATCTGCTTACAGTGGCCCTAGGAAGTTTTTAATGGTATGCATTCAATCACCACCGTTTCCTGTAGTGTGATCCATCTAAAATTCGAATCTGCTTAATTTTTGGGTCCACCCCCTAAAATGAGTTGGAAAAACAGATGATATAATATTGGTAAGTACTTCAAGATATTGGGGAGTACTTCAAGATAATACATCTCGAAGTATTGAAATATGATAAACGGGACTATAACAGTTCAATGAATGAAAACCATAAATGGTACTGGATGCAGATTGGGCCTGGATCTACTTCATTTCAGGATGACTTAAAAATCAGCAAGGGATAATAGTCAAATGACTCTGTTACTTAACTCTAAGTCAAATGACTCATTGAGTCAAGGATGAAGGGAGATTTAGTGGTGTCGAACTGGATCATTTGCACTGAATGCTACCTAAACGAGTCTTAAATCCATAGTTAGGGGTGCTAAAAATTAGACTTGAGCCCATTCAAGTGGGGTAAGTTGCTCTACAATGTACCCATATTCAAAATACCTATTCTTACTTACCTATTCTTACTTCCATTTGGTTTGATTGTCTTTGCTTTTTCCTTTTTTTTTTCTTGAAAGATAAAAATAGATTTCAATAAAAAAAGGCATTGAGGTAGCGCCAAGAACAAAAACAACAAAGAAATCAAGTAAAGATCTAATTGGAAATTACATCTTTTCCACCCATTCCTTACTTCCCTGCTCATTATACAATAGTATCCCAAACATGACATACAACCCGATCAACGCTATGGTGATCATTGCAAAAAGGTGCCGAGATAGGTCAAGAACATAAGCTCATACTTGGCTTGCAGAAGGGTAATGGATAAGAAGATGGTTAACCGAACTAAGCATTGGAATGACTATAGAGTGCTTTTGGAAATTGTCGATCATTAGAATTCTGTTTCTACTCATAGGAGGGGCCCCCTAGTGCCACATGTGAGTCAATCATATATTCTCCCCACCCTTCTGAAATAAGACATTGAAGGATCCAATTGAAGAGCAGCCTGACTTGTCTCTTGTCCAAATCTACGCATTCACCAATCTAAGGCCTACAAGCATGAAACCACTCTAAGAAAGTGGTGTACTCGTCCACCTCATCATCCCTAATGAAGTGCCAACAAGGTGGAATCCACACTACTAACTCACCACATGTCTCACAACATTTGCCGTTCATAATGCTACAATCTGGGCCAAACTAGCATTGGTCAAGAAAGAAATATTAAGAGGCAAGTCACCCCTCCATGCACCTTCCGCATTACCCAGCCAAAAGGCCACTCCTTACTTGAACTTAGCTCTCATGCTATAAATGAGATTTCTCAAAAGTAGTTTTAGAAGTAGTGAACCTTTTTTATCTTATCTATAATAATAATAATAATAATAATAATAATAATAATAGTATTAATGTAAAGTTAAGAACAATACTAAAGGCTGCCCTTGGCCACCAATATTTGATTGAATTGCGGTATTTAGTTCAATAGATAGGAAATGGCCAAATTTCTAATTACCTTAGCATATAAGTACCTCTCAAATTATGATTATATTCCTTTCATGTTCAATAGAGCCGGGCATCCCAAATTGTGAAAACCATAAATGGTACTGGATACAGCTTGGGCCTAGAGCTAGGGCTGAAAGTCGGGCGGGTTGGGTCAGGTTGGTCCTCAACCCTAACCCAATCCAACCCAACCTAAGGTTAGGAATTTTCAACCCAAGCGGGCTCGGTAGGGTTGGCCAGGTTGATACATGCTAAAATATAGGACAACTACTCCTTTAAAAGTCGTATTATGTAGAACGCAATCTATTTGAGAGAGAGAAATTTGGCATATCTTGTTAGCTTAAGTCATCGCAAATGATGTGCACCAATGAAATCTGATGGCACTGGAATTTTTTATGCCTTCAACACATAAGATCCTCACTCTTATAATTTATAAGTAACCTCTATATCGATTGGGTTTGTGTTGGGTTGGGCAACCCGAGACCTCAACCCTTCCTTGACCCAAGTTTTATCGGGTTGGTGTTTGCATAACCCAAGCCCGAGACCGAATCCGATACATCTTACCCAAGCCTAACCCAATGTCTGGTCGGTCATGAGTCAGTCGGGTTAAACCCGCCTGACTTTCTGCCCCACTTGGAGCTATTTTATTTCAGAATGACTTAAAAATAAGTAGGGGATAATGGTTAAATGACTCAATGACTCATTTCTGGACTCGATCAACTATGAGTCAAATGACTCTCAAGGATGAAGGTGGATTGGTTGCGTTGAACTGAATCATTCGCACCGAACGCTACTTGGACCAATCTTAAATCCATGGTTAGGGGTGTTGAAAATCAGGCTTGAGCCCATTCAAGTGGGGTAGGCTACGCTCAAAACCAAATAGCTAACCATGCCCATTGTTGGGTCTATGGTGGATCCATATCTTGAGCCCATTAAAGTGGGATAGGCTACGCTCAAAACAAAATAGCTAGCCATACCCATTGCTAGGTTTAGACACTCCAATGCGTTGACCTATATTGTTCGTTAGGTTAAACACTCATTTCATTTGCTAGCATGCAAAAATCATATATTCACGTATTTGTTCAGATCCATCATGAATTGCATATGATTGTTCAAGATTCGTTAGGCGAACATTCCCATCCATGTCATATAAAATGGACCGTTATAGAGAAATCAAAGGTGTATAAACTCCCAAAGTAAGGATGGACTGAGTCACATTAGCTAATGTAAATATTAGATAAATCAGGTGTAGAAATGCCCACATACCAAAAGCATAAAAACCAAATATCTATATTAATGAAAATGATAAATGTGCATAAGCATTTTAATAACGAATACTATTAGAAACCATCTAATTAACCAACTTCTAATCGTCTCATAATAAAATCTAATTAACTCCTAATCCAATTGCGCCCTATATTCTTTTCTACTTTTTGGTGATACACTAGTATACTGTACACCAAAATTAGTATTAAAAAAAATAATAAAATGGGTGCATGCATAAAAAGAGAAAGGGCGCAATAGTGGAGCATGTGCTTAGTTCTTATTATTCTTGTCGAGGAGCTGCTGGAACCAATGCGCTGACATCTTTGGAATTCGCTTCAAGTTGTTGTTATAATCGATGTAGTGTAGTCCAAACCTCGACGTAAAGCCAGATTTCCACTCAAAGTTATCAACCATTGACCATGCAAAGTAGCCAATTACATTCGCTCCATCATCCATCGCCTTCTTCATATTGAGTATGTAATCTTTGTAATAATTGACTCGAGTCCAGTCTTGCACACTATTCGAAAGTGTAAGGTTGGCAGCATCATCCATTCCTGGAAAATCATTAAGAAAACATTAGGTGCATGTATAAAAGCTAGTTACCAAGTCCAAGTGTGGCTTTGTTTTGTTACAATAAATAAATATTATATAGTGTTGGAGAGTTGAACTCTGTGAGTTAGCTTGACCAATTTATTTTTTAAAAGATGGTGTAAATCTTACCATTTTCAGATACTATCATGATTGGGTTGTTGTATGTTTCCTTCACATAGGTCAGAGCATTGTACATACCCCAAGGAACAATGTAGAGCCATTTTGAGTGTGCCTGCATTAGTTCATTCTTCCATCAATGCAACTCTAACAACTTCGAAATTCACAATAAAATTCAGTATAATCTTATTATTTATTTTTATAATATGTTATGTCGGACAATGAAATTTTTTTCCATCCAGGTGGATTGGTTCTCTCATGATTAAAAATCATAAAATCACAACAATGAATTAAAAGGAAAAAAAAATGGCTATGAATTTTGAAAGAATGTCTTACTCTCGGTCCAATCGGCACACCATTACGATCAACTACCATTCAAAGTAAAAAATTTATTAGACAAGTCACTACATATATAGCTTAAAAATTTCAAAGAAAATTGAAATTGATGAAAAAGAGAGTTACATGCAAATCCGCAATTCCAATCTCCAACATAATCGGTATGGGCCGGTTTCACATGGGGATCATACATATAGTTTGAGGTATACTGGTTAATACCAACATAATCGATGGATCCTTTCACCTTCTTCACCTAACTATTTGTGAATTTTGGAAGCCTCTCCTTTACGATGTGGCGCATGTTATGTGGATATCTACCATAGACTATAGGATGCAAAAACCTGTGAATTTATATCAATGGCCCACAAAGAAATATCATAAAAAGGAACTCATAAAACGGGAATAGTCTTCTTTTTCTTCTTTTTCTTTTTCTTTTTAGACTAGAAAAATAGTACTTACCAACCAAGGTGAAAATCTCTTGCCCTTTGGGCGGCTGCAACGTCATCAGTGCTATTAGTGAGAGGCTCATACCAAACAAAATCCAACAAAATTCCAATCTTCCCATTCTGGCATTCCTGAAATATCAGCACCATAAAAACTAATCATAAAAAAGTGGCAGGAAATGAGAAACATCCCATAAATTCAGGCCATTCATCAGGCAGTGTACATTTAATGTAGACTGCCAACAATTTCTTTTTCGTTCATTGCTTTTGTCACATGATTTTTAGCAAAGCGCATCTGAATAGAGAGACCACCTGGTGACAGGAATATATGATAATAAGCTATACATTTAACATTTACCTGATACTTGTGACGATATCGTTGCACAGCAGCTGCATGAGCAAGAATCATATTATGGGCTACAATGTATGGCTCTGTCGCTGAGTTTCCAGATGTGCAATTTCCGAAGGGCGCCGAACACCTCCCGGGGGCAAAGGTCCCATCATCATAGCCCAAGGCTGCGACAACACGTGGCTCGTTGAACGTAAACCAGTTCTTCACTCGATCACCGAACATCTTGAAGCATAAATCAGCGTAATCTGCAAAATCTTTACTGGTGCACCACACAAACTTTGATCAATTCACCAGTTTCGTAAACCCCATCATAGAATACACATGCCAAAATCATATGATCTCTGTAAAATTCACTAAATGGTCCTTCACTTGACGTAATTTATCTAGAAGCTCGGCAAACTGAACTCAATTAACAAGATTTTGAAAATTTGGTGCCGAGTTAAAATGATAATTTAACAATCCTAAAATTTAGTCGAGCTTTTGAGTTAACACAACACAACCTAAAGATTTAGGGTTTGTATGTTTTTCCCTCTATTAACATGCGTACATATAAGATTGTTAGGATTAGAAACTTACACAACTTGTCTATTGAGCCAGCCTTTATATTTCTCCTCAAGGGCCTGAGGGAGATCATAATGGTAGAGATTTGCATAAGGAGTAATGCCTGCATTATCATCATTTTAAAATAAAATTGTATCACTAACATACCCATGTCGTTAAAATGCATATATATTAGCCCCATGTTTTTAGGTTCTGTGAAAGATTGGGCCCCACCAATTATTTAAGGTAGAGTTGTGTATCAAGCTCCATCAGGTGGCATAATTAGCTAGTTGTGAATAATCTAAAAATATAGAGAGATGGAAAAATAAGAGTACCTTTCTCAATCATATAATCGATCAGCTTGTTATAGTAAGCAACCCCTTGCTCGTTCACATTACCCGTGCCCTCTGTATATCATAAACAATCGCTGCTATGAGAGATATATATAGTTGTCTGTATGTAATATGTGTGTGAGGAGTCTGTCAATATTTGTATAGAGAGTTGAAAAGTTATATATATATATATATAGAGAGAGAGAGAGAGAGAGAGAGAGAGAGAGATTTTCTATATTTAAGAACCTGGGAAAATCCTTGACCAAGAAATAGAGAACCTATACGCATCCATGTTCATATCTACCATCAAATCAATATCTTCCTGCAACATGTATGAAACACTTGTCAAAACACATCATTATGCTAAGCTTGATTAATGTGTGATTTTTGGGGTTTAAAAGAATTTACAATATTCATAAAAGGGTAGGCCATCATCATTGTCATTGTCCAAGCCTTAGTGGATTAAACCTCATGTGAGTATGTAAACAATATTTGTTGTATTGAAGATTCATCTACAAATATATATGAGACATATAACAAACAAGCATGTCCAATTTGTTGTATTGAAAATTCATGGACAAATATATAAATATATATGTAGACATGCATACATCATTGGCTACATTAACAATCTTGTCCTCTTGGTACCTTATAGCGATGGTACTCATCAACGGAAACATCTGCGTTTTCACCATTTGCAACAATTCCTGCCCAATTAAAAAAATTAAAATTTAACAATGAAAAAAAAGGAAAAAAGGATTCAATTGAACATCTATAAATCTAACTCATATAATATATCGAAGCCAGAATGTAAATCTAACTCATATAATATAAATCTAACTCATATAATATAAATCTAACTCATATAACCTATGTTTTTCATGTTTTTCATGTAAAATATGATGGGCCTCACAAGCTTGGTATTTGTCAAAATCAGGTGATGTAAAAGACTTGATACCTAATCTATCGTGTGAGGCCATGTATATATAAAACTTTAATCCGATGGCCACCACCATAAGAAGAAGGGAAGTAAATTAGGTGTTACCAGGGTTATACATTAGTATGTTTCCCCTAACCATAGGGCCCACCTTGTATTTATTGTATTCAAACCATCCATCAGTTTTTCTAGCTCATTTAGCTAACAGCCCTATAAATGAAGCAGATCAAATCTGAAAGTGCACCACTGAGTAAGGATTGAATTCCAATTATTAAAAACTCACAAAAGTTTTGGGATTAACCTGATATTTGTATTTTTCCTTGATACCGTGCCCTAAAATGAGTGGTAAAAAACTGATGGACAGAGTGGATATGCAACACATATATCAAGGTGGGACTCCAAATCTAAATCCCAACACAAATCTAGATTCTCATTCAAAATGCAGTTTTCAAATTGTAAATTCCAAACATTGGGCTGATAGGAGTGATCTATAGGATACAAGAATCTAACCAAATCAGGATATGTATTCTACAAGAGAAAAACCTTTGATACTCTTGTGGAGTATGATGGATAATACAAACCTTTGATACTCCTGTGGCACGTGATGGATGATACACGAAGCACCTTGGATATTGCATACATGAGATACATATTATTGAATATTTAATGTTAGATGTGTCATGGATCAAAATTTACAGTTATTTGATTATTTAAAGATCAAATTGATGAATATTTTTTGGATGATTAAGATTGAAAATATTCATATGCCTAATTTCAACAAACAAGTGTCCACGAATTAAAGGATATGATTGTTCAAACAATGCAATTTTGGTACTGTGACTTGTATGGTAATTTGCACAACTTGACGGCATATCAAGTATTTCACTCGGCCATAACATCATATAACTTCCCCAATGCATACAAGTATAAACATTGATCGTGAAGGGTGATAATCGGAATCGCTAGACACATGTGAGAGGATGAATACCTTTTGAAACTTGGTGGGCCCCTCTCTGACATGTCGGATAGGCCAATGAAATGTCACCATCTTACTGCCACTGATTCCACTTCTATATCACCATGCTCGGGCACATTGATTGTACGATATAGGCTTTCAGTTCACACAAGTGGGGCCCACTATTCATTAATCAAAGGGTTAATTAAATTTTGGATCTATCCAATGGACAGATATTTAGACAATTTAATGTCTACTGTTGTTCAAGCTTCTTTTTTACCATCCATTTATCTAGCATAATTTCAAAGGCTAATATTATTTCTTGGAATATATATTTAAAACATTGTCTATCAACATTGTAAGACAATTGATCAACAGCCCATGTTACAAAATCATGCACAATGCTTTTTAGAAGTAAAAAGCTATACATATAATACCCAACCACACTTACAAACAAATAACATCCATCAACTTGGTAAATAAAACAAACTATCAAAAAATTATATATGCAAGTAAAACATCGAAACAATAAAAATAAAGCTTGCTTAGATTGTGTTTGGTTGCACTTACTGTTACAAAATATGATAATATTATGAAATTTCATAATACATGCAAAAAAAAAAAAAAAAAAATCAATCAGAAAAAGATGAACAAAATCCAAAAACAAAGATTGATCAAATTACCTGGGTAACGAACAAGCATGTCCCAAATGCTCGGCCCACGGCCGTACTCGGGGCCAGCCGCTCCTTCGACTTGGTATGCCGATGTGGCTGTGCCAAAAATGAACCCTGGCGGAAAGCTCTCTCTTGTGAGCCCTCCAGTGTCATAAAGGTCAGCATACACACAACATTGGATAGACAAGATGAGAAAAATAGAAATATAGCTAATAATAACCTTCATATTTCACTCTCTTAAAATCTTTGAGTGTTCTCTTTTTGTTTTAGCTCTATATTTATAGATAGATAAATCCATCCGTAGAGATAAAATCCAATCCAACACTGATTCAGCTTACTTGAATTTTAAAATTCCCTATATTTCTCAGAGATTGGTTACGTATCAACTTTGGTAAAGAAGTTCCTGTTCTCGTAAACTAAGTGGGGCCCATCGTGAAGTTTGTGAGTAATCTACACCGTCTATTCTTTTTTTCAGCTTAAGTTAGGTTATGATTCAAAAAATTGGATATATCAAAAACTCAAGTGAGCCAAACTACAGGAAAAAATGAGTAGATAAATGACTAGCGTTGAACTTCCCTAGGGTTTACCATGATATTTATATGCCATTCATAAGATCTTAAGGGGATAAACTGAAAACACAAAAATATTAGTCTGATATAAAAAAATCTTATTGCCCCACGAATATTTCAATGGTTGACATTCAATAATCACTGTTTCCTATCGTGTGGCCCACTTGAGTTTTTGATCTGCTTCGTTTTTGTGCTCATGGCTTAGAATGATAAAAAAAAAAAGGATGGACGGGATGGATTTATTATAAACATTAAGGTGCGCCCCACCTAGCTTCCAAGCGCAGGAGCCTCTCGCGAAGGCCAATCGCAGCAAATATCGTCCGATTTTTTAGGATACGGATCACCGGACTTTCGCAGGAAGTTCCTGCGCTGGGAATTTAGGTGGGGCCCACTGTGATGTTTGTGAGAAATTCTCTCCGTCCATCTATTTTGTGAGTTCATTTTAGGACATGTTACCAAAAATGGACCGTATCCAAAGCTCAAGTAAACCAAAAATGTGATAATTAAATGTCCACAGTTGAAATACTTGTGGGGCCACAGAAGTTTCGATTCATGCTAATATTTTTGTTTTCAGTTCATCCCAATAAGAATGACGTTATTAACGGTATGGATGGCATCTAAACATCACTTTGAACCCAGGAAGGTTTTAACAGTAGGAATTTCCCTAACCACATTTTCCTTTAGTACGGCTCACTCAAGCTTTGGATACGGTTCTTTTTTACAACATATCTTAAAATGAACTCACAAAACTGACGGACGGGGAAGATTTCTCACAAACATCACATTGGGCCCCACCTACCTTCCAGTGCAGGAACTTTTTGTGAAAGTCTTTCGCAGGAAATCCGCGTCCCGGATCGCCTACCGTAGAAGGACTCGGAGAGGAGATGAGGCCCGGGTAACGGCTTAGTTGATGAGTTCCTTAGTGTGGGGGCCACCCTGATTTATGTGTTGTATATCCAAGCCGTCCATCAGTATATCAATCTAATTTTAGGATATGGTCATTTGAGATCAAAATATCAAACGGGCTACTGAGCAGAGATTGAATACCCAGTGCTGAAAACTCGTGGGCCAAATAATATTTGGATCAAGCTGATATTTTGATTTCCCATCATCTCATCTAGATTTGTGTGTACTTATCAAAAGGTTGGATGAAAAATAAACACTACGGTGAATATTAGAGTGGGCTCTATGAAGATTTTAATCACCATTATTTCATAAGGTGTGGATCACATGGAATTTGTTTCTCCGTCATTTTTTGAGCTCATGCCCTATAACGAGCTGGAAAAACGGGTGGACGGCGTGCACAGCAACACAACCAGCAAGTGGGCCCCACAATCACAAAGTGTTGCGTAAGTCATCCGCTCCCGATTGCACTGGAAGTTCATGGAGTTAGAAGCTGTGTGGGGCTCACAGATATTTCCACGATAAATCCACTCCGTCCATCAGTTTTACAAGACCACAATAGGACAGGATTATAAAAAATCCGGCAGATCCAAAACTCCTGGGGCTACACGACACAAAACAGCAGAGATTGAATGCTCACCATTGAAAACTGTGGGGCCACAGAAATTTTGTATCACGATGATATTTGTGGATACGGTTTATCTGAGTGGTAATAACCCATGAACAGTTTGGATAGCATATAAACATCATGGCCCAGTTTCAGGAAGATTTCAACGGTGTATGTTTCCATTATCACTGTTTCTTTTGGTGTGGACCGCGGGAGTATTGGATCTACCTGATTTTATAACCCTATACCTTTGTGGACCTATCTGGCTATCTAGACACGGAAGGTCATGTCTGGAGCTCTGTGGGCCCACCGTGATTTATATGTTTTATCCATACCGTTGATATATTTTGACATATCATTTTAGGGCCCTAATCCAAAATCGAGGCAGATTGATGAGTCAAGCAGACCACACCAAATAAAGCAGTGAGGATTTAAAGCCTACAGTTGAAAACTTCTCGACAGCTTAGAAGTTTCGGATCAAGCTAATGTTTATGTTTTACCTTCATACAGGTCTATGTGAGGTTATTAACAGGTTGGATGGAAAATAAACATCATGGTGGGCCTTAGAAAGTTTTCAACGGTAAGAGTTCAATCCCCACTGTTTCACGTGGTGTGGTCCACTTGACCCTTTTTGTCTCATGCCCTAAAATGAACTTTCGAAATATATGGACGGTGTGGATAAACCATATAGATTAGCGGGCCTCCCAAAGTTGTACCCAATCCAAGCCCAATTTTGTAGTATACAAAATAATAGGAAGTTCTCTTTCTCCATCCGTAATGGTACGAGTTGACTCGGTACGGTTCATGAGTCACCCCGACTCGACTCAGTACCAGCTGAGTCAGTACAAGTGCACTGTCTCTCCATCGAACCATACCGAGTCGGAGTTAACTCGGACGAGTCACATCAGTGTGACACGTCCACGTCTTAAAAGCAGGAGCGAATTTGGTGTTATCCTTACCGTGTGGGGCCCATTTTGATAAATGTGTTGCATATCCACACCGCCCATCCATTTTTACGGCTCAGTTTAGGACATTTCTAAAAACAATTAAGCAGATCCAAAGATCCAGTGGACCACACCACTAGAAAAAGTGGTGAATAACCGTTAAAAACTTTTTGCAGGCCACCAAAGTTTTGGATAAAGCTGATCTTTGTATTGTCCCTTCATCCAGGTCTAACTAACCTTATCAACGGATTGGATGGAAAATAAACATTACAGATCTGCTTACAGTAGCCCTGGGAAGTTTTTAACGGTATGCATTCAATCACCGCCGTTTCCTGTAGTGTGGATCCATCTAAAATTCGAATCTGCTTAATTTCTGGGACCACCCCCTAAAATGAGTTAGAAAAACAGATGGACGGGGTGGATATACAACACATCATCAAGGTGGCCCCAAGGTAACACCTAAGAAGGCTTTGGACACCTTCAAATTTCAGCTACAACGCCTGTCAATACCCAACAGAAACCTTAATTGAAAATCCATTTTACATCTCTCCTCCCAAACCCAGTTGGAAACACCCAACAGAAACCTGATTTGAAAATCCATCTTACATCTATCCTCCCAAACTTCATTAAAAACCAATCCAAGCAATCTAACTAAATCAGATTTTCAACATAACAATTCACAGTTCCATCCCAAAACAATGATAGTTTGTATTCTTCATGTGTATTTAGACAAACGACATTGATTTACAACTCCGCCGGTCCCCTAAGAATAACAAAGGAAGAAAAATCCTAACAAACGAGTTGTACAAACATATATATACGAAAATCAAACGTGGGTTTAATCCCTCCTATCATCAGTTCATTGCAGTGTTGTGAATTCTTGCATGGAGTTAGAAGAGTAGAGAATGTCGAACGGCCTCTTGTCGATGCTGTCTTTCAGTATTGTGATCTGGCCTTCCTTGATAAGCACGTCATCTTCGAGAGCTTCCATCTTCTTCTTCATTGAGTTCACTTCGTAGTTCAGCAGCATGTTATTCTCACGGTGCTGCTTCACTTCCTCCCACATCAAATCTCGCTCCTCAGTCACTTTTGACAGTATCCCCTTCGTGATCGTCAGCTCCTTCATGCACTCTTGTAAATCACTTTGGAGTTGGTTGATATTCTCTTCCTTCCTCAACATCTGTTCATTAATAAATTTCATCCGACGATTAAGAATGCAGGAGATGATAGATGAAAAATCCTAACCATGGTTGTCCGAGTCATTTGTGACTCAGACGAGTCGACCCAGATTCGGCACTACCCCCAATCTGATCCAATACCACATGTCACCATCAACCCCAACTTGGTAGCAAGCTATCAATAACCACAACAGTGGCCATTAGGGTACGGGCCATGATGGGCGTTTACAGTGCTGTAATGGTTTTTTTTTTTTAAAAAAAAAATTAAGATAATGCATCAGGCCCATATCGGCCTGTTATGGCCGTTACAGGCATTTTGTTTTTTGTGTTTTTTTTTTCAGAATAGGCGCTACAGCCTCATACCGCAGAACAAGTCCCACTGCAATTGTAAGCGTTTTTTTTTTTTTTTTACACAAACCTTGGAAAAGTCACACCAATACACCTCCCAACTCGCGAATGAACAAGTCCATCCAAGTCTCTGAGCCTAAAAACCATGATCCTAACTAAACCAACCCGATACCCAGCAATTCCATCTGGTCGTTTGTAGTGTGTTCGATCGATCCTGTGATCTACCAGGGGTGGGTTTGCTTTGGTTTTCCATCTTCTTGCACCCGAACCTGTGAAGAGCCTCGGTCCCTAGACTCCCTACGGCTTGCAAGGGTTTAGCTCAGAATCTTTGGATGAAGAACCAGCAGCATATAGTTCTAAAACTCGCAGACCAACTCAACACTGAGTGTGATTTCAAACCCAAGTCGATGAGTAACTCTCTCATGAGAGTAACTCAATAAGACTCATCAAGCCAGCTCGATCACTCAGTCAACTCGATGCGATTCATGGTGGCTGAAGTCAAATCACTCACTTGGTTGCCAAGAAAGGAAAGGTTGCAAACCAGTGCACCAGTCCCAAGTAATTTTATTTAATTATCATATACCAACTAAATCCAAATAAAGATTCGGTTAATCAACCGAGTCAACCCAAGCCAGCTGGACAACGAGTTAGGTCCAGCTGACTAACAGCCACATGATAAAACACTCACCTGCAGTTCAAGATCCTTCAACTTGTGGGTCAGAGAGGAAGTTGCATCTTGTGCTCTCTGGATTTCGCATCTTAGGATGTCGTTCCCCCTTACTGCTGTTGCCAGCTCAGCTTGCAATTGCTCGAGTTCCTGCTCTTTGCAAGACATCTTTTCTCGTAATACTTTTGTTACTAGGATTTCAGCCTTGAGATCGTGCTCCGCATTTCCCTGGAAAAACAGGGTAGGAACATAAGCAACCATTGATGGGGTGGGCAGAACACGATCAGTGACTTGGAATAATAGCTCAATGATTAAGGGATATATAGATAATGAGAAGGTCCTTGGGTCCAACCAGCGAATAACTTCCAACCTTTCATGTGCATATGACATTCAATCACGAGGATCACCTTGTGCAAAAATCAGCCACATCCGCTCATTGAGTAAGCAACACTTGTATTTTATTTTTTTTTGTATTTATCAATGGCTAGATATTATTTTCTATGGTGTGGCCCACCAGATGGGTAGATGGGGCTGATTTTTGCACTTGGTAATTCTCATGTCGGGGCCAACATATTGAAAGGGGTTTGGATGCTGCCTGCACTTAAATAGGTGTGAAGTTATCCACTGGGTAGACCATTACTTATAGTCCAACCAGTCAGGCTTGGGACCTTCTCATTCATTGATAATCATCTCATGAGGTGTATATAAAATGCTCAGGTGATGTTTTCTAAGAATTGGATCACGATCGCTTGTTCAGCTCGAAGCAACTACGATGAGAATTTTGTGAACCAAAAGCAGAACAAGGGATGGAAAAGTGTTAGTTTGTTAGAAACTCAAAAGCGTGAACAGACGTGAATATGGGAAAGTGAAAATCATGATCAAAGGTAAAATTAAAACAATTGTGATTAAATCCCAAAAATCCAAGCTTTGAAAAGGTGCACATACATTTCTGCTGTTTGGCATTCTCAACCAGCATCTATTAGATGCCCAATGCTCAAAAAGTCCTCCTCCCCCCCCACCCTCTTTGAAGGATTTTTGGAAGAACCCAAATTACCAAAGTGAACATATATCAGGACTCCAATCTGCTAGGAGTTGTTTGGCAGCAGGATTTTGGGCAGTTGGGATTTGGAATCCAACTTGGATTTCAAATCCTCAAAATCTCCCCTTCTAAAATCCAAGAGAAAGGTGGGGTGCAAAATCCTAGACTTTTCTATCCTCTCCAACTGTCATATAACTGCTCTCCTTTAAGGCCTCCTTCAAGTCAAAATCCAAGCTGCCAAGCATAATTTCTGGATCCCACAGGATCAAAAATCCAGGTTGCCAAATGCAACTCTAGGTTTGAAAATTCAGGATTTGGATACTTAAGTCAGAATCCAAATCCAAGCTGCCAAACAACACTTGAAAAGCTTATCACTAAGCAGAAGAGAGGGTTCAAACAAACAATAAAGAGTTCGAGTAAATTGCACCGAATTTTTATTTAATGTGTGCAATTAATTTATAAACTAACATAAAAGGAGGCCAAGTTTCCTGTTTATGAAGAACAGGGAACATACCTGTTGTGCACGGAGTTTGGACATGAAATATTCGTGGTCGGTTTATCCAAGCTATTGACCCAATGGCCCCCACCATGGATGGACCATCCCCAAAAATCCCTTGAAGTAGAAGATTGTAACCATTGAGTCTTGCATTTTCTCCACCGAATGTGGACTGTTGGTGCATTTCTTCTTAACCATGTAATGCTGACAATGGAAAAGTTAGTGTTGACCAAATGACGAGATTTTTGGGCATGGTCCATCCATGACTAGGGCCATCAGATTCAGTACATAGGGAAGTTCCTTGTTCCCACTTTCAACTTGTTCCCAGTGGTGCAGCCCACCTGAGCTTTGGATCGGGCTGATTTTTGGTGAGCGAGGGTAACTTGAGGTCACACACATCTGATGGAAGGATTGGATGTCATGAATACATCACATGACCCTCAAATTCTGTCCGCTACTCCATAGCTTACTGTGGTATTGGTATCACCGGAGTATGCCCCCTACTTATAAATGTGAAATTATTTTGTTGGATTTATATTCACTTTCCAAATCGATAATTCAGTTTTGCATTTGTAAAACAACCAGACACTTCATGCCAATAAATAAATAAAGCACCCATTTACCTCTGATTTTTGTACTGATGGGCCACTCATCTGAGACTGCGATTCTGAAGAATCGAGATCAGACTTCTCTTGCAGTACTGCAGATACTGTCTGCAGACTTCTCCTCAGGTTTTCAACCCCTCTCGTGAAACTTTGGAATTTCATATCATACTCGACAACCGAATACCCATCAAATCCATTGTTAACTTCGTATCCTTCTTCCGATCCAGGACGTTCGTGAGGGTAGCATGTTCTGCCTTTAACAAATTCCAACAACTTCCCACAAAGCTCGCCATTCTCATCAAGCAATGAGAAGCACTGATTCTGTAACAAGTCAACCCGAGCGCCCAGTTCCTGATCAAGCTTGACTGATGAGAGCGCCCCACCATTTCCGGTCCCACGCAAGCGATTCAAGAGATTGATGTTCTCACGCCGAAGGGACTTCACTTCAAGCCTAAAAGACTCCACCTCCCGTCTCAGAGTCTGTTCCACGCCTGTCAACCTCACCTCCTCTATTTGCAATTTAACCACAATATCACTTTTCTCTGAAGACTGCTTTGTGATTTCACCGCTGAGTCCTTGCCGAAGACCGGTAATCGTTTTCTCTTGTTCTCCACAGGTCCTTTGTAATCTGGTGACAACTTTCTGCAACTCCTTAGTTTCCTGCTCCTTTTCTTTGTAGCTTCTTTTGATGCAATCCCGGTCAGCTTCTGACGTTCTGCAACGCTCTTGTACCTCCAACAAGGCTTGCCGAAGATTGTCATTCTCCGCTCTTGTTTCCTCCATCCTCGCCGTCACCTCACTCAATTGCATCTCTGAATGCACCATCCTATTTCTAGTCTCCACTTCCCGGCTGCTGAATGAAGAAACTTCTCTTTGCAATGAGACATTTTGCTCCGCTAGTTCCCGTACCCGTTCTCTTAGTCTCTGCTCTTCCGATTGGTATTTTTCGAGCTTAAATGACCAATCGCTCGACCTTCTATCCAATTCCTTCTCCAAACTCGACTGCAGTTCTTGCTTCTCCTTTTCCAACCTCCTCGTCCGTGTGTCCAGATCTACCTTTGCCAGGTTAAGAGCTTCGTTTGCAGAAGATCTCTCCGCAATCCGACTCTGTATCTGAGCAGAAACTTCGAGAGCTAAGTTTCTCCTATCATCATTGATATTTCTAATCGTCTGAAGCAATGCTGATAGGCTGAAACCGTTGCTCTGAAGCTTCAACTGTTCAAGCTCCTCCGATAGCAGTGCGACCCTCTCCTCAGCCTCCTTTCCTTTTCTACATAATTCCACATCTGGGTCCTCTTCCTTTCTCATTGAGTGCTGTGAATTTTCATGCTTGACGCTGACTGGACCATCTCCAAGAAAATAATCTTGCTTTTGAAAACATGAAATTTCCTTCGTGCAATACCCATTCGCGATTTCATATGGGCCGTCAGAGATATGGCATGAAGACATGTGATCAGACATGGAAGTTCCTTGAGTGGTGCTGCTTGAATTCATACTTGGGTGTGGCTGCGAGTCCTCATAGATATCTTCAACTTGGGTAATAGTTTTGGGGTTGATTTCTCGCGATTTCATTTTGGATTTCTTAGGAAATACCTGGCACAGCCTCCCGACTACGTTCTTCGCAAGCTTTTGCGGGGATGCGGGCCTAGCATCATCTCTCATCCAGTCTCTAGCCGAAAGGCGAAGATGGGTATCTCTACTTTCCCTACACGAGTGGGATCTCAACTGTTCTTTATTACCTGTAGGTGAACTAGGTGCAGTAGTCTGAACTTTTGGTGGCCACCTTGAATTGGGCATCATTCTGTTCTCTAATGAAAACCCATCATTTTGGGCACGGGGAGAATTTCTTCGAGATTCGTTTATGGGCCTCCTTTCCTGCTGCTCTCCATCAATGTACAGGTCCAAGATCTTTTTCGGTACTTGGTTTAACCGAGCAGCTCTGCATCTTAGTGGGACTGGAGAACTATAAGGTGAGTTTCCTGATGAACCAACATAACGTCTAGATGAACTAGGAGAATCAAGCTTCTCAACTGCATGCGTCTTTCGAGTGGCAGCATGATCGCCTCTTTTTGGCTTGGACTGCCTCTCTGGCGTCACCGAACGACACCTGCAGGGAGGGGTAAAAGAAGGAGGATCAATTAGAGATGCTACACTCATTCAAAGCCTTAGAGCAGAGAGAGAGAGAGGGGGGAGGGGGGGAGGGGGAAGGCAGTGTCTGCATATGCAAACATCTCAGACAAGTTGGAAAAACAACTGGGGAAGAGAATCATAGGGTCATGACGAATCAGATCATGAATGATGTCCTGAAGTGTCCAATTGGCACAAGTGGGGACCATGGTTTGGTGATCAGAACCATCGAAAATGATGGGCCTTGCCATAGATGACAACATCCATAAAATGTTGCAGACTGGAAGATCCCTTGTAATTTTTTTCTAGACCATTTCCGTGTTTTCTTCTCAACCATCTATCTACAAGCCACTGATCAAAAGATTAGGATCTTCCTACTTGGGAGATTTTTGACGCATCCCATTATTTGACCACCCATCAGATCCACAGTTTGGAATTTGGATCTCCTAAGTCCTAACCATGGGCTTAGCTAGCACTAACCGGCGCATCAAGACGATCATCATGTTCTGATGCATCAGGACCTTATAATTTCAATTTTAAGAAAAATCCACACGCCATAAGATCATTAAAATGAAAATGGAACTCTATGGAAAAATGAAAAAATAAAAATAAAAATCAAAGCAGTGATTAAACATGCAAGTAACTTGGAAGATTCCAAGAGTTTACCGGATTGGGTACTCAGCCACATGATGCGGAGCATTACTACCGGTAGAAGGAGATCTACTTCCATCACACAAGCAATTAACATCCCTTTCTCCCATATCACTGTAAATGCCTGGAGATGAAAATGAAAGGCTCCTTCTCAGACCTGAAGCGGAGCTTTGGTTCTCTGGGCATTGTTTTCCTGATCCTGAACCCAGGTCATTGGCACTCCAGGAGCCGTCTTGAACCTTGCCACTCACTTGATTCACCACACCCCCTTCCCAAGGGGTCTCCCAATAGACCTCACTGTTGAGTGGTGGAATAACTGGATTGCTGTTTCCACTGCTTGGTGCGGAAGATCTGAATGAGAATAGCTTCCTCATTGTATATTTGCAACTGAAATTGCTAGTGGAAATGTATATGGATCTTTGGAGTAGATGAAAAACCTTCCTTAAACCCTTCAAGTATATAAATCAACGTACCTGCCCCTGAAAGAAAAGAAAAGAAAAAAAAACTTACATGAATTCCTGAGAAAAAAAAATGCCAATTTTAAAGCAGAAGGGGATTTTTAGACACCTCTGCTAGAGAAGAGAATGCATGACAACTGGGAAAGTAAATAACATAGCTTCAAAAACTTTATATGCACAAATCATCTAAAGGAGTTCATTAGATCTCTCATGCAGCAAAGAAGCATATATGGATACAAATGCTAGAAAGAGGAACCCACATCTAGGGAAAGAATTATTTGACTTCAGAAACGTTTAAATGCAGAAATCTTCTCACTGCAATCTTCAAACAGTCCATGAAGAGATCCTAACAGAAGGCCTTTTTAGCCACAAAAGGCAGGAAAAGGGAGAAAAAAAAAATAAGAATAAGAAAAGAGAGGGGAGAGAGGGTATGGATACAAATGCTAGAAAGAATATGAATGTGAAGGAAAACTCCATCCAAAGGAAAGAGCATACAATCTCAACAACTGTTCCACAAATCTCTCCGCAGGATACCTTCAAAACCTCAGTACAGAACTCACACCCATGGAGAAAAGAAAAGAGAAAAAGAAAAAGAAAGATGCTTGAACAATATTCAAGAATAAGCAAGACCCACGTCAGAAAGGAACCATTGAACTTCAGAAACTGTCATACCAAAAAGGCTTCGAACCAATATCTCCATGAGAGAGAGAGAGCATAAATATGGCATCTAGAAAGAGCATAAATGACTCATCTTAAAGAATACCTTCAAAACCCTCGAAGCAGGGCCCAAAACAGACCTTTCATGCAGATACACATACATACATACATACATATATGATGTGTGTGCGTGATAGACCCACCAGGAGAAAATAATAAAACTTTAGAAACATTTACATATTATTCCTCATAAGAATCTCTGGGACCTCGATGCATTGCTCAACAAAGAACTCAAAGGTCTCCAGCTCCTTAGGTGAGTTGGTTAGACTTAAGAGGCCAGTCCCCATGAGGAATGATCCGGGTTTCAAGTCCCACTGCCAGTAGACCATCTGTGTTTCCAAGGCCAGAAAAGGAAAAAAACTCAAAATTGCCTATTAATAGACCTTCCATGCATAATAGTAGCAGGCTAGCAGCAGCAGTAGTAATAACAACAAGAACAACAACAACAATAGTATTAATAGTAGGAGAGCAATTAAAATTTTAAAACCTCAGAAACTGCAGTCTACGAATGCCACTAAACCCCATAAGGAGCTCAGAACAGAGAAAGGGTTAAGACCCTCGACTCAGAAAGAAGGGTGAATGGAAAAAGCAGAAATGCATGAATAAGATATTCTGAAGAAAAGGAAGATTCCAAGGAAGGGAAAATAAACTATTGCATAGGTTTTCATGTAGAAAAAAAAAAAGGAAATCCACTTTAGGAAAAGAATAAAAAAATAAAATATCAGATATGAGCAAAACCTGGAACAAAACCCGCGGGGGTTTTAAGTCCTAAACCTACCTACTACAATGAAGATCCTAAGAAAGGAACCATCGATATTCAAGAGAAACCCATACAAAGAAAAGAGGGTTTTAGGCCTCACATCACATGCAGTTTTAAGAGAAACCCACATAAGGATAAGAACATAAACATTCAGAAACTGCTCTGCACATTAACCAATCTCACAAAATACCTTCAAAACCCTAAATACAGCACCCAAAACAGAAGATGAAAACACATACATATCAACATAATTGCCTAAAATAAGAGTTATAATAATAATATAATATTAAGACAAACTAAGCAAGGAAAAGAGCAATTACAACTACGGAGATTACCATCTACATAAAAACTACAAAAAACATTTACACATTAGTTCTCATAAGAATCTCCAAAAGCTCATTACAGTGCTCAACAAAGAACTCAAATAAAACCTTCCATGCATAATAAAATAATAATAGTAATAATAATAACAACAACAACAATTATAATAATCATATTATTATTATTATTATTATTATTATTAGAGAAGGTATCAAGTCCAACTGGTTCGACCACAAGGTACAGCCCACCCATCAGATAACTCCCAACTTTCCAAGTGTGGGCGCGGCACTCGTCGAGTGGACCACACTTGTATTTTGCTATTTATCAACGGCGACACATTGTTTTTATGGTTTGGCCCACCTGATGAGTGGATAGGGATGAGTTTTGCACTAGGTAATCCTCATGGTGGGGCCAACCCATTGGAAGGATTGGATTTCACATGCATATAACATGTTGGAAGTTATCTGCTGGGTGGATGAGCAATTAGAACTACAGAGACTACCACGTATTAAAACTGCAAAGAACTCCATAAAGAGCTCTGGACAGATAAAGGGTTGGAGAGACCCTTGACTAAGGGGGGCAAAAAGCAAGGAGAGAAGAACATGTGAATGAATAAGATTTCCAAGGAAAAAGGGAAGAATCCAAGATGAGGAAAATAAAAAAGTACAACATAGATTTCAACAGCCTTCTTCAAGTCCAAAACAAAGGAAATCCACACCCCATCTTGCAAAAACAAGAGAATCTGAAACTCTTGACAAAACCCTGTGTGTACATATAAAAATAGCCTATTAAACTGAAAACAATATGGGGTCCCACAAATTGGCAAATGACCAAAATACCCTTCTCATGTTTCCTTCCCCCTTCTATGCTTTACTAAAGCCCTAAACTCTACTGGCATGAGAACATCCAAAGAAAGAAAAGATCGATACTTTGCAAGCTTTCAAATCGAGGTTTATGAATGTAATTTTCCTAGTTTATGAATGTAATTTCCCCAAATTACAGACCCAAAAGGAATATTTTGCACTAAATTGGACTGTATAAACATGATGTGCAACCAAACGCGCCCCAAAAAATTTCTGAAATTATAAAAAAAAAAATACCTAAGAAAGAAATTGCACTGCAAGAAAAAGAAAACCCATCAAGATTTTCAAGATTCGAGCGATGCGCATGAAATTTTAATACTGCCCATAATTATTTTTTTTAAGGAAATTTAGAAAATTCTCAAATTTTTGGAAAAATCTATAAAAACCCATTTCATTTCCCCAAACTTCATAACGATTTTAATAAAAAGATAATAATAATAACTTCTGAGAATTACCAAAAAATCAGTGGCATCTTCGTAAATGTCTAAAAAAGAAATTTCACTGCAAGAGAGATAAAATCCATCAACATTTCCAAAATTCGAGCAAACTACATTAAAATTCAACAATGCTGATAATAAAAATAAATAATAAAAAGCTATAAATTTCCATTAAAAGAAAATAAAATAAAGAAATTTCATAACCAAAAAAAAAAGTAAGAAACAAATAAAATATAAATGGTTTTAATACAATATACTCATTTCATTTCCCCAAAACGTCATAGTGATTTTAATAAAAGAAACCTTCTGAGAATTATCCAAATAAAAACAATCAGTGGCATTTTCGTTAATACCTGAAAAACAAATTTCACTGTGAGAAAAAAGAAAATCCACCAACATTTACAAAATCCAAGCAAACCCCATTAAGATTCTATGCTACTAATAATCGAAAAAATTAGAAAAATTACAAATTTCCATTAATATATAATTATTTTTAAAAAAAAAAAAAAGAGAGAGAGAGATTTCAAAAACCCCAAAAAGCTAACAGTAATTGAAACAAATACGACAAAACCAACAAAATTCGAACCAGAAAATCCAAAAAAAAAAAAAAAAAAAAAAAAAACACACAAAAATTAAAAAAAAAGTAAAATCCAACATCGAAAAATGAAAAAAAATAAAAAATAAAAAATACCTCAAGATATTTCCATTTCTTTCTCTTTCTTTCTCCACCAAAAACCATTCTCTGAAAATCCCATCCCCAAGAAATTCAAAAAATCTAATATAAAATCAAATCATTTTGCAATAACTTCACTTGAAAATGAAAAAGAAATCGGTTTCCAGATCGAATCCGATCCTGAGAATGAAAGTGACCGTTGGTTTTTTTCAAATTCGAAATAACGGAACTGCCCGAAATCGCAGAGAATTCCAACGGGAGAAGAGATTCGGCGATTATTACCGTAGTGCTTGCAGACAGCCGATTAAAACCGCAGCGTTCGTCGCCGATTCGGGAGATGAAACGGCGACTCGTGAAAAAATCGGCGATTTTTTGGACAGAAGACGAGGAGAGAGGGGAGGGGAGCGTTAAAAGAAGCGGAAGTGGCGGAAAAGGGCATTCTTTTAAAGATTGATTTTGAGGGAGTTATTTGATCCTCTGACAGAGTATGAATCTTTATACTCAGGCACTCAGAATATCTACAGGTGGCATATATAAACTCAATTTAAACCGACTAAATAATGTAAATAATAATTTTATAAATTAAAAGGGCAAAATAAATACTTTAAGCAAAAAATAACCTCTGATTAATGGATAGGTTTTTTTGTTATATGACCATTGGAATTTTTTTCATCTTTAACGGTCCAATTATGTCCACTAATCCGATGGTCAGATAATAAAATGATGGTAATTTTCGGTTTACGAATAGGAAATAGGAGCCATTATTTGGACGGTTTAAATTGAATGGATTGTATCCTAAGCAGGGGATTTCTAAGTAACTACTAAGTGCCTGAGTATCATCGATCATACTCTCTCAAAGTACCAAAGTTTTTGTGTTGATTTTGTGCAGGCCGAGTACAAAAATGCCCTTAGACTCCGGTAGAATTGATAAAATACCTTTTTTGGGACGCGGATTAGATACTTACAGCGAGTCCGCTACTGAAGTGACGTCACCAAGTTCTGTGGGCCCCACTATGATGTATGTGTTGTATCCACACCGTCCATCCATTTTAAGATATCATTTTAGGGTATGAGCCAAATAATGAGGTAGATAAAAAGCTGTAGTGAACCCAGCACAGAAAACAATGGAAGAGTGATTCCCACCGTTGAAATTATCCTAAGGCCCATCATAATGTTTATTTGAAATCCAACCTTTTCAAAAGTTTTTAAAAAAAACATGAAAGAAGGAAAAACACAAATATCAGCTTGATCTAAAACTTTTGTGGCCTTTAAAAGCTTTTAACGGTGGGCTTCACTGTCCCCACTGTTTTCTGTGCTGGGGTCCACTGGAGCTTTGGATTTAACTCATTCTTTGGATATTGCCCTAAAATGATCTCTCCAAATGGATGAAAGGTGTGGATATAAAACATACATCATGGTGGGGCCCACGGAACTTGGTGACGTCACTTCAGTAGCGAGACTCGCTACTCAACCTGTTAGTATCTAATCCGCGTCCCTTTTTTTCCGCTACTGGGACCACTGCAATGGGTAACATGAGGAGGATATCGGATTGCGTACTGAGCCTTGTATCGTTCTGAGTAAACCGTGTTGGGCCCACCGTGAATATATGTAGTCTATCCACGCCGTCCATCCGTTTTTACAGATCATTTTAAGGGTAGATTTCAAAATTGAAGCGTATGCAAATCTGAATTGGACCATACCACAGGAAACCTTGGGAATGATGATTTTCACCGTTGAAACATTCCTGGGGCCCACGGTGTTTTTTTCTTGTCATCCAACCGGTTCATAAGATCAAAAATACATGGATTAAGGTAAAATACAAATATCAGCTTGATCCAAAACTTCTGTGGCCCCTGACAATTTTCCAACAGTAGACTTTCAATGCACATTCTTTCCTGTGGTGTGGTCCACTTGAGATTTGGATATGATTTATTTTTTATTTCAAAGCCCTAAAATTATCTGTTAAAATGGATAGACAGAGTGGATAAAATACATAAATCAAGGTAGGCCCCACAGAGTTCACTTAGTAGTAGCAACTGATCTATGCTCTGTGGGCCCCAAAATGATGTATTTGTTTTATCCACGCCGTCCATCCATATTTTAAGATCATATTAGTGTATGATACCAAAATTTAGACATATATACGTCTCATATGAACCACACCACAGGAAAACAGTAGTAATTGAATGTCCATCATTACAAACCTCCCAGGGCCCACTGTAAATTTTAGTTGACATCCAACCTGTTTATTAGGTCATGCAGACCTGGATGAATGGAAAAAAATATCATCTTGATACAAAACTTTTGTGCCCCCTAGAAGATTTTTAATGGTGGGCGTTCAATCAACACTGTTTTCTGTGATGTGGTCCATTTGAGATTTGGATATATCTCATTTTTGTTACCATGTCATAAAATTATTACTAAAAATGTATGGACGGCGTGGATGAAACATATATATCATTTTGGTTCCCACAGACACCTACCAGTAGTCAGTGCGTGGGTCCAGTGTCACTTGCCAAACCGCGTCCGCAACATGAAATCTGCGTTTATTTGGTACTATGATAGAGTATGATTATTGATACACCTTCACTCAGATATTTTACAGGTGGCTCACATTAACTCAAATCAAACCGATCAAGAAATACTTCAGATAGTTTATACTCTCAAAAACGTATCTATTAAACGGTAATAAACACTGATTAACGTTAATTTTTCTTTGTATTCTGGCCGTAGATTATTTGAAAATCCAGAATTGGTCATTTGGGAAGTTACAAAAGTATTATTATTTTAATATATTCTACATCTAAGTGGGGCCCACAATTTGGACGGTTTGACTTTAGTTACTTGCATGTCACTTTTGCAACTTTTAAGTACCTGACGATCAAGCTTCTGCCGGAGTATCAAAGTCGTAGTCCCCTGACAATGGGCGCCGCTTAGGTGGATCCCTGAATGTGGGGCCCACCGTAAATGTATTTGCCTTATATTCACGCCGTTCATCTGTTTTTACAGCTCATTTTATGCTATGATACCGAAAATGAAGCGGATCAAAATCATAGGTGGACCACACGGCAGGAAACAGTGGTGATTGAATACCCACCGTTAAAAACTTTCTGGGGGCCACCGGAATTTTTATTTTCCATCCAACTGGTTGGATTAGATCACAAGGACGGATGAAGGGTCCACACGAATATCAGCTTGATCCGAAACTTTTGAGGTCCGTAGAAAGTTTTTAACGGTCAATCACCGGTGTTTCCTGTGGTGTGGCCCACCTGAGATTTGTATCTGCTTCACTTTTGGGATCAAACCCTAAAATTAGCTTTCAAAAACGGATGGACGGAATGGCGTAAAGCACATACATCGCAGTGGGCCCCACAGCCGGGGATCCACTGACCTGGGTGCACAGGATCTGGCCGTTCATCTAGTGGGGCCTGTCCAATCTGCCAAATGGGAAATTGACGGTCACCAATATGCAATAAGATAAATGTTAGCTGCCCAACGGTTCTGATTAGATGGAAGAAAAGGAATCCTCTAATAAGGATGTGAGGATTGTGTCCACTCATGTGATATTAGTGGTGCAGATGGGCAATCAGGATATGAGCATGGTTAACACGTGTGAGGTATTTACTTCATTATGCAAATGAGGTGTGTTGGGGTGGTGGTGCGGTTCGGCCGGGTTGGGTTGGATGCGGTTTGGCTAGTGACCCCGGCACGAGTCACCTAGCCGGAATCAAAGCTCCATGGGCCCACCATGATGTGTGTCTTATCGACAGCGTGTGGACATAAGTGAAACAAGTATGTGTCACTTTAGGAGGTTTTTATTGGTGGATGTTCTATCAATAATATTTTCCTGTAATATGCAGTAGGTCTGCATGTGACTTAGACTTGCTTCATTTGAATCTCTCATAATGTGATATAAGAACGTAAATGGAGATAGGGGTGTACACCGAGTTGAACCGAGTCAAGCTGCTCTGCAACTGACTGACCTCAGCTCGAACTCGGCTCGGCTCAGTCCTCGAGCCTAATTGGCCAACTCAGCTTGGTTCAGTCAGCAACTAGGGCTGAATTTGAGCCAAGAGGGAGCTGAGTTCGCCATTTAGGCATTTCCAGAAACACCTGGACTGCACCTTCAAAATCCCTGTGTATGTGAAACAAAAGTAATGATTTTACAGGTATTTTATCAAACATCTTCTAAGCAACATAAAAACTAAGAAAAACCAAGAAAAAATGGTATTTGGTTCATGTACATACCTTCCTTGCCACCAGCCACACTTTGTTGAGTCATTTTATCAAACACTTGGTGAGCAACATCAATGGCAAAGTAAGAGTCACCGAACTAGTTCGATCCGAGTTCGAGTTGGAGTTGATCCGAGTTCGAGTTGAGTTAGGGCCTGCTCGAACTCATTTTTGAAGTCAAAAAATCAGCTTGACTCGGCTCGAATTCAGCTTCGAACCAAGTCTAATCGAGCTTTTTTAAGTTGAGCCAAGCGAGCTAACCGAGCTAGCTCAGTTCGTGTACACCCCTAAATGGAGTAGATAAAACATATACATCATAGTGGGGCCTATGAAAGTTTGACACCATAATGTACGGATATTTTCACTCCGGGCTTGAGTAGAGTTGTTTGTAGGATGTTAGGGCACACTCAAAGTGGGCAACCCATGTGAGGCGGGTGGCTCGTGTGATGCAGGCCCCACCAGTGTGAGGTAGGTGGCTCATGTGAGACAGTAGCATGTGATGTGGGGCCCACAATGGGGGTTCGACTGAGGTCTTAACCATGCGATGTAGAGCCCCGGCCATAAGATAAAGGGATTAATTTGTCATGCTTTATCAATTCAAGCTTTTAGATCAAATGGTTAATTGTCATGCATCAAATTGTTATCAAAGTTGTTATCAGAGCGAAAGGTCTCTGCCAAAGGCCTTAAGGTGTCTTTAAAGAATCTGAATTCTCTGCTTGATAGAAACAACAGTTTCTGTTTTCCTGCATTGTGATTGATTTACATTATCATTGATGATGTCCAGTGAAATCACCAGTGATAATGTATACCAATCACATTGCACAAAATAAGAAATTTCTCTTCTTGGTCCCAGTGAATAAAGGATCCAGACTTGCTGTTAAATTGCTCATATTTTTTGTATTTTGTTGATGTACTTTATAATTGCCCAGCCTAACCTGGACACCAGATTTTAATTCGAGTCCCATTCCTTGGGTGGGCCAAGTTTGTGATGCCCAAGCCATAGCCCTATGCCACTCCTACTATCCCCGATGAAGGTCCAAATCTTATAGTAGCAAATCCCATGCATGGCTTGGTAGAAAACTTTCAAGGATTAGATTTTTATGCTAGTTTTGCACCATTTAAAAATGATGGCGACTCTTCAAATGCACACATGGCATAGAAATCAAACTGCTTGAATGACCTGTGATGTTTTGTATGGAACATGCTTTTGGAAGATTTACATTGAGAAGATAATAATAATAATCATCTGATTTTTCCTTCAAAAGTTGGACATTTGGCTATTTTAGCCTTAACCATCTATTTGATAGGCAGTAATTGGATGGTGAGAATTGCTTGATCTGATTAGACTTCAAAGATATGCTCTGCCCACAATGGAGCCCACAATGCCCTATGTGACCTGACTCATTTAATTGTAATTGGGTTGGGCTTGATCAAGGCTCATTTGGATGCTTGTAATTAGAATACACTGGAACCCAAATGACATGATAAACGAAATTAATGACAATTGGAATCATTAGATGTGTTTGAATGACTCTGTAATGCACTAATATTCAAAAATTGTGTTTGGATGACTGTAATAAAGGTGAATAAAGTAAATTAATTTTAATACCAAATTAGTATTTATTACATTTAACATAATACTTGTAATGATGTCTCCAACTGATTAGACCATAAGGTATATACGGTTCACCTGGTGGATAACTTTCAACATATCAAGTGAATGTGAAATCCAACCTTTACAATAGGTTGGCCCACAACAAGGATCACAGATAGTAAAAATCAGCCTTATAATTATATACACATGAGGTGGAAACAATGTCCAGCCATTGATAAATAGAAAAATACAAGTGTAGTTTGTGGAACTTAATACTGTATGCGGAATAGGCCCACAGATCTGTCTGTGCATGGGACATGGCGATCAGGGTTCAGATGGCTTACCTTGCTGTGTCGCCATGGAAGCCGGATAGGAAAACTAGAAATTCGAGATAATCTATAGAGCTCAGGATCTTCCTCTCCTTCACACCCTTTCTACAATGCGATAGATGAGACTCGAATTTTGCGGTGGTGTAGGATCGGGGACCCAGTTCTCTTTTATAGAGACTGTGGAGAAAGAGTTTGAAACCCATCACAATTCTCTCTCTCTCCCACGATCCACATTGTAGTATCTCAGTTCAACTCAAACTGCTGTCTGCGTAAGACAGCTACAGCATTCCAGCCCTAGTACGCAGAGCTGCGCAAATAGATTGCGCAGTGCATCACCTGAAGTAGGGCCCACTGGTCTACTCAATCATCCAGTCCAACTGTATGACAATCTAGACCGTTGATCAGTGAGGCCCACCATATAGAGTTCTTACATAGTTGACACAGGGATGAACGTGATAAGGTCGATCACCATTAGAGCTGGGCATGTCTGACCCGATCCGGTGGATCCGACCCGATCCGACCAGATCCGACCCGATTCGAACCAAATCGACGGCTTGGATCAGTGCGGTTCGAGTAGGGTCAATCTGATCCGACCATTCATCGAATCGAGTTCGGTTCAATGCCGAACTGATCTGATCCGTAATCCGATCCGATCCAATCCGGTCATATGGTATGAAGTTAAAATAGATCGAGAATTAAAGGGCTAATGTATGGCTTCTACCACTCATTTTTCTCATGTGCAAATATCTCCCCTCTCATTCTCTTTCCACTACTCATCTACTCCCTCCAACAAAACAATGGCTGAGATGGTAGTATTGGTGCCTCCATCATCGGGAGAAATTAAAGACAAGAAGCACGCCCAAATGGATGTGTTGAAGGTAGTAGCTATCTTTTTTAATTGTTTCAGCTGTTGAGATTGGAGATATCTCTATTAGGGTTGGGTTTTATGTAGACCCAGACCAAGAATTTCTCTTGAAAGTCTATGCCATGGTGATTCTCACCACCTTTGAATTGGGGATGGGACTGCTTTTGATCTCTGTGGTACTTGTGTAGGTGCCTGTATCGGTTGTTATAGCCAAGAAGCTAGTGTGGGTAGTTGTTGCATTGGTTTACATTTCAAAATAGATCCGATCCGGTCAGTACTTCTACCTTTTCCGATGGTATGGTCCACTTGAGCTTTGGATATGCATAAATTTTGGGTTCAACCCCTAAAATGATCTGGAAAAATGAATGGACGGTGTGGATCAACCACATGCATTCACGGTGGGCCCACATGCATTCACACTATATCACACCAACTATACAGTCATGTGTTGCCTGGATAAACTTCAAATTAGTTTTCTTGTATCACACGCAAGCTATGACAAGTGACAGGTTGAGTAGCCAACGAGACTCCCTACTAAAGTGACGTCACCAGGTTCTATGGGAGCCACCATGATGTATGTGTTGTATCCACACTATCCATCAATTTATAGAGATCATTTTAGACCATGAGACAAAGAATGAGTCAGATCTAGATTTGGAGTGGACCCCACAACAGAAAACAGTGGGAAGAGCGACTCCTACCGTTGAAACCTTCCTAAGGTCCACTATGATGTTTATCTGAGATCCAACGTGCTCACAAGTTAAGACAGACATGAAAGAAGGGAAAACACAAATTTCAGTTTGATCAAAAACTTTCATGAGCCTTAGAAAATTTTAATGGTGGGCGTCACTCTCTCCACTGTTTTCTGTGGTGGGGTCCATTTGAGCTTTGAATTTGACTCATTCTTTGGCTCCTGCCCTAAATTGATATCTCCAGATGAATGGACGGTGCGATACAACACATATATCATGGCAGGTCCCACAGAACTTGGTCACGTCACTTCAGTAGGGAGTTTAGCTACTTAACTAATCTACGGCCTACACACAAGCTACATAGGTGACAGGCTGTTGTAGATACGTGTCGTGCGAAGACCAGCGCGTACACACCTCGAGATCCTAGTTGTACGAATGGCTCAAATGAGATCAAAGTTACATGGGCTCCCACCATAACGTTTATTTTTCCATCTAATCTGTTAATAATGTTAAAAATACATGGATGAAGTGGAAAAACAAATTTCATATTGATTTGAAACTTCTGTGATGTGAAAAAGGATTTTAATGGTAAATGATCAATCCCCTCCTACTTTTTGCAGTGTGGTCCAAGTGATCTTTAGATTTGTCTTATTTTTCGGCTCAAGCCTTAAGACAAGCTCTCCAAATGGATGGACGGTTTAGATATAACACATACCTCATAGTTTGACTCGAAGAACTTGCTGACGTCAATATACCACCACTAGCCAATTCACTTCCGATTTGTATCACCCACTTCTCTCTTTCGATCCGAACAGTACCCAACCCAATTCGATTCAGTTTCCCTGACCGAGTTGGACTCGGTTCAGGTCAGGCTAGCAGTGCATCGGATCGGATTGAGTCAGATGACCCGAACTCAGTCCCGGATCAAATCGAGTTCGGGTCAAACAATGTAGAATCTGAACCGAGTCGAGTTAGACCCAATCCGATCCGACTCGGTCAATGCCCAGCTCTAATCACTATCTTCCTAAAGGATAACTACTCTGAATCCAAGGAGATTCTCTAGGAGTTCGCTACATGGATTCCAATTCAAGGGATTTTATTACATTCCATTTCACCCTGAATTTATTTACTACTATTTATCATAGATTACAAATGTTTGTGACGATTAACTTATCTTTAATTTATAAGGCCAAGCTCACTCAAACTCCACTTTTCTTTTCTTTTTTACACACGCACTCGACACACACACCCATGCACGTCTTAGTGGGATTTCACCACCTATGGGTATCGAACCCAAGACCTCATGTTGAAACTCCTCGGTATACCACTGAGGTAAGGGCTCGAACCCAAGGACTGGAACCCAGAATACCTAGCATTCTTATTTATGACTCCCATGCCCCTTTGACCAAAATACGCCCTTAAACTGCGCCAAACTAACATTCAGCGGGTGTGTCCCAATATTTTAATTTTTTTTTGAAGGCGGGAATTGAAGCCTTTTGGTTTTTGGCGCCAAAATGGTTTACTCTTGCCGAACGTAAGCTATTTTTCTAATCTTTCAAAATTTTAAAGCGAGTGGATTAGGTGCTACCCCGGCTTCATCCAGGACGGTACAGCCCTTGCCGTGGGGCCTACCTTCATGTATCTATTCTATATCTACACCGTTCATCTGTTTTACTAGATCATTTTAGAACATGAGACCAAAAATGAAACAGATCTAAATCTCATTTAGACATAACAAAGAAAACAGTGGTGATTTATTATTTAAAACTTCTCGTGGACTATAAAATTTTTGGATCAAGATGATATTTTTTTTCTCCCCTTCATCCTGGTTTTTTAATCTTATAAAAAGGTTGGATGGAAAAATAATCGTTATGGAAACATTATGGTGGTCCATCGAAAATTTTAACGGTGAGACATTCAATCAACATTTTTTCCTCTGTTGTAGTCTACCTTTGATATGGATATGCATTATTTTTATATTAATTCTCCATAATAATCTGAAAAAATATATGGACGGAGTAGATTTAGAATAAATACATTAACGTGGGCCCCACTGTTAGGGCCGCATCATCTTGGGTGTGGCCAGGGCCGCACCTGATCCGCTCCTAATTTTCAACAAGCAACAAGACAAAAATGCCCACGTCACCGGCGCCCACCTCGTCACATCTTTCCCCGTGTCTTCCAAGGCTATTTTCGTCAATATACTCTAGAAAACATCTCAATCGTAGGTTTTGACTGTTTCTTTCCATCATAGGTGGGACCCATTTAGGATCTTTCCTTCTAGCAGGAGATCCGAGCCATACAAACGGTGGGATGCACCGTGAAGCTTACATAGCCCAAAAGATAGGTCGGTAATCATTAAGTGGGCCACGTCATTGAAGTAAATCTCTGACCCTCAGCATCCAAGTGCGGCCCACCTACTGAGTGGATGGGCCTGATTTTCAAGATGTGTGATCGATGAGATGGCCCAGTTTTTGCACGGGATGGATATTCTATAAATACGACGGTTGGCAAGCTATACGGCACAGAAGATTAGCATCCGTCCATTTGCATGGGCACGTGATTCTGGAACTGTGAGGCCCATGGTTCGGTGGGCCCCACTTGGATGGCTGGATTGGTCCAATTCTCGTAGGTTCAAAGATCTAGACCATTTGATGGCTACCATCCGTGGGTCAGGACCTTGGTTATCCACCGTCTTGAGTTAGGCGCTTTAAATCAACGGTGCAGATCACCGAACCGTGAGCCCCACGCACACAAGGTATGAATCGGATTGGCTACTCCCCCGCCACCAGCCAATGGCTGGTGGTCGGTGCTCTGTGGGCCCCACCATGATGTATGTGTTTCATCCATGCCGTCCATCTATTTTTCTAGATCATTTTAAGGTATGAGACCAAAAATGAGATATATCATAATACCAAGTGGACCACATTACATGAATCGGTGTTGAATCAGTGTTGAATGAACACTGACCATTAAAAACTTTTTGGGGGTCATAAAAGTTGTGGATCAAGATGATATTTGTTTTTTCCCTTCATTTGGGTCTACACAGCTCGACCTCATGGGACGTTCCCATCAGCTCGAGCGCATAGTACCTTTTCTTATATATATTTGCAAATCCAGTCCATCCATTACGTGTGTTCCACTTGGATGAGGGTTTAGACCAAGTTTCAGACGCATGCAAATTTCAGGTGTGCCCCACCAAGTGCTTTCATATGTTTTTGGCATGTCTTCACATGATTTTAGATGATATGGTTCACCTGAGTTCCGTATACGGTTGATTTTTGGAATATCCTATAATTTAAAGGAGACCCATCAAATGCACAATGTTGATGGCCGACACGTATCACGATGGAGCCCACACAGCTCGACCTCATGGGAGCTCATTGTGAGCTCGAACCCATAGTACATTTTCATATATATATATATATAACCCTATCCATCCCTTTCCCTTTTACCTTTTTGGGATAGTTCACCGTCCATATTTGAAGTGACAGTGACTCATTCACCTCACCGACGTATAACTTGAATAGCTTAGATTCATCCAAATACAAAAAGGAATTATAATGTCCTGATTAGTTAGATTTTATGGAGTTTATAGTTCAACTATCTAAACTATTGATCGAGGGCTTTGTAATGGGATGCAGATTACCTGTCAAAGCCCTTCTCATAGACTTGCTGTAAGGCCTGAAATTGGCCTAAACTCGACCCGAACTCGTGCGATTGCTGACCAGGCCAGGTTCAGGTTGGACATGTTGGCCCAGTGACCGGGCCGAGCCGGGTTCAAGCTGGGTGTAGATGGTGATCCGGTCGGGCAGGTTGAGCCCAGTTCAACTCGGATCAACTCGTGTACACCCATTGATGCAACAGATCAATGGTATGGATTACCGAAAATTAGCCGCCAACAATCGGTACCAGAAGCCACCATTAAATCAAATTGCAATAATCCACACCCTTAATCTCGATCACTGTGGGCCCCACAGAGGCCCTGACATGGCCGTCCGTTTCTAGGTAGGTACTGGTGGGGGTAGTACCCAATCCGTGCCAGTCCATTCAGCATAAATCTCGGACTATGTCCTATCAAAGATGGGGCCCATGATACGGATTGTTTGGATGGAAGTACTTGTATGCATGTGTACGGTAGCTCGGTCAATGCGTATGGACGGTCCTGATTGTCTTACTTACAAATGTCTGACTGGAGTTGTTGTTGCATCGCTTTGCTTAATCGCATAATACAAACGTTCTCCTTGGTGCATCTAAGCAACATATGAAGCACTCTTTATCTCCACACATGTAGCACCCATGTGTGGAATCTAGACCATTCATCATTTAGGCCCTACCATGAATGATCTATAAACTAATCTGACCGTTCATTCGTTCCCTGGCAACCATTAGAGGATCTCTGATTATAGATGCATGGTTGCCGCTCAATAGGAAAGGGTTGTACATTGAGAGGCTATGATTATTCGAACATTTGTGATTTCTCATTTATGTTCCATTGATATTGATAATCAAAAGATGAACGGTTCAGATCTCTTAAACAGCGGTACGGAACTATATATACAGCCTACAGATACAAGTGTTTACCACCGGATCATTTCCCTTTATTTTATTCTAAATACTTGTCAAGTCATCGATGTCGGTACATGCAGTACCAAGCGCAAGATCTGGACCTTTCATTAAGTGGGTCCTAATACAGATGGGACGTGTGCCAGAAATCACACGAGTTAGTTCATCTTATCCATTGATTGGATGACCTTTTGATGTGGTGCAAATGGGCGGTCAGGAAAAAGTCCATCCACGGGCAATGACCAAAGATTATCCTCAAATCAATGGCTAGGATGATCATGATGGTCTGATTTTCAGTGCCTTGAATATCCATGGTGGGACACACTAGATGAAACGTCTCACACAAATGTGCCACGTGTGCTTGATAACTAATACACTGGCAGCCACGGGTGCCTCTGCAATGTTGAGACAAATGGATGGAGGAGAATCGTCCACATTTTACACCCAAGCTTGTGGGGTCCACCATGTTGTATATATAAATTCCACTCCGTCCATCCGGTGAGAACAGTCATTTGTACCGTACATGCAGAAGATGAGCCGGATTAAAGACTGATATGCGCCACACCAATTGGAAATGTGTAAAAATTACTCTCAAAACTGCTAAGTTAACACGGTGTGGCCCAGAAGAATTCTGTGTGCTGCTGATTTTTGTATGTTCTCTTTGTCCTAGTGAGTAACACCTGATTAACGGCCTTGATGAAAGATAAAGTCGATGGTGGTCCCACACACAAATCTAGGGTTGGCATCCCACTCCTATTTTCCGTACGACGTGGCACATCCGAGTTGTGAATCTATTTAATCTTTGGGTTTTATCTTACAGCCACAGCACAAGAGCCAGTGTACACAAGTCGAACCGAGCTGAGCTTGGCTCGAACACGGCTCGGCCACTAGCTGACCCAGCTTGACTCGGCTTGACCGATTGCTGACCCCAATTTGAATTCTGCTCAACTCGATCCTCAAGCTTGATTGGCCAGCTCGGCTTGGTTCAATCAGCAGTTCGGGCTAATTCAGGCCAACATCGAGCATCTGTGGCATTTTCTCAAACACAGAGTGCACCTTCACTTTCTCACGAAATGTAAAATAGAAACATCGATTTAAAGGTATTTCATCAAACACTTAATAGGAAACATAAAAATTGAAATACAAGGGTATTCGTTTCATATTCATACCTTCCTCGCCACTATCTGACACTTCATTGAGTCATTTCATCGAACACTTGTTGAGCAACATCAATATCAAAATAACCAAGCCACTGAACTGCTTCTATCCGAGTTTGATTCCAGTTGGGGCTCGAAATTTTTTCAAGCTCAAAAAATCAACTCAACTCCGCTTGAACTCAGTTTCGAACCAAGTTGATTCAAGCTTTTTCAAGTTGAGTCGAGCGAGTTAACCGAGCTAACTCGGTTCGTATACAGCTCTATTAGGCTCCAAAAACTTATGAAAACAGGTGCTATGGAGTATTACGTTTTAGACCATTGATCTTCGATAGATAATGATGTTGTTCAATTTAGACGCATGGCTACACAGTCGCAAGTAAGTCAAACATGCAACTAGATTAGGAGTGTTTGGATCTTAAGTTGTTTGAGGGGGTGCTTGGCACATGGAATTATATTGTATTAAGTGGGATGAAACTAAGAGTGTACATCAGGCCGAACTGAGTCGAACTGGGCTCAACTCGACCCAACCCGGTCACCAGCCATACCCAGCCCGAACCCGGCCCAACACCGGGCCAAATGTCCAGCCCGGACTCGGCCTAGTGAGCAATCGGGCGAGTTTGGGCCAGTTTCGGACCTTACAGCAAGTTCATGGGTAGGGCGGCGTTCACACTTCTCTGTCTCAAATGGTTAGGGTAAGGATTTACGATATATATATATATATATATATATATATATATATATATATATATATATATATATATATATATATATATATAAACGGCCAAGTCGAGTTAAGCTGGGCCTGTTCGAACTCGGCCCGAACTCAGTTTCGATCTGAAGAAAATGGCCCGTCTCGGACCGAATTCAATTCTGGGTCGAGCCGAGTCGAGTGAGTTAACCGAGCTAACCCGGTTCGTGTACAGCCCTAGATGAAACTTTAAATCCCTTAGTTTGAAAAATCATCCCTATTTGGTTCATTATAAGTTTCCAACATTGGATCATGTATATGGAGTAGGGAGGGTTAGGGAGGGCTTTCCGCAACTCAACCAGGATTTGAGGAATTCATGGGCTTTCTTCCTATAAGCATGAGCTAGGAAGTTCTTACAATGGGAAGGGAGGTGGGGCCCACTGTAACATCCCGAATTTTTACTGTTTTGAATTTTCAAAAAAAAAAAAAAAAAATCCTTAAATTAATTTTTTTAATGTAATTAACTTATATCATCACTTATTAACCATTAACACTCAATGCTAGCTTATACACGAGTGGTCCTGTCTGGTCACGATCAGACCATGTGCGGGCCGTCAAGCCAGGTAGCCCGATTACACTTAGTGATTACCGTGTGGGCCGCCCCAACACCGAGGAAGGTCGAAAAATCTAAAAATTTAGGAAACCTTAGATCTCACTGGGCTTGTGGTCCATCGCGGACTACGGACCCAATGGACACCCAGAAGTACCATCTGGCGCTTGCCCAATGCGCCCCACCAATGCCAGATTAAAAATCTGGCACTGACAAAAGAAACTGAGACTCCGGGCCTTCCAGCCGTCGGATTTCTTCCAAATTTACGGTGAAGGTTTAATGTATTTTTCAACGTCTGCCCACCAAATCTGGGCCCCGATCGTGGCACGATGACCGTTGATCGCGAATCGGACCCGTACGACCAAACCCCGCATCCGTTCGTTCCCAAATTTTGTAAGGGCCCTCATCGGGCCATGGACCACTTATCCTATAAATTTTATGGCCAGAGGGCCATCAGAAATACTCCAATCACCAAAATGGCCCCCACAGGACCACTTAAAGGTCAAAAACTCTTTCTCAGATCATATATTCGTCCATCCGTTCGTCCTCAATTTTTGCATGGACCCTAGTCAGGCCATAAGGCAACTACACACCGAATTTGGTGGCCAGAGGGGTGTTAGGGCCACCCCAACTTCAATAGGGAGCCCTAGAAGGCTAGTTTGGGAAATTGTGAGAACTTAAGTGATTTGAGTTGTCTACTCTTATGCAAAGTTGAGAATTTTGGACCGTCAATTTATGACCAAACTTCACACATCGAGTAAGGATATTTCCCTCCTCACATCCGTATAGCTGCGGCCCCGATCGACCATCGGTGACCGTTGAACAGACTTCCAATCATATCTGTCGATCGGCGCGTCGAAATGGCGGGCCGGTTGTGTCCATACGTAGATCATCATTAAGACTAACTATCCTATGGTGTATATCGACTAGTACACCCCATAGTAGGCCCTTGAGGCTAGAAAAACCCTCCCATAGGGTTAATATAGTAATGACCCAACACTTAGGGCCAATTGCACCAAAACTGGCATTATAAAGAGACTCCATTTGGGCACCCCCTCTCCCCATACGATTTTGCCCTAGAAAAGGAAAGAGAGAAGAGAGAAAAAGGAGAAGAGAAAGAGGAATGGAGAAGAAAGAGAGAGGGAAGAAGACAAGTGGACCCTAAATCAAGGTGGGGCCTAAGGGAATCAATCTCTCCTCTCCCTACACCTTCTCCAAGGGGAAACCCATTCAAAAATCGGCCTCTTCATCTCATGGATTGTTTAGGTAAGACCCAACCCTCTTTTTCTTTGAAAACCCTTATAAGGATGGGGGTTTTGCTTGCAAATCTAACATGTGAAGTTATTTTAGGGATTCCGGTCGATCTACCGCAAAGCCCTCTTTCCTAGGACGTTTTTCTCAAGCCTCCAACGATCCTAGGTGCGGACTATTGATCTTAGGTGGCCTAGCACCAATTTTAATGTGGGATTAATGATTTTGAATTCTTGGATGTTATATTTGAAATTCTAGAAAAACCCTAGGAAATTACATGTTGTTGGAATTGTATGAATGTGCATGCTTAGTTCTCTCATTATTTTGATCTTGCCTCTTACGTGATTGTGTGTATGAATGAATCACTTGCTCATGTTTTATTGGTTTTTCCCATATGTTGTGCTTTATAATATGTATGGTTCATTACCCTTATGCATATGATGGCTTGTGATGGAGGAAGTGCGCAACTTCCTCACCCACACACACACACATAAGTCACATGCACTTATTACATGTTATGGTTAGTCTTGTTTGTTATGAGAATCTGAATGGTATATGAGATGCATGAGAACATGTGGTCGCTATGCTAATTGATAATCTGTAGAATTGGCATGTTACGGATCCCCTCACACTCTTGGGTTGGTCAGGAACTTGATGAGAGACGGTAGTCCCATCGGTAGGACTACGCTAGGGCTATATCCGTGGGCTTGGGCGGGTGTACTCGAGCGACTGTAGTTCGACTACGTGGGACCCTTGTGCCCGAGGTCACTCGTCTCACACTCGCCTGACTCATGCGGTCTAGTCTATTGACTGACCAATCTGTTTGTTAACCCTGTGTGCTCACATATGTATGGAATCTGAACCACCCTGCAACCATTGTAGCCCAATGATAATCCACTTGAAACTGGTCCACAGCCTCGTGAGCCGGGCATGGTGGAATGAGACACTGTGTCCGAGCTGTCGGCCTATGCTGGGGTACCGCGCCTCCCTGTAGTGACCGCGAGCGATCCCTTCCTATCGGCACTCCTCATGTGCTTGGAGTCGGGGATGAGGACACGACGGGATCACGGACCGCGGGGACTCGGCCTCACCCGTTGATGGGGTCTTGGCCTCACAACCCGGTTTAGGGCATTGATACGTAGGGTGGTGAATCGAATCCCCAACCTCTTTGGATGAATGGACTTAACTAATAACTCGGCTAACACGATCGCATTGCATGCATTAGTTAGGGTGGCGACTCGGAAGTCGAGGTCGCTCTGAGGAAGTGTTGTCATATGCGATCGTTAGATGGAGTCGCTTGAGGGAGTGTTGTGGCGAGGGCATGCATCATATCATCCCACATGCATGCATTTTAAATAAGAGTTATTAGGTATTGATGATTGTCGCTTTTCATTAAGTTCATATTACAATTGATGCTTGTGATAACTTGAGACTAATAGTTCGCAATGAGTTGATCACTCACTCCCACTCGGGATGGTGTTTTAAAACACCAACTGGACCCATTCATAGATGCAGTGACCCAAGTGCATGAGGAACCGGCGAGGTAAGCTTGGACGAGGAGGACGGACTCTCCTACTTGGTGATGGGCGGCTCTCCATCGGCTTGATCGGGCCGAATTTGGATTTGCTGAGCCGGGCTCGCTTTACTCTTTTTTAGACATAGCCTTCTTTTGTTGTTTTGTTGGGCAACGCTTTAGGCGACCCTTTTATTATTTTGGACCTGTATATTTGTGAGATTTCCTTCACTTCAGTAGACTGGTGCGATTGTGCTTCATGTTTCAGGTAATTCCAATTTGCGCAGTTAAGTTTGATTAACCATAAAAACCATAAATGCATGATAAGTGACACTCGGGAACTCGGGAGTCGAGTCTATGCACGACCCCCGATTTTTCGGGGTGTTACACCCACCTTGATATTTGTGAGGAATCCACCCCATTCATTTGTTTTACATGATCATATTAGTATATGCAACCAAAAGTGAGGTAGATTTAAAACTCAAGTGGGCCATACAAGAGAAAACATTGAGGATTGATTGGCCACCATTGAAACATGCATATGGCCACAAAAGTTTTGTATCACGATAAAATTTTCTATGTTGTCGGTTCATCCTGGCAGGAATAAACTTACAAACAGTTGGGATGACATATAAACATCAAGGTGGAGCTCGAGAAGGTTTCAACGGTAGGAAATTCTTTCCCACTCTTTCCTCTCTAATGGCCCACTTGAGTTTTGGATTTGCTTAACTTTTTTTAACATGTCCTAAAATGTAACGCCCCGGAAAATCGGGGGTCGTGTATAGACTCGACTCCCGAGTTCCTGAGTGTCACTTATTATGCATTTATGGTTTTTTTTTTAATGATTAATCAAATTTAACTGCGCAATTTGGAATTACCTGAGGCACGAAGCACAATTACACCAGTCTACTGAAATGAAGGATATCTCACATATATACAGGTCCAAAATAATAAAGGGTCGTCCAAGGCGTTGCCCAACATAACAACAAAGAAGGCTATGTCCAAAAAGAGTAAAGCTGAGCCCGCGGCTTAGGAAATCCAAATTCAGCCCGATCAAGCTGATGGAGAGCCGCCCATCAGCTGTAAGTAGGAGAGTCCGTCCTCCTCGTCCAAGCTCGCCTCGCCAGGCTCCTCATGCCCTGAGTCATCTGTATCTATGAATGAGTCTGGTTGGTGTTTTAAACACCGTCCCAGAGTGGGAGTGAGTGATCAACTCATTGTGAACTATTGGTCTTAAGTTACAACAGACATCAATTGTAATATGAACTTAATGAAAAACAGACAATCATCAACACCTAATAACTCTTATTTAAAATGCATACATGCGGGATGATATGATGCATGCCCTCGCCACAACACTCCCTCAAGCGACTCCATCTAACGATCGCATATGACAACACTCCCTCAGAGCGACCTCGACTTCCGAGTCGCCACCCTAACTAATGCGTGCAATGCGATCGTGTTAGCTGAGTTATTAGTTAAGTCTATTCATCCAGCAGGTTGGGGATTCTGATTCACCCTACGTATCAATGCCCTAAACTGGTTGTGAGGCCAAGACCCCATCAACGCGTGAGGCCGAGACCTCGCGGTCCGTGATCCCGTCGGGTTCCTCATCCCCGACACCAAGCACATGAGGAGTGCCGAAAGGAAGGGATTGCTCGCGGTCACTACGGGGAGGCGCGGTACCCCAGCGTAGGCCGACAGCTCGAACATAGTGTCCCATTCCACCATGCTCGACTCACGAGGCTGTGGACCAGTTGCAAGTGAATTTTTGATGGGCTACAACGGTTGTAGGGTAGTTCAAGTTCTATACATATGTGAGCAAACAAGGTTAACATACAGGGTTGGTCAGACAGTAGGCTAGACCGTACGAGTCAAGCGAGCGTGAGACAAGTGACCTCGGCCACAAAAGACCCATGTAGTCGAACTACAGCTACCCGAACACACTCGCCCAAACCCACGGGTTTAGCCTGAGGGTAGTCCCACCAATGGGACAACTGTCTCTCCTCATGATTCCTGACCAACCCAATAGAATGAAGGTTATTCATAACAAGCCAATTATACAGATTCTCAACTAACGTAACAACCACATGTTCTCATGCATTTTAAACATACATATGAATACTCCTATAAGCAACCAAGCACTATGAAGGATAAAATGCATGTGAGTGCGTGGGTTAGTGAGGAAGTTGAGTACTTCCTTCATATTACAAAATCATACGCAAAGAATAATGACATCCTACGTACTATGAAGCAACAAAACATGAAAAATCAATCAAGCATGAGCATGTGATCATCCATACACAAACCATGTAAGAAACAAGATCCAAATCATGAAAGAATCAAGCAAGCATGTCCATACAATCCAATAGCTACAATTTCTAGGGTCTCTTTAGACGTTCAAACACAACATCCAAGCAATCAAAATCATTAAGCTCATGCTAAAATTGGTGTTAGGCCACCTAAGAACAATAATCTGCACCTTCGAGTCGTTGGAGATTCGGAAAAATGACCTAGGGGTGTGGATTTCGAGGTCGATCGGCCGGAATCCCTAAAATACTCATTTGCATGTTAGCACTCTATGTAATCTACCCTCCAAACGAGGGGTTTTAAGAAAAATGGGTGATGGATCTTACCTAGATGATCAATGGAGCAATTATTGTGGTTGTGGTGAAAGGATTTCTCTTGGAGAAGGGCTAGGGAGATGCAAGACCGGCTTCCTTGGGCCTCACCTCGATTCTAGGGTCCACCATAGCTCTCCTTGGTTGTTGGATAATGTGGTGGCTATGAAGGAGAGATTTGTTGTTGGGAGATGGAGAAGTTATGAGGAAGAGAAATGGGTTGTAGGGGAATTGAGGATTTATGAGGGAGAGAGGTTTGGTGGTGGGAGATTTGGGGAAGTTATGAGGGAGAGGAGGAAGGGATTGTTGTTGGAGAATGGAGTTATGAAAGAGAGCTAAGGTTTATTCCCTAGAGTTGACTCCCTTGCCCTTATGTTTCCAAGTTTTCCCAAAATAGCCCTATAGGACTCTATTTGATGTTGAGGTAGCCCTATCATCCCTCCAGCCACAAAATTTGGTGTGTAGGTGCCTCATGGCCTGATGAAGGGCCATACAAAGTTTAAGATCAAACGGATTAACGGAGATGGGGTTTCGAGCATAGGGTTTCTTTCTTTAAATGGCCCGGCGGAGCCATTTCTGATTGATGGGACATTTTTGGGGGCCCTTTGGCCATGAAACTTATAGGACGGATGTTCCATGGCCCGATGAAGGGCCATGCAAAAATTGGAGGTGATCGGATATGGGGTTTGGCCGTACGGGCCTGATTTACGATCAACGGTCACCGTGCCACGATCGGGCCCCATATTTGGTGGACGGGCGTAGAAAAATACATCAAACCTTGACCATAAATTTGGAAGAAATCCGACGGCTGGAACGCCTGGTATCCCGGTTTTATTTGTAAGTGCCAGATTCTAATCTGGCATTGGTGGGGCGCATTGGGCAAGCGTCAGATGGTACTTTTGGGTGTCCACTGGGTCCGTAGTCCACAATGGACCATAAGCCCAGTGAGATCTATGATTTCCTAAACTTTTATATTTTTCTGACCTTCCTCGGTCGCTGGGTGGCTCACACGGGCTGTCACTAAGTGTAATCGGGCTACTTGGCTTGACGGCCCGTACATGGTCTAATCGTGACTAGACAGGACCACTCGTATATAAGCTAACATTGAGTGCCAATGGTCAGTAAGTGATAATATAAGTTAATTACATTAAAAAAAATTTAAGGATTTTTGGAAATCCAAAACAGTAAAAATCCGGGATGTTACATAAAATGATCTCGCAAAACAGATGGACTGGGTAAATTACTCACCAACATCAAGGTAGGCCCCACTTTCCTTCTAACTATAGTTTTCAGACACAGTTTGTAACACCCCGGATTTTCACTGTTTTGGAGTTCCAAAAATCATTGATTTTTTTTTTTAATTAATTAACTTATAATATCACTTAATGACTATTAGCACTCAATGTTTTCCCATACATGTGTGATACCAGTAAAGAGCCGCACAAGTTCGATTAATCATGAAACATCTTGTCCGATCAGCACAGTGTCCTGGGGTGTCCACGTAGGATTCTCTGCAGGGCCGTTCGGTTAAACCTCTTGTGGTGGGGTACATGAGTTAATTAACCTAGGATTAGCCCATTAGAGTAGACTAGACAGACCGTGATAAGGCCTAGTGCGGGCCGCTAAGCCAGATGACTATTTACACTTAAAGACGGCCTACGTGGGCCACCCAGCGACCGTGAATGGTCAGAAAAATCTAAAACTTTAGAAAATCATAGATATCACTGGGCTTGTGGTCCATCGCGGACTGCGGACCCAGTGGACACCCAGAAGTACCATCTGGCGCTTGCCCAATGCGCCCCACCAATGCCAGATTAAAATCTGGCACTGACAAAAGAAACTGAGACTCCGGGCCTTCCAGCCGTTGGATTTTTTCCAAATTTATGGTGAAGGTTTAATGTATTTTTCAACGCCTGCCCACCAAATCTGGGCCCCGATCGTGGCACGATGACCGTTGATCGCGAATCGGACCCGTACGACCAAACCCCGCATCCGTTTGTTCCCAAATTTTGTAAGGCCCCTCATCGGGCCATGGACCACTTATCCTATAAATTTCATGGCCAGAGGGCCATCAGAAATGCTCCAATCACCAAAATGGGCCCCACAGGACCACTTAAAGGTCAGAAACTCTTTCTCAGATCATATATCCGTTCATCCGTTCGTCCTTAATTTTTGCATGGGCCCTAATCGGGCCATAAGGCACCTACACGCCGAATTTGGTGGCCGAGAGGGTGATAGGGCCTAGATCCTAGAAATACCCTCCCATAAGTCTAAGTATAGTAAAAACCTAGCCCTTGGGGCCATTTGCACCAAATCTGGAATTATAAAAAGGTGTTTCTTTTGGGCACCCCTCTCCCATACGATTTTGCCCTAAGAGAAAAGGGGGAAAGAGAGAAGAGAGAAAAGGGAGAAGAGAAAGAGGAGAAAGGAGGAAGAAGAGAGAGTGAAGAAGGAGGAGTGTGGACCCTAGATCGAGGTGGGGCCCAAGGAAGCCAATCTTGTATCTTCCCACCTCTTCTCCAAGAAGAAACCTCACCCCACAACCGCTATTTCGCCCGTTGAGCAACTAGGTAAGCTCCATTCCCTATTTTCTTTGAAACCCTTGTGATGAGGGAGATTTACTTGAGAATCTAACAAGCAAGTGGTCACCTTTAGGGATTCCGGCCGATCTACCCCGAAATCCACCCTCCTAGGGCGTTCCCAAGCCTTCAACGAATCCGAAGGTGTGGACTATTGTTCTTAGGTGGCCTAGCACCAATTTTAATATGTGTTTAATGATTTTGGTTGCTTGAATGTTATGTTTGGAGAATCTAGAGAGACCCTAGGACTTGTATGTTTGTTAGATTTGTATGTTGGGCTTCCACATGATGTTGTTCTTACCTTCCACATGATGTTGTTCTTACCTTCCACATGATTTGGTGTATGGACGATTAGATGCTCATACCTTGTTGATCTTCTCATATGATGTGCCTCATAAAACGTACGATTCCTAAATTTTTGTGTATTTTGATCCGAAGGGATGTAGGAAGGTCTTAACTTCCTCACCAACTCACACCACACACACACTTCTTGTTTATAATATTAGTAGCTTTACATGTTGGTGGAAAATTTAGAATTGTTTGTTGAGAAGCATGAGAACATGATGTCGTTTATGTTAGATGATGCATTGATACTTGGTATGTTATGGATCCCCTTCACATCTTTGGGTTGGTCAGGAACATGATGGGAGACGGTAGTCCCACCGGTAGGACTATGTTAGGGCTATATCCATGGGTTTGGGCGGGTGTGTTCGAGTGGCTGTAGTTCGACTACATGGGTCCCTTGTGCCCGAGGTCACTCGTCTCATGCTCGCCTGGCCCGTGCGGTCTAACCTACTGTCTGACCAACCTTGTTTGTCAACCCTGTTTGTTCACTCATGTATGGAACCTGAACCACCCTGCAACCGTTGTAGCCCAACGATAACCCACCTGAAATTGGTCCACAGCCTCGTGAGCCGGGCATGGTGGAATGGGACACTATGTCCGAGCTGTCGGCCTACGCTGGGGTACCGCGCCTCCCCGTAGTGACCGCGAGCGATCCCTTCCTTTCGGCACTCCTCATGTGCTTGGAGTCGGGGATGAGGAACCCGACGGGATCACGGACCGCGGGGCCTCGGCCTCACACATTGATGGGGTCTTGGCCTCGCAACCAGTTTAGGGCATTGATACGTAGGGTGAATCAGAATCCCCAACCTGTGGATGAATGGACTTAACTAATAACTCGGCTAACACGATCGCATTGCACGCATTAGTTAGGGTGGCGACTCGGAAGTCGAGGTCGCTCTGAGGGAGTGTTGTCATATGCGATCGTTAGATGGAGTCGCTTGAGGGAGTGTTGTGGCGAGGGCATGCATCATATCATCCCGCATGCATGCATTTTAAATAAGAGTTATTAGGTGTTGATGAATGTTTGCTTTTCATTAAGTTCATATTACAATTGATGCTTGTTGTAACTTGAGATCAATAGTTCACACTGAGTTGATCACTCACTCCCACTCTGGGACGGTGTTTTAAAACACCAACCAGACCCATTCATAGATGCAGGTGACTCAGGGCATGAGGAGCCTGGCGAGGCGAGCTTGGACGAGGAGGACGGACTCTCCTACTTGCAGCTGATGGGCGGCTCTCCATCGGCTTGATCGGGCCGAATTTGGATTTGCTGAGCCACGGGCTCAACTTTACTATTTTTAGACATAGCATTCTTTTGTTGTTCTGTTGGGCAACGCCTTAGGCGACCCTTTATTATTTTTTTTGACCTGTATATATGTGTTATAACCTTCATTTCAGTAGAATGGTGCGATTGTGCTTCATGCTCAGGAAATTCCAAATTGTGCAGTTAAACTTGACTAATCGTAAAAACCATAAATGCATGATAAGTGACACTCGGGAACTCGGGAGTTGTGTCTATGCACGACCCCTGATTTTCCGGGGCGTTACACAGTTTTTGAAATTGGTAGTTGTTTTCCATGTACAACCAAACACTAGATGAATCTCCTACATAATCCGAACACCAAAGTGAACAGGCTCACTCCCATGGCATTAAGAGACAATCCACCGACAAGTGCATTCATTGCAAAAAAGCAATTCCATCTCACTTATACCATCTAATTCTAAGCGCCAAACACTCCCTAAAATAAGTTACTTATGCATCAAGTAGCTTATTTTTTATTTCTTACAAGCAAATAAATATATTTTGTAAACAATATACGTGTCTATTAAAAAAACAAATAAATACATTTAGTTTACAACATAAATAAGTAGTTTTTTTACTTATGTATACTGTACAAAGAGAGAAATGATTGATCCTTGCCCCCTCCATTTATAAAGACACCAACCATATCCTTGCCTATGATTATAGTGGCTAACCCTTGAATAATTTCATTCAAGGATTTAATATAAAACAAATGATATTAGGATAAGATGGTCATTTTTAAACTTTAATGGGCTGCATATGGCCCACTTAATTGATTGGTTAGATCATCCAATCATCCACACCATTGGGCAGCCACGATCATAAACTCGAAGTTGTCAAATATTTAGGAAGATCAATTGACACATTATTTCAAAGTTTTATTTTTTTAAAAATGGAAGCACACCACCTATAGTCTTGTTAATACACAAAAGGGGCTATACATCCATTCATGTGAGTCCGTAGCTACCCAACTCAAAGATCATAGGGCACTTCAATCTCCTTGATAAAGAAAAGAAGCAGCAGAAGTTCGAATCCAACCTGCACATCTTCTGCTCCTGCACTGAGAGCTCCAAGCAAGACATAAAACATCATTGTGGGGCTCACTTGAGCCACTCGCCCATTTGCTAGCGTGGCTGGAATAATAATTATATAAATTAATAAGGTAAGTTTTAGAACTTTTTTTTTTAAAAAAAACTTTTATGACCATGATTTTCTATGGTGTGGACCATGTGAGCTTCATATTTGCCTCATTTCTAAGCTCATTTGGATGCTTGTAAATTTGTAAGTGCCAAATATATTGTTATTTACGTCTGTTTGATAGCCCGTGTTATTCCACCTTAAACTCAGTAAAAAAAAGACTGATTTAAATATATAAGGTCCACCAAGATATATGTGACATATCCACACCATGCATTCATTTTATGGGCATAAGCTCAAAAATGAAGCAAATTTGAAGCTCACATGGTCCACACCATAGAAAATCGTGGTCATAAAAGTTTTTTTTTTTTTTTATAAATAATCTAAAACCTACCGTATTAATTTATATAATTATTATTCCAGCCATGCTAGCAAATCGGTGAGTGGCTCAAGTGGGCCCCACAATGATGTTTATGTAAAATACATCTTGAACATAAGGTGTATTACACCATGTTAGGCCAACAGCTTAAAAATCACTTCTATATGTGATTCAGGTGGACTACATTATTATAAAAAGTATATGGGCAATGCTCACCCTCAAAATTATTTCCATTAGTGTGGGGAATATGAATTAATGATGGGCATAATTTTTTAACCACTTGCCTAAATTTTTCTTTGAAATCTAATGGTTGGAGTGGATTTTATATAATTATTACAGCCGGCCCCTAAAAGTCAAGGGTGGATGTCTCTATCCCAACCTTTTCCTTTGGTGTGCCCATCAGAAAGATATAAGCCTTTTTTAAATCTCAGGCCTAATGTGACCGTTAGCATTTCTACCTTTTTACACAAAATAAGCTTTTTATTTTAGTAGCCAAACCCTTCATATATCTAAGCTCATGCAAGATGGTACCGTGGCGCCCACCTTGATGTTTGTATTCTACATCCGCACTATCCATCTGATTTGTCATTTATTTTAAGGCATAAGACCAAAAATGAAGAAACCCAATTCTCAGGTGGAATGTACCATTGACTATTAATGGGCTACAAATTTTGGATCAAGCTGATATTTGTTTTTAGCCTTCATTCAAGTTTATGTGACCATATCAATAAGTTGGATTGCAAATAAATATAATTGAAATAATACAATTGATTCTCAAGAAGTTTTTAATGGCAGGTTATTCAATCATCAATATCTCCTTTAGTATGGTATAAAGGAGATTTGGATATTCTTCATTTTTAGGATCATGCCCTAAAATGACATGAAAAAACCAATGAACGAAGTGGATGTGGAATACATACATCAAGTCGGGCCACACTTAGTCCGGACCCTCAACACTACCAACTGGGCATGCATCCGTGCGGGATAATCTTTGTCAGCCCATTTTCATGTATATGTTTTATCCATGTTGTCCATCCATTTTAAATGACCACGCCACATGAAACAGTGATAATTAAATGCCAACCATTAAAAACTTTTTAAGGGCCACAAAAGTCCTGGATCTAAGCTGATATTTGTTTTTTTTTAAAAAAAAAAAAAAATTTTCCGGTTAAATAGGTATGTGTGACCTAATTAATAAGTTGAATGCCAACTAAGAAACTTTTTAATGGAGGCATTCAAACACCATTGTTTCCTGTGGTGCAGTATGAGACATTTTGATCTCTCAAAATGAGGTAGATCCAATTGATCTCTCAAAATGAGGTAGATCCAAATCTTAAATGACCATGACATGTGAAACATTGATAATTGAATGACAACCATTAAAGACTTTTTAAGGGTTAGAAAAGTATCAGATCTAAGCTGATATTTGTTTTTATTCCTACTATTAAGTATGTGTGACCTAATTAATACGTTGTATAGCAACTAGTAATCTTTCTAGTGGTGGGCATTCAAACACCATTGTTTCCTGTGGTGTAGTATTGGAGATTTTGATCTCCCAAAATGAGGGAGATCCAAATCTTAAATGACCACACCATATGAAATAGTGATAATTGAATGTCAATCATTAAAATACTTTTTAAGGGCTACAAAAGTTGCTGATATTTGTTTTTTTTTTTTTTTTACCTTGTCAAACGGTTTTGTGTGACCTAATTAACAAGTTGGATGGAAACTAAGAAACTTTTTAGTTGAGGGCATTTAAACACCATCGTTTCCCGTGGTTCGGTACAGGAGATTTTGATCTCCCAAAATGAGAGAAATCCAAATCTTAAATGACAACACCATATGAAACAATGATAATTGAATGCTAACCATTAAAAAATTTTTAAGGGCCACAAAAGTCTTGGATCTTAGTTGATATTTGTTAATTAGGTCACACATACTTGTGTGACCTAATTAACAAGTTGGATGGCAACTAAGAAACTTTTTAGTGAGGGCATTCAAACAACATTGTTTCGCCTGGTGTAGTACATGAGATTTTGATCTCACAAAATGAGGTAGATCTAAATCTTAAATGACCACACCACATGAAACATTGATAATTAAATGCCAACCATTAAAAACGTTTTAAGGGCCACAAAAGTAATGGATCTAAGCTGATTTTTGTTTTTATTCCCATCAACGACTCATGTGTGACCTAATTAATAAGTTGGATAGCATCTAATAAGCTTTTTAGTGGTAGGCATTCAAACACCATTGTTTCTTGTGGTGCAGTACATGAGATTTTGATCTCCCAAATTGAAGGAGATCCAAATCTTAAATAACCACACCAAATGAAATAGTGATAATTGAATGTCAACCATTAAAAACTTTTTAAGGGCCACAAAAGTCTTGATCTAAGCTGATATTTGTTTTTTTTTTTTTTTTTTCTTTTCCCTGTCAAGTAGGTATGTGTGCCCTAATTAAAAAGTTGAATGCTAACTAAGAAACTTTTTAGTAGGGGCATTTAAACACCATTGTTTCCTGTGGTGTAGTATAAGAGATTTTGATCTCCCAAAATGAGGTCAATCCAAATCTTAAATAACCACAACATATAAGACATTAATAATTGAATGACAACCATTAAAAACTTTTTTAGGGCCAAAAAAGTATTGGATCGAAGATGATATTTGTTTTTATTCCTATCTATCAACTATGTGCAGCCTAATTAATAAGTTGGATAGCAACTAGTAAGCTTTTTAGTGGTGGGCATTCAAAAACCATGGTTTCCTGTGTAGTATAGGAGATTTTGATCTCCCAAAATGAGGGAGATCAAAATCTTAAATGACCACACCATATGAAATAGTGATAACTGAATGCCAATCATTAAAAACTTCTTAAGGGCCACAAAAGTCCTGGATCTAAGCTAATATGAATCACAGTGATAATTGAATGGCAACCATTAAAAACCTTTTAAAGGCCACAAAAATCTTAGATCTAAGCTTTATATTTTTATTTTTTTTTCTCCTGTCAAATAGGTATGTGTGACTTAATTAACAAGTGGGATGGCAAGTAAGAAACTTTTTAGAGGGGGCATTCAAACACAATTGTTTCTGTGATGCAGTACAGGAGATTTTGATCTCTCAAAATAAGGCATATCAAAATCTTATATGATCACACCATATAAAACAGTGATAATTGAATGCCAACCATAAAAAAGTTTTTGAGGGCCACAAAAGTCTTAGATCTAAGCTGATATTTATTTATTTATTCCAGTCAAACAGGTATATGTGACTTAATTAACAAGTTGGATAGCAACTGAGAAACCTTTTAATGGGGGGCATTCAAACACCATCGCTTCCTGTGGTGCAGTACAGGAGATTTTGATCTCCCAAATTGAGGGAGATCTAAATCTTAAATGACAACACCATATGAAAAAGTGATAATTGAATGCCAACCGTTAAAAACTCTTTAATGGCAACTAAGAGACATTTTAGTGGGGGGCATCTAAACACCATTGTCTCCCTGTACAGGAGATTTTGATCTCCCAAAATAAGGTAGATCGAAATCTTAAATTACGACACAATATGAAACATTGATAATCAAATGCCAACCCTTAAAAACCTTTTGAGAGCTACAAAAGTTTTGGATCTAAGCTGATATTTGTATTTATTCTTGTTAAAAAGGTTTGTGTGACCTAATTAATAAGTTGGATAGCAACTAATAAGCTTTTTAGTGGGGGGGAATTCAAACAGTATTGTTTCTTGTAGTGCAGTATAAGAGATTTTGATCTTTCCAAATGAGGGAGATTCAAATCTTAAATGACCACACCATATGAAACGGTGATAATTGAATACCAACCATTACAAACTTTTCAAGGGCCATAAAAGTCTTGAATCTAAGCTGATATTTTTTTTATTTTTATTTTCAGTCAAACAGGTATGCGTGACCAAATTAATAAGTTGGATGGGGCATTTAGACACCATTATTTCCTGTGGTGCAGTACAGGAAATCGTGAATAAAACACATACATCATACATCATGGTGAAGGCCACACATCGTTTCTAGTACATACCAATATTACCATTTCTATTGAAGGGGTCATCACCGTGTCATGACTTAAATAACTTTTTTGAAATTTCATAAGAAAAAATTATTTTACTAAATATATGATTTAGAAAAAGTCTTCAATTTTCTTGTTAAAATATTGTTAATAAACAAACAAGAAAATTAATATTTTCTTTCCTACACTTTCATGCATGTAAGGTATAAGGTCCATCAGGAAATGCAATTTCCTTTCCCACCTTTTCTGCAAATCCAAATATGCCATTTCTTTAGAAATTAACAAAACATCTCTAAATACATGAGTGTCACTTTTTAAAAGAACTTCTTTGACTTAAGCAAACATTTTTTACTAATTTTTTAACTAATTTGATCTTAAACTTTTAAATAATTCACAGGATGAATGATGGTATCGAAGGCAGAGTCGAGAGTCCTATATGATAAATTTTACAAATTAAAGTGGGCCCACATAATACACAGTCACATCAAATCTAGCCACACATGATGGATGGTCCACATCAAAGTGTGGCCCCACATGATGGACAAAACGCATCAAAGGTGAAACCAGTGATGGATGATGGATATCAAAGATGGCGTACCACATGATGAATGGCCCACTTTAAGATGTGGCCCCACATTATGGACCATCCACAACAAAGGTGGGAGCAACAAGAAGACAATAAAGGTGGGCCCACATTATGTACAACCCATAACAAGGGGGGAGGGGGGCCTAGCATGATAGACCATACACAAAAAGTAGGCCCAATTTAATGGATAGTCCACATTTTCATGTGGAACCCACATGATGGACAACCATGAGGAAGAACCCATATTGAAAGAGGTGACCCCACATGATGAATGGTCCACATCAAGGTCGGCCTGCATAATACATGGAGTAGGCCTCACATACAATGTGGTCAGTCATGATGGACAACCCAGGTCAAGCAAGCCCAACCTAATGGGAAAATGGATGGACGGCGTGGATAAACCAATTACATTCACGGTGGGCCAATGGAGTTTACGATAAGAGCGTGCTGAGCAACTCAGTACACAATCCGATTTCACCTAATGGATGGCCCAAGAAGCTTGTGGCTGATATCAGTGCAGATTTTGAACTGTTTCAGGCTAGGCCTACGCAAAATTATGACTTTGCAGGGCAAGCAAGGCCACAAGCATAATAATTTGGGATATTAAAGTTAATTTAGATATTATGTTCTCCTTGATATAATGAGAAATTCATAATTTTTATCATAAATCCTCAAATATTAGTTATCCTCTTTTAATTGAGATAAAGATTCAAAATAATAATGTGTGTTTGGACCTCTTTTTGTTGGCACAAGGCTTAAGATTATTAAAGTGGTGTTTGGATTGCATTTCATTGAAATTTTAGAATTGAATCATTCGGAACTTCGGCCGTTGAGAGTTACTGTCAGATTCAGTTGAGTTACTTTCTCAAACCAAAACGAGTATACTGAAAACTCAAGTGGGCCACACTTTGAAATAGTGGGAGATTGATTGCCCACCATTTGAAAACTTATTAGGGCCTACTGTTTCATCCGCAGGTGTTGAATGCTTGAACTTCGGATACAACTTAATTTTTGTAGTGGACACAAAGCTTTGAGTTACAAGGGCTCCATGTAAGGCTAGGAAATTTCAATAAGCTCAGCCCATGAGCCAGGCCAAACAGCTCAAAATCAAGAACCTGGTCTGTTGACAAGCCTGGCTTCATGTAGGGGTGTACACGAACAAGCTAGCTCGGTTAGCTTGCTCGACTCGACTCAAAAAAACTTAAATCAACTTGGTTCGAAGCAGAGTTCGAGCGAGTCAAGCTGATTTTTTAAGCTCAAAAATGAGTTCAAGCTGGCCCCATCGAACTTGGATCGAACCGTTCGGTAACTCGGTTACTTTGCTATTGATATTGCTCACCAAGTGTTTGATGAAACGACCCAACAAAGTGTAGCTGATGGCAAGGAAGGTACGTGCATGAAACAAATACCCTTTTTTTTTTCTTAGTTTTTGTATTGCTTAGAAAGTATTTGATAAAATACATGTAAAATTATTACTTTTGTTTTACATTAAGTGGGATTTTGAAGGTACAGTCCAGTCAAGTGTGTATGGAAATGTGGTGAACTTGGCTTAATCTTGACTCGAACTCAGCTAGAACTGCTGACCAAACTGAGCTGAGTTGGCCAGTCAAGCCCGAGGACCAGTTGAGCTGGCCTCGGTTCCTGATGTACACCCCTAGTTTCATGCATCCGACATAAGCCATTGCAAAATGTCAAAAATCATCAAGGTGGGCCTTAAAGAAATTTGTCCAGTAAAATCTGAACCGTCCTCCATTTCAATGACGATTTTACCCTCTTAATCAACGCTGTGCAAACTAATTGCGGGGGCAAATATCAAAAGCTATTGGAATTGCATATTAGAAAGATATACCCAGTCTAGGATTTGAAGTTATTGGGTAGGCATTAAGAAAACCAACAGCTAAGATTGTCTGAACAGTCTGATTTTCTCACATGTGCAATGCATTAAGGGGCCCACCATATGAACATACCAATTTGAAATGTCACATGTGCCCACAGTGATGTAAGTTCCTTAAATCCACACCGTCCAGCCATTTTCAAAGCTCATTTTAGGGCTCGATCTCAAAACTGAAGCAGACCCAAATCTTAGATGGACCACACGACATGAAAAAGTAGTGGTTGTATCCCTGCCAGAATATTTATTTGCCATCCAACCTGTTGATAAGGTCCCAAAGACCTAGATAAAGAGACCACAAAAATATCATCTTGATCCAAAGCTTTTGTAAGGCGTGGATTTAATCACATACATCACAGTGAGCTACAAGTGGGTCCCACCCCCACAAACATCATACTGGTATAATTTTTATTTTTATTTTAAAAACTTCTAATAAGTAATAACAAACACTGAAAATTTTAAAAATATTAGGTATTAGAGAGGGGGAGTGATCAGATAGAGCTAATACAAATTGAAGCCATCATCCTGGCCATCAAACCAATAGGGAAACTATCCAAATCATCATTTCACTCTCTTCCCCACACACTGCAAAATAATTAAATTAATAAATATTTTTAGAAGATAAATATTTCATAAATTAAATATAAGAAAATAATAATATCAGATAAATAAAAATGAGAAATCCATAACACTGATATAATTAATAATAATTAATTAGGTATCGGACATAATAAAAATAAAAACTGGTTTTGAATGTAGAAAAAAGACCCAATGACATATTTCTAATAAAAATGGAGAAATGGGTATTTGATATCAAAGAAATATATATGGAAAAAGGGCCTTAAGAAAAATTTAGAAAAAAAATAATAATAATGCTAATATGGGTTTTTGATATCTGAGAAAAAAATCTAAAAAACAAGAACTTAATTCTACAATATATGTAATTAAAAAGAAATGGGCATCAGATCTCCAAGGTGTTAGCATCAATGGAATTTCAGACGCAAATTACCCATTTAAATGAGTTTCCTCATTTGCCCAATATCATTGAGGGAAGAATTGGGGGTTTTCTCAAGGATTTTGAAGAGAGAGAGAGAGAGAGAGAGAGAGAGAGAGAGAGAGAGAGAGAGAGAGAGAGAGAGAGAGAGAGAGAGAGAGAGATTGCTAGGGTTAGGATTTATGAGAGAAGGGGAGAGAGACGAAGGGAGAGATTTCTAGGGTTAGGGTTTATGGGGAGGTTGAGAGAGAGAGAGAGAGAGAGAGAGAGAGAGAGAGAGAGAGAGATTGCTAGGGTTAGGATTTATGAGAGAAGGGGAGAGAGACGAAGGGAGAGATTTCTAGGGTTAGGGTTTATGGGGAGGTTGAGAGAGAGAGTCGTATATATAGAGAGATTTCTTTTTTAGGGTTTGGGTTTTGGGGACGTTTGGGTTTGGTAAATAAAAAGAGCGGACGCAAGTTGGGTGCTGCCCCTCTTACACGGAGCCCGTGTAATCTAAAGCTCTGTGGGGCCCACCATGATATCCTTGAGAAATCTTATCCGTCCATCAGTTTTTAAAGATCATTTTATTATGTGATAAAAATAAATTTTTAGATCCAAAATTCAAGTGATCCAGACCACAGGAAACAGTGGCTATAGAAAATCTGACCATTGGAACTTTTCTGTGGCCTTCCATGACCTTTATATGCCATCCAAACCGTCCATAAGTTGATTTCAACAAGGATGCAGGCAAAAAACAAATATCGTCCTGATCGAAAACTTATACGGGCCCCAGTAAGGTTTCAATGGTGGATGTTTAATCCCCACTGTTTGTTGTGATCTGGCCCATTTGAGTTTTTTATTTTCTTTATTTTTGGGATTAAATCATAAGATGGCGAGGAAAAACTCATGGACGGCGTAGATGTAAGACGAACATTCGGTGGGCCACACGGAGCTTTGTGTCACGCGCAACTCTCCCCCAAAACGAACGAGGATTGTCAGGAGACGTATCCATAGTGACCCGACTCTGTGGGGCCCACCATGATGTATTTGTTTCATCCACGCCGTTTATACGCTTTGAAAAATCATTTTAGGTAATAAAGAAGAAAATAAGGCAGATCCAAAGCTCAAGTGGACCACACGACAGGTAAAAGTGGGGATTGAAGGCTTACCGTTGAAAACTTCTTAAGGGCTACGGAGGTTTTGAATGACACTGATGTTAACAACCTAATTTCCCTTCGAATCAGAACTACTTATTTTTAACCATCCAATTGGTAGCCACTAGAAATGAACGGTTAGGATGGCTTTGATAAGTATGGTTTTAGAGATCTTCTCCATCCAGTGGTGGACCCACGATTTCCATTGTTTTCATTGTATGAGGAGGATGAACCACCACCATTTTACAAACGGTGCAAAAGTAGTATCTCGCTGTCAGGGCATGACACGATTGGGCCCACCGTGATGTTAGCGAGAAATCCAACCGTCCATCGGTTTTGATCGGGCCCACCATGTTGATTTTGAGAAATCTACCCGTCCATCGATTTTGCGGGATCATGCTAGGACAATCCAAAACTCAAGTGGGCCACATGACCGGAAACAGTTAGGGATTGAACCCTCCAACACTCCCATCTCTGACAAGCTTTCTGTGGGTTAATGAGATGGCATCATCTCACACCGTTGAATACATGAAAAGAAATAGATTTGCATGTTCGATTGGATGGTGGAGATGATTGGGCAACTAACTTGTTGGCCATCAAAATCAACAGTGACCGGGACATCAAAACTGGGGGTGTACATCGAGTCGAACTGAGTCGGCTGGGCTCGGTCCTTGAGCCTGACTGGCTAGCTCGGCTTGGTTCGGTCCGCAGCTTGGGCTGAGTTCGAGCTAAGATCGGGCTGAGTTCGGTATTGAGGCATTTTCATAAATACATGGACTGCGCCTTCAAAATTCCTTTATATGTGAAACCAAAACAATGATTTTACTTACAATTTATCGAACATCTTCTAAGCAACATAAAAACCAAGAAAAAAAGGATATTTGTTTTATACACATACCTTCCTTGCCACCAGCCACACTTAATTGAGTCATTTTATCAAACAATTTGTGAGCGACATTAATGGCAAAGTAACCGAGTCACCGAACTGGTTTGATCCGAGTTTGATTCGAGCTGAATTTGATTGAGTCGCGTCAAGTTGGTGCCTGCTCGTACTCGGCTCAAACTCATTTTTGAGCTCAAAAAATCAGCTCAACTTAGCTTGAACTCAGCTTTGAACCGGGTCGAATCAAGTTTTTCTTGTCGAGTTGAGCGAGCTTAACCCGATTCGTGTACACCCCTAATTAAAACCAACATTAGGCATCAAGGTGAAAGTGGGCCGGGGTTACCTGAGAATGGGTCCAACATTCAGGCCCAAAAGCTAATTGGGCCAGGCAACCCTTGAGTAGCTCTAAAGGACCCAGAAGACAACAAGACTGACCCAGTTCAATCATCAAGTGGGCCACCTATATAAAGTAATGGAAAGTAAAGACACTTAAGAGAAGTTGATGCAGCCCATATCAAGGCCAAAATTTTCTCCACCGTTGATTGTCAAGTAGCCTGTGATCAATGATACTCAAAGTCTCAGATACTTGATCTGATCATAGGGCTTGTTTTGGGCTTGTTTTACAAACCGGGTAGCTTTCAGTGTGGCAATGGGCCAGGTGGGCCATTTTTGGGCTTGTTTTGAATGGCTCAATTTTATTTGAAATGGGCCCAGAGCTAGCCTATCTTGTGACTGATTTTCAATTTCAGTCTTTCAGGCAAAGCTTGCCCCATCAAGTAATAAGGGCCAGTTACTGGGCCTTTAACATGCCGGGTCCATTTTCTATGGGTCTAAAAGCTGGCCTGGAACAATCATGGGTTATCTTTCAAGCCCAAGATCAACTAATATTGGACCCGGCCCAAACCTGATGGGCCTATTCAGCCCATTGCCAGCTTCTCTTTCTATCTAAGGCCAGATCAAGTCCACGGACACTTTCATCTCCAATGGGCCATCGAAGATTTCATCACCACCGTTCTCTATCAAAATCTCAATAGCCCTTTCCTCCACAGAAGCCAACGATGATGGATCGGAGCTTTGGACGGCTGGATTTGAATCTGCGTACCGTAGAAACCCCGACAATAGAAGAACAAGAGAAGCCATTGATTTAGTGTTTGGTGATGTTTTGAAATGGAGTGGTGTATTTATAGAGAGAATGAAAGAGAGTGTTCATGTAAAAGGCCCACTGATTTTGTACGGTTCTGATCAGTTGGGCAGTTTTGGGATTTTGGGTCTTGGCAACGATGAATGCATTGATACTGTGATGACCCATGAGCATGCAGACAGCTCCCTTACACGTGGCACGTCTGTAAATCGATCTAATCCGTCCGGATCTTGGGCCCCACACATATTCAATTCAATCCAATCTGTGTGAATCATGGGACCAATGGTAGATAGATCGTAACACGAAAGAAAATACTCTAAAGAATATGAACGGTTAAATTCAATGGTTTTCTAATCAGAGGTTGAGATTGTCCGACATATCTGATTTTGAGTGTGCACCTCTTTCCAAGTAGATCCCACTGTCTGGACGGTTTAGATTAAGATAAACATATGCCACGTGTATATAAATGGAGTGCATGCATACGGGGATTATACTCTGCCCGCGTGCATGAGATCTCCCCTTTGATAAAACCATGAACCATGGGTTGGTTGTTCATGGTTTTGGGCCTGTTTGGATCATAAATGAAGGCAGACCTGTTTCAAGACAGAAATATAAAAGAAGGTACATGTGAAATTACTTTAGTGCCCTTGACCATATAACATGGAACAAAATTATATTCAAGGGTATTTTCGTCATTCTCTGAATTTTCTAATAGTGACCATAGTACCGGGCCCAGCAGTCCGGCCCATTAAACCTCAAGGACTTTGATCTGGGCTCAATTTAGGCCATAGTGGTTCTCAGGTCCAATATAGTTGTGGGCCTGGCCAGTTTACTCATTCGAGCTAAAAGGGCCCAGGCCCAGACCAGCTTGGAAGGCTCCGATCTTCCGATCATTTCGATTAGTTTTTTATGGGCCGTCTAAGATAGGGCGAACGGCATTACATCTTCTGCTGGACCGTTAATAAGGGGGCTTGGGCCTGGACTAAAAGGCCGGAGTTATTAAGCAGGCTAGATTTGGGCTAACCATGACTGGGCCTCATAAACATTTCAATGGTTGAATTTCACTAAAATAGTCTCATTAGCTCACCATCCCTGGAGGAACGTTGTGGAGGAACCCTTAGGTGTTTTGGGGCATTGAATTCTCATAAATGTTTGAGTTACTCAAGCCAACATTCTCGCTTCCGCTTCATCCATAACCGCTCATGCAGGAGCTTCCCTCTAAGCGGAATGCTCCGCAATGGATGCATTTGTACATCTCATGACTTCAGCGGATAGCTTAGCCCCATTCAAGGGCAGGTTCTTATGCTCCGCACTCGGCTACCCAATGTTTATAGTAGGCACAATAACTGATATGGTCAGGTCATTGATACGGATAATATCCAAATAGCAAATTCGTTCTCTGTGTGAGTTATAAGAAGGAGAAGAGGGGTCAACGTCGGCCAATGAGACGATGGAGGTAAGCTTCATCGTCAAGAAGGAAATAGCCCAAATCACCGGCTAAGACCCCTAAATCACTGCTCATGATAAAGGAGGTGGGCATCCAATTCCCACTCTTTCCCGTGTTGTTTTCAAATTTATTTATTTATTTATTTTTTAAATTTACCTTATTTTTAAAAATCGGGGCATAACATAAGCTGGTATAAAAAATAGATCGAGTGATGCCATGCAAATACTAAGGAAATGATGTCACACCACTTTCCTGCTACATGGGGTTTATAGGATTACCAAATAATCCTAAGCTATGTGGGGCCCACCAAGGTGTGTGTGCATTTTAACTAACAATTATGGTACGCTGTTATCTAAATTAAAAAAAAAAAAGACAAATTCAAAACTCAAGTAAACCTCATCACAAGAAACACTAATGATTAAATGCCTACAGTGAAAAAATCTTCTTAAAACTCTTGAAGTTTTTGAGCCGGGTTGCTATTTCTTTTCCTCTTATCTATGTGGGAATAATCTTATTGATGAAGATATAAACATCATCGTGGCCCCAACAAGGTCTAATGTGGTCCACTTGAATTTTAGAACAAATGATCTACCAACAAGAATGGATAGAGTGGCAATAACATAAACATCATGTTATGCGCTTCTTATAACCAAGGATCACATGAAATTCACATCCCTCTTAGGGCTTGCTTAATAGCTTATATTTTATATGAATTACAATTCAAATCACAATTACCATAAAATTAATGTGAATTAGAATTTTTAATTGTGTTTGATAGCTTTATAATTGAAATACAAAAATTATATTTGGCGATATGGAATTGGAATGCATTGAAATTTTGTAATATATTTATAGAAGCATAAATTTAATTAAGTAAATCGATTTCTATATACCACATTAGTATATACTTGGGATAAAATTGAGAATTTCTGAATTTTGAGTGAGTTACATGTTGGGGGCCTTACACAAAACCTTAGGATCTAGCTCTCCAGAACAAACCAGAATTATGGATAATAAAGCAATGAAAACAATCAATGCATCAATCACACACCACACAAGAGATTTTTACGTGGAAAACCCTCAAAGAGGTAAAAACCACGGGACCTCGTCCAGATCAACAATCTACTATGAAGTAGAACGTTACAACCTTCTTCACTCACGCAGGAGTAGATAAACAATAAGAGAAATAGAGAAAACGGAGAGATCTAACCGATTACGAGGACGTAGAAGCGCTGAGATATAGATTGCACAGTAGATAACCTCCACGAGCAGAACTTCCCTTCTATAAGCTTCCTCTCTCTCTTCCTCTTTCTCTCTCACCTTTTGATAGCCCTAAACCCTTTAGCAAATCCCTTGTAAAGATTTAGGAAACCCTCTTGCATTTCTTATTGTACCTAGAAAACCCTAGGCAACCCCTTTTATAGTTTAGGAAACTTCCCTTTCACATCCCGGTTGCGAAAGGACTCAAATCCGCAGTTTCGCGCAAAATCGCGGAACAAACTGCGTAACCTTCAGCTAGTCGAAGCCTGTCCATGACCGGTCGAAGCCCACCTTCGACTGGTCCTGGAATTCCAGGACTGGTCTTAGCCTCCGAGAAAAAACAGCACGAACTCGCTGGACTTTGAGTCGTGCCAGGGCTCGAACCTACGACCGATCGAGCGCCTCCCACGACCAGTCGAGTGGGGCTCAGGACTGGTCGAAGACAGAGAAAAAACTCCATCAAATCTCTCCCTTTTTGACCCAGGAAGAATCCACCTTCTTCAAGCCAGTCAGGTTTCTACAAACCTCAAACTTGCCCTTGAGCAAAACCTTGGTCATCACGTCTGACCCACTATCGTCCGTGTGGACCTTCTCAAGTTGTAACACCTTTTGTTCCAAAGTATCCCTGATCCAGTGATACCAAATCTCTATGTGCTTCGACTTGGAATGCTGACTTGGATTCTTGCTCAAGTGTATAGCACTCTGACTATCGTAATAGACCACATGCTCCTCTTGCTTCAACCTAAGTTTCTGTAGGAACCTCTTCATCCAAAGCATTTCTTTACATGCCTCTGTGACTGCAATGTACTCGGCCTCTGTCGTCGACAATGCTACGACCTCCTGTAGCTTGCTCTGCCAAGAAATTGCTCCCCCTGCAAACGTGAACATGAACCCCGATGTAGACTTCCTGGAGTCTATGTCGTCTGCCATATCTGCATCTGTGTAGCCCTCTAACACAGGTTTACCGTCACCATAGCATAGGCTCAACCTTGATGAGCCTCTTAGATACTGTAGTATCTACTTTACCGCTGCCCAATGCTCTTTGCCAGGATTGGTAAGGTACCGGCTAACAACACCAACCATATATGCTATGTTTGGGCGTGTACACACCATAGCATACATCAAACTTCCTACCGCTGATGCGTAGGGTATCTTCTACATCTCTTCCACCTCTACCTTCGTCTTGGGACACTGCCTGTCGCTCAATCTGAATTGACCATCTAGTGGAGTACTGACCGGCTTCACTGCATTCATATTGAACCGCTTTAGGACTTTCTCAATATACCGCTCTTGTGACAGCCAGAGCTTCCTGCTGCTTCTGTCACGGGTTATCTCTATTCCTAGGATCTGTCTAGCCGGGCTCAAATCTTTCATCGCAAAAGACTTGCCCAACTCCTGTTTTAGCCTGTCGATCTTCTTGCTGTCTTTTCCCATGATGAGCATGTCATCAACGTATAATAGCAGAACTAAGAAATCACCATTTGAGAACTTGCGCGTGAACACATAGTGGTCCGACTCTATTCTGTCATACCTATGTTTCAACATAAACGAGTCAAACTTCTTGTACCATTGCCGTGGAGCTTGTTTAAGCCCATACAAGCTCTTCCTCAGCCTACACACCATATGTTCCTTGCCCTTGACTTCAAACCCCTCTGGTTGGTGCATGTAGATCTCTTCTTCCAGGTCACCATGGAGAAAGGCAGTTTTAACATCTAACTGCTCTATCTCCAGATCCATGCTAGCCGCTAACCCAAGCAACACCCGTATGGATGTCATCTTCACCATTGGTGAGAATATCTCCTCGAAGTCTATGCCTTTCCTCTGACCAAACCCTTTCACCACAAGTCTGGCCTTGAACCTCGTCTGTGAATTCTTTTGCTCAATCTTCTTTCTGAACACCTACTTGTTACTCAAAGCTTTATTGCCCTTAAGCAATTTCACCATATCATAGGTGTGGTTCTTATGCAAGGATTCCATCTCCTCTTGCATAGCTTTCAACTACTCCCCCTTATGCTCGTCGGCTAGGGCCTCAGAATAATCTTCTGGCTCTCCCCCATCGGTTAGCATAATGTACTCATGCGGCGAGTACCTCTTGGACGACTGTCTGTCCCTAGATGACCTCCTCACCTGTGGCTCAACAGGTGAATCAAGTGGGGGCCCAGTCGATCGGATGGTGGAAACCCTGTGATCTTGCATTCTGGCTGACTTTCAGAGTCGTTTAACATGAACGGCCTGATTTTCTTGGATCTCTGGAGTGTAAGTCTGTCGATCTTGGTCCCCTGGAGTCCCGTCCAATGCCTTGACATTATCAGAATGTTAATTTCATGCGTTTAACACCTTTTTGTAGTCTGTGCTCTCAAATATACCATATACCACAAACACAGTTAAGTCGAGACGTTAAACAGTATTATGCTCGTAAATCCAGGCAAGAAATGAGGTCTGATATGTAATATTTGACCCTTAACACTCCCCTGGTCCATCTTCTGAAGGAACTCTCTCGTCCTCTGCACCTTGCTGTACTCCCCCGTCATTAGGCACCACGGGAGGAGTAACCGAATCCATGTCCTCTATCTCACCTGAACTAGGCTGGTTCTTCTCTGGCTTACCAATGTGTTCTATACACTGATCTTCAAAGAAAACCACATCTCTGCTCCTGACGAGCTTCCTCTCAGTCGGATCCCACAACCTGTAACCGAATTTTTCATCACCGTACCTTAAGAACATACACTACCTGATCTTCATATCGAGCTTGGACCTCTCGTCCTTTGGTACGTGAACGGATGCCCTACATCCAAACACCCTGAGATGACTGTACGATGGATCATGTCCAGTCCACACCTTCTCAGGTACTTCTCCATTCAATGGGGCTGATGGAGACCTGTTTATCAAATACACCGTCGTGTGCATTGCTTCTCCCCAGAACGTCTTGGGCAATTTCGCATGGGATAACATGCATCTGATTCTCTCAATAATGGTACGATTCATTCGCTCAGCTACACCATTATGCTGGGGGGTCTTGGGAACCGTCTGTTCATGCCGTATACCCGGGGACTACTCGTGAAAGTCGTCAATGTATTCACCATCATTGTCAATGCGGATACACTTCAATGGTCTACCTGTCTCTCTCTTGACCATAGCATAAAACAATTTAAACACACCAAAGACCTCGTCCTTGGATTTCAAAGCATAAACCCAAACCCTCCTAAATGCATCATCTATAAAAGTAACAAAATACAATGCCCCACCCAAGGTTTTTGTCCTCATAGGACCACAAACATCAGAATAAACCAAATCTAATGCATGCACTTTATTAACATGAGAAGCAGTTTTAACGAATGAAACTCTATGCTGTTTCCCTGATAAACAATCAAGACAGGTTTTGAGATGTGTACTTGTTACGTCTGGAAGGAGCCGCTTCTTTGCTAGTAGCTGAAGCCCTTTTTCACTCATGTGGCCTAGACGCCTATGCCACATGTCAATAGCTGAATCTTTCGCTGCGTTCAACCCACCCTTGCACATACTGACACTTGCCTTGTATAGGGTGCAACACTTCTTCCCTCTGGCCATGATCAATGAACCCTTGATGAGATTTCATCGCCCACTAGCAAACCGGCTTTCATAGCCATCATCATCCAGCCTTCCCGTCGACATCTAGTTGAGGCGAAGGTCTGGAATATGCCTCACATCCCTGAGAACCAATGTGCAGCCCACATCGGTCTTCACACAAATATCACTGACTCCCACGATTTTTGATACGCCAGAATTTCTCATCTTCATAGTCCCACAGTCACCTGACTTGTAGCTTGTGAAGGAGTCCCTATATGAAGTCGCATGAAAAGAAGCTCCCGAGTTTATCACTCAGTCGGTGTCCTGACTCGTAGCAGTGAGACATACGTTATGATCTGCAGAAAGAATAACTACCATGTCGCCATCTGAAGCGACCGCAGTGGAATCTGATTCATCTTCCTTCCCTTTTCCTTTCTTGTCATTTTTCTTACCACGACATTCATGTTGGTAGTGGCCCTTCTTGCCATAATTCCAGTATTCAACATTCTTCCTGTTACTTGACTTGCCTCTTAATTTATCTCGGGCCTTCCCGCCCTTCCTGTTCTTTCCTCTCCCCCGTTCCTGTGTCACAAGGGCCTCTTACTGAGTAGACCCCTGAGACTTCCTCCTTGTCTCCTCATTGAAGAGAACTGGTTACCTGTTTCATGGATATCTTTCCGTCTGGCACGGAGTTACTTAGAGACACCACCAATGTCTCCCAACTGTCAGGTAATGAACTAAGCAATAGTAAAGCCTGCAGTTCATCATCTAAGACCATCTTCATAGAGGTGAGTTGGTTTACTATATTGCTGATCTCATTCATGTGCTCGGCCACAGAACCATCATCCTTGAATTTGAGATTCACAAGTCGCCTTATCAGAAAAATTTTATTACCAGCTGTCTTCCTCTCATACAGCCCTTGTAATTTCAACCATAGGCTAGTGGCTGAGGTTTCCGTAGACATATGGTGGAACACAGAATCATCCAACCATTGTCTAATAAACCCCACCGCCTTTCGGTCCATCTTCTTCCAATCATCATCAGTCATATCCTTGGATTTTGCTGATATGCCTAAAATTGGAGAATATAGGTCCTTGCAATAAAGCAAGTCCTCCATCTTAGCCTTCCATATGGTCCAGTTAGAACCATTGAGGCTGATTATCCTTGATGAGCCACCTTCCATAATTTCAAACCGATCTTACCCGTTCAATGAACTTAGCTCTGATACCACTTTGTTGGGGGCCTTGCACAAAACCTTAGGATCTAGCCCTCCAGAACAAACCAGAATTATGGATAATAAAGCAATGAAAACAATCAATGCATCAATCACACACCACACAAGAGATTTTTACGTGGAAAACCCTCAAAGAGGTAAAAACTATGGGACCTCGTCCAGATTAACAATCCACTATGAAGTAGAACGTTACAACCTTCTTCACTCACGCAGGAGTGGATAAACAATAAGAGAAATAGAGAAAATGGAGAAATCTAACCGATTACGACATAGAAGCGCTGAGATATAGATTACATAGTAGATAACCTCCACAAGCAGAACCTCCCTTCTATAAGCTTCCTCTCTCTCTTCCTCTTTCTCTCTCACATTTTGATAGCCCTAAACCCTTTAGTAAATCCCTTGTAAAGCTTTAGGAAACCCTCTTGCATTTCTTGTTGTACCTAGAAAACCCTAGGCAACCCCTTTTATAGTTTAGGAAACTTCCCTTTCGCATCCCGGTTGCGAAAGGACTCAAATCCACAGTTTCGCGCAAAATCGCGAAACAAACTACGTAACTTTCGACTAGTCGAAGCCTGTCCACGACTGGTCGAAGCCCACCTTCGACTGGTCCTGGAATTCCAGGACTGGTCTTAGCCTCGAGAAAACAAGACGAACTCATTTGGACTTTGAGTTGTGCCAGGGCTCGAACCTACGACCGGTCGAGCGCCTCCCACGACCGGTCGAGCGGGGCTCAGGACCGGTCGAAGAAGGGGAAAAAACTCCATCATTACAAACATAAGGATCCGTAATGATGTGAACATTTTTTTAAACTGTCTTTTAGATGGCCAATGTTTGGACAGTTTGATCATTCTATCAATATGTTTTTAATGATGTAACCGATGATTAGATTATTTCATAGCATCATCAGTGTGTGACATGCATTATCTATATTATCATTCAACTCTATTGCTTTTAAAAATGGAGCTAATAAGGGTATTTCAAATCATATTGAGTAAATTAATTTACAATCAAATAAAGGAATTTACAATCATATTAAAAAGCAACTTTTAATTTATCATAGATTCAATTCACTGATTATTATAATATTCTAATGGCATTAAAAAAATACAATTACCACTAAATACAACTATATGCACTGTGCCAAACGACATCGTAGTAGGTCAGAAGGCGATGTTGTTTTTGGATTGTCAAAATAGTGGGCCCCACCAGTTGAAAACGTATTGATACTTTTAAAGAAAACGGTCCAAAAAAAAAGAGCCTGTATTATTTATATTCAAAGTATGGAATTCTTTTAAAGAAATGATGCAAGTTCCTTTTCGGTGGAATGGAAAAATAAAGCATGGGACAAAAGGGAGGACGTACGGTGAGGTGACGTATGTGCAATATGCTTATTCTACAACTACAGGATTGGAGCCTATCAGGCCCACATCCACTCCTTCCATCATGTGAGTCCCCTTATGTTATCAATGGATCCCAAAAATCAGGTTAATCGTATCCTCAAGTGGACCACACCGTGTAAAATCATGCCTAAAACTACTAAATTTATGATGATCTAGGGGTCAGGATTAACGGTTTGGGCTTAAATGACTCCGTGTGGTCCATATTACAAAATTTGATCAAGGATCTTAATTATGGAAAAGAAAGTTATGAGACATTTTTCTTTGCTTGTGCAAATGTATGGTCTTTATCTTATAAAATTTAAATTTTTTTGACCTGCTTACTCTAAATTACTTAGGGTAAAAAGTAAAACAAAGTTATAAACGGAGTGTATGAGAAGAAAAAAATATAGCAATACAGTAAACATGAAACAATGTAAAAAAGAAAACAATAAATGAGTCGCTATTAACATGTGGCCTAGAGATATGAGTGGAGAAAAAAGCTCTAACAACCTTTTGGGTAAAGAGATGATTATTGCTCTTGCATCTCCAACACCACAATACTTTTCTTCTTTCTTTCTTCCTTTTTTTCTTTTAAAAAAAATTTTATTTTTTTAATTTTTTATTTTATCATAGGATGATGAGCCGGTGATATGACGATGTGATGGTGGAAGGAAAAACAATAGCATTCTTCACTTACAAAAAAAGAAGAAGAAGTGATTGAAGCTTTTCTATTCAAGCCTTGCTTCTAGGTAATTCTTCACGAAACCTATGAGAGTGTAGTTTAAGAAAGAGATAAGCACTTTACTTTTTGTTGGCGCTTAGTTTGTTTCCGGTCACATGAAACATGTACGGGTGTGCTAGAATGGATATAGTGGCACAATATAAATCAATAATCTTCGACTTCAAGTGTTAAAATAAGCAAATACGTCCAATATGAACATATATGACCAAAATCTTAAAAGATAAATTGCTTATTCAATCATTTACAGAGTTATATAATAATCAGACGATATTCAGATGGTAGGGTTATTCCTTCAAAGATAATTTTGTTTTGTGCTTTCCACAAGAAATGACTTTTCATATACCAGTGCATATTAAACAAACGTAAAAACTCGCAATAGGACACTAGGAATTGCAACTAAAGACTATAAATAAAAATTATTGCTACTTGATTATCCTTACTATTAGGATAACTGAGATAAAATAAAAATAATTTTGATTCGATTGTGGGGTTGTATCGGATTCGATTTGGGTGTGTTGGTTTGCTAATTTATTATGCTATTTATAGATTTCTCCAACAACTTGTTCTTTCATATTCTTTTTTTTTTTATTACTTTAGTGATTATAGTAGCAAAAAGGCCCTTTTCTAAATCTCTTTTTGTTACATTTTTTTTTTTTTCTTTTTTTACACTTTTTCTTCTCTCAGCTAAATTTTGTTTTGTTTATCGGCTGCTCATTCTATTTCTAAATGCCTCTCGGTCATTCTTTCAACTTTTGTATGCCTCTCGGCTGCTTGGTTTACTTTTGAACACCTCTTGACCGATCAGTTTCTTTTGGATATCTCTCGGTTGCCTCTTAGATGCCTCTCGGCCACCTGATTTGCTTTTAAATACCTTTCAATTGCCTTCAATATAATCATTCTGCCAACCATGATTCTGTAAAAAAACATTTAGTATCTTTGAAGATCTTTAGCATGTTATATATTTCATTTGTTATAAAACATATATTTTCTAATTTAGTTTTTCAAGAATAGTAAAAAAGATGGCACAATAGTTTTAATCTCTAAGACATCCTTACTTAATCTTCAAGCTTTAAGAATGGATCACTTCACACTTAATCTAAAAAACATCCACACTTAGATTCAAGGATTGGTGTGAGAGTGGTGTCCTGGAAAATGAGTACTGATGGATACTTGTAGTTGGAGGCAATAATACTTTAGTAGTTAACATAAAGTGAGGACAAAATATCACGTGACTTAATAAAGAAAATAATATCATATTCTAATTATTATTTTTTTTAAAAAATGTAATTTCAGTTTTTTTTTAAAAACTAAATCCTAACATCTAATTGATTAGTTGTTGAAGGTAAAATTGTAAGTAGATTTTGAAGGGAAACAAGTGCTATTATCAAAAGGTCAATTTGACTTTATTTTAAAATTTGGATGGCTTGAAGTAAGCTCTAGATGGTTCAAATGGGCTAGAGCTTTTCATGTGATTTTTGATAGGCTTTTATGAACGTATATAGGCTTGGACACACTGTATAGCTTCAAAATTCATGTGAGAAACCATCCTTCACATCCACACATGTATCTAAAGAGGACCACACCTAAGACAACAACGACCATGACTAAGCTGTGTTAACCATTAAAAATTCCCTAGAGCCCACCATAATACTTATTTGGAATGGAAAATACCGTGTATCAACTTAATCCAAACTTCAGTGGCCCAAAAAAATATATATAATGGTGGGCCTTTAAAGTGGTTTATAGCTGTGGGTGTTCAATCACCAATCTTTCTTGTAATGTGGTCCATACATACTTCGTTATTTTGGCTCATGCCCTAAAATGATTTTATTGATATAGAAATAAAGACAATAATACATCACAATGGGCCCCATGGTCAACTTATTTTTTAGCTCATTCCCTAAAATGATTTGAAAAAAGCTTGGACAGCATGGCATGGAAATAAAGAGAATACATCACTGTGGGTCCCATAGTTCGTCATAGACACACACAAAAACAAGCCATCGGTCGATTTCACTTAATATGGCTGCAACTATGTACACAAGCAGAATTAGCTCCGCAACTCGCTCGACTCGACTTGAAAAAGCTTGATTCAAAACTGAGTTTAAGCCGACTCGAGCTGATTTTTTTAGCTTGAAAAAATTTCAAACCGAGTTCGAGCTTGCCCGAGCTCGATTCAACTTAGATCGAACCCAACTTGAATTGAACTTGGATCAATTCAGTTCAATGACTCGATTACTTTGATATTCTTGTTGCTCACCAAATGTTCGATGAAATAACTCAATGAAGTGTAGCTGGTGGCAAGGATGACACGTATATGAAATAAATACCATTTTTTTCTTGATTTTTGTATTGTTTACCAGGTATTTGATGAAATACCTATAAATTTATTGGTATTGTTTTATATACAACAAGATTTTGAAAGTACAATTCATGTGTTTATGAAAATGAAAATGTTGCAAGGGCAAACTCTGCTCGATCTCAACTCGAACTCAGCTCGAACCGGCCAAGCTACTGACAGGGCCGAGCCGAGTCGAGCTCGACTCGAATCGTCCTCCATCCGCAACTTTTAAAATACGCGAATTGGGTTCTCCTAACCGACAGCCGTGATCCAATACACATGTGCATTGTTCCCACATGTAAGGCAAACGCACTTTCGACGCGGATTGCTTCCTATCCCCGCTGTCTCTAGCCACTAACGGGCAGAGCTGTGTGGGGTCCACAGTGGTGTATCTGTTTATCCACGCCGTCCATCCTTTTTCACAGATCATTTTAAGGTATTACCCAAAAAATGAGGCAGATTCAACGCTCAAGTGGACCACACCACAGATGCGCAAGAGGGACTTCATTTAGGGTTCCTTTTGTGCTCATCAGGGCCGCACATGTGTTTTGAATGCCAACTGTTAGCCAAGCTGTCCATTTTGGGGACATTTGTGGCCCACTGATCTGACGTCAACACATGACAAATAAGCTGTTGTGCGTGCCTGATGAACGGCCTGGATCTCCCACACGTGAGCCGTATTCGCATCTAACGCGGAGTCTCTCGGCACGTCCGTTTCGAGGCAAAAATTCGTAAAAGGGCATTTTCGTCATCTACAAAAGCAAAAGGGCACTTTGGCCCAGTGGCGTTTTATTCCATGCAAGTACTTTCCCCGAATTTTGGTAAAAATGACGAATCTCTCCGAAATAGAAAAGACCAAAACAAAAACACGAGAAAACCAAATTACCTAAACATCCCTGATCTTCAAGAGGAATTACAATATGTTACAAGATCCCTCTACCCGAGGTTATGCAGTGTGGACGCGACTTCGGAGCATCCCAGGATGTGGGGCCCACCTTGATTTACATTCCTTACATCCACTCCGTCTATCCGTTTTTACATCTCATTTTAGGTCAAGATCCAAAAAATTAAGCAGATCTAGATCTCCAATGGATCATACCACAGGAAATAGTGGCGACTGAATACCCACCATTAAAAACTTATTGGGGGCCACCCAATTTATTTTTCTCTCCATCCAAACTGTTGATAAAATCACAAAGATGAAGGGACCAAACGAATATCAGCTTGATCCAAAACTTTTGTGATCGACAGGAAGTTTTTAATGGTTATTCACTATTTCATGTGGTGTGGTCCACTTGAGATTTGGATCTTCTTAATTTTTCCTTCACGCCCTAAAATTATTTTTTAAAACGGATGGACGGCGTGGATTTAAGGTAACTATATCATAGTGGACCCCACAGTCAGGATTCTACCTATGGCGCCCATGCAGACCATTAGTTCATTGGAAGCGGATTGGCTGGTGTACTGCTGTATTGACGTCAAGCGGATTGGCTGGTGGACCGCACAGCAGCTATATAGTACGTACGTATCGTGCGAAGACGAGCACGGACGCTATTCGATCTTTGAGTTATACGAACGGTTCAAAGGAGATCAAAGTTACATAGGCCCTACAGTGACTTATTTGTTATATCTACACCGTTCATCTATTTTTAGAAATAACTTTAGAACATTATACAAAAAAATGAATCATATCCAAAGATCATCTGTACCACACCATAAATAACAGCGGAGATAATGATTTTCACGGTTAAACAATTCGTAAGACCCACCATGACATTTATTTTCCATACAATCTGTTTGTAAGGTCAAAAAGACCTGAATTAAGACGAAAAACAAATTTCATATTAATCCAAAACTTCTATAACTCCAAAAAGGGTTTCAATATAGACGTTAAATCCTCCACTCTATTTTAAAGTGTGGTCCACTTGATGGTTAGATCTGTGTTATTTTTCGTTTCAAACCTTAATACGAGCTAACAAAATGGATGGACGGTTTGGATATAACACATACCTCATGATTAGATCCGCAGAACATGCTGACGTTAAGGTATGTGTTATATAACTGAGCTAACTCGGATGGTTATAGTTCTTAAAATTCAAGTGAAGGGCAATTCGGTAATTTCGTTAAGAAATGGAAAGCTCTACTACCCTACATGTCCGAAGCTCGGAACAGGCTGGGACTCTGAGCACCCTACCGAGATTAATGGATTTATCAACACCGTCCATCCGTTTTTTCATATCATATTTTAGGATATAAAACAGAAACTAGATAGATCAAATGCTCAATTGGACTACACAGCAGGAAGAATCACTTATAATAACGCCCACCGTTGAAACTTTCCTAGGGCCCATTATGATATGTATTTTCCATCCAACCCGTTCATAAGGTCACATAGAACTGGATGTAGGTAAAACACAAACATCATTTTGATCCAAAACTTCTACGTCTCCCAATAAGTTTTTAATGGTGGTAATTTAATCCTCACTGTGTGATCCACTTGAGACTTAGAAATGCTCATTTTTTTTTTATTTTATCCTAAAATAATATGAAAAAACGTATGGACGGTTTTGATTAATCCATACTTTACGGAGGGCCTTCATAGGCCCAGCATGTTCCGAGCTCTGTACAGACGGGGGTAGCACCTAACCGCGTCCCTTGAAAGTGGAGTTGGTGGAGAGTGTAAAATGTCGGTAGATGCACGGTAGATTGAGGAATTATTAGATACTCTGAAAGAGTACATTAGTTCATATACATTCATGACTCCCATTTCAATGTAAAAAATAATTAAATAAATCTGGACTGTAGAAATTGTATAATTAAAAAATTAAACTTATTTTGTTAACATTTCGATCCTTGGCCATTAAATGGAGATCTTGAAATAAAAGTTTTAATCAGTCAATTCGTCCATGAAAATGCATATTTATATTATTTTAACACAATTATTTTGTATTTGTATCATGTTATTAATGACCTACGGTTCAGATGATTTGGATTAAAGAAGTAAATATTTTTCTGCCAGAGTATTTTTTTCATGTGCATAAAATAAACATACTCTATTGGAGTATCATATGATTTGGCTCGTGAGAAACCCTAATTCCCACGGAGAGTTCGTGACTGCTGTTTCACGCGAGTAGGATTGAGAATCCTTTCTACTCCACACGTGTCAGTGCAGTGCATGTGTACTATATTCCATCCATTCATTATCTGAGCCTATTGTCTATATGCCTAACCCAAAAATCAGACTCCTCTTCTCATCAATCAAGACCCACATGTACTAAAGAAACAGACGGTCCAGTTCCGTCCAATATACTAGTGTGGCCCATCTATAATCCATAACAGATTGATTTTTTCTGTTCAAATTCTCACACGAGTTATATCTTCTAATGAACGAATGAGATTACTCACACGTATTCCAGGATAACATATGTAACGGGAGTGCTATTCTCTTACTTAGTCGCGCAGGCAGCCTCAGTAGCTGGTCGCAAAGCTCTCCCTCTAGAGGCTCGCCCAACCTGGTCCCATCCCTGCTGGATCACGTGATGATCCAAACCGTTCATATGAAATCTTCTTTAGTATATAATCAATAGAAAACAATCTCACTAATCAGATATCACCACCGTTCATTCCAAGTAGAGTTAGAAACTTCGTTTTAAACCGTCAATTCCGGTCATCTTATATGAATCCAAGAAACTCCTGCAACTAATTTTTTTTATATGAAACAATTTAATATATAAACTAGATTAACGGTCTACATTATTAGTTAGTGGGACAAAAGAGGCGAGCCTTTAGTGCGCGAGCCTTGCTCATAGATCTCCCCTCGACTAGTTTTCCTGGAATACATCCCGATGTATTCCAATATGAAAAATCGGGAGCTTATCCATTAGATAGAGGTCTATTTTAATGATCCATACCGTTTATATAATGGGCCTGATATTTTATAAGTTAGAAGCAAGAAAAAGTATCAGATTGAGATATATCAGATCTTTGATTGATCAAAGATTATTTCGACCATCTAAATTCAAAGGAAAATGATTCAAATATTCAAAGGCTAAATAGATATAAATAAATGAATTAAAGAACGAGGCCCATTCTATAAACGGTTTGGATCATTGAATATGATGCCAGATACAAAGGTTGAAAGATGCGACGTATCGTACATTAATACATCGGCATGTATCCTGGCAAACCTCCTATATAAAAACGCAACTAAAAGACGACGGAAAACCTGCTCCCTCTCTCTCTCTGCCGGAATCTGACGACATGGCTCAGCTCCGGTACTCGCCCTTCTCGACGCCTCCCGCCATATCCAAGAACCGCCATTTTTCCATAAATACCCCTCGCTTTCCGTCCGTCGCGCTCTCTCAGTCCATCGCCCCGTCTCCGTCTATTGCCCTCTCTCTCCTCCCCGCCAAAGCCACCACGTCAGCAAACCTCTCCCTCCCCACCACCGATCACAACGGTAACGGCCCTGACGGAATAGATAACAGCGGGCGTAACGGCGGTAACGGCGGAGGAGGGTCGAACTCAAACGGGAGAGGCGACAGCAGCGATGAGGACCGATCTCAGCCGTCCAATTTCGGCCCCATCGGATCCTTCATCAACGGATGGCGATCTCGGGTCTTGGCAGACCCGCAGTTCCCATTCAAGGTCCTGATGGAGGAGGTGGTCGGCGTCTCGTCCTGCGTGCTCGGCGACATGGCGTCCCGTCCGAATTTCGGCCTCAACGAGCTGGATTTCGTCTTCTCGACGCTGGTGGTTGGATCGATCCTCAATTTCGTGCTGATGTATCTCCTCGCACCGACCGCCGGATCGTCCCCTGCTTCCATGCCGTGGATCTTCGCCAATTCGCCGAAGAGCCACATGTTTGAGGTGGGCCCCTATAGCCTCTTTGATCGGGTGGGGACCTTTGTCTATAAGGGTGTGTTGTTTGCAGCCGTTGGATTTGCAGCAGGGCTGGCGGGGACCGCCCTGTCGAATGGGCTGATCAAGCTGAGGAAGAAGATGGATCCTGAGTTCGAGACGCCGAACAAGCCTCCGCCCACGATCCTGAATGCGGCGACGTGGGCAATCCATATGGGGCTGAGCAGCAACCTGAGATATCAGACATTGAATGGGTTGGAATTTGTGCTGGCGAAGGGATTGCCGGAGCTGGCATTCAAGACGTCGGTGGTGGTTTTGAGGTGCTTGAACAACGTGCTCGGTGGAGTTTCGTTCGTGGTGTTGGCGAGGCTGACGGGATCGCAGAAGGTGGATGATGAGACGGCAGCGATCACTCCTGCAGTTGTGGGATTGGAGGAAGAAAAGGAGAAGTTGGTGGGGGAGGGGGCATTGCAGAGCAGTCAGCCTCACTGTAAGTGATTCAGGTTGGGGGATGTTTGGGCGGGCTTGGAATCGCGAGCGGAGATGGAAATGGGTCCTTTGTGGCTTGAATTCAGGAAATTTGTGCTGCCCAAATAGCCTCTTTTCGGATTCCAATTTAAGGAAATGGTTGATCTGCTCGAATTTCGATTTGGGTGGATGTCCAAACATGACCATACTTAGTCTGGCCACAAATCTTTTTCTTTTTCTAATAGAAAAATTGGGTTTCTGTTAATCACAGTGAAAGAGATCAGTCATGTGAAGTGGGTTTTGATGGGTGCTTTTTTTTGTTTGCTTGTAATTTATCAGTAGGTTCATGAATAACGAGGATTTCATGCCGAGTGACGGTTTTTTTACTGCCATTTTTCATAGTTCTATTTCTATTGCTGTCGCATTTTGTTGAATTCTTCTAGTTTATGCTGTGTTTGGTGAATGGCTGCTTCAAGAGCTGAGAAAAAGTAGATTGTGAATTTAGGAATTTCTACTCTTAGTAGGATTTGTGGAGGAATGGGTAATAAGTATTAACACCATTTGTCGATAAGCATGTGTTTGGTTGCACCAAATATCAGAAATTTCATGATATTTTGCCCCAAATTAGACTGATTAATCATGATAATTTGTTAATGGCTGCTTCAGGAGCTGAAAAAAAAAATTGTGATTTTTGGAATTTCATCTCTTCGTAGAATTTCCAGATGAATGGGTAGTAACACCATTCATCTCCAAGGGTGCATTTGGTTGCACTAAATATCATGAAACTTCATTATATTTTGCACCAAATTAGAATGATTAATCCAAAAAAAATCTTCAGGTGAATGGCAGCTTCAAGAGCCAAGAAGGGAAAAAAAATGTGAATTTTGGAATTTCTACTCTTAGTAGAATTTCTGGAGGAATGAGTAGTGACACCAGTTGTCTCTGAAGGTGCTTTCGGTTGCACCAAATATCATGATATTTGCTGCAACCAAACATAGCTTAAAAGGATTCTATTTGATCTGATGAATAGTGTTGCTTGTGTTTGGATTGGTGGAAACAGAAAAGAGGATTTGGAAAACTATCAAAAATCCTGTGGGAGTTGAAAGCTGTGGATTCCTACAATAATTTTGTTGTTTGGTCCGGAATGCAGTTTTCCTTGGATATTTGTTTTCATTTTTATATCTGTTGTTGGATTGTTTTGCTATGCAGGGAAAACCTATGAAAACCCATCAGGTAATCTGTAACAACAGAATGAGTTTGTTCTGTATCGTGACCCAGTATCATAAACTCTCGTCTGTGTTGCCTCACTGGGGCCCACATGCAGAGATGGTCAGATGATCAAAAACTTCTTCTGGGTGCGACCTAGACAAGACATGGTAAGAAACTAACTCTGATTGGATAATTCTTGCCATTGATACATGCAGCTGAATGTGGAACATTGAAAGTATAGCTTCCTAATGGCTTACATTCAACTCAATAAATCAATGGTCTGGATCATTTTTTAAGCATGATTATTGGATTGTCAGCCATTTAAAATAGCATCGAAAAAGGACTAATTTTCCAACCATCTTTACATGTGGGCCCTATGGGCTAGATATGCTGATGATGCCAAGTTGGGACATGGAAATGAATGATTTGGTGGATTTTAGTATTGGACCAGTTGTGTTAATGGGTGTTCATGATCTTTGTATGTCGTGTTTATTTCTCTATATACAGTCACAAAATGCACAGAAATCTCAATACCATGAGCTGTTTGCTAATTCCATGTGTGGAACTCTTCCTATGCAGGCCCATGTGCTAATATGGAATACATATATGACATCTGAGCTTTCCATCTGCTTGGAAGTAATGCTTAGATCTCAGGCAATTTCACTTCATGTGTAGGCCAAAATATACAAGCAGACTGATGGTTAAAACATTTTTTTTTTCTAGACATCCATTTATTTTGTATGTTGGGCTACCTAAAGTGTGAAGTAAGGGAGGAGACTGTCTTAAATGGCTAGCCTCGTCTTGTGGGATCGGGCTTTATGCTGTCGGAAACCAAGGATTAGTGGTCGTCAGATGCCCCTGAAGGTGGAGTAAGGTCCTGTTGGGGTTAGCCCATTGATTGCCCTTTAGTAATCATTTGAAAAGCAGTAGGATGATGAAAGGAGGTTATGAGGACTATGAGCCTGGCAACCAGTTGCAAAACTGGTTAAAGTAACCTGTCACCCCCTAAAGTGTGAAGTAGCCTGATTTTTTGGCTGGAAGAACCAAACAGTGCGACCCACCTGATGAAATGCTCAGATCTTGCACATGTATTCGACATTGGCATGTCTTCTGCATGTGGAATTAGCATATACACCCAATGGCCTAGCAAACCTCCAAATTTAGAATACCGTCTAAGCTATAGAATTTTTATTCCTTAAATTTTTAGAGTGATCCCCATTTATAGTTTTAGAGAATGTATTTAAAGTGGATTTTGTTGAAGGCATGGATTTTTCATATTATTTATTTTTCTGATTTTGTTGAATTTGTCTTTTAGTTGTGAATATTGAGTATATGATGTTTTGTTCCAAATGGAGGATTTTGATTATAATTTCTGTCTTTCTGGACATGGTTGTTTTTCATTTGGGTTGGGTTGTAGGATTGCAGCTGTTTGGATTGGTGAAAATTAAAAAGTAGCCAAGGAAAGGAAAACCTTACATTTGAGCAGAACTGTAGAATAGGAAAGATTACCTTTTCTTTAAATCTGAGAGTGAAAAAGGGAATGGCCTTTTAATGAGGAAATCTGAGGAAACAGAAACTCAGGTCTCTTGTCTTCCTCAAATGAAGGAAACCATTGCATATGAGGAAATCTATTTCCTTCCTCAGTTACTTTTTTATTTCACGTGTGCACGACCCTGCCCATGTTCACGCAAATGCATATACTGATATTGGAAACATATGCATGATCCAATTAGTTCTTGCCTCAACCAACTCATCTTTTGTGGAAAAGAATCGCATGCCAGGCAAAAATAACATATGCTTAGAAATGATTGAGCAAGAGTCAAAGGCATCATGCACAGAATCCTTTTTTGATATGGTGTATGGGATTGGCATGAAGCAGTTTTGGTGTTTGTGCTTGCAATACAGATTTCAAACCATGAATGAAAAGGGGTAAAAGGAAGGAAAAAAGGATCTGTTTGGATTGGTGGAAACAAAGTAGATTAGGGAAGGAAAGCCTCACATCCAAGGAAAATTATGGAAAGGAAATCATATTGTTCACCACTGATATTGTTATGTATCACCCTCTTATCGGCGATACGGGCTGATACACCTGTATATCATTCATGGGTGGTACTGGTATTTTTATTGGTTTCAAACACATACTTTAAACCTTGATGTGGAATGGTTTGAAAATTGAGATTTGTCTCTCAAAAAGGGGTTGAAATGTCCATTTCTTAGGTTTAGGGAGGAAAAGGAAATGGTCCTTTCCTGAGGAAATCTGAGGAAATGAAAACTAATTCCCTCGCCCCTCTAGGCTTCCACAAACAAGAGGAACTATTACATCAGAGGAAATCAGATTCTTTTTTTCTGCTGAATCTTGTTCTCCACCAATCCGAACAGGTGATGCGTGTGGATCTATTATCTGAGAATCGCTTGTGAGATTGGGGATTTTGACATGTTCTTGGTCTAGGTTCTCTGTATTCTATAATTTCTAAGCATTGAAACTTGTCTGTCATTTCTTCTTTCTTCTCGCTGTCATTATTAGTTGCGTGCAAATTCAGAATTTTATGTTTGTGATTTGGATTGTTTTTTTGTTTTTTCTTCGATCTGGTTTTGGATGTTAGTATATTTGATTTGGGTGGACTTTTTTGCTGAGATGGCAATTTTCAATTTTCCTAAATACCAACACCATCCAAGATTTTATCACCGTTTGAGAGACTTGTCCGTTGAGCATGCTTCTAATTGGAAAATTCTAGGCATTCTGAAACAAAACCCATCTTGGGAAATGCAAGTTGGCACCCTTCAATCATCGATCAATGCACATTTATGGTTACAACAGGGTGTAAGAATTTCTAAGATAACATCTGAAATATGTCTGTTGATGCAAAAATCTGGGTAGCCTTCCCTGGACCTTAGAGTACCTGCACAAAGAGCAGGGGACCCTTCGATGCCTAAGTCAGGTAGGGAATATGGGTTTGGTCCTAAATAGTGTTTTAGGCTTAAGATTGTGCATACCTTTCACTATTGGGGGTGCTCTTATTTATAGGTGAGGAGAGGCGGTGGTATAGAGGGATATTCTCTGCTTAGTAAGAGCCTATTGTAATAGGATTTGGATCCTGAGAGGGATTTGTTTATGAGGATACTGTGGATATCTTTCGATTTCTTCGGCTGAGATCTTGGGGAGATCCGTGTTGTAATCGACTTCAGAAACCATTGACTGAGATTTTGAATAGAGTCGGTTAGGGCTAGGTCGGAACTAGCGGAGGTGTGTGTAGGAAGCTGATGTGGAGAATCCGAGGTGACCTATACGACTGTTCCGGGGATTGGTTCGCCGACCTAGATTTTTTGGTGAATCATGGTCGTGTTTTCCTTTGGTGCTAAGTGGATGGTCGATCCGCCGACTTGCCCTAAACTGTTGGGGCTGAGCTGCTTCCCTGCTCAAGTCGGGGATGGGGCCGCTCGTGCTCCTTTCCTGCTCGGGCTGGGGTCTTCATTATAACCATCATTGAGAAACTTTGTTGTGCGCACAAATGTTTGACCTGACCTTATCTCATTGGCTAGTCCATTTTTACTTACAACAATGTCAATCATTTCTTTTCTTTAGTAGCTGATTATTAGTTACTTAACATGCACATCGAAGGATTACATATTATGATTTATATTCTAACTACCATTTTATTTTCAGATTTAGCTCCGTTTGGACAGACGCCGTTTTGTTCTCATCACCAATGGGTAAGCCTCGTGTATGGTTTTGAAGGTGGCTTTATGTGGTTTTTTTGAGATACTTGTCTTTTTTTACTTGTTTATGCAATTTCATGGTCTTTGTGATTTGGGGTGCGTTTGGTTGCGCCAAAATCTCATATTAGTATTTGGTGCAACTAAATGCAGCCTTAATCATAACATGATGACCCCTTCATCATTGATTAAGGTCTGTTTGGGTCGGGGGTCCACCAAAAATGGGATTTTGGTGGGCCCGCTTCAGATTCGACGAGCTTAATTGGCAATTTCCTCTGCATAATTGTGATTTTGGATTAGAAAAAGGAAAGCCCTGCTCTAGTGCAGGGGATCTGATGTGGAGGCTGTGGGGCCCATCAACATCCAGATCAAGCTCAATCTCAAATTTGGATCTGCATACTGAAAGTGTTGCAGCATAAGCGTTCCTTATTGTTGTGGCACATCTTTCAACGGTCACGATCATGTCTGGCAAGCCTCTATCCTGCGGATGGTTGATAGAAAAGAGAGCTCTCCATCATACAACCCCAGCCATATGATTGGTGGATTTATTGCCGTTGATAATGGACCACCCTCAGGTATTTTCTTTTTATCCGTCCATTTAGAGGCTCCCTGTCTGGAGAGCTGATCACCTACATAGGGCTGTATGCTAACTTCGCATGCAATCTTGTTTTTCCTACTAAGGTATCACATTTATGGACATCTGAACCGTGCAAAATCTGGGCCCCAACCTGAAGATGGCCTGCCTAGAAAATCAGGCCAATCCACCAATTGGGTGGAGACGCCTGTCCATGGGACCAGACCATCAGTCATCCATTTACTCGATGGTGTGAACCTGCTGATGAGCGGACTATTTGGGGACCGTGGAAGCACACGCAGATGAATCAAGCGTAGTAATCCAAGTCTAAGTACAAACAAACTGAAATTAACGTAGAAAAACTTTTATGGGAAAAAACCACAACATAATTTGAAAACCACGGCACAAAGCAACATTAATGCTCTAGGAAAGCAAAATTTACATGAGATAAAGATTATTTGATCCCCTTTACAAAATTTATAAACAAATTAGAAAGCTTTGAGATACACCATAATCCTGATTACACCCGTGTATATAGCCTACATGAGAATCACAATTGAAATAAGAAATAAATCTCGCACTTACGCAACTTCGCGTAACTCTGCATGATCATTTGATGGCATCGACGGACTGTCGATAGCATCAAACTCCATCGATGTCATCGAACAAAACACCAAAACATTCGAGTGACTAAACATGTATTTTTTAGATTTTTTTGATAGCATCGAGCAGGACTTCCATGTCCTCGAACAACCTTAGACGGCATTGAGTAAGACACCTAAAGTGTCCAACAACCAATATAAGAAATTCGGATTTTTCCAATAGTATCGAGTAGGACTTTGATGGCATTGAAGTCTACTCGAACTTTGATGGCATCAAAGTCTACTCGATGGCATCGAACTGTCATCGACAAACATGCTGATTGACAAATTTAAGACATCAATCAACATGGATTGGCCTAATTTTTTGTGGTAGGTGGTCTCCATGTGTGCCAGACTGTTTGGATGGTTACTATATCCAGCCCAAGCAAAACATTGACAGGCAATATGGGGTTGCATGCTGAGTTGTCTGCAGGTGATTAGCACTGCAGCATTGCCCATTCATGAATAATGGATCACTGAAAGATGGGCCCCACATCATATTAATAAGATATCCATCCTTGCGGAAGGTGGGAACACCATGCTGGTCACATGGTGTGAGAATCAGGCCCATCCACACCTGTCATTCAAGTACTTTTAAATTAGTTCTCTTCATCTGAATGCGAACGATTTCTTTGACCTTTGGTTTTGTGGGCCATTGATTGATGGTTTAGGATCTTCCCATCTTGAATGATTTTAAAGGCAGCCAGCATCATCTGTGTTGCCTGTTGGATCAACGGTTCGGATCACCCTGGTACATCATGTCTGGACGCAACATGAAACTATACACAAAAGCATGTTTCCTACCAAGACACGCTTTGAGACTCGCTGCCCTGATGATCCGGTCCGTTCATCTAGAAGATCTCACTGCAGATGGTCCACGTGGAAAAACTTCCAGTCGAAAACAAATCTTGTGATCCGTAAAAAAAAAAAAAAAAAAAGTGACCCACTAACAACGGTCCAGAAGAGCGATTTGTAACTCACCTCCTTCACTTGAGTAGTATGAAGTATGGCACCAATCTCTGATTTTCTGTTGGGGCTTCTAGATGAACGGTCCGGATCATCACGTGGCAAACCTAGATCATAGAACATTATCATTTTGGTGCCTCCAAATCCTGTGGCACACATGCATGATAATCCAAATTGGCCCATCAAATGAACGGTTTAGATCGACTCCACGTTTGCCACGTATGCAGAAACGACCTCTGATGCTTCCAAGGGGTACATGATCCATCTTCCTATCTACTATAATCAAGTAGGGATACGGTAGCCGCACATGCCAACCTGGCACGTGGGAAATCTGAACAGGGCCTAGGTTCCCCACCGTGAAGATGACCACTCATCAGGTGGACCACCTCCAGAAATTTCAAAGTGTCTTCTGCACATATGCCCTGCCTTTTTTTATATAGTGCCATGTCATTTTCACGGTGGTTGTGGGTTGGCATGAGTTGTGGGGCCCACTAATGTATTGGGCCAGGTTGGGATATTTTCACCGACTATGTAGCTCATGGGCTGATCTTGTATTGGCCCGATCGGGCCGTTTACGCTCCTACAGTTCTGTCATGCAGGTAGAGGTGTACACTAGTCGAACTGAGTCAAGCTTGGCACAGCTGGACTCCCTCAGCCACTAGCTGACCCCAGCTTGAACTCGGCTCGGCTCGGTCCTTGCGCCTGACTGGCCTGCTTGGCTGGGTTCGGCCTGCAGATCAAGCTGTGTTCGCCTGTACAGCATTTTCACAAACACATGGATTGCACCTTCAAATTCTCATTGTATGTAAAACAGCAGCAATAGTTTTACATGTATTTCATTTGAACACCTCGTAGGCAACATCAAAATCAAGAAAAAAGGGTATTTGTTTCATATACATACCTTCCTTGTCACTAGCAGATATTTCGTTGAGTCATTTCATGGTGAGCAACATTAATATCAAAGTAACTGAGTCACCAAACGGGTTCGAGCTCGGGGAATCTTGAACTCGGTTTGAAATTTTTTCGAGCTCAAAAAATCAGCTCAACCCGGCTCGAACTCAGTTTCGATCCAAGTTGAGCTTTTTCGAGTCGAGCAAGCTAACCAAGCTAACTTGGTTCATGTACAGCCCTACATGTAGGGGTGGCAATGGCCTTAGTGGTGGCCCACCGCAATTTGGCACTGGCCGGACTTGGGCTTAAGTAATTTTTACGACTTAATACATACATACGTGTTCTATTATACAATATTGTTACTATAATAGTCGGTTTGGTACATCTTGCAATGCATGTGGCCCACTTAATTAATGGATAGATTAAGAACTTTCAAGTGTGAAATATTGCTATGATTTTGAATATCATGGGAAATTATTGCAATACTGATTTAAGATTTATTTAAAATTTCAAATCACATACATTCATTATTAAAAATATTTATTGATTATACATGATGAAATCTCTCCTTTTTATTATTTTTATTTTATTTTTTAACTTTATACATACACTCAACCCCCCTTAAAAGTTGAGTAGAAATTACATGTGGGTTTTGCAACTTGATTTAATTCGAGTTTGTCTTATCCAATCCAACTCAACCCAAGTTAAACCTCACTTAACCTGACCCAAGCCATTGACCTAACAGCGCCAATCATGGATGGAACATTCCTCCAAAATCACCCAAATTGAAAGATCCCAGCCATTGAATCTTTGGTCTTTACTCCATTGAACGTGGTTTGTTCGAGCACTTTTTTTTTCACCATGTATTTTCATGCTAGCAACGGAAAGGTGAGTCGACCAATTGAGAGGGTATTTTGGGAATGATCCAACCATGATAATTAATGGGGCCCATCACATCAATGGCTTGCATACTCCCACCCCCCTTTCCAAAATAATAATAATAATAATAATAATAAAAATAAATAAAAGAAAAAAGAAATAATACAAAGACAAACACAGAGGGGGCGACCCTATTCTACCCAAGAAAGTTTAAACAAAAATCTTTAAAAATAAGGGAAGAAGATGGCCATTCTACAAGCAAATTTCGCAAATTATTGAAACACCTCGCATTTCTTTCTTTCTATATTGCCCACCAAATAGCTAATAAAGACATTCTCCAGGGTCCAGACCTATTTCGGCTCTCAAAAAATCAAAAGACAATCATCCATATTTGTAGTGTTTTAACCCGCCTTAAAATTGTTTTTAGCAGGTATTTCATTCCAGGGATTTATGATGGCTCAACCCACTAGATGAACGGTTTGGATCGTTGGCACATTTGGCACACCAAAAAGACCATCAAAACCATGCAAATGAGTGGGGGCCAATTTTCTCATGGCATCATAAGTTCAAACTGCCCCTAAGAAATCATACCAAGGAATATTGAATCACTTTCAAGCTAACTCTTTACCACCAACATGCCACTTTTGTAGGTGTGACGAGATGTGTAGGTCTTAACTGACACTTTGACTAAACATATAGGTGCAACCAGCTTCACAAGTAGTGTCAACGTTGCATGCCTCACAAAGCTAATGTGTTAATTTTTTATCGTCGATTCGAGGATTTTGACTGAAGATCATGATAACCATAGGTTTTATGTGAACATGTCATTAATGCCATAATCATATGTATATATAGGTTAAAGGAGAAGGATTCCACTGGTTTTTCTTGAAAACTTGAGGTTGGACACAAAGACACTTGGTGGAGGGAGAGTTGTAGATGATAGATTCTTGTGAATCATATTGTTCTATGACCACCTTGCAAGTCATAAGACAAATCTGTGATATTGAGAGAGAGAGAGAGAGAGAGAGAGAGAGAGAGAGGCCAAACATGTAAGGTGATGGCCGACTCGGGTGTACAAATGACTGAACGGGTCAGACCACGTCACTTCCCCAGAACCCCAACCCATGGTGTCAAACTGAATCGGTGTCTACCGCATCTGAGTTGCACCCAACTCAGATGAGTCAAGAGTCCTAAAACCATGATGAGTAGAGAATCCAAAATCGCCAATTATTTTTCCCCACCGTTGAAATGGACATGAGCCAACTGCAGCCTAGACCTACTCATTGATAAACCACAATCACGCTAATGATACGTAGTGCAACTCCATTGCTCGTCGTTTCAGGAAAATAAAAAACCTCCCCTTTCACTTCCTACAAGCTCTCCTAGTTTTCTTCCATTCTGTTTTCATTTTGGATTTTCCAATCCTAATACCTAATCTCTAAACTACAGAATCCTTTTCTAGAGCAATTTAATTTTAAAAAAAAAAAAAAACAGTAAAAAGTTCATAGTATTGAAGGTTTTGCAGATGTTCCAACATGCCAAACAAAAGTAGAGTAGCATACTATTTTATTATTGTTCAACAGTATCCGAGCAGAGGGGAGGACAGATGCATGGATCTTAGTCACACCGATCATCGTACCCTGTCCCATTAGCCAGGGGGCCAGTTCATTTGCCGCCCACCAAGAAGATGGATGTGAAGATGATACACAGATTGGCCTGCAAAGATCATTGACAATTACCAAAAGAGCATATGCGAGAAAACCCAAGAGGCTCTCTAGTTGAGCTAAGGAATGGGAAAAAATACATACACCCGTTGGGTCCATCGTTGATGACAATCCGAAAGCCTTCTTCGAGCCCCTCCTGTTTAGCAACAATCTTGGCAATGTACAAGAGGTAGCCCAGAATCTCACAGTGCCTCTCCTCTGCCTGTGGACAAATGAATCAAGGTATTAGTAAGTGGCGTAGTGACAAGTTTGCTGAGGTCGTTTCAACAATTGGGTCTGGGCCCCAGCATTACCAAACGCTGCACAACTCACATAACTCTATATACTTTTATGGACAAATTGATGGTTTAAAGCATCTCTATCAAGATGAGCTTATTTGTGAGAAATTTCTAAATCAATTACTATGATTTTCTGGTGCATTCAAATCCTCCTCTATTCCCATTTACTTCGGATTCAAAATCAGGCCCGTGCTACATTACATATAAAAAGGCAACCATGAGTGAGGAAAATACCTTAGAGAGCCCAGTTAATCCATCCTTCACTTTCGGGATGATTAAGATATGTGTGGGAGCTTGGGGATCTATATCCCTGAATGCAAGAGCCTGAAAAACAATGCCCACCACAAGCCATAGAGACAAGAAGACAAGTCAGAGTTTTGTTCTTTTTAATGAATATTCAGACAGCAGTAACAATTCCCAAATGAAGAATCATAGAGTCAAAAACATCAACTTGTAACATCAGTCAACTCAATGCAAGCAGGAATGGGTTTACAAGGAAAAACAAAAAACAAAATAATACTGACTCGGCAAGATCTCTAATCCCGCAAAGACACAAAATGCAAAACCCATGAAGTTACGCAAAGACAAAAAGAAGGAAAAAGATAAAAGAAAAAGAAAGAAAGAATGGAAGTTCATCTTCACAACTGGTATGGTTTTAAGACTCATCTGAGTCGCCTGGGACTCAGACAAGTTGACTCGATTTGGTGGTACCTGATCCAGTTCGATACCATGAGTCGTGCCCCTGAGTCACCCCCAACTCTGTGAGTCGGACTGACTCAGGCGTCAACTCGGGTGAGTCACAACTTGACTCGGGGCCAAATGAGTCAGTCTGAGTCTCCGGGTCTTAAAACCTTCATAAATGGCTGTTTTACAATATTCAGCAAAACAGAAAAAGTAGGATAAATCAGTGGACAGCTATATGTTTTGCACTTAGTGGATGCATGTAGCAATTTGATATATACTGCAATAAGGTCAATCTCTATGACAATTCCGATTCCAAACCCAGTCATCACATGAGCACAAGCAGAAATGAGCTACGGTCACCAACAAGTATTACCCTATGCCACTGCACTTTTGAAAGTCCAAGCCCTAATCACAGGGACTGGAAATAAATAACACCTTTGCAGCCTTGAGCATGATATAAAGGTTTGGCCAAAAAAGTCAGGTTCCTTCCAATTCAATCAACTTGACAGCATCTTTTATTCTCATTTCAAGGTAGCAATTCTAATAACTGGCCAGTCTTTCTATTAAATCTCTGACATCCGTCGGTTCACTTTGGGAGCTTTGGAAAACTCACACACACTTCTACATGTGGATACACAATTCCAACTTGGCACTTCTGTACAACATCCAAGCCCTGCATAAGATGGACAGTCTCATCTACTCATCAGGGAGGCCATACATGTCTAATGAATAAATACTGTATATCTGGCTTTCTTTTTCCAAACCATCCATTGCTTTAGCACATGTTTAGCCCCTGATAAGTGGACTGGCTGACTTAAGGGCCATGACATCAACAAGGTAGGGGTCCACCTTATGCATGGCTCACGTCCCACACATGAGCCAGTTTAGCATGAGTGGCCATGAGTCATTGAACTTTCTCCAAGAAATCGTGAAAATTCTCATTTCAAATCTTATAACACAGCTTTTCAACCAGCTATTCAGTAGTGTTGTGCAGTTACAAAGGCAACATGAGAAGAGATTGAGTGTTTTAGAGACGAGCATGTTGAGATGGATGTGTTGAAAGACTCGGCAGGATTGAATTAAGAATGAGTTCAGCCGAAACAGCCCAGTAAGTATTCCCAATAAAGATAAATGAGGAACTTGAGATGGTTCGTTCATGAGCATCTAAGACCAAACACAGTCCAAAAGTAGGGAAACTTTGATTCGGGTAAAAGGGCCTGAAACGAGGATGAGAGGAAGACCCAAATGCATAGAGTCCTAAGGTATGGAACCCCAGAAACAGGCTGGAGTCAGGGCCCTAAAAAACAGTAGTGGAAAAACATGACTCATAAAGCCAACCCCAATAGGAGGGAGAAGGCTTCGATAATGATAATCACAATTATGCATGAAATGGCTACTAGAGATGAAGGAATCCTCAACTTCCACTTAAATTTGACTAGAATCCCATTAACTTCAACTGATAAGATGCTATTTTAACTTTTACACAATCATAGTTTGACTAAAATGATTTTGACTTTGAGGATATGGTCCTTGATCGAGTAGAATGACAGACAGGATTCGTGTAGCTGACCCCAATTAGCTGAGACAAGGCTTGGATGATGATGATGATGATGATACAATCATGGACAAACTGGAATATAATCAGCCGTCAAGCTTGAATCCTACCGGCTTTTGAAGAACCTATAATAAACATTTTGGCAGGATGCTACTCTTTCAAAGGTATAACCAAAACCATTTATTTTGAGCTTAGGAGCTAACTGGGTTAATATTTGAAATAAACAGGAACATATGTCTACTCTGTCATTGCAAATCGATGACAATGTGGCCACCCCGAAAAAAAAGAAAGAAAAAAGATCAATTGCAAGCATTCAACAAGAAGTGCTGCAAATTATTACCCGTGGTAGAAGAACCAAGAAAAATTTAACCTGAAAGCAAGCATTACCTTATCATCTTCATAAACCACATTGCTTGGGATCTCTTTCTTAATAATTTTGTCAAATCTGCATAGAAAAATTTAGGCCAATCACTAAATCCTGTATCGATGCATTGCGAGATGAACAACTTCCTATCTTAATAGTTATTATTTCCACCAGTTCAAGGGAGGAAAAACAGGTAATTGATTATTGCTGGATTTAGGAATCTACTGAACCTAGACATATTTAAGGTTGCAGATAATGGTAAAAATGGTAAAACTGGCAGAGATCAATATGGATAACAATATGTTCCAGTGTTCATGAAAAAACAGAAACCAGGCAAATGAAGACACCATCATTATATTGTACCAAGTGAAGTTTAGGGAGATTGCATTTCTCCAGGTTGCAAACAGAAGCACATTATGTTCAGAGACCCTATAGATCAGATCATGCCAAGAACTGCCATAATGACTGGATTTGTAGAGAATAGCCAACATGACCAAGTTGAATAAAAGGATTCTCAGTCTCTAACAAAAGCAAAGGTCTGAGTCACTGAGACAAATGCCAGGGGCAATTATGCCCTTCAAAGACGAAGACAAGTGAAGGTCCAATAAAACCAGCCTTCCAAAACTGGAACGGGACTGGACAGTTGGACCGGTGTGCACTGGAACTAGCGATCAAATCAGGTTGGGTTGCTATAAACCGGGTCGGTTAAGCGGACACCTTTTCTTTCTTGTCTAACTACATCAACCAAAGCCCAAACTCAAGACTTCCAGTTGAAATTAAACACTCAAACCACTACACTGACAGGAGATTAGTAGATTACTCTTAAAATTCCTTATACTCGGATAAAGCATATCTCCAGGCTGAAATAGGCCAGAGCTGGTCTGATTGCGCCCTTTTTCTTAATTTAACATTTTTAACATTGAATGACACCCTCACAGAAAAGGGATTTCACTTTGAAATTCCCTTCCTTACAAACGTGAGAAAACTAGACAAGACAGCCACTGCACAACTCCATATTCTCCTTGATCTAGTCCGCCAATCCCCATGGATATGTTCCCGAGGTATTCTAACAAAAAATAGTATCCAAATAGTCACCCTCAACCATGTCACAACTAACATATGCATGTTTCTGACACCCCAAAAGATTTCAATAACCTATATATAAAACTGCAGAAGCCTACCTTTTTTCCGGTACTTGTTGAAAAGGGGGGATTCTTATCCATAATGGCAATCAGCCATTCAATTTGCCCAAGCCTAGGTATACAACCGCAAATGCTTGCTTAACTTCTCCACATAAATGTTATTTTACTCTTTGGCAATGTTTAGAAGCCATGGATTCCATGCCCAACAGCAGAAAAGGAAAATTGGTTTTCCTTTGACATGACGATTTTTGTTTTTTGGATAGCAAAGAAAATGATGGATTCCACCGAGCAATCATTACAAATTTCCATAATTTGGAGTCTTGGCACATGAAAATAGGTCGATATTGTTAGAAGAATATGAGATTTTCACTTGCTAACCAAACAAGTACTTAAAATTGGAATCCATGTTTCAATAGTTCTCATGAAAATCATCATTGGATAACTATTGTTATCAATTTTTTTTTAATTTTTTTTTTAAACTTCTCTTTCCTTGGATTCTAGGTATCCAAACATGACCTTATGGGGACTTTATGTGCACTATCAAATTGAACAACAATTATTAGTTTGATAAATGAGAATTAGCAAATTATAATTCCTCGAGCATTCGCGTTAAGGGACTAGGCTCCAAATATCAATTGTGCTACTTGCATGATGCAGGACAATTAACCACTTGCTCTAAAAGCTCGAACTGATAAAGCATGACGAATTAATCCCTTTATCTCATAGCCTAGGCCCCAAATCCATGGGTTAAGTCCTCGGCCGAACCCTCCTCGTGAGCCCCAAGTCCATAGGTTCCGCCCTCTCATGGGCCCCAAATCCATGGGCTCCGCCTTATATGAGCCACCCACCTCACACGAGCCCCAAATCCATGGGTTATGCGGGCCACCCACCCCGAGTGTGCCCCTGCATCCCATAGGCCACCCCACTCGAGCCCGGTGTGAAAATGCCCCTGCATTAATCATCCTCGGTGAGGAGTCTCGAACAGGAGACCTCCCGCTCTGATACCAATTTGATGCGGGACAATTAACCACTTGCTCTAAAAGCTCGAGAACTGATAAAGCATGATGAATTAATCCCTTTATCTCATAGCCCAGGCCCCAAATCCATGGGTTAGGTCCTCGGCCGAACCCTCCTTGTGGGCCTCAAGTCCATGGGTTCCACTCTCTCGTGGGCTCCAAATCCATGGGCTTCGCCCTATATGAGCCACCCGCCTCACATGGGCCCCAAATCTATGGGTTATGTGGGCCACCCACCTCGAGTGTGCTCCTGCATCCCACAGGCCACCCCACTCGAGCTTGGTGTGAAAATGCCCCTGCATTATTGCAAGTTGGACTTGAAAGGACCATAACTACATTTTGAGGGTTACTTGTTATGAATGTTAGGAAACATCATGAACTTTGTCGCTTTCTATTGATACAATTAAATGATTTCAATTCAATTCACTTGTGGATCCAAACACGCGTTGATGCTCCACATGTCCAAAATTGTAAAACAACATCACAACTTTGTATCTGCGAAATTGCATCTACTCATCTTCTATCTTCCTTCTTTCTAAGACCCAAGATTTTTTATTTTATTTTTTTCTATACCTTTTATACCTTTTTTGAAGAATGAAAAATGAATGAATAGGTTAAAAAAAAAAACTTTTCATGAAACAAAAAACCGCCTAAATAATGAGATGAAGAGATCATCTGTTTTTTTTTTTTTTTTCCCATTTCATGTAGTGGATACTCATGACATTGCCCCTTACAAACTTTGTTTCCATTCACGCACTAAAGATCACTGTACAAGAAGACAAAGATATCATTTTCTGTAGTGAAAGAGGCGCTATATGTTCCAAATGCATATAGTGTCCCAATGCGCCCGGTCCACACAAATGGAGCCAATATTTAGCTGATCCTGATCATTTGACCGGATGATCCTCACTGTAGAGGGCATTTGGTCCAAAAGCCTCCCAGATTTAGACATCCTATCCACCCAATTATTGTCATTAACTACAGAGTAATTGATCTATTTTGTCTCAACCATCCATTCCACCAAGGATTGAAAATCAACCGGGTTGACGGGTTGTATCACCCCATTTTGGGCCTGTATCGGGGAAACGGCCATATTATTTCTGGATGAAACCAGTTCATATGATACATACCCTGTGGACCCCATGAAGGGAGACATGCCCTTTTTTTTTTTGAAAGATAATGCACCATTGAAGCCCGTAGGCCAAAGAAAACAAACAAAAGGGAAAGAAAAAACTAAAATACAGCAGCCCAAAGGCACCCAAACACCTCAGCCAGATAAACTAGAAGACCGCTCTCTCACAAGATGCATTGCCCTACTACTGACCCCAATTGGAGAGCTGCTTTTATTACAGAAGCAACAATCATTTCTTATGGCCCATATAGCCCATGGAATGGTCAAGAGCGAGAGATCCCAACTGGAAAGCTTGGAACTCTTCCTTTCGACGGCCAGGATCTAAAAAGTTCGATCGAGGCCAGCATCACCCAAAGGATTCCAAATGATTACATGATGCTGAACCAAAACACCCTAAAAAACTGACAGTGAATAAATAAATGGTACACTGTCTCAGCTTCTTCATAGGATAGCAAACAAGCGTTTTGGAGGACCATCCCTCCAATAGATAAAAAATTTGCTTTTCAAGGGGGAGAGTTTCCTCTCCATCTGTTCTATGACTCTATCCCAGATATGTTTGGGGGTTTTACCAAAGCAAGGGGGAGACCGAAGTACAAGGATGGAAAAGCAGCCATCCAACACATGCAACTGATATCTAATTTCTCGAAATTAAATCAAGTGTGTGGTGGGATTACAATGGTGGGTGAGTTGGAAGTGACGCTGCACGTTCTTGTGATTGCTTCACCTACATCATTGCTTGGTAATGCAAACCCCAAAAGGGGATGCAAATAAATCAAAGAGATTGTGAGAAAGAGCCCAACAATCCTCTAGCTGAATACTAGAGACTACAAAAAGCCCCTCCTCCAAATCTTCTACCGAATAAAACAAAAGAAAGAAATATGAATACTGAATTTTTATTCCACAATCATTATAATAATGCATTACACCTCCATAACATAGCCTTGTGGGCATACAACAAAAAAGAGAAGCCCTAATATTATGAAATGACTAAATTGCAACTAAATCCCACTACCATATGGGCCTCATCTAAATGTGCCATATCTCACCTAAATGGTTGGGAATTGCATGATCTTGGGATTATTTGAAGGCTTACTCAGTAGACTATTGAACATGACCAATCTCGTGCCATTCGGACATTGTTGGTATCCCAAAAGTGGCCCGCCAAGAAAGCAAAGAAAATGCCCAAGAAATTAACTAAATCATGACTCAATCTCAGTCTAAATCATGAGTCAACCTCAGTCTAAAGAAATAGAAGCTATGAAATTGATGACCATATGATTGATCCCATAGGCCTCACAATTTAAGTTGACCATTGATCCTAACCAATTGATCATTAGACCATTGATTTAGTATAGATCATCAATCATGACAATATGAATGGAAGAATTGATCAAATCTTAGATCAACCAGCTTGTGTGGAAGCGGATTGCTTGGTGACCGAATCACCAGGGATATCCTTGGTGACCCGACGTGGTAGGATTTCATTGGGCCACAGCACTGTCAGAGATGGGAACGGTCGAATAAAAACTTTCAAATGTGCTTCGCGCAGCGGCACATGGCCCAATCAAATCCTGCCATGTCAGCTCACCAGCGATACCCCTGGTGACTTGTGTGGCCATTTGGTTGCATCACACCAGATCGCCAACATGTGCCGGTCCACTGCGGCACACGTGCAGAATGGTCTGATGATCAGAACCATCCATGGAAGTCTTTTTTTTTTTTTTTATAATTATTTTTTACACACGCACACACACCCCCACACACGCACGCTTACACACGGACACCGACACGCACACACACCCCACACGTGCAGAATGGTCCGATGATCAGAACCATCCATGTAAGGAACTTGCATTGAAAGGTTGATCCTAAACATTCAGCTCAAGAAACCAATGATCAAGATCGTATTTTGGAGCACCATTGATAGATCATGGGCCATTCAGAACACAGTCCCTACGATGGATGCTTCCGATCAATAGACCATCTTCCCATGTGGGCCCCATGGAGACAGGCATGCCAGTGATATCTAATTTCTCGAAATGAAATGAGAGAGAGAGAGAGAGAGAGAGAGAGAGAGAGAGAGAGAGAGAGAGAGAGATTACATGGTAGGAGAGTCGGATGGAACGGCAGCAAGAGCTGCTTCCTTCTCGGAAGCCATTGAAGGATGAGAAGCGAGATGAGATGCCAAAACCCTAATCCTGCTGCTGCTACTGCTACCCTTTTTATCTTCTTCCCCTTCTCTCATGCTCTGGATTCTGCTCTTCCTTTATTTTGTTTTCTTTTACTTCACTATCCCTGCCCTTTTTAGCGGAGAAGAGAAAGTGTGCCTATAATCGGAAGGGTATTTTCGTCAAAAGGTTCTTTGGCGTTGAACTGAGGCTTTCATGGCTCGTAATCCATGCCATTGGTTGTCTGCGTCCCACCGCGAGCATGGACCGTGTAACCGCATGCACATGGGACGTTGGTCTGGATTTCACATGTGGGGCCCACTACATTTTTTCAAGGGAAATAAGTATTACCGGTCCATGTCAGTTACATGTCTTGCTTGTTTGATAAGACGACAGCTTTTTCGAGTGCAGTTCATCATATGTGCCAAATAGGAGCGGATTAGGTGAGACACCCAAGGTGAGTGGGACCCCTGACTGTGGGGCTCACAGTGATGTATATGCCTTAAATCCACACTGTCCAACTATTTTGAAAGCTTATTTTATGGCATCATGCAAAAAATAAAGCATGCCCAAATCTTAGGTGGACCACATCATAGGAAACAGTCATGAATGAATATCCTCCATTAAAAACTTCACAGAGTCCAAGGGAATATTTATTTGCCATCCAACCTATTGATAAGGTCACAAACACCTGCACGAAAAGACCACACAAATATACCTTGATCCAAAGCTTTTGTGCCCCACGAGAATATTTTAATGGTCATTCCTGGTTTGGGTAACTTTATCCATGGTCCATCTGAAAGATACTTCATAAGTGTGAACTGACAATGGGTGTACTAACAAGCTAACATTAAAAAAAATAAAAAAAAATCCACCTTAAGTATGATATCTTGTGATGCTTACATGATATCAAATCTGTTCATTAGTTGTGCTAACTCATTTTAAGATGTGTGCTAAAAAATTAGAAAGATTTTAAACCAAGGTACTACAACGGATGGGCTAACTATGATGTATGTATTATATCCATTCATTCCTCCCTCTTAATTTAGGACATGAGCTGGGCTTGAACCTGAGCCTAAGCCTAGGGTAGACCCAAAACTCAAGCAAGTGAGGATAAAACTGCCTAATGTTGAAATTTCATTGTGCTTGCCATCATATTTACATGCCGCTGGTTGTACATGATACGAATTTGATCTTTATAGAGGAAAAGTACAAAATTAGTTTGATCCAAAACTTTTGTGGGAATATTAGTTTGATCTAAAACTTTTGTAAGTCAACAACATTTTTAAAATTGGTTTATGCTTTTCTATTTTTAGAGATGGGTCCATTTGAGCTTTTTATTGCTTCCGGGACTGATGCCTAAAAATAAGCTAGTAAAACTGACGAGTGAATATCACATGTGTTTGTCAAGGCGAACCTTGTAAAGTTGGGTCCTTACTCTTGCTTGGGTGGTAGACTCTCAGGAGTTTCAACTCTCAGTCAACAGTTCAGGTTCTCATAGGTGGTGAAATTTCACTAGTGTGAGTGTGTGGGAGCGTGTATGCATGTAAAAAATTAAAAAAAACCCCTTAGAGTTAGAGTTAGAGGATTCACTTAAACTCAGGTTGCAATTCGGGTGGATCAAACCTTAATCCTTAGGTGAGTGGATGTCCACCATAATGTATATGCTTTATATTCACACGGTTTGTAACAATTTAAAAACTGAAATAATACAAATCTTAAGTAGGCCATACCATATGAAGTAGTTGTGATTGAAACCCCATCATAAAACTATTCATAGGGGCTATAAGAATGTTTATTTGCATCCAACTGGTTGATAATGCTACAGAGACCCTATGAAGAAATGAGACAAATATAAAATTGATCCAAAACTTATGTGGCCCATAAAACGGTTGATTAGTACTGTGGACTACATTATGGTTCTCATATGGATTATTTTTATCGTGAGGTAAGATGAGTTTTCAAAACGTACGGACAGCGCGGAATAAGGCATATACATCACAGTGGGCCCCACAGTCAGGGATCCACTGAAGCCGCGCCCAGTTGCAAGGAATCCACCTGGCACAAAATACACTTGACAGTTCCCAGCCGTCCATTCGTTCTCTTGTGGCAGCGTCGCCCACCTGATGGAAAGCTCATGTCTCTCACACGTTTTCCGTATTGTCACACGTGCCTGCGCAAGTAACTAAAACATCGGGTGCTCTGAAAAAGACCCTTCTCTCCCTCACGTGATCTCAGAAGAAACAAGCGAAGCCCTAAAATGGTATCTCTCTCACTAATCCATAGCATTCGATTTCTAATCTGAAGAAAATCTCAGATGAGTCTGATTATTCTGATATCAATTTCATCTGATTCGGTTTCAATCTTCTTCAAATTCTAAAAAAAAAAAAACAGATTTCTATCAAATTCGGATTTAGACAAAGCTTAGATCACCGAGAAAATACATTTTGCGCCACAATTTGGAGGGGCTGGATAGCTTCACATGAATGGCACATGTGAGGAGGATGAGTCAATAACATTTTCAAAATGGCAGTGAACTGTCGCTGGAGTTCAGCTCTAATACAGGAATAAACGGTTGTTTGCGACATTTTCATGCTTTAAGGTGCTGTTTGGATTCCTGGAATCCGAGAGTTCTACTGTTTTGTTTGAAGATTGACGTACCTTATGCAATGCAATGTGGAGAATGTGCTTGGAATCATTGTTGGGCACTGGATCACTGGAGGGAACATTTTCTCTCACAAACAACCCTTGTTCTCCCCTTTTGTTCTTTTTTATTCCATTGATTGCTGTTTTTCTTGTATATGCATGACTGTTTGATTTTTTATAGAGCCATAGCAACAGAGTCCAATTTGGGTTTCTGCATGTTACCCTCAAGAGAAACCTAAAAACAGGGTTACATGTGACTGGGCATCTCTCCCTTTTGTGACAAGAGGAGACTTGTTCAACGACTTTGGGATAGAAAAACTAAGGGTATATGGCTACACTTATATGCACACACATACAAGTGTCAACATCTCTCATATGGCCATCATGACTGATAATATCTCATACTAATAAGTGGTTCAACCTTTATGTTAATTTATCCAGACGGAAAATGACACAGTTGTGATGTATATAAAAAATCTGATTTAGTAACACATTTTCTTTTATCTAATGGTATGAGGATCTTTTTATATGTCTACGCTTGTTACCTCATTTGAATTAGCTTGTTTTTATTCAACAGTGTTATACAAGAGTTATTAATTCTATTTTACATTTTACATCATCATGGTATATATGATATATCTAGTGGCTAATTTATCTTGACAATTGTAGTGCTTTGATATGGTAGCATACCGACCATCTAATATATTTAACGAGTATGATTTATTAATTCATTTTTATCATATGGTGTGGGGTTAGTTTGTCCATCACCCATGATTATAATCTGATGATCGAGATTTATTGAGTTACTCAATACACCTGGTCTTTATGTATCACTCAAGACCCTTGAAATACTTATAATTTTTAGTAAACAAACTCCCACTGTTCTGATATGTGTGTGTCACCACTAGCTACATTTAACATTTATTGTATCTCAAACAATAAGGGAATTATCATAATGACTACGTCACCCATAACATCGTTATCACATCAATGGAAATTGGTCATCATGGATTACATGTTGATGTATAATAAAGATATCACAATATTAAAGAATTATATTATATAATCAAATATGACATGTACAGAATAATAACTAATATAATAAAATGTGCATTAATTGAAAATATTAGCAACCATCAAGTGACTTGCTGCTTGAGCATAAAGAACACCCAATGGTCCATCGACAGGACTACCTTTTGTAGATGTTTCTAGACCCTTTACACTAAGATAAACATCGATTTAATATTATCCAGATTAAACCTCATTTTTTAAAAAGATCATTAAATATAGCTAATTGATATATTTATAATAGATATACTAATGGTCCAATGGTTTAGTGTTTGGATTTTAAAATAGAAAACCCTCGACCCTTTCCCCCCTCTTAAACAGAGATGCACACTAGTTCGTGAGCACTTGCATAGTAGCAAATGATAAAAGGGGTCTTAAACCCTTATTCATGTTACGGAGAGAGAGAGAGAGAGAGAGAGAGAGAGAGAGAGAGAGAGAGAGAGAGAGAGAGAGAGAGAGAGAGAGAGAGAGAGAGAGAGAGAGAGAGGAGTCAATTCTAGGGTTTTTTTTTGCCCCCTCCCCCCGAATCGAAGAAAGGAAAAAAGGGTTTACAGGGTTTTCTATGAATGAATCAAAGATTGATGGTTGAAAATCTGATTCAATCGGATATAAATGAATTTTGGAGGCTATATTTTTGTTTATTTTTAATGAAATTGGAGAAATTGATTGAGGGTTTCAATCATTCTCACCCTTCCTCATTTTTTTTTCCCTTTTAATGGAATCGAATAGGGGGATATATCAAATCATCGATAAAGGTTTGAAGGACTCGACTACTAACTTGTATTTCTGAGTCATCTGAGTCAGTGAGTCAACTCGACTACTAACAACTCTTTTATGAATTATTTGAGTCAATGAGTTGACTTGAGTTGTCAAACACTGAGTCGATGTGTAGTCGAGTTTCTTGAAGGCTGAGATCAAACTAGTCAATTACAACCGTCCCTTTTATTTGTTTATTTTGGAACTTGAATTTTACTTGAGAACAAATTTTCTTTTTTAAAATGATTAATGTTTACCGACTTGTTTTGTTGATAAAAAGTTGCAGGAATGAAGCCTATTGGACAAATCGCTTTATAGTTTTGATACAATTGAAGATTGACGTACCTTATGTAGTGCAACGTGGTAAATTTGCTTGGAATCGCCGTTAAGAACTGGATTGCCGGAGGGAATGCTTTTTTTCCCACAAATGGTAATAGCAAAACACCCTTATTCTCCTCTCTTTCTATTGTTTTATTATTTATTTTATTCATTTGATTGTTAATTTTCTTATATGTGCATCTCCATGGACGTCTAATTTTTATAGAGCCATAACAAAGTCTGTTTTAGATTTTTGCCTGGTACTCCGTGGAGATACTTGAAAACGCGGTTATATGTGACCGAGTCTCTCTCCCTCTCTTGTGTTACAGGAAGAGACTTGTTTAACTACTTTGGGAAAGAAACTAGGATCGTGTGTTTACATAAGTGGGGCCATATTTTATTGTGTAAGTGTGGCCACATGGCCTCAGTTTTTCTCTCCCGAAGTTGTTGAATAAGTCTCCTTTCGCATCAAAAGGGAGAGAGACCCAATCGCAAGTTTCTTCGGAGGGTAACATGCAAAAATCCAAAACGGACTCTGTTGCTATGACTTTATAAAAAATAGACAGCCATGGAGATGCACATATAAAAAAACATTAATTAAAGGGATACAAAGAACAAAAAGGTAAGAATAAGGGTGTTTTGATGTTACTGTTTGTGGGAGAAAATGTTCTCTTTGGCGAACTCGTGCGGCGATTCCAAGCACATTCTCCACGTTGTGCTGCATAAGGTACGTTGATCTTCAATGGTATTAGAGTTGTAAGGCGATCTATCTACTGGGCTTCATTCGTGCAATTAAAAAAAATATATATAAAATAGGTCAATAATAGTAATTATTTAATTGAATTATTATTTTTGTTCTCAAGTAACATTTGAGTTCTACTTGATCCAAAATAAATAAATAATAGGGATAGTTGTAATTGACTTGTTTGATCTCGGTCATCGACAAACTCAACTGGACCTCAACTTTGTGTGACAATTTGAGTTGACTCACTGACTCAAATAACTAAGAAAAGATTTTTTAGCAGTCACGTCGACTCGCTAACTCAGAAAGACGCATTAGCAGTTGAGTCTATTTGTTGACTCAATTAACTTAAAGAAGACCTGTTGCCATTCGAGTTGACTTGTGGACTTAGATGAGAATCCTTTTTAAAAAAATAAATAAAATTGAAACGACTTAGTGTGGCTTAGATTGACTCGTCACCCAAATAAAAACTTGAAGAGATTAAAAAAAAAGGACAATATTGATATCCGATTCGATAAAAAATTATTATTTTTCTAATTCAATCGGAGCAAAAAGAGGACAAAATAGTGATTTCCAATTCAATCGGAAATACTATATAAAAAAGAAACAAAGTTAAAATTGAAATAATTGATTCCTGAATCGATCCAAAATAAAATAAAAAAAACGAAACCTTAGGGCGTTGATCAGATCGAATAAAAAAGGGTGGAAACCCTTGGATCTCTTATTCGATTGATAAAGAGAGGGTGAACAAAACCCCCAAACCCTTGTCTCTAATTTAGTAAGAAAAGAACCAAAAACCCAAAAACCTTCAATATTTGATTTGATTAAAAAGGGGGAGAAAAAGGGTGAATGGTGAGAATGATTGAAACTCTCTATCAATCTTTTCGATTTGATTGGAAATAAACAAAAATAAACCCCCCAATTAATATTCAATTCCTTTGGATTTTTTTATTTATTTTAAAAACCCGTAAAACCATTGAGCTTTGATTTGATCGGAGAAGACTTTGAAAGCTTTTTTAATTCTTTCTTCGATTTAAAAAAGGGGTAAAAAAAAGAAGAAGAAAGAAAGATGAAACCTAGAATCGATCTCTCCCTCCTTCCCTCTCTATAACGTGAATGAGAGTTTAAGATTAATAGTCTGAGAGTGCACATGAATAAGTGTGCCTCTTTGTTTGAAAAAAAGGGGAAGCTGAAAGGATTCGAACCATTGAACCCTACTTAAAAAATCGAACACAACCACTGGACCTTTTGTTATGTTGAATCTATTTGACCTTTAAAAAGAAATGGGGTTTAATATGGATATTATTAAATTAGTATCTACTATCTACTCTAGTGTAGGAGGGTCTAGAAACCTCTACAAAAGATTGTCCTACATATGAACCGCTGGGTGTTTCCTACGCTCAAGCAGTAGGCAACTTGATGGTTGCTAACGTTTTCGATTGATGTGCATTTTATGATATTAGTTATTATTCTGTGCATGTGATATTTGATTATATATTGTAAATGTGTGGTGTTGCGATATTTTTACAATAAATCAGCATATAGTCTATGACGACCAATTTCCATTGATGTTATAATAGCGTTATACGTGATATGGCCATTATTATGATTCTCTTATTGTTTAAGCTACAATAGATATTAATTGTAGTTAGTGGTCACACACACACACACATACACACACACACACACACTCACTTAGATAATGGGAGTGAGTTCACTAAAAATTATTAGTATCTCAAGGGTCTTGAGTGATATATAGAGACTGGGTATATCGGATGGTTAAATAAACATCTATCATTAGACTATAATTACGGGTGATGGGCAAAATAGCCTTATACTGTAAGATAAAAATGAATTAATGAATCTACTCATTATACATATTAGACGGTTAGTATGCCGCCATATCAAAATATTATGATTGTCTAGATAAATTAGCCGATGGTTTATATCGCATATAATGTGATGATATAAAATGTAAAATGGAGCTAATTGCGCGTGTATGACATCATTGAATGAAAATTATCTAAATCAACCGAGGTAGCAAATGTAGTCACGGATGATGGAGAAAGATTCTCATACAATTGGATAAAAAGAAAAAGGTGTTACTGAATCAAATTTTTTACCTTTCTTGGGTACATCACAACTTTGTCATATAATTACTGTCTAGATAAATTAACCAATGAGTTGAACCACTTATTAGTGTGAGATATCATTGGCCATGATGGCCAAGTTGGAGATGTGACACGTGAATGTGTGTTTGTAAGTGTGGCCATATGACCCTAGTTTCTCCCCTAAAGTTGTTGAACTAGTCTCCTCACATAACAAAAGGGAGTTAAACCCGATTTTTAATCAAGGTTGTGGTTGGTCACACCAATTTCACTACACCAAATTAGACCGAGTAATAATGAATTTTAACACCGTTTCATGATATTTGCTACAACCAAACACAACCTACCACGAGCAAAGCTTGACTTTTGCTCGCCATTTCAAGTTTTATACAGGAGAAGGCAGATTGTGTCATGCTAATATAGTCCAAGTCAGAGATAACCTCTAATGGAAGACGCTAGAGCCAAAGAATGGCTGGGCCTCAGGAAATCTTTGCACATCAGGATGCCAAATCTAAAGTACTAACTAATTGCGTAGACACTGCACTACTTCCATAATGTGATCTATTTTAAAAGCATGATGTTGGGGAACCAAGTTCTTTCAAAGATAGAGGAGATGCTAAGTGAGTGGTTCCAATGCAGGAGGCATCTGCCTTGAAGAAGAATGACACATGGGATTTCGTTCCATTACTTGTAGGAGTGAAGTTGATTTCTTGCAAATGGGTGTACAAGATGAAGGGAAAGAGTGATGGTTCAGCAGAGACATACAAGGTACAACTATTTTGTTGATGCTGCTTCCCATAATGGGTAAAAATGCAAACCTATAGCTGCAGAAGTAGGAATAATGTTGCTTCCCACTATGGTATAAGATTGATTATGAGGAGTGTTTAATCTCATGGTGAAGGTGAGTACTCTTCGAGATCGTTTCATGCACCCGACAATCTCGGCATTTGTGGCATATGGAAGTTACTTGGGAATACATTTCTTTATGGTGTTTTGTATAAAGAAATCTTCATGGAACATCTATATGGGTTCATAGTCAGAAGAACCCAAAGTGCTAGTGCAAGCTTGAAGGGCTTAGGTTTCAAGAGTATGATCTATGAATATTTCAAAATTTCCAGGATTTGGGCCATGGCATGTGTGCATCTGAGCTAGTCTATTTGTGAACAAAGTGTTCTTGGTTCTCTTATCATACATGGATGACCTTATCATAATGGGAGATGATTTGGGAGATTGTTGTGATCATTTCTCTCTTCGGTTCAAGATGGAAGGAGCTCAAGAAACTGAAGCACTTTCTTCACTTGAAAGTGGACAAGGATGTGAAGGGGATCTTCTTGTGTTAGAGAAATGAGGCATACTTGTTAAGAAAGTTCAGGATGACAAACTGCAAATCAATTGCCGTGATAATGGTAGCAAATATGAAGTTTTTTTTTTTTTTTTTTGTTAGCTTGTTAGTACACCCCACTGTCAGTTCACACTTCACTGTTAGCCACCCCCACTAAGGAATTGATGCCAAGACCTCAGTGTTGAAACGAGCAAATATGAAGTTGAGTCCAGATGTTGGAGATAAACTGGAGGATGTGCGTATGCATCGTTAGTTGGCGGGTAGCCTGATATACCTCATTACTGGCCACAAATGCATTTGCAGTTGTTTTCGTCACTCAGTATACACATTTTTAGAGAAGCCTTAAATAGAAGCGATTTGTCAAATACTGAGATATAAGTGGTGCATTGTGAACTATTGACTCTAGTATAATCAGGAGTTGCTCCTGTGCTGGGCTGGTCGGGTTTTCCGATGCAGGATGGGGAAAAGATCCTTCCATTTGCAGATTGACCGACATTACACATTCAGTTTTGGAACTGGTATAGCCATGTAGTTTCTTGGTGCAATAAGAAACAGCCAGAGATGCCAAGCAATTAAGAATGTTAGTGACTTGTGTAGTTGAACAGAGAGATTGGAAAAGAAAGTAGATTAGGCAGTGAAAGTCCATTGCAACAACTATAATGCAATTCATCTAGCAACAAATGCAGTATTCCATGTGGGGAAGCACATGAAAGTGCACATCCATTGCATATGGGTAAGGTGTCATGTGGCGATATTGACCTTGTGTCTCTATCTCTATCTATTGGACAATAGCTTGTTGACATATTGGCGAAAGTTCATATATATATATATATATATATATATATATATATATATATATATATATATATATATATATATATATATATGGGTGTTTGTAAGTTTGTTATTGGGGGAGGATGATGAAGTATTAGTTTATATTGGTTTATTGTAAGCATAAGGTGTACTCTCAAGCATGAGGATGTGAATGAGTCTAGACCTTCTAGTATGAGGTCTATGTAAGGTGTTCATGCTATTTACACCTATATTATGCGTCATGTAATGAGAGCATGGCTTTCCTATATAAGGGGCCTAGCACTTCTTGTATTATCATCCTAATGAATGGATGGCTTTCCTATAAAGGCCTAGCACCTCTTGTATTATCATCCAAATGAATGGATGAATGATGGTTCTCTCTACAAGATCAGATCTTTTGACATTAAGATAATTGACTTCTTCTCTCCTACTTAATAAAGAATTATTCTCTAAACCATAATTTAGAGTTTTACTGCTCTGTCGAAGCACACATTGAAAACACATTGATCGGTCTTTCTTAACTATCCAATTTTGCGGATAGACCCTTTTCTTTTTAACCATGATGGGCAGCACTTGAATGGTGAGGATTGATTAATCAATGTGGCTTGTGTTAGTCGTGATGTATTGTATGTGTTGCTAAGACTCCCTTGGTAGTGCAGAAACTCACTCCATAATTTAGTCACAGTACTATATCATGTAAGTAGAAGTTTCGATTTTTTGAAAATTTACTTTATAATTTGTAGAAAAAAATGTTGTAAAGATGGCTGGTAGAAAGTCTAAAGTGCTTTATATTGTTATCAGAATAGATGTGTTTGATTCTGATACGAGGATGTGTCTATTTTTCAATTGAGCTTTGATATGAGGATTCTGGTTTGCTAATGCATACCAGTCATAGTGAGATAGGAACATAAATGTGCTATGTGATGAATGTTACCCATGCAAATTAGCATGGGCTACTAGTTGGGAAGCATGCTAAAACTTAAACATGTGTGCAAGAATGCTGTTCTTTTACTTTTAGGAGAAGATGAATTCTCATTGCGAGAACCTGTCGGCAGATGCCTAACACAAGTGCCCACATGTTCCCAAGTGGTGCATGTGTATAGCATTGGAGCCGTTGATTAAACAGTATCCATTTCTTTTCTAAATGTCACATGTGGCCCGCCTGATGAGTGGGTCAGCTTATCTTTTGTCCACGGCATCTACAGGGTGTAGCCTCCTGATGAGCAGCTGGATCTTGTAAACACGGGCCATTTTGGCATGTTTGATACAATCGCATGTGGCTTGTTAGCAGTGTTCTTCTATTCAAGAGCTTTGCTAATCCCCCATGTGGCTACGAGTCAGAATGCACACTCCACCACATATGCCAGCCTGGCACACTGATGCAGTATCCAAGCCATCCATCAGAAGGGTACCACCGTGTAGATTCCCTATGCCAATAATCAGGTTGGTCCACTAGTCAGGTGGGCCATAATTAACTGAACAAGTGTAAAGGTGAAAAATCAGCCAAAGTTTTCTAGCCCGTCCACTTATGTCTAATATCATAGCCCCAAACTTATTCCCTATCCCTGCATGCCACCATATATGCCAAGGTGGCATGCAGGGATATTTCACCTGCATGCCACCCTGGCATTTATGGTGGCATGCGCATTGGCTGACTTGTACATGCGTGTGCCTATGGTTTAACTGAGATATGGTCCATGATAGAGCGGAATGGCTGAACAGGATTTGTAATTAGTTGGGATGGGGTTAGATGATGATGATGCCACCCTGGCATATGCAGTGGCACATGCATTAGCTGACTTCTACATGTGTGTGGGCTTAATAGAAAATGATCGAAGAACGTATTGAGTTTTTCTTTATTATGTGATATTCTGTTATTTTGATAGTTGTTTATTTTGTGCTGTTGTCTAGGGGAGGGTTGTTGGCAATATCTATAGGGTCCTCGAATCGGCTTTAAGAGAACAAATGGATGGATTTATTAAATGTCCAGCATGCAATGGCGGCAGTATGACTCCCAATGCAACTGACCTTCTCTCTAAGAATTGCCATTCATTAAATGGTCAACCATGTTGGTTTTGTGAAGGGTAATGATCACATCCATTCATTTTCCTGTTTATTGGAGGATGATGCTTTTAATTAAGAGGAAATGCTATGGTGATTTGTGCAAATCACTCACTCGGGGCGATTTGGACTCCCATACGCTCACGTGTGCAATTACTAGTTTTATGACCGTCTCATGTGTACCTGAGTGTTGTAGAAAGCCGTACAACAAAAATCTCTGTGGGGCCCACTGTGATGTAAATGTTGAATTCATTCCATTCATCAATTTCGCAAACTCATTTTACGATGTCCTACTAGAAATCAGGCAGATCCAACATTCAAGTGGGCTGCACTACAAAAAATAGGGATATGGACACCCACCATTAAAACCTTCCCACCATTGCTTTGGATCAGGATTATATTTGTCCTTTCCTTTTGTTTGGGTTGGATTCACTTTATAACGGCTTGAATTGCATATAAACATCATAGCGAATGCGAGGAATGTTTTAATGGTGGCTATCTCCATCCCCATCTTTTCCTTTTGTGTGGCTCACTGTGTTGGACCAGCCTGATTTTTGTACTTACATCCTAAACTGGTCTGGAGCTACTGATGGATGGAGTGGGTTTTGCAAGGACATTGCATTGAACCTCACAGATTTTTTGTTGCATGCTCTACCTACAACATGCGCCCTTGTATGCCAATGGCAGTGCATATTGCACTTAACGGATGATTTACAAATCGCTTCATCATTTCTCTTTAATTAAAATACATCCTACAAAAAAACATTTTGTACTTGATTTCTACTTGTCTTTGTAGCCATAGTCCGTCAAAATGCATGTCCAGCATCATTTGATTGTTGGCTCCAGTGAACTTCTGTGGCATAGGCTTTCTTTTTCTTGTTTCTCATTTGTATTCATAGATCAACCTCTGCCAAGCATACACACATGTAGCATGCAGTAATCCACACTCCAATATGGGCCAGTGTGGCACATAGGTGCAATATCCAAGCCGTCCATCAGGGGGGTGCCACTACTTAGATGCCCGGGCACGAGAATTAGACTAGATCACTAGTACTACTCAGGTGGACCACACTTCTTGAAACAAATGTGCGGCTGAATAAAATTTGTTTGAAATTTTCTTCTCCATTCAAATTGTTTTGAACATATTGGCCTACCTGCTGATTGCACCAACTTGTTTTTGGGCCAGAACATCTAAACATTCGGGCTGATCTTATGGACAGCTTGGATATTGCACGTGTCCAACATGCTAGCACATGTGATGGCATGTCGATGGTACGCCTTGTAAACTTGTGTGAGCTCAAGCAAAGCTCTCATTGCTCAGCCTGGAACATTTTTTTTGAATGGTAATGGGTATAGGCAAGGGATTTTCTTCACTTAAATAATTAGAGATGTAGATGCTAATAATTCTCTATAATTTTTCTATTTGAGGGTGCATTTGTATGCATTTTAGAATTAGTTGCTATAATTAGTTTAGTGGATGTGAGAATGACCAAATTGCAATACCTTCTTTGGCTTTCATATTTAAGTATTAGGCTTTAAAGTGCACTTGTTTACTTTCAGTTGGACTCGAAATGATCATGACTGCTATTCGAGGGCTACTTGATGCGGACACAAGCGCATTCAAGGTGTACCAACGAAGAAAGCATCAACCACAAGTGCCGTCCTTGTGGATAGGCGACTATTGAGGAGCTGAAGACCTTTCACATGTGATTGGACATATAGAAGACCCCACTCGGGGAAGACACATGTGAAGGAAGATTGGAGAAAGAAGACCGAGTGCCCGAACTTTCCCGCACTTATGTTATTTGCGCGTTTTTGCTTAGTTAGGGGTCTTTTAGTAATTTTATGTCTTTATTAGGGGTCTTTTAGTAATGTTATGTCTTTACTTGCTTATTTTAGGGGTATTTTAGTACTTTTATGTCTTTATTTGCTTATTTAAGTGGGTTAAAGCCCTAGATACGAATTTCAACTATTGATTAATGAAAAGCAAACCCTTTGGTTGCCTCCTTCCTTTCTTCTCTCTAATGGTGCTTCTTCTCTTCCCTTGATCTTCCTTTTCTAATTTCTTCTTGTGCCCCTCCAACTTCTTCAAGGTAATTATTTCCTTCTTTCTATTTTTCAGTTTTGGCTATTCCTTCTTCGATCAAAATCTTGAGAACCGATCTAAACCCTAAACCCCCAAATTCTCAAATCCCTAATCCGAAAAACTTCTTGGTTCTTCGGACTAGTGATCTTCATTGATCGATTGGGTGTGACCATGCAAGATCGGGAGGTCTCATCCCTCGCCGGATCCAACCTAAGTAATAATTGAATGCCATACTCCATGGTTGTGATGATGACCCGCTCCATTGCATGTTTCCTTTATGATTTTCTCAATTATGATGATTACTACTAGAATTTTAGATCATTTATTCCTTTTATTTCCAATTGTTTAATTATGTTCATGAGCATGCATCATAATTAGGTCATCTCGTCATCAAATTTGGTATCAAAGCATAGGCTTGCATGGTTTTTGTCTAGATCGAGTTATCAAATTAGGGTTTTGATTTTTAGGTTTAATTTTGGAAAGTTCCAGATTTAGAAAGTTTTCAATTTTAGAAACTTTCCAGATTTCCAGATTTAGAAAGTCTCCAGATTTAGAAACTTTCCAGATTTAGAAACTTTCCAGATTTAGAAAGTTTCCAAATTTAGAAACTTTTCAGATTTAGAAAGTTTTCAATTTTAGAAACTTTCCAGATTTCCAGATTTAGAAAGTTTCCAGATTTAGAAACTTTCCAGATTTAGAAAGTTTCCAGATTTAGAAACTTTCCAGATTTAGAAAGTTTTCAATTTTAGAAAGTTCCTAATCTGGAAAATTTTCCAGATTTGAGTTGTTTCCTGTTTCAACTTAATTGTGTCAGTTCATAGTAGTTTTGCATTCATCGCATTCATCTTGAAAGTCATAACACCTAGTAGTCGAGTTGGGTAGAGTTTGGTTCAAGTCTTCATTGTATACCCACGAGAAGAGGTAGAGTTTTCGGACTTCAACCTACCATGAATAATGAGCAGTTATCTGAGCAACTTGCTCAATTGATACAAAAGATAACCGCCCTAGAAGCGGGTCAAAAGCGTGAGTTTGCCCGCCTTGAGAACCAAATTACCACTACCATGACTAAGGTCGAGCAACTAGAGGCGTCCCAAAAGGAAAACCCCGCTGTAGGGTATGATGCGCACTCCCAAGTGGGAGGAATCATTGAAGAACGCGCTGCCACACGTGGTGGTAGTGAGGATAGAGATCGTGGTGTGGTGCGAGAGGCACGAGCTACATGTGATCATCAAGACCGCTATAATCCAGATGAGCGTGCGATGAAGAGTGTGAGAGTTGAGGCCCCGAGTTTTGATAGGCGCTTGGATCCCAAGGCATTCCTTGACTGGGTTGCTGACATGGACCACTACTTTGAGTGGTATGGTATGTCGGAAAACCGTTAAATGCGGTTTGCTAAGATGAAGCTTGTGGGTCAAGCCAAGCTCTTCTGGACCAACACCGAGCGTAGAATAGAGAGAGTTGGTAGAGCCCCTATCACACATTGGTATGAGATGAAAGAGAAGTTGAAGGAGAAGTACCTTCCTCTCTCATACCGTCAGAAGCTCCTTGACCAATGGCAATCCTTACGCCAAGGGTCAATGTCTGTCGCTGACTACATCGCTAAATTTGAAGAGTATATGATGCGATGTGATATCCGAGAAGACCCTCTAGTAACGCTCTCGCGTTTCAAGACGGGCCTTTGTGCGGATCTTTACCGCGAGCTTATGACTCGGCCCTTAACGGACTTGGATGAAGCATATCAAGTCGTGCGGCAGAGTTAGAGCAATATCGAAGGCTCCGTCATTTGTCGTTTTGAGTCCCGAGACTCAAGTTCTAGATCTAGTTCCCAGGGAACTAGACCTAATATTGGTAGTCAACCTAGGGCACAGGCGACCATTCCGCCTAGGCCTAGGGAGGACAAGGGCAAAGGGGTTCTTGGTGCCGGTCCTAGTAACATGAGCCAAGTGAGGTGCTATGAGTGTGGCAATCTTGGTCACATGTCTAATCAGTGTCCTACGAAGAGCCGTGGGAGAACCTTAGTTATAGGCGAGTCCCACGAGGTTGGAGATAACCAGGGTGACTATGAAGTTGAAGAGTATCACCTTGAAGGAGGACTTACTGATGAAGAAGATGGAGAAGCAACGCTTGCAGTAGTCAGGCGTGTGCTAGCTCAGTCTAGAAGTAGTGTTGACTGGCGTCGAAGCACTATCTTCTACACTATTGCCAAGTGTGGTGAAAAGAATTGTAAGGTGATAGTGGACAGTGGAAGTTGTCAGAATGTGATTTCCACTAGCACCTTAGATCGCTTAAAACTGAAATCCACACCTCATCCAGACCCGTATAAAGTTTCTTGGGTTGACAAGACATCCCTACCTGTCACCCAGCAATGTCTAGTCCCCATCGAGTTTGGGTCATACAAAGAGTCCCTGTGGTGTGATATTTTACCGATGGATGTGGGACATGTTATCCTAGGTAGACCGTGGCTATTCGATAATGATGTCACGATCTTTGGCCGTTCGAATGCGTGTACTTTTATGTATAACGGTAAAAAGATCAAACTTAATCCTATGCCACCTGAGAATACACTAGGGAAGAAGAAGGATGAGAAGGCAAGTGAGCCAAGAGGAATGGGGAAATCCAAACCTAAGTCTCTACATATAATCAGCGCAAGAGAGTTTGAAAAAGAGGCTAAGGAGGATTCTATGGTGTATGCCCTTGTGGCTAGAGAGATTACACCTGAGGTTCTATTAGAATTGCCCCGTGAGGTGACCTCGGTCCTGAAGGAATACAGTGATGTATTTCCTGAAGACTTACCGAATGAGTTGCCACCTATGAGGGACATACAGCATGCCATTGATCTTGTCCCAGGGTCTACTTTACCGAACCTTCCTCATTACAGGATGAACCCTGCAGAGCATGCAGAGTTGAAGAAGCAAGTTGATGAGCTTCTGTAAAAGGGTTTCATCGAAGAGAGTATGAGCCCGTGTGCCGTGCCTGCATTGTTGACGCCAAAGAAAGACGGCACGTGGCGCATGTGTGTGGACAGCCGTGCCATAAACAAAATTACTGTTAAGTATAGGTTTCCTATACCTAGACTTGATGATATGCTTGACACGATGGCCAGGTCCACTATATTCTCTAAGATAGACCTCAAGAGTGGATATCACCAAATCCGTATACGCCCAGGAGATGAGTGGAAGACGGCGTTTAAGACAAAAGATGGGCTGTATGAGTAGTTGGTCATGCCCTTCGGCTTGACTAACGCACCCGACTTTCATGCGGATGATGACACAAACTTTGAGGCCGTTCATGGAAAAATTCCTAGTGGTGTACTTTGACGATATTCTTATTTATAGTACCACTAAGGAATCACACCTTGAACATTTAAAGAAGGTCTGTAGTGTCCTTAGGAAGGAAAAATTGTACGCTAATCTTAAGAAATGTGCATTCATGTCTAGCCAAGTTGTGTTCTTAGGATTTATAGTGTCATCTGAAGGGATGCGTGCAGACCCGAAAAAGTCGGGGCCATAGTTGAGTGGCCAGAACCAAGGAACATTCATGAGGTGCGAAGCTTTTCACGGCTAAAGAACTTTTTATCGTCGGTTCATTAGGGGTTTTACACGATCATGGCTCCCATTACCGAGTGCATGAAAAAGGGAGAGTTCGTGTGGTCTAAAGCCACAGTCAAGGCTTTTAAAGAAATTAAGGGCAAGATGGTGGAAGCTCCTGTCATGCGTCTACCTGACTTTTCTAAAGTCTTTGAAGTAGCGTGTGATGCGTCTGGTGTCGGTATAGGTGGAGTGTTGAGTCAAGAAGGACACCCAGTGGCCTATTTCAGTGAGAAACTGAATGAGGCAAAACAAAAATATTCCACTTATGACAAAGAATTTTATGCGGTAGTGCAATCCCTGAGACATTGGCGACACTATCTCCTACCGCAAGAATTCGTTTTGTTTTCTGACCATGAGGCTTTGAGATATTTGCATTTCTCGAAGAAACTCAACCCAAGGCATGCCAAGTGGGTAGCGTTTCTTCAGGAATATTCGTTTGTTTTGAAACACAAGGCCGGGGTTGAAAACAAACCAGCGGATGCCCTTAGTAGGAGAGTGGCGTTGCTCAACTCTTTGAGTGTAGAGGTAGTCGGATTTGAGCAACTGAAAGATGAGTACTCCATATGTCCTGATTTTGGGGGTACTTACGCGTCGCTCTCTAGTGACCAGCATATTATGGGTGAATATGTTCTTAAAGATGGCTTTCTTTTCAAGGGAGACAGACTTTGTATTCCTCGTATGTCCCTTCGTGAATTCCTCATCTGGGAGCTTCATTCAGGAGGGATAGCTGGCCATTTTGGTCGTGATAAGACCATTGCCCTCGTGGAAGATCATTTCTATTGGCCAAGTCTCAAGCGAGACGTAGCCAAAGTTTTAGGGCAGTGTCGAACATGTCAGCTGGCAAAGCAAAGAAAGCAAAATACCGGGCTGTACACGCCATTGCCAGTGCCACATGCTCCGTTGCAGGACATTAGTATGGACTTCGTGCTTGGGCTTCCCAAGACTATAAAAAAGCACGATTCCGTTTTTGTCGTTGTGGACCGTTTTTCTAAAATGGCGCATTTCCTCCCATGTTCGAAGACGTCGGATGCGTCTCATGTTGCTCGTCTCTTTTTTGATGGTGTGGTGCGTCTCCATGGGTTACCTAAAACCATAGTGTTTGATCGTGATGTTCGATTTACTAGCTATTTTTGGAAGACACTGTGGCACATTATGGGAACTCGTTTGCAATTTTCTACTGCTTACCACCCACAAACAGATGGTCAAACTGAAGTGGTAAACCGTAGCCTTGAAAATCTTCTACGTTGTCTAGTGGGTGAACATGTTAAGACTTGGGACCTAATTTTACCAATCTTGAACTTGCTTATAATGGGTCAGTTAATAGATCTCTAGGGTTGAGTCATTTTGAAATTGTAAGTGGTTATAAACCTAGAATGCCCATAGATCTCTTACCCATGTCTGTTACCCAAAGGTCTTCTGAGTCACCGATGCATTTGCACGCCATATTCATGATTTGCATACACATATTAGACAGCGGTTAAATAAGAGCAATGATGATTATAAAGTTTCAGCTGATTCTCATCGTAGAATGCAAGAATTTCAAGAAGGAGACTATGTAATGGTGCGAATAAGGCCAGAGCGATTCCCTCAAGGATCTGCTAAAAAATTACAAGCGCGTAGTGCTGGACCATTCAAGATATTACAAAAGGTTGGGTCCAACGCGTATCGGATTGACCTTCCACCTGAAATGAGCATTAATCCAACTTTTAATGTGGAAGATCTAGTCCGTACCCATACTCCCATTGTTGATACATCGTCCCTTTCATGGCCTTTTTCTGAATTTGCTACTCAACCCCTTCCACCACTTCCTCCACCCATTACCCATAAAGAAGAAATTGAGGAAATCTTGGATGACGAGATAGTATCCACGAGAGATGGAGGTTTCCAAAGGTATCTTGTCAAGTGGAAGAACAAACCATCGTCTGAATCTACGTGGCTGTCGGGCGACGCATTGCAGGGTATTGATCCAGATCTGCTAGAGCGCTACAAAAGTTTCAACTCGTGAGTCGAGTTTTTCTCACCCGCGGGGAATTGATGCGACACAAGCGCATTCAAGGTGTACCAACGAAGAAAGCATCAACCACAAGTGCCGTCCTTGTGGATGGCGACTATTGAGGAGTCAAGACCTTTCACATGTGATTGGACATATAGAAGACCCCACTCGGGAAGACACATGTGAAGGAAGATTGGAGAAAGAAGACCGAGCGCCGAACTTTCCCGCACTTATGTTATTTGCGCGTTTTGCTTAGTTAGGGTCTTTTAGTAATTTTATGTCTTTATTAGGGGTCTTTTAGTAATGTTATGTCTTTACTTGCTTATTTTAGGGGTATTTTAGTACTTTTATGTCTTTATTTGCTTATTTAAGTGGGTTAAAGCCCTAGATACGAATTTCAACTATTGATTAATGAAAAGCAAACCCTTTGGTTGCCTCCTTCCTCTCTTCTCTCTAATGGTGCTTCTTCTCTTCCCTTGATCTTCCTCTTCTAATTTCTTCTTGTGCCCCTCCAACTTCTTCAAGGTAATTATTTCCTTCTTTCTATTTTTCAGTTTTGGCTATTCCTTCTTCGATCAAAATCTTGAGAACCGATCTAAACCCTAAACCCCCAAATTCTCAAATCCCTAATCCGAAAAACTTCTTGGTTCTTCGGACTAGTGATATTCATTGATCGATTGGGTGTGACCATGCAAGATCGGGAAGTCTCATCCCTCGCCGGATCCAACCTAAGTAATAATTGAATGCCATACTCCATGTTTGTGATGATGGCCCGCTCCATTGCATGTTTCCTTTATGATTTTCTCAATTATGATGATTACTACTAGAATTTTAGATCATTTATTCATTTTATTTCCGCTGTTTAATTATGTTCATGAGCATGCATCATAATTAGGGCTGTCCTGCGTCACTACTTAGAGTTGGGAAAGCTCCATCTTAAAACTCCGTATTTTTAAAAAGAACTCATGTAATTAGTTTAGCAGTTACTAATCTGCACATTTCAAAAATCAGCTAAAAAGATCATTTTTCTGGGTTATAACCGAATTAAACTCATTTTCCTTTTCTTGTAAAAAATCCATTTTTTTTTTTTTTTTGAAGTTAGTCGGTTGGGACTTGGGAGGGAGGGAAGGAGAACCTCTGTATTTAATTTATTGATATGCATTATATTTTAATCTTATTCATATGCAATGTGTTGGAGATTCGGCCTTGCGAAAGCACCTTAATCTGGATTGAAACAAGTAAGAGAAAACGAAAATCCAAGCAAACACACAGAGAACACACAATTTTATGTGGAAAACTCTTGTGGGTAAAAACCATGGCATAAAGTGACGATCAATCTACTATTCAGAGAAGATTACAGAGATGGAGAGAACTTATAGCCCAAAACCCTAGCTCTCTATCTTGGAGGCTATTAAAAAAAAAAAAAAAAACCAAAAACCGTAACTCACTCTTAACCCCAACATAACTAACCCTAAAAGCCACCATTTCATGAGGGAAATGTCAAAAATACCCCTCCAAGGGTCTACTAACACTTGGGCCTTGTTAGCATGTGAAACGTGGGTCATATGGGCTCGAAAAAGTGAATAGACCCAATAGTGATTTTGGTGTCACAATTTTAACGCTATGTATATACACATGTCCATGTAGAACCATTTGGTCTATGGGTTGAAACCATATTAAACCTATAGTTTCCACCTTCCATATTTTGGCATTTCTGTTTCTTTGACCAAATTTTATGTTGTTTTTCAAGGATTGAAATCGAATTAAACCTGAACTTCTCCCATAACATTTTCCCTTTTATGTACAATGTTTTGCTATGGGGCTAGGGCCGCAACTTGGATTCAGGTTAACCCGAACCCGATTGACCCAACCCAAGTCCTGGTCGGGTTGGGTCAGGTTTTTTAAGTCGATGAGCTACCATATGAAGAAGTCAATAGAGTTGCCTTGGTCATTGATAACCATTTCTTTTGCCCGGAGCAGTCGAGTGCTCCAGTTCCAAAAAGGGTCAGCGATGGATAGAAACGGAGCATACTCACTGATTGGTCAGCTAGCTCACGCAAATCCAAAGAAGTTATTGGATGAGCTACATGCAAGGAAACTGGCATGTGTGGTTCTAGCTGGGCCTTCGGCATCTAATAACCTTGCTTTTGCTTGCCACTGGTGTACCTCTCATAACTATTACCCATTTATTCCGGAATACTCTTTTTAGGAGAGACAATTTGGGTTTGGGTTTGGAAAACACCAACCCTATTTGAAATCGGGCTGGGTTCGGGTTGAGCAAATTCCCATTAGGTTAAGTCAGGTTGGGGATAATCACATGTATTTGGGTCTTGTCGAGTATGGAGGAATTCGGGTTGACCCTCAACCTGAGCCAACCCGCTTGATTTGCAGCCCTATACAGTGTTACTCCCTCACATGATGAACACGAGGGAACATGAGTACTATTTGGTCAAGTTGTCTTTATGCAATGGAATCTTCACAATTCAATTTGGTATGCGTGCGTGCCTGTCGCTTTTCTTGCATTGGAAACATCTTTTAGTTTATAGAGAATAGACTCCGCCATTTGATGACCACACACTCTTTTGGTTCTGTTTATTTCATTTTCAGTTTGACTGGAATAGAACTGGTATGGGTTCTCCAAAATACATCGTTTTGTGTACGTTTATTGTATTTTACTGTTCATTTCTTTGGCGGAAAGTAGTGGCATTCCAGTCTTACATTTCTATCATGGTTTTTAGACAGAGACTCAGATGGACTCGCATGCCGAGTCATGGCTCCTCCAAGTTAGGGATGACTAGTGGTATGGAACTGGATCGTGTACTACCTAATCTGAATTGAGCCATGATTTCTATAAAATTTAATGTCTCGCATTGAAGTTCTGAAATTGGTGTGCCTGTTTTTTTTTTTTTTTTTGTTGTGATTTATTTTTCTGTTTTCATGCAGGCATGGAGTTCTGCCGCTAACTGGCCTCAGGGGATTTGTAGTTGTTAGAACAGCATCTTACTCACAAACCCATAATCGGCCACCAACCAGAACTGATGGATTCTCCTCCATTGTTTCATTCTCCAAGTCCTGTATTCATAAAATACATGATTGCACATCTATAAAATTTCGGCCGTGTTTGGGTGCAAAATGGTATCTGTTCAGCACTTCTGAGCATCCCTCTTGGCTCGCAGATGCTCGACATGGTGTGGTGCAACAAGCTGTTTATGCCAATGAAACAGAGTCCCAAGAGGAAGTGTTGTTTGGACATCGCAAGCTCTTTAGAGCATTTCATTCGGCTGTTCTGCTGATTTCTTTGCTTGCTTCTGCAAGTTCAAGCCAGTCTGCAGACGCTCTAGTCAGTTCTTATAACCATTCGCCCGGCACTGAAAGAATTGAGAATGCAGATAACGGATTTAACCAGTCAGATGCTGTATTTCAATTTGGTGAGGAGATTCATCATCTGGATTCTCAAAGTATCTTTTACTGCAAGTTGAGTTCGTTTCACTCTGCCATGATTCAGGATCTCGCGTGTCACCACTCCACAGGGGCCCACATGCTAATTGGCCAATGATCAGAACCTTCCATGTTCTGAATTCTATTCTGCATGGTACACGTGAAAATTACGCCTGAACTGATGATTGCGACTCAATATCTGCAGATGGATTTAGAGCAATGAGAAGATTTTCAATGAAGCATCATTACGGTAGAATAGCTAATTTATAATAAAGAAAAAGTGGACAGTTAAAATCATCAGGCTCTCTCACCATGTGAGCCCCAATCGATGGCGACACATGCTTGATCTTGAGTTGTGACGGTGGCGAAACGAACTCCTGCAAGTTCATGAATAAGTTTAAGAGTCCATTATAAGTAAATGTTGCTGACCTGATATACCGTTGGGTTTGCTCACAGCGTTCAATCTCCAGACCCAACCAGTGGCCACATCCAGACCAAAAATTGCAGATTGGGGTGTTCATAACTTAATGATCCATGGCCCATTTTTGGACAGTGAAAAAGTCTGTAGCAATGGTCTGGGAAGGAAATTCTATATATAGGATGGTTAGCAAATAGCAACAAATAATTACTGCAGTTTTTGAGAATGGTCCGTCCATGAGTTGGCCTATCCATAGTTCAAAACTCGAAAACTCGACCCGACTCTATATACAGCCAGGTCGGGCTGACCGAAAGACCCGACTCGACTTGACTCAACTTGATATTTCATAATTTAACAAAGAAGAGTTCAGGCCAAGGTGTTCCAAAAACCACTGTTACCGTTATGATACAGGCCATAACGGCCATTACGACCCTTTTTGATTGTTTGAAAAAACCGTTACAGGACCGTTATGGGGCCTTTATGGCATTTTTTTTTTTTTTTTTGTAACGGCCGTTTCGACATCGTAACGCGTAAGGGTTATGACCGTTACTATTACGCTGTTATGGCCGTTACATAACCGATTTTGAATACCTTTGTTCAGGTTACAATAGTTATTAAGAATTGAATGAGTATAAACATGTCCTTTCATGTAAAAAAAAGAAAAAGCATATGGTGAGTCAGTAATTGTCTATGTGCATGATTGGGAGGTCATCCGTTCTAGTCTCATGCTTCGCTTGAATTTCGCTTTTATTAAAAAGAAACTGCTGGGTGAGTAACTTGGCACTAGTCACACTGAGTTGCGTTGAGTCGATTGAGTTGGCAAGTGGACTCAATGAGTCTAACCAAGTCGTCACTGAATCTCACTCATTAGCGGCTTTCTTAGTGACTCGGCTTGAAATCTTGTCGAGTTGATCTGACTCAGCCAAGTCTTGAGTCGAGTCACTGAGTTTTAGAATTATGGGTCTATCCATATTGGTTGTACTGTATGGATCGGCCTTTTTGACAATCTAATGGGCTATAGAGTTTTTCCCTGGTATCACTTGCTAAATGGATTGTTCTTTAGTTGTCTTCTCAGAGTTCAAGCACACTTGTTTCAGGGAAGGAACTTGGTAGCTGTAGGAAGCCATGCAGGCGCACCCGAAAACGTAGGAATCGTCTACGGGAGAAGGCGGTAGAAGAGGCAGAAGTCAGAGCAAGGAGCATACTCATGGGCTTAGTTCTGAGAGAACCTGAATCATATCACTAACTACAAATAGCTGATGTTTCTCTTTTGGTGAGTGAATGCACAAGCCCGCATTGATGTACTCATTATATTGATGCATGTGTTAGTGCTTGTATTCATGAATGCATTGATGTGTTACTCAAACACAGTTTTTTCGTGCTTGCATGCATGCTTAATCAAGCATTTGCATATGCGCACTAGGTGGAAGTGAATTGCCTGCAGCACCCGCCACCCAGGGATATCCCTGGTGGCATGACTGTGGGACCCACTGTGATGTATGTGTTTTATCAATGCTGTCCACCATTTTCCAGCTCAATTTAGGGAATTATTCCAAAAATGAGGCACATCCAAAGTTCAACTAGACCACACCATAGGAAACAACACAGATAATGACACCCCTATTGTTGAAACCTTCTTGGGGGCCATAGATGTTTTGGATCAAGCTGATATTTGTGTTTGCCCTTCACACAGACCTGGAAAGGAAAACACATATATAAGCTTGATCCAAAACTTTTGTGGCCCTGAAGAATTTTTCAACGGTGGGTGTTAAACCCCAACTGTTTCCTGTGGTGAGGTTCACTTGAGCTTTGAATCTGCCTCATTTTTGGGCTCAAAATGAGCTGGCAATATGAATGGACGATGTGGATAAACCACATACATCACGGTGGGCCCCACATAGCCATGCCACTAGGGATATCCCTGATGGCAGGTGCTGCGGGCAATCTGCTTCCGCACTGGATCAGACCATAGATAGCATGGACTGATGGCGCAACTCACCTGAGTCTACTTAGGTTTGGTTGGACCCATTGCAGTTTGACACTGCAAGTCACCTAGATGAGTCGAGTCACTCCTGACTCATCTGAGTTGGGGCAATTCATCCTCGACTTGTGCGTGTCCTGTGTTGACTTGAAACTGGACGAGTTGGCCCAAATCACCGAGTCTTAAATCCATGGACCAAACACCACTGCCCATTTGCTCGAGTCACATCTGCAGCTGAATGTTTTTTATTTAGACTTCTTCTGAAGGTTGTAGCGACAAATCTTGTTATGGGCAATTCCTCGGAGATTTTCAAAAACTTAATGTTTTTCTCGACCGTAGAATCAGGGAATATCTCACTGAAAATAAAATATTAAAGAATATATTATAAATTACTAAAGGATTTTAAAATTTAGAAAAACATAGCTATAAAATTATTTATTTTGAATAAATTCTGTGATAAAATCTCAAAATATTAAAAATGGTGAGAATTTTGAAAATATTGCGATCGTTTGATCAAAATTTTGTGATACTGTTGTGAGATTTGTCACACGGCTAAAAGCACCCATAGATCCTCAGCACTCAAGCACACAACATAGATCTTAGTTGCATTTTTGACTTGCATTCCCCTCCCACTTCCTAGCTGTTTATTAATTGCTAATGTGTTGAAAATGATACTTTCTTGTTCTTGCACACATCTGTTGCAGCTTTCGCTTCGCCATCAAGTCGACGTTCTTTTGAGGGCTGTCCGAGGAGAGAAACGTAGCAACTAAAGTTCGTTTTTGTTCCCAAGCATGGTCTGCTTTGATGTGTGTGTGATATCTACTCTGCCCATCAACTGTGCCAGCTCCTGTTAGGACATGAGACTGAAACTCGGGTCGATTCGAAACTCAAGTGGGACACATGACAGGGAACAGCGGGAATTAGGACACCCACCTAGAATCTTTCTGGGGCCCATCAAAGTGATCACAAATAGGATGAAGGTAGAAACCAAATATAAGATTGATCAAGAACTTCTGTGAGCCCTAGAAAGGTTCCAACGATTTGCGTCTTCATCCTGACTGTTCTGTCTAGTGTCACCCACTTGAGTTTAGGATCAGCTTATTTTTGGGCTCACGTCCTAGCATGATCAATCACAAACGATGGATGGAGTGGATGTCACACACATCATGGTGAACCCCACGGAGCATTTTGTTCCACGCCCTTGTAATCCGAGAGGTGGACATGTAAGTAGTGGCGAGTCGGCAAGTCGTTGATCATTGTATTATATCATTCTCTTAATTCGGAACAACGTCCATCTTATGGTGATGTTGGTTTCATCGGTTTGTTGTGGCAAGACAATGTGGATGATGATGGTTTCACTCATTGAGGCATAGGAAGGTGGCACGAATATTTAAGAAGGGAGATCTGCATAAGATTGTTATGTTTGGTTACACCAAATATCATGAAATTTCATCATATTTGCACCAAATTAGTCTAATTTGGTGCAAATATGATGAAATTTCATGATATTTGGTGCAACCAAATGCAGCTCTCCGTCCCGATTGCTTGGAAATACCATCAACTTCTTTGCCATTTTCAATTCAATTGCATCCAAACACTACTTCGTACTAAACCACATTCAAATTCTGTCATTTATGACCTGTCTTGATATCCTTCCTGTGCCTCCATTTGTATTGCTGCAAATGGGTTTGGGTTCAAATGGGCCAGGTTGGTTCAAGGTTAGCTTGGGACCCTCTCTGTTTAATCAATGGGTCTAGGTTTCAGCCCTAGACCTGGCAATGGGCCAGGCGACCAGGCCCTGTTAGGCAAGGCATGGGCCTCTAAACTTGGCCTAAGGCCAGACTGGGTTTGAAAGCTAGGCCATGGTGAATGACATGGTCCAGCCCATTTGATTGGTCCATCCATCAAGTGGCTCACCATTACACATTAACAATGAATAGTTTTAAAGATACTTGTTAGCAGTTTCCATTCCACATGTATAATTTAAAAACTCTTGTTACATTGTGGGTCATGTTTCAATGATCCAAACCGTTTATATGATTAGACCCGCCACGGATGGAAAACCAAAAACTTGGATTGGACTATCACAAACCTAGGATCATTCAAACTCACTTTTTTTAAAAAAGTGCCGCTCGGCTAGGGCTGCCACCCCCTATCTAGTTAGGGGATCCAGACCAGACCCTGCCAATTGACTGGATGATCCTGATCGATCATAACATGATAGGTAGGTGTGGGTACGTGTCGTGCGTAGACGAGCACTGACGCTCCTCGAACTAAGAATTGTACGAACGGTTCAAAGGAGATCAAAGTTACATGGGCCCCACAATGATGTATTTATCATATCTACACCGTTCATCCATTTTGAGAGATCATTTTAGACCTCTCTCACAAAAACGAGTAATTTCCAAGGATCAAGTGGACCACACCACAAATAGCAATGGGGACAATGATTCTCACCGTTAAAATATTCGTAGCAATGATTCTCACCGTTAAAATATTCGTAGGGCCCACCTTAACGTTTACTTTCCATCCAACCTATTCATAAGGTCACACATACTCGGTTGAAGAGAAGAAACAAATATCATATGGATGCAAAATTTTTGTGACCCCGAAAAAGTTTTCAATGGTTGGCTTCAATCCCCCACTGTATCTGTTTTATTTTTCGGCTCAAGGTTTACGACAAGCTCGCCAAGTGGACGGACGGTTTTAATAGAACTCATACCTCATGGTGGGACCCACAGAACTTGGTGACGTTAACACACCAGCCACATGGGTGGTGTGTGGTACACGGAAACGGATTGGCTACTCCCCCTGCCACCCCCAATGGCTGTGGTCGGTGCTCTGTGGGCCCATCATGATGTAAGTATTTCATCCATCCCGTCCATCAATTTTTCCAAGATCATTTTATGGTAGGAGACCAAAAACAAGATATATGCCAATCTCAAGTGGACAACATTACAGGAAACAGTGTTGAATGAGGGTCGACCATTAAAAACCTTTTGGGGGCCATAAAAGTTTTGGATCAATCTGATCTTTGTTTTTTCTCTTCATCTGGGCCTGTATGACCTAATCAACAGATTGGATGTCAAATAAACAGTACAGTGGGCCTTAGGAGGATTTTAATGGTGGATATCCAATTACTATTGTTTTCCTGTGGTGTGGTCCACCTGAGATTTATATCTCTATATTTTTTTGTATCAAAACTAAAATGACCTGTAAAAATGGATGAACGGAATGGATGAAACACATACATCATAGTGGGGCCCACAGAGCACCGACCATCAGCCACGGGGCTGGTGGCAGGGGAGTAGCCAATCCATTTCCGTGGTACACCAGCCAATCCTCTTTCCTGCGCTGGAAACCTACGTAGGGCCCTCTGTTATGTTTGTGAGAAATCTACACCAGCCATCTGTGTTCTTTGAGATAATTTTAGGCCATGGGGCCAAAAATGATCCGGATCCAATATTCAATTGGGGCGAAAATGTGAGGATTGAACGTCCACAGTTGAACTATTCGTGCAGCCACAGAAGTTTTGAATAGGCTAATATTTTTGTTTTCTCATCCAAAGTAGGAATGACATCATGAACGGTATAGATGCATGTATACGTTTTCAGTTCATCCAAGTAGGAATGATGTTATGAACGGCACGGATGGCATGTAAACATCACTGTGACTCCAGGGAGGTTTCAACTATAGAGATTTCCCTACTACCCACCTTTTCCTTTAGTGTGGCCCACTTGAGCCTTGGATCCTTCTCATCGTTTGGTCTAAAGTCCTAAAATGAGCTCACAAAACGGATGGACGGGTAGATTTCTCACAAATATGAGGGTGGGGTCCCAGCGGCGCAGGAGCTTCATGCGAAATCCGCGTACGTGTCCACACCACCTAATCCACGTTTCCCGGGCTGACCGAATATTCTCCCAGGGGCTGCTCCTCTTGTCTGACTCAAAAAACACAAAAGAAAAGATTCCTAGTAACAAAAAAAACAGAAGATTCTGAGTTTACTCGCTCGAGTGCACTTACTCACACGTGCAAAAAGACATACGTGTGTGAAGTCTCAAGATGCTCAACGGGCGATCATGACAATAGTCCAAAAGGCGGGCAGATACGTTCATCAGGTGGGCTATTGACCGTAGCCCGCTATATGTATATCTTAAAACAGAAAATATAGCTACGAATCTAATTCGTAGCTATTGAAACATTGGCTACGGTTTGATCCGTAGCTATTTTTATACCGACGGTACTCATTGTTACTGTGTTACTACAGGTTATAACTGTAGCCATAGATCTTTAATTATGGTTTTTCAGTGTAGCCTTTGACCCCTTTTTTGTAATGTGAGACAAAACCAATGCTCAAGTGGCCCACACTAAAGAAAATAGTAGCCTTAGTACGTCCATCATTGGATGTTGCTTCCTTCATTGGGCCCACATTGATGTTTGTTTATCATCTAATATGTTCATAAGGTCATACAAACATTGATAAGGGGAAAATAAAAATATCAACTAGATCCAAAACTTCTTGGGAGCCAAGAAGTTTTTAATATATAGCAGGCTTTCGATTCCCACCGTTTCCTATGGTGTGGTCCACTTGAGATTTGGAATTGCCTCATTTTTGGGCTCATGCCCTTAATTCGACTAGTATAACATATGCTGTGTGGATGAGACATATATCATGATAGGCCCAACATTTATTTTGCACCTTCCTGAATTATAATGTTCAAAAAGTATGTCGTCATTGTTTGTATTGGGTGATGCGGTAATTACTTAAGTCAATAATTATTACTCATCTACGAGGCATTTTCCATTGACATGGAAAATCAAATAGCCCAAAATAAATTGCATAACCAAGGAAATAAGAAATAACTGAACTAAGTCATAAGCACCTTACACTATATCAAGAATGGCAAGCGCGCGAGCAGTCCCCCCTCTATCTTCGCAATGGGTTGCATTAGGGGTGAGGGTCGAGTGCCCACAGGCGGCATCCACAACTTTATTTTACTCTATCAACCGATTGTATTACATCCATATTCAGATTAATAAAATCAGCATTTACCATTTAATTTCATATTTTCCTTCCAAAATGTTTAGTTTGTTGACGAACATAACCAAGGTACAAAGATTATGATAAAAGTCATTATCTTTAAGGCAAAAAGAACTTATCTAAAAGAGTAACCCTCCCCTTCATAAATTGCCTGATTTCTTATCAATCAGTGGTTGAATAGTCAGGGCAGCCTTCACAAATTTAGTCCTCATCAATCTATTTCGATGTAATGCTCCAAAACTCGTGACCCAAGTTCCACACTCTATACCCAAGTTAATGAGTGTTATTTTATGTGCACGTGACAATTATCAAAGTAACTCATAATTTTCATGCATCAAAGAGGTTGACATTCCACATAAAAATAAAATAACTATAAGCGTTCATCGTCATAAAATAAGTTCAAGCATATGTCCACTTAGTTGGGGACTTATTACATTTCTACTAGTCTAAGTTCATGTCCTTAAACATATAAGGAACTAAAACTAATATAGTCTTGTGCCGAATTATTCGACCTACTCCTCAGACAAGGTCACTTGTCTCCCGGCTCATCATCCTGCTCCTCATATTCATTTGTACATATCCGTCACCTGCATCATTTCGATGGTGAGTTACCTATACTCAGTGATGGTTCCCCGAAGATTAATATATAACATTCAAAGAATAAGTCAATATAGCATAACAATATATGCAACTAAAAGTAACATTCAAAATATTGTGCTCTTGTTTAAATGCATGAATGCATGTAATGCACTTTAGGAGTAGGGATGGATCTACCATATCATGGTCCAGTGCAAAAAATAGGTGTGGGGAGTTGTATACTCAACGATGCCCTAGCAACATCCCCAGCTTGGGAGTGGTGGACCCCGGCCTGGCCAATCTTAACCCTTAATTCTGATCATGTTGGTGGAGAAGAAAGATTTCCGGTGGATTTTTTCTATCTATGGATTGATTTGATTCTGCAGTTATAGTTTTGCTAAAAAAGGTTGCTCCATTGTCATTATAAATTATGGCTGTAATCTCCATTATCACCATGAATAAGAATATCTCCCATCCCATCCTCTTCTCCCGTGCACGTAGGATCGCTACACTGGCGGCCGAAGCACGTAAATCTGTGTGTGTTTTGTTCTTGCTATATAATTTCTTCTTTGCTATATGGTATCAGAGCGAGAAGATCTTATGCAGTTGTGATCTAATTCATCATTAAGGAAGAAGGAAACGTCTTTGTCTCCTTTTTTCATTTTCTGCAGAATTTTTTTTTTTGCATACTTTATCTCTCTGTTTTTTGTTCTGATCCTTTCTCCTTTATCAATGGGTGAATCGGATGCAAATCCTGGTTGGAAGCTTTCATCAGTCCTCTTGAATGGTATTAACTATGCACCTTGGTCAAGGGCTGTAACCTTATCCATTGGTCGCAAGAAAAAGTTGGGTTTCATCAATGGAACGAAAGTTTGTCCTGCATCTACTGATACAGGATATGAAGATTGGATCTCAATTGATCAACTTGTCGATCTTGGATTCTTAATTCGATGGAACCCCATATTGCTGGAATTTTTACATTCTCTGAATCCGCAAAAGAGTTGTGGGATTCAATAGCAGATTTATATAGCAGTCAAAATAATGCCGCTCACATTTTTGAACTTAAACTTGAGATTGCTAGAGCACAACAAGGCGAAAAATGTTCAGCGAACATCTTGGGAATTTGAAAAGAATGTGGGACGAATTGAACATGTACCGCCCACATACTACTGATGTGAAAAATCTTCTGAAAAGAGATGAAGAGGATAAAATTTTCTCATTGCTTAGTAGCCTGAAGCCTGAATATGAAAATATCAGGAGTAATATTCTTATGGATGCTACACTTCCTTCTTTTTCCAGTGTTTGTGCTATTATTCAACGTGAAGAAACTCGGAAGAAGACTATGAATTCTGAGTAAAAACCTTCATCTGAGAATGTTGAATCGAATGCTCTTTTGGCTGAGAAAGAAGATAGAAGAAAACCTTCTGGTAGTGAAAAAGGAAAAAATACTTATCGAAATAAGGGCAGAAAAGAGCATTACCATTGTGATCATTGTGGTAAAAATGGGCACACCAAGGATCGATGTTGGGAATTATATCCTCACCTCAAATTGAACATTGATAAGAATAAGAAGGATTATGTTGCAAAAGCCGATACATCGATCTCAATGAATCAGTTAAGTCATCTTCTTCAACAAATCAGTAAGTCCATGTCTTCTGAACAAGGTCATTCTGCCTCTACTCATGCTTCAGGTAATTTGCAAGCTTACCTCACTTCATCTTCCAAAATTAATTCTTGGATTATTGATTCTGGAGCCACTGATCATATGGCCAATAGTCCTTCATCTGTGCATAATTTTATTCCTAAGTCTGATAAGAATGATGTTTCCGTTGCTAATGGGATTACAGTTCTGTATTAGGGAGTGGAAAAATTAACTTTTTTCAAACAGTCCACTTCTGATGCCCTTGTTGTTCCGTCTTTTCCAGTCCAACTCCTTTCTGTTGGGAAAATTACTAATTCTTTGAACTGTGATGCTATTTTCTCTCCTACTTCTGTCATCTTTCAGGATCGAGTGTCGAAGAGGACGATTGGTGAAGGAACTTATTCACATGGATTGTACTTGCTAAATCTCGCTGATAAGGCATGTTATACCAGCGGCTTGGTGGAAAGTCACATCTTACATAAACGACTTGGACATCCTTCCAATCATGTCTTGACGAGACTTTTTCCGTCTATTTCGATTAAATCTAGTGTGTGTGATGTTTGTCAATTTTCTAAACAAACTCGTTTACCATTCATTAGTTCTTTGTCTACGTCTGTTGAGTCTTTTGAACTGATTCATTCTGATTTATGGGGTCCTGCTCCAATTGATTCATATGATGGATATAAATATTTTGTGTTATTTATTGATGATCGATCTCGTGCTACATGGTTATACTTGCTAAAATCAAAGACTGAGGTGTTGTCTGTTTTCAAAGATTTTCATAATATGGTGATTACTCAATTCAATGCCAAAGTTAAGATTTTTAGGTCTGACAATGGTACAGAATATACCAAAGGACCTTTCTCTGAATATATTCATGACCAAGGTATTATTCACCAAACTAGTTGTGTGGGAACACCACAACAAAATGGGGTGGCAGAGAGAAAAAACCGGCACAGTTTAGAGACCGCGAGAGCTCTCATGTTTCAAATGAATGTTCCAAAAAGATATTGGTCCCATGGAGTTTTGACTGCAACATATTTGATTAATCGACTTCCTAGTCGTGTAATCAATTTTCAGTCACCATTGGAAGTCTTGAAGAATCGGAAGCCTGACATATCCCATTTGCGGGTATTTGGTTGTGTCTGTTATGTGCACCAACAAGCTATCCATCATGATAAGTTGGATGCTCGATCAAATCGGTGTGCATTTTTTGGGTATTCTTCCACAAAGAAAGGGTACATATGCTATGACTTGGCATCTACAAAGATTTTTATTTCTCATGATGTATGCTTTGTTGAATCTGAATCTTATTTCCAAGCACAAAGTGATTACAGGAATCGGTCCCAGGGGGAGTACTTGTATGATTTGGTACCACTTCCAACAGTAACTAATGATGTCATTGCCCGAGCTATACGTCCAGAAAATGAAGCAACTCCTACAGTTGAAACAATGGTATCTCAAATAGCAGCACCTCCAACTTAACGGAGATCAAGTAGAGAGACTCATCCTCCAGAAAGAATGAAAGATTTTTTTACTTACCATGCTGTTTCTTATCCTATGCAGGCTTATTTGACATATGATAATGTTACTCAGTCTCATTCTGCTTTCTTGAGTGCAGTATCTAGTGATCAAGAACCAAAGACTTTTCGAGAAGCTAATTCCAATCCAGTTTGAAAAAATGCTATGAAAGAAGAATTGCATGCACTTGATGAGAATAAAACATAGGACATTATTAAATTGCCTCTAGGAAAGAAAACAGTTGGGTGTCGTTGGATATATAAAATAAAATATAAGAGCGATGGAACCGTGGAACGACATAAGGCAAGACTGGTTGCTAAAGGATTTACTCAAACTTATGGAGAAGATTATAAAGAGACATTTGCACCCGTTGCGAAGATGAACACATTTTGAGTTCTTATACCCTTGGCAGTTAATCAAGATTGGAAATTATTCCAAATGGATGTAAAAAATGCGTTCCTGCATGGTGACATAGAAGAAGAAATTTATATGAGCGTACCACCTGGTCATCCACAAGAATCTAAACTTGGTTTAGTGTGCAAACTAAAAAATGCTATATATGGGCTTTAACAGTCACCACGAGCTTGGTATGCTAAGCTCGGATTCATCCTCATGATTAATGGCCTACAAAGGAGTCTGTCAGATCCTTCTCTATTTGTTAAAAAGGTATTTCTGTACCATTATTGTTCTGGTGTATGTTGATGATATAGTGATTACAGGTGATAATCAAGATGAAATATCAAAGCTCAAGACTCTCTTACACAAGCAATTTGCTATCAAAGACTTGGGAGTTTTAAAGTATTTTCTTGGATTAGAAATTGCCTACTCAAAAAAGGGCATATTTCTTAATCAATCGAAAATATGTGTTGGACCTGTTACAAGAAACTGAAAAATTGGGAGTAAGACCGTCAGACACTCCTACTGACAGTGGCGGTAAGCTTGGTGATGATGGTGAATTATTTTCTGATATTGGTCAATTTCAAAGATTAGTTGGAAGACTAATTTATTTAACTATTACTCGGCCAGATATCTCATATGCAGTTAGTTTGGTCAGTAGATTTATGCATGCACCAAGAGTTAATCATATGAACGCTGTTAACAGAATCTTGCAGTATTTGAAGAGTTCTCCAGGAAGAGGTATATGGATGCGTAAAAATGGACACAGTTCCATTCTTCGCTATATCGATCTTGATTCATTTTGGGTGTCCAGTTGATCGAAGATCTACAACAGGGTATTGTACATTTGTTGGAGGTAACCTGGTAACATGGAAGAGTAAGAAACAGAATGTTGTTGCGCGATCAAGTGCAGAAGCAGAATATCGAGCAATGGCTTCAACCACTAGTGAAGTTATTTGGCTCCGGGCCTTATTGCAGGATTTGGGTTTTGGTTCATCCCAACCAACAGAAATATTCTGTGACAATCAGGCTGCAATGCACATTGCTTCAAATCCAATTTTTCATGAGCGGACTAAACATATTGAGGTGGATTGTCACTTCGTTCGAGAAAATGTACAAGCTAATGTTATTCGTCTTTTTTTTGTTCGTGGCGACCAACAGTTAGCGGATATTTTCACTAAGGGACTACCTGCTGCCAAGTTTCAAGAGATATTGTCCAAGTTGGGCTCTATCAATATTTTCGCACCAACTTGAGGGGGAGTGTTGGTGGAGAAGAAAGATTTCCGGTGGATTTTTTCTATCTATGGATTGATTTGATTCTGCAGTTCTAGTTTTGCTAAAAAAGGTTGCTCCATTGTCATTATAAATTATGACTGTAACTCCATTGTCACCATGAATAAGAATATCTCCCATCCTCTTCTCTCGTGCACGTAGGATCGCTACACTGGCGGCCGAAGCACGTAAATCTATGTGTGTTTTGTTCTTGCTATATAATTTCTTCTTTGCTATAGATCACATCCTAAGATGAATGGAGTTGTTTATCTAGTTGCAACCCGGAAACATCCCACCCTATCCTTTATGGGGACTTATGATCCAATGACGTCCCGACAACATCCCATGGTACCATGAATGTATAATTAATAAAGTACTTAATTAATCCGGTTTATATACAATTCAATTATGGGAAGCCTTTTCTAAACTTAGAGGCGCTTCTAATCCATCTTGTTATCATAGCTAATTTCACATGTACTCTTAACCTACCATGAATTTTTCGGTCCACATCAACATGTCCCGGACACGAACAAGTACCTAACATAGGTCATGGTCCTAGAGTAATGTGTCCATCATCCATGACACATTCCGGGACATGTTGCGCACTAGCGGCTCAGCAGTTTTGAAGCTGGGTTACTCCTTTGAGCTTTCTTCCCCTCAAAAAAAGTTTGGAGGTCTCGGATCCTGGAGACCCATTTTGGATCTTGACATCGAACCACATTGGCTCACTCAGCACCGCTTCCAATCCATCCACTAGGCTCCCTCGACCCTGCGTCTTCCTCTCTTCGTTTGTGGGAGGGACAAGGTGTAACCTGGTGAACCCTCCTCGTGGGCCCCACTTCACATGGGTTCCACTTCACATGAGTCACCCACCCCGAATGTGTCTCGACATCCCAAATGCTACCCTGCTCGAGCGGCCGGTGTGAAAATACCCATGCATTAAATGTTTTCCACACTAGAATGTCCACTGAGATGCCCTTTCAACCTCACCAGCATTTCACACCAGCCCCCTTCACATTCCTCCTACTGTGATGGCAGTAGTTTCAGTGATGGTGGTGGTGGATACATCAGTGGTTGTAATAACATGGCCACAATCAAATCGATGACAATACACTTTCTCTACATCTGACCATAAATATAATAATCAACCATAACAAAATTTCCAAAGACATTAACATGATATCAACCACTATAAAATTTCTAAAAATAAACATAGGGAGATGACAATAGCAAAGATGATGGCATGATTACCAAAGAGTTACCTCAGCCACCATGTGCTATGAACACTGGTTGAGTGAAAAGATGAGAAGGAAAAGATGAGCTCTTCTTCGTAGTGGGCCACCAATCCCTCAGGCTGGAGGGATCCACGACACAGTGGGCATGTGGAACTTAGATGTCCCACCCATCTATACAAGCAAACCCAATGAAAGAGATGATCACATCTCAGCTTTCTAATCTCCTCACCTTCTTCAATCCTACACAAACAAATGGGACACTCTACTTCTTTTCCCCCAGCAGGCTTACAGTAACCAACAATAACTTCTTTGCCATTTATAGATGTGATCTTACCATTGGATTCTACATTGCACTGATCCAATGGTGGATCATGAGTCCTCACCAACATGAGAAAACGCGATAGCAGTGCCCGGCGAATGAATTTAAAGGAAAGGATGAAAAGGCAGGAGCATGAGAGGAGGAAGATAGAGAGTGGGAGTGTTGGAGTTTCCATCATCTCGCAACTCATGTGAAGATGATTTATTTTGTGAGGACAATGTAAGAAATGTTGGATGGTCAGCAATATATAGGCGGAGGCCGTATCGTCTGCAAACGTTGCAGGAGAGCTCTCTCTGCAACTCTCATACACCTTGAGTGTGTAGTAGTTGTTGACTTGCGGGGAAGTTGTATGCAATATGCCGGACGCGGATTGCGTCCAACGCCGCCCGTCTCTAGCCACGAATGGGCAGTTCTGTGGGCAGGCCCAACTTGATGTATTTGTTTATCCATGCCGTTCATTATTTTTCTGGTATCATTTTAAGGTATAGACACAAAAATAAGTAGATCCAAAGTACAAGTGGACCACACCACACAGATAACTCTTGCATTTAATACAACTTAGCAGTTAATGATTTGTTCATTTAATGCAACCCAAACTTATTATTTAGTGTGGTCCACATGAGCGTTAGATAATCTTCCTCATTTTTAATGGACTGTAGATAAACAGATACATCACGGTGGGCTTGCCCACATGATTGCCCATTAGTGGCTAGAGGGGGTAGGACACAATCCGCATCCTAATATGCCATCCAACTCAATCTGATGCAGGAATGAACGTGATGAGGTCGATCATCATCTTCTTCAAAGATAACTACTTCGTATCCATAAAGTTTCTTTGGACTCTTCATGTATATTAATTTCTCAAATTTATGAGGAAATAAAAATGAATTTACAATCTTACCACACAAACTAAGAATTTAAGTTCGTTACAAAATTTATTTTACAAATGTTCTTAACCATTGATGACACGTAGCAATGATCCACTCTTCCGATGCCTGTATAAACTGGAACATTCTGATCCAGAATCATCAACTCCAATAGAATTCATTTGATCTCTCTAAAACATTCTCATTCTAAGAATATTGTTAGATGACCACTATCTGCTAGATGATCAACTGCATTCAAAGAGTTCCTCACTAGGTCCCTTCATAATTGAAGCACACATGGTTTAAAAAGAAGGCTTGTCTTATTCTCGAAGCAATTCATGTTGAAATTTGGTTTTTGAAAAATCAAATATATTTGAAAATTTCATTTCCCCACCAAATTAATTCAAAATTTTCAAATGAAAAAAGTGCAGTTTTTTCTTATAGTCTTACATTCGAAATGAGAAAACAAGTTTCGTGGTTTATATGTGGAGGTGTGTATAGTATTCTTACTTGGACTCTTGGAGGTTGAGATTCTCGGGTTGCATGTTCTAATGCATAGTGCGCGCGTGCGCTCACGCTTGGGATCGTGCATGGGTGAGGGTGTGGACAGTGTGGCTGTAGTGGAGCTAGTTGGTATACTTCGCACGTATGCATTATATCGTAGAGTGGTCGCTCTCCCACGTAAGGTCAACGGTCAGGGCTTTGATGATCCAATGGTTAGATATCTTTAGATCTAACGATCTACAACGACCCAAATTCATTATCAACGGTCAAAAACATTTTTCAAACATTCTGAATCATTGATGACCACCTAACAATGGTCCATTACCTTGGTGCCTATATAAACTGGATCATTTCAGTCCAAAATTCAATCAACTCCAACAAATCTCTTTCAAACCATTGGATATCACTGAATTCATCTCCTCTAAGAATATTGCAAATACGTCAGCTGATAGAGTCTGACAGAAGATCAACTGCATTGAAAAGTTCCTAAGTAGACCCTTCGTGATTTTCTTATCCTTGAAGCAATATTGCAAGCAGAATCTAGATAGGCTTGTCTTATCCTTGAAGCAATTCACCTATAACCCATTAACAATTGGTAAGGGGGTGAATCACACTTTAAGGTCAACATATTTATACGTGATTCAACCTTATAATAAAAAGAAATAAATATCTTTAATTTTTATTTTCAGTTTTTTCAAAATATTTCACAACAATTCACTTGTAACCCACCAATAATCAATAAGGGGGCAAATCAAGCTTTAAAGACAGTGTATTTATACATTATTCAACTTGGTGTTAAAATTATATATATATATATATATATATATATATATATATATATATATATATATATATATATATATATATGGAAACGGTCTCCTGCGCACCAGGCCGCACCGACCTTAAATGAGAGCTCCTCCTTCCGCCGTTAGATCCCCTCATTGGTTGGGATTTAACAGCAGTGCGCGAGAGAGAGCCTCCTGAAGGAGAACTCGCGGCACCTTGTCAAGGAGAACTCGCGGCACCTTTTTGACAAGGCACGAGAAGTGACGTCTCCAAGTTTTGTCGGCCACACCCTGATGTATGTTTCGTATCTACACCGTCCATCCATTTGAAGAGATCATAGTAGGGCATGATCCAAAAAATTAATCAGATCCAAAGCTCGAGAGGACCCCACCACAAAAAACAGACCACAGAGTAACACACACCATTAAAAAGTTCTAAGGGCCACCTCATCACTGTTTTCTATGGGAGAGTGACGCGTGTGGCTTACGATAATTTGTTTTTTCCTTCTTTCATGTCTGCTTTAACACATAATCCAGCTGAATCTCAAATAAACATCACGGTGGAACTTTAGAAGGTTTCAAGGGTGGGCGTCACTCTCATCACTGTTTTCTGTGGTGGGGTCCACCCCAGCCTTGGATCTGCCTCATTCTTTAGACCGTGCTCCAAAATGATCTCTCCAAATGTATGGACGGTGTTGATACAACACATACATCATGATGGGCCCATAGAAGTTGGCTGTCAGTATCCAATCCCCATCACTCGATTGCATGCTAACCGGACGCAGATTTCCTGCAAAAGCCTTTCGCGGTAAGTTCGGAATGCAGGTGGGGCCCATTAGGATGTTTGTGAGAAATCCTCACCGTCCATCCGTTTTGTGAGTTCATTTTATGACATGAGGCCAAAAATGAACCGTATATAATGCTCAAGTGGGCGGAAAACGTGATAATTAAATGTCTACAGTTGAAATATTCTTAGGGCCGCAGAAGTTTTGAATCATGCTAATATTTTTGTTTTCACTTCATCCCAATAGGAATGACATTATTCACGATATGGATGACATGTAAACATCACTGTTGAACCTAGGGAAGTTTCAACGGTAAGATTTTCCTAACTACCTTTTTCCTTTAGTATGACCCACTTGAGTTTTGGATCCTATTTAAGTTTGGTCTAATAGCTTAAAATTAGCTCACAAATCTGATGGACGGAGTAGATTCCTGACAAACATCATGGTGGGCCCCAACTAAGTTCCCAGCGCAAGAACTTCCTTTCGCAGGAAGTCCACGTCCGTCCTAACCGTGCCCGGACTCGGATTGAGTCCTAACTGACCCCGGACGGTAGGGCTCGGTGGGGCCCACCTTAATGTAAGTGTTTTATCCACACCATTCATCACTTTTTTCAAATCATTTTAAAGCATAATCATAAAAATAAAGCAGGTCCACAACTGCAGTGGAGCACAAAGTGAGGATTGAACGTCCATCTTTAAAAACTTCTTGGAAGCATATTGCTATTGCTGGCTATTTGTGTTTCAGATCAAGCTGATATTTGTGTTTTCACTTCATCCACAAGCAGTGACCTTATGAATAGGTTGGATGGTAAAAAAAAATATCACGGTGGCCCTAGGAGGTTTTTAATGGTGGAAATTCAATCAAAATTGTTTTCCCATGGTGTGGTCCACATGTGATTTAGATATACCTAATTTTTGGGATAATGTCATAAAATTATCTTTCAAAATGGATGGACGGCGTGGCTAAAGCATATACATCATGGGTCCACATAGCACCGACCACAGCTGATGGCAGCGTCACCAGCCAAACAGCGTCACCCTAGGAGGTTTTTAATGGTGGAAATTCAATCAAAACTCTTTTCCCATGGTGTGGTCCATATGTGATTTAGATGTACCTAATTTTTAAAATAATGTCATAAAATTATCTTTCAAAATGGATGGACGGCGTGGATAAAACATATATATCATGGGTCCACATAGCACCGACTACAGCTGATGGCAGCCTCACCAGCTAAACCGCGATGCCCTGTCTTGTCAAAAAAAAAATTATTGTATTTTGCCGAAAAGAGTGCCGCGCAAGTCCTCCTTCAGGAGACTCTCTCTTGCACACAGCTGTTAAGTCCCAGCCGATGAGGGGATCTAACGGCGGAAGAAGGAGCTCTCATTTAAGGTTGGTGCGGCCTGGTGCGCAGGAGACCAGGACTCTATATATATATATATATATATATATATATATATATATATATATATATATATATATTCCAACATTGAGACCCCCCATTCGCTAAGATCGTACCTCAACAAGGCATCATCGCACAAGGGTGTGAGATCAGAGCCGTCCATTGGGTGGACTCGTTGTTTAATTAGATTGGCTGGCGTGATCAAGATGATCAATTAATCCGGGGAGCTACAATATTAGAAACAAGCATTAAACCATGAGAAGATCTCAAGTCCAACCGGTTGGACCATAAGTTACCATCAATCGGCATAAAACTTCCAAGCTTTCATGTGATTGCAACATCTAACCCGTCCAATAGATTGTCCACTTCATCAGCATCACATTGTGCAAAAATCAGCAGTATCTGCTCATCGAGTGAAACATACTTGTAAATTTTTTTATTATTATTATTATTTTTTTTTAATGAATGGTTAGAAATTCGTTTCTATGGCGTAGCTCACCTGATGAGTGGATAGGGCTGAATTCTACATAAGGTGGCCATCGTGGTGGGGATAACCTGTTGGAAGGGTTGGATGTGTGATAGGATGGACGTTAGTTTTCTGGATGGACCGTAAATTATGGTCCAACCATTGGAGATCAAATCTTTTTCAGCCGTCCATTTCTTACATAAATTGCGGCCGACCCTCGAGTAGGATGGGCTGATTTTTGGGTGAGGGCATCTGCAAGGTAGGACCCACTTGATGGATGTCGATCTTCAATCTAATCCACATTCCTCAGTCTCTCATCTTGATGCGTTGAGATGACCTGCCTTTTTTGGGCTACTAGCCTTGTTGGATTGATAAAGGTTTTGGTTGCTTGGAAAAAAAAACAAAGAAAGCCGTTAGTCTTTTCCATGGCCTAATCATATGAAATTTATCCTCGGCTTTTAACTAGGATCTGCCAATCAGGACAAATTGATGAGGCCATTACTTGTGAGATCCCACAGGCAATGCTCAACAGTACCAAAAACTAGGGTGGTCCATTAATGATCGAGAAATACGTTGGACACCTATGTTAAATACATAGGCCGTTCAACACTTTCTTTCCAACCCCATTTCCCTCTTGGGAGCGTGATCCAACCTCTTTATTATTATTATTATTATTATTATTTTATTTTTAAAATTTTTTTAATAATAATTATTATTTTTGACTTAAAAGGTTGGAGCATACCAAATGTAACTTTGTTTCATCCAAAAAGAAAGACAATTTCGATGGATCGACCTAGTTGGGTGTGGGCGCGGATTGAGTATTACCCCCACTAGGACTTGGACCGTGCTGACAAGGACTTTGTAGGGCCCAACATGATGTATGGTTTTTATCCACTTCATCCATCCATTTTTTGAGATCATTTTAAGGTATGGCCCCAAGGAGTCAGATCGTAGGCTCAAGTCACACCTACAGTTGAAAGCTTCCTACGGCCCACCATAATATTTACTTTCCATCCAACTTTATCATAAGGTGATATAGATGCCGATGAAGGGAAAATATAAATATCAGCTTGATCCAAAGCTTATGTGGCACCAAGAAGTTTTCAAAGTCAACAGTTCAATCCTCATTATTTCTTGAGGTATGGTCCTTTTGAGTCTTCCATCTGCCTCATTTTGGATCATAATTAAAACGATTTGTTAAAATGGATGGACAGCGTGGATTAAACATGTACATCACAATGGGTTCCTAATGAGCTCCTGGTAGGACCATCCGTCTCTAGCTTAAGTCCTTGTCGGGGTAGTACCCAATCCGTGATTGCTGGGTGTATCTTTGCCCATGGGGCCACCATGATGTATGTGCCTAACATTTTTTTCTCAAGCCATTTTGAAACCACATTTGAATGCAAGATCCAAAAAATGAAGCAGATCCAAATTTTCGACAGCCACACTATAGGAAATTAATAATGGTGATTGAATATTTATCATGCAAAGCTTCTTAGGGGCAAAAAATGTTTATCTGCCATCCAACTTATTGATAAGGTCACACAGGCTTGGGTGAAGGTGTTGGGAATACAACAAGCCCTAATATGATTTGTTGGGCACGGAAGCAACCTTAAACAGAATCAAATAATATAATAGTGAATGAAAATTTAAACAACCACATATAATGCACGAATTTTACATGGAAAAATCCTTTTAAGAAAAAAACCATAACACAAAACAATGAATAATTCATTATAATCAGAAAGTTACGTGATGACAATCCTAAGTGTAGGACTGCGCTATAAAATTAACTCGGTGAGATCAGTATTGTTCCACAAGAATTTGTGTTTAAAAAACACAAGTGTAGAGAATTCTCAACCAATTAATATGTGAAAATGTGGAAGAAACCATTTCTCACTGCCAAAGGGCACAATATGGTCAGAATTCAGTCGGTTGAAACATAGTAACAGTTGAAGTTGGTCGGTCAGTTAGGGTAACAATCGCTATCGACCAACCAATTTGTTCCTATCAACCAACCGATTTGTTCAATGAATGAAATCCACCGCCCGTTCGGCAATACAACCTTTATATGTCGACCAATTGGCATAACAGTCGAAATCAAGTCGGCGGTTTCTCCCGACCAATTAGTAAAACTATCACTCTCTTCCACCCAATTTGTGCTACGGCTGTTCATGGCCAACCGATCTCCACAATGGCCATTCTCTCCTGGTCGATCTTACATTAGACATACTCCTTAAGACCGATTCCGCAAAGCTGTAGCCTAGTTGAACCGCAACTCATCGATCCTACGATGTGTAGGTGCGAAGTACAATGTGCCACTAGTGCTTTTATGGCCACAATGCCTTACGGCCTGTACCAATGCATGCATGTGTTTCAGTTCACACTAGAACATGCAAGCCATGCACCTTTTTTCTCTCTCCAATATTCTTCAAGTAAGAATAATAAAGAGTTCAAAATTTATAAACTCTAGTTCTCTATCCGAGTAACATGAGACTAGAGAATTTCGAGAATTTTCTTTTCAAAAAATACTTTAGAGGAAAAACCAAATTCAAATTTCTTTTAATTTTTAAAAAAGCGAAAGTGTAAGACTAATATTTTTATTATTCTATTTAACCGACCAAATATAAAAAAAATCTCAAAACAAATCACATCCAACAATAACACAGCTATGAAATAGCACACGTACGTTCGGGATTTAGCTCCATCGGTAGGGAGGGCAGCCCTAACGAATATGCGTGGTCCATAAAAATGAGTTGACCACACACGTCGTGGTCATGCTTATGTATAAGAAGAAAATTGGGTGAGAAAAAAAAGCCACGTATAGCCTACATTTAAGGAACGTACGTGATTGAGGTTGTCCATAAGTCGTACAAGATGATATCGAAGCAACTGTACCACGCCCATTATTCAGCCTCTCATATATAAAAGTGAGTACAATGGTTTAATGATGGAGATTGTTGATACGATGGGCTACACTATAGATAGACAGTGACCAAAACCTACAAATTCTACCATATTCAGCCTAGAAATTCAATCTTTGGTTTCCTTATTAAATGTGAAACATTAATATTGTACTTCTTTCCAACCCATTTCTTTGCATCAAGGCCCTGCCTTGGAAAATCATAACCATGTATTTTTACATTGTATTCATGTCAAGTGATAGAGAAAATTTAACTCATGTAAATTTATAAGGGGCGTTTGGCACATGGTATTAGATGAGATTAGGTGGGATAAAATTGCATTTGGTCCATGCAAATCCCATTTAGCATTTGGGGAGGATGTGATCAAGTAGGATAGAATTGGGTTGGGTCCCATGTAATTGCATTTGGTCCCATGTAGGATTTTCATAGATTTTGAAATTCATTACACACGAAGGCCTCACATTGATACCTGCTATTATCCATACTGTCCATCCATATATATTCTTTACACGTGAAATTCTGGTTATATATGTGTAAAAGTGAACAACATCCATTGTAAATTTAGTTTATTGATTACACTTACATGTCTACTGAATTGGATTTTGCTTAATTCAGTGTTTTCTAGCGGCAAGAATATTATTCTAAATATGGGATTGGATGGTTAAAAGACCATGGTATTTTCAAACATGTAATTATTACGTAATAATAGTGTTGATTCCAACTAATAAAATTCAATATTACCATTTAATTCTATATACCAAACAAGCCCTTGGATGATAGACTTGTGAAGTTTTGCCTAAAATCGTATAGAAAATAAATTCTTTTAAAGCATGGTTGATTGCAAATAAATACAAGGGCCATAAAAACATAATAATTGTCATTTTTCTTTACTTGTCAGCTAGTACCACAGGTAATTATAATCATCGAGTGAGGATCACCATAGTATGCTCTGATTTAAAGTTTCTACAATTGGGCCTGTGATTTCCTCATCCTGACGGTTGATCTATTCGGTGGATGTATCATGCATGAAATATCTCTCAAGTAAAACCGTCCTATACTATCAATCTTTGGAGCCTTCCTTGAATGGATAAGAAGAGCACCAGCGTTAAAGCTTAGAAGTTTCAGTAGGTGTTACTCTCTTTTAAAACCCCGTACTAACATCATGAGGGACGCGGTTTGGCTAGCTAGTGACGCTGCCACCAGCCAGGTGGCTAGTGGTCGGTGTTATGTGGAGCCCACCATGATGTATGTGTTTTATCCATGCCGTCCATCTGCTTTGAAATATAATTTTAGGGTTTTATCCCAAAAATGAGGTAGATCTAAATCTCAGGTGGACCACACCATGGGAAAACAGTTGTGATTGAATGTCCACTATTAAAAACCTCCCAGGGCCCACTGTAATGATTATTTGACATGTAACCTGTTGATTAGGTCATACAGACTTGGATGAAGGGAAAAAAAAAATATATCAGCTTGATCAAAAAATTTTGTGCCCCAAGAAGTTCTTAATTATGGTGGGCCTTCAATCAACACTATACAGTCCACTTGAGTTTTGGATCAACCTCATTTTTTAGCTCATACCATAAAATGACTGAAAGAATGGGTGGATGGCATGGGTGAAACACACACATCATGGTGGGGCCCAAGGAGCTCCGACCACTAGCCATTAGCTAGTTGGAAGATTAGTAGCGATCAGTTTCCCATCACGAGAGACCGTAATTCCAGTCATATCAAACAAGCCCTTGGCTCTAATTGCATTTGCATTTAAGTGCCTAATCAGGTGTTCAAATATATGTTATAAAATTAAAATGATGATAGTGCAGTTTAATTAGTACTAGACAATGCGTATTAATAAATGACTGTACATATTGGGTAAAACACATGTGATTAAGATATAAACAGGCATGCTAAGGTTGTACTCGATTTGAATTAATTAAACACCTACGACACCAGATACCAAATTAATCATAGAATTTGACTTGTGAAGATTGATTTGACTGTCCAACCAACAATATGTAACAATTAGATGATTTGAAAAGAGAGGGTTAGTTCTTTTAAATGGAATCTTTTTGCATTGAGCTAAGGCTTTTTCTTTCAATGATAATTGTGATTCTCAAGTTTTTTAGTAATGCAATGTTAGATAAAAGAATTAAAAATAAAGGCTTAATTACTGATTTTATTAATTTAGATTTAAGATGAGTACAACCAGCGAGAATAAAAATAAATAGAGAAAAACAAAAAATAAATACATGCGTTTGTTTGCATGAACAAATAATAAAGGTGAATAGCTAGCCAACTGAATGTAACTGATGTGATCTATCTAGTGTGGACACAATTGATCGAAAATCTGATGGCAAAGCTAGTCGTGGATATGCTAAACTCTAACTTACTTCAAGGAGGCCGGACAAAAGCATAGGTCCCAAGGTTAAAATTAAGATAACATTGCGTTGGTGGTTTATTTTTATTTTTAATTTTTTTACACACGCACACACATCCCACATATACTCACGCTAGTGGAATTTCACCACCTATGGGCACTCGAACCCTTGATCAGGAGTTGAAACTCCTGAGAGTCTACCACCCGAGTAAGAGATTAGTGCCTTGTACTCCTCATCGAGCGCTATTTATATAGATTTGTGAGAGGCAAGAAAGGAAAAAAGAAAATTTTTTGAAAGCATTGGTCATGTTTTTAAGTTACGTATCATGAGAAATTTAGATGATTAGTTATGTAAATCTTCTTTATTTTTCACATAAGCATAGTCAGTTATATCAGATCACATGTACAAAATAAATCTTATAAACCTCTTATTATTCCGATCATGCTACATTTATGAAATGCCTTATGAGAGAGCTTTTGTGGTTGAACTCTTCTATTTGTAGAAACTTGTTATTACCAAATTCTTTACCTTGCAAAATCTTAGTTTTGTTGAACTCTACGTAGAGAATTGTCCTTTTGTGAGACTTTTATCTTGCAGAGATTTGATTTATTATATAACCACGTTTTTAGCTTTTGATATCCATCCTAGATTAGTAGGATGGCGGACAGGGTGTCACCTTCTAGAAAATTAGATCTGCTGTAATTGGCCATGTGTAAATAGATGGTGCATTTATAGTATACATGACATATGGACGTGGATTGCTTCTTACCCTGTCCATCTTTAGCCACGAACGAGCAGCGATCTATAGGCAGCCCCACGCTGATGTATCTGTTTATTCAAGTCCTTGGACGCGGATTTGCTACTGACAGGTTGAGCTGGGAGACTGCTACTGAAGTGACGTCCCCAAGTTCTGTGGGTCCCACCATGATGTATGTTTTGTATCCACGCCATTGATCATCGGAATAGATCATTTTAGGGTATGATCGAGAGAATGAGTCACATCCAAAGCTCCACACCATAGAAAACAGTGGGGAGAGTGATGCCACCGTTAAAAATTTCTAAAAGCCACATAAGTTTTCAATCAAGCTAATATTTGTGTTTTCCCTTCTTTAGTGTCTTTGTTTACTTTTGAATGATTTTGAAAAAACATTACGGTGGGCTTAAGGAAGGTTTCAATGGTGGGCATAAATCTCCCCACTGTTTTCGTGGTAGGCTCCACTAAATCTTTGGATATAACTCATTCTTTGGTTAATGCCTTAAAACGATATCTCCGGATGGATATAAAACATACATCGTGGTTGAGTCCACCTAACTTGGTGACAGCTCGCTGCTCAACTTGCAAGTATCTAATCCGCATCCCATCTCCATTTTGTCATATCATTTTAATGCATGGTAAAAAAATGAAAAAAAAAGAAGCCAGGTCACACTGCACATTGGATGCAGATTAGTTACTGACATGTTGAGTAGGGAGACTCGCTACTAAAGTCATGTCACCGTGCATTCCCTATACTCCACCATGATGTGTATCTTGTATCCACATCATCTATCCATTCATAGACATCATATTACGGCATGATCCAAAGAATGAGTCAGATACAAAGCTCTAGTGGACCCCACTACAGAAAATAGTGGGAAGATTGAGGCCCACCATTAAAAACTTTCAAGGGCCACAAAAGCTTTCGATCAGGTTGATATTTGTGTTTTCACTTATTTCATGTATGAGTTAACACATGACGGACCAAGCAATATCAATGAGGCCCAATTGTTTGGGGTAACCCACTAGAGAATGACGAGAATGGGCCTAACTAGGCTTAATGGAAGGTCACAATGTGGACATTCAACCATCATTGCCCATTAATTTGGACATTTAACCAACATTGCTCCTAAGGAGTAGCCCACATAAACATCATTACATACACCATGACAAAATCACACATCATATCGGGTCTTGACTACACAACAGGTGGGCCCTGCACCTGGGCCTCAGATACATCACATGGGCCTCATCACACGGGCCTTAAATACATAACAGGTACTCCTTGCACTTGGGCCTCAAATACATCACGCGAGCCTTCTCAAAGGTCACGAATATATCACAGTGGGCCACATGATATGGGCCTAATACACATCAGGTGGGCTGCATCAATGGGCCACACTAATGGACCTAACACCATGGGCTTCAAATACACAATAGGTGAGCCCTACACATGGGCTTCAATACATCGCAAGTAGGCCTCGAATATACATCCCAGGTGGGCCACATACCTGGGACTAACACACATCATAGTGAGCCGCATGTCATGGGCCTAATACACATCACTGGCCGCATGACATGGGCCTAATACACATCACTAGCTGCATGACATGGGCTTTAAATACAAAACAAGTGGGCCTCATGGGTGGGTCACAAATACATCAAGGTTGGCCTCATGGATGAGCTACAAATACATCAAGGTGGGCCTCATGGATGGGCTACAAGTATATCAAAGTGAGCCTGACGGATGGGCCACAAAATACATCGAAGTGGGCCTGACAAACGGGAGCTTGGAATATTACATCTAAAATTATTTAAATAGTTGCAGGTGCAACATGTGTATCACTGTACACATCATTCCATGGGACACATGGCCCACTAATGATGATCAACACTGTCCAAACACTGTCCAGGTAAATCAGCACCATCCAAACACTTCCCATGTAAATAAGTACCATCCAAACATTCCCTACGTAAATCTGCACCATCCAAACATGTCCAGCATTGTCTGGATGGTGTTGGACAGTGTGGATGAAACAAATACATCATGGTGTCGTCCACGCGATGGACAGATGGACGACATGGATATACGGCACATGCATCAAGGCGACCCACGTCCATGTAATGGACAGTGTGAATAAAACCCATACATTAGTGGGTATAAAGACACATATAATGAGTGGGTTCTACATAAGGACAATGTGAAAAAAAATACACACATCCTGCTGGTGTCCCACGTCCAGGGACTAGATGTGAGGTGTCCCACATCCATCATCCAGATGATGGACGGTCTGGATGGCGTGGATATAAAACCTACCTCATGTGGGTCCCATATAGATGGACGGTCAGGAAATACGTACGCTAGGGGGGGTGGTCCACACATGTGGACGGATGGACAGTGAGGATTTAGAATACAAACATCCTGGACGTCCGTTTGATGGACGGTCCAGATATAATATGTACATCAAGGGGTCCACGGAGTTGCTAAAGTCAAACAGCAGCTAAGGCTGCACTGTCCCAAACAGGTCCAGCACCGTCCAGATGATTTGGACGGTGTGGATGAAACTAATACATCTTAGTGGGGCACCACAACACCTTCTCACGGTGTTTAGCACCACCGTCCAAAGCATTGGACGGTGTGGATGGAAGACGTGCATAACGGTGAGGTCCATGGAAGGGTGGGTCACCCCACACTAAATCAAGGTGAGCCCCACGTCCCATGTATGGATGGGGTAGATCTAGAATACAGTGGATCAAGTGGGCCACACCCATCATAAGAGAGAGAGAGAGAGAGATAGAGAAAAAGAGAGGGATCGGTGGAGATGGGAGGAGCTCCGCCACTATGAGCTCCTCCATGATACAATGCATACATCATGATGGGTCCCACCAAATGTGGGCCCTCAAATCATAAAAATCATACAAATCAAATCATAAAATACACCCACCTTTGATCTCCTCTTCTTTCTTCCGCTAATGCGATCTAGTGCTCCAAGGGGAGTGATTCAACGATCGAGATGGACTTTAGATGGTGGGGATGAGAGGTAAGAAGGTGGGCCACACCAAGCTCTCTCTCATAGAGGTTAGGACGTGAGTTGCTTAGGAGAAATGAGAGAGATAAGAGAGATGAGAGAGATGAGAGATGAGTGATGGGTGAGTGAGTGATGGGAGTACTTGTGTAAGAGAGAGAGTTGACTTTGGGGATGGGTAGTTGTACTTGAGGATGGGTGTGAGTGATGTGAGTGATGTGTACTTAATTGATATGATTGATGGGATTAATGTGATGGATTTTCTTGGGATTAGCAACGCGCGACATTTTTCTCGAACTGAACATGGGCCCACATCTCCTGGCCAAGGTATCGCCTCAGCGCGTGAGACACGGCATTGGAACTGTGGCAATGACGCGGTCGCAAGGATACAAGTCTTGGGTCGAGCCAACTCTGATATATGGGACATGACTCAGGATCGCACGCAAACACCGATAACAGATTGTGGGTTGCCAAAATTTGACCGGGAGGACCGCGAAAGCCTACGGAACGGTAAGGGCTAGGATACGGGTCTCACTGTGTAAAGTTCAAATTGCTCCATAGGCAATCCCCAAAATCGTACGATCTGCAATCTATTGAATCATTCATATGTTATGTATTCCATATGTGACAGCTTATATAGCATTTAAGTGGTAGATATTGCCCGATGAACAGATTTAATGTCACATATGTAAGCCTCAATCAAAGCGAGAGGTGATTGTACTTAAAAGGTGCATGAAAGCATGTCTTAGACCTGTTAGATCTTGGGGTGGCTAGGGAGAGTTAAACAGTGCATGGGTTTGTTTGAGGTTATTATAGGCTGATAGGCTGCCCTGACCTCCTTTTTTCGTTGCTATGAGTCTACCCGAATGTATGGGGTCTTGGGATGGATAGGTAGAGATGTTAATCAGTGTACGACTTTATTTGAGGTTATGATAGGTTGCCTGACCTCTTTTTTTTGATGCTATGAGTTTGCCCAAATGTATTGGGTCTTGAGGTGGTTAGGGAGAGTTAATCCATGTACGGGTTTGTTCGAGGTTATGATAGGCTGCCTAGCCTCCTTTTTTTAACGCTATGAGTTTGCCCGAATGTATTGGGTCTTCGGGTAGTTAGGGAGAGTTAATCAATGTACAGGATTGTTTGAGGTTACGATAGGCTGCCTAGCCTCCTTTTTTTTGTTGCTATGAGTCTACCTAAGTGTATTAGGTCTTGGGGTGGTTAGGGAGAGTTAATCAGTGTACGGGTTTGTTCAAGGTTATAATGGGCTGCCTGGTCTCCTTTTTTTGTTGCTATGAGTCTACCCGAATGTATCGGGTCTTGGGGTGGTTAGGGAGAGTTAATCGATGTACGGGTTTAAGGTTACGATAGGCTGCCCAGCCTCATTTTTTTTTGTTGCTATGAGTCTACCTGAATGTATCGGGTCTTGGGGTGGTTAGGGAGAGTTAATCAGTGTATGGGTTTGTTTGAGGTTACGATAGACTATCCGACCTCTTTTTTTGTTGCCATGAGTCTACCCCAATGTATTGGGTCTTGGGATGGTTAGGGAGAGTTAATCAGTGTACGGGTTTGTTTGAGGTTACAATGGGCTGCCAGGCCTCCTTTTTTTGTTGCTATGAGTCTACCTGAATGTAACGCTCAGTTGCCTCAAAGATTCAATAAAATCTCTCTTTAAAAAAAGTGCACATGAGCATGTCCACTTAGCAATTCTCATTATTAATTTCCTCTTGTTCTTTCAAAAAAGGATGATGACCTTTAAATTCGTCGTTCTCTCCCTTCCCCTCTCTCTCTCTCTCTCTCTCTCTCTCTCTCTCTCTTCCCTAACCCTTATATATTGGCCATTGATCACTCTTTACATTATCCCCTACTCTCTCTCTCTCTCTCTCTCTCTCTCTCTCTCTCTCTCTCTCTCTCTCTCCCATATATATATTAGTGGGTAAGCACTTCCCACATTATTCCTTAACAGCCTCTTCCACAAGTCTCACACAAGAATGGAAACTCACTCATTCAATCTCTCCATTCCTTTACCTACTCCTCTTCCTCTTCATTTACATTTTCAATCTTTTCTCTTTCCATTTTCCAACCTATCGCATCACATTTCAAAATTTTAATGTGGACCCATTTAATGCGGGTACGTGATTCGCCATTAGATCCGTCGAGCAGAGACTTTGACAATCCTGATGCATTTAGCAATGGGGAAGAACTTAGTGTCAGTCAACATGAATATGTTCTGAAGTCAGAAGCAGCATAATGCTCCATTTGCTTGTGCAAGATTGAAGATAGTGAGGAGATTAGAGAGCTGAGATGTGAGCATTTCTTCCATAAGATTTGCTTAGATAGGTGGACCTCACACCGACGTGCCACATGCCCCATTTGTCATGGATCCTTTCAACCACAAACGATGGCAGCCGATGGTGTAGAAGAGTTGATCTTTTGAGTTGATCTTTTCCTTCACTTCCCATCACCGTTGGTTTCTGTGGCCTGCTTTTGCAGACATGAAGAATTGTTAGCATCATCTTAATGTAAGTGTCATACCTATATTCAAGTGGAAATCATAAATACTTGCGCGGTGTATGGTGACCAATATGAAGGGAGCACTCATACTATCCAAACAGTAGACTACACTTTAGATGGGGATAGCTCAAAATCAGATTGATTGGATGATCCTATATATGGTTTGAGCAATGGGCATCTATTTGTTATTTTTATTAATTAGTTTTACTTTTAAGTGGCCACTAACTGGGCAGATTGGATGGTCAGTGTACTTCTTACCACAATATTATGGTTCAAATTGTTGTTAATGTCTTGTATCTGTAAATAATAAGGTCTCTTGATGCTATTGATAGATCACTCGATGCGATCGGAAACATTCAAAAATTCTATTTTGATTACTGGAACACATTGGTGTTGCTACTCGATGTCATCGATCATCATCAATGTCATTAAAAAGTCTCATTGAAGTCCCATCGAGGCACGCGTAGAGTTGCGTAAATGCAGGATTTGTTTACTATTCTAGTTGTGATACTTTATATATCGAGTGTAATCAGGATTTGGGAGTAACAGAGGAGTTCCAGGGCTTTCTACATCGTTCCTAAGGGTTTCAAGAGCATAGATAGAGCTTGCGAATTGTATTCGAGGCTTGTTATTATCAGTAACACTCTATCTCTTGCAATTTTTGCTTTCATAGTGCACACTCATAGCTTCATGATGTGGTTTTTTTTTTTTTTTTTTTTTCGAAAGGGTTTTTCCATGTAAAATTTGGATTGTTTGTGTTTGGATTTGGTTGTGCAATTGATAGTACTTTGCTTCATTCGTCTATGAGTGCTTCCATGGTTCCCAACACATTATATAAATATTTTAGATTGATATAAGGTTTTCCAATGCTTATCATGTTTATGTGAAACACATTGATGGTTAATGTAGGAAGGCTTTAGGTGGTTTGCACTTTGCATAAGAAGATTAAATAGGTTATCTGTGGCCTGTGTGTGAGGTTCCAGCCAGTCACCTAGTGGGGCTTATTGTAAAAAAATCCCTGGCTAAAAGGTCAAGATAACCCACTCATCCAGTGGGCTTCACACATGTACGATGAAATGGATGATCAAAATAAAAAGAAAGTTGCTTAAAGAGAAGGTCTCAAGTCCCACCAACAGGACATTCAAGTTACTCTCCAAGCAGTAGATAACTTCTAACCTTTCGTGTGTATACCGCATTGTCCAATAGTTTTTTTTGTTTAAATTTTTTTGGCCCACCTTGAAATCACTTATGGGAAAACTCAACAGCAGCCACTCATTGAATGGACTGCACTTGTGTTTAATTTACAATTTATTGTTGGCTAGGCATTGTTTTATATGGTGGGGCCCATCTTTTCTTATTTTTTATTTTTTGGAGAAAGGTGAGAGCAGACTATTTATAACTTTGTTAATGATCGAAGAAATATACAATATATTCAGATGGGCACAATAAAAGATCTATTGTTAATGTCTTAAATCTGTAAGTAACATGGTCTATTGATGCTATTGACAAACCACTCGATGTCATTGAGTAGAGATTGATGCCATCGACATATGCTCGATGCCATTGGAAATAAAAAATAAAAAATTCATGTTGGTTGCTCGAACATTTTGGTGTTGTTACTCGATGACATAGAAGGTGTTCAATGCCACTGACGAATCGTAGATGCCATTGAAGTTCTATTGAAGGTTCCATCGAGCACACATAGAGAATTGCGTGTGTGGGATTTGTTTCCTATTTTGATTATGATACTATATGATACTATATATATCAGGTTTAATTGGGATTGGGGAAAAAATATAAGAGTTCTAGGGTTTTCTAATTCATTCTTATGGGTTTTAAGGGCATTACTTGGACTTGTGAAGTAGATTCGAGGCTTGTTTGAATCGGTAACACTATCTTTTGTAATTTTTTCTTTCATATATAGTGTATTACTCGTCGCTTTGTACTATGTTTTTTTTTCTCGAAAAAGGGTTTTTCCACGTAAAATTTAAATTGTTTGTGTTTGGACTTGGTTATGTGATTGGTAGTATTTTACTTGATTCGTCTTTGGGTGTTTTTGTGGTTCCCCAACAAGTGGTATCAGAACTAACGTTGGGAAGTAGATCGAATCTGAAAGCAACGTATCAATAGCATCTAACTCGAAGTTCGTTGTAAAAAATACTCTCACAAAAATACTTTTAAACTATGAAAAGTTAAGATGAACGGTATCCTAATTCAACAAGGATTAGATGATGCTATCCTTAAAAAAGGACCAGAATCTATGACAGATGATGAATGGAACAAGATTTATAAAAAAGCGAGAAACTTTATCCAATTGTGTTTAACGGATGAAGTCCTCATAAGAAAATCGCTACGACGTTGAAACCTACATTAGTAACTTTAACATGTTGATTTGCAAATTATTAGATATGGAGGAAATAATAAAAGATGAGGATAAGGCATGCATTCTGTTCAATTCTCTCCTAGCTTCCTATGAGTCATTCAAGGACTCTTTGTGTACCGATTAAACGACCATTAGCGGCGAGATCGTTATCTCAACCCTTTAGTTGAAGGCAATGAGAAGGAAAAGTGGTAATGTGGATACTTCCAAGATGCACTGGTTACGAGAGAATTCTAAATGGGATAGTGGATCTTCACGATCCAGGTCCAAATCTAAGGGCAATGGTAAAGGCAATTTAAAGTGCTGGAATTATGGGATGATCAGGTACATGAAGAAGGATTGTCAGAATTCTAAATTGAGAAATGAGAATTCAGATAGTTCTTCGAGGTAACCTAACACTGTAGAATCTAATGAGGAGATGAATGGTAGTGATGTGCTGATCGCATTAGAATCCGGGTACTTCGACGAAAAATGGATTTTGGATATGGGGCTCCGTACCACATGATACCTCATTAGAGTCAATTCACTAGTTACAATGAGTGCGATGGTGGCCAGGTATTTATGAGCAATGATAATACCTGTAAAGCGGTGGGCGTTGGATCGGTGCGCATCAAAATGTTTAATGGCATGGAGCATATCTTGACCAAAGTGAGATATGTTCCTGATTTGAGGAAGAGTCTGATATCTCTGAGAGCAATTGGGGCGCTTAGGTGTAGATTCATTGTGTTTGATTGTGTCCTTAAAGTTTTAAAGGGGGCACTCATAGTCAAGAAAGCGCAGAGGAATTAAAACCTTTACATGTTAATTGAGAGTACATCATTGGGTGGAGCTGCAACATCTGTAGATGATTCAACACCTACACGTTTCTAGCATGCACGCTTGAGCTACATGAGCGAGCGGGGGATGAAGGAAAGTGTAGGTTTATTTAATGAAAAATAAATCCGATGTTTTTACCAACTTCAAGTAGTGAAAGTCGATGGTTAAAAAATAGTTAGGGCGAAATGTGAAAGTATTAAGGACATATAACGGTGCGGAATTCACTTCCAGAGAGTTTAATCGGTGTTGCAAAGATGAAGGGATCATGAGGCATAACATAGAGTAATGCTCACCTGCGCACCTTCTTACATGAGCATCCATGTGTACTTTTGCACACGTGTCATGGGCACATAATCTGAACGGTCCATGTGATGTAGAACCCCTTGAAATCTCACAAGCCCAATTTTTAGCCCGATCCGAAACTCTGGTGGGCTATGGAAAAAGGAAATAATTTGCTCCATTAATCTACATTTCTCTTTTCTATGGCCCACCAGAGTTTTGGATTGGGGCTGAAAATTGGGCCCAATGAGTTTCAGGGGGTGCCGCATCATGTGGACCGTTCGGATTTTATGCTCATGACACGTGTGCAAAGGTGTGCATGGGTGCTCAGGTAAGAAGGTGCGTAGGTGAGCATTCCTCTCTACACACACATGTACATATGTATAGAGAATTGCTCATATGCGGCCAGGTCTCATTAGGGTGAGGATCACCGTGATTGTCATATCCGACCATTAGATGTATCGATGTAAGGCCTTTGTACCAAAAGTCTGCCCGGTCCGTGATTTAGGTGAACCACAAGATAGGAAATATAGAAAGGGTGAGTCGACCCACCCTTGATTTTTAATGGGGCCCATCGTGTTGTGTATCTACTTTGACTGTCAAATGGGCCATCTATTTTAGGCACACATCTCAAAAATTAGTCCCATTTGTGATTCAGGTAGGCCATACCAAGGGATAATTGGAAGGTGGGCAATCCTCTATCACTGTTTTCCTATGTTGTGGTCCACCTTGGATCATGGCACGGGATGATTTTTGGAGAGAGATAATCTACATTACATTACGTACGTGTATGATCTAATACTCGATCAATGGACCATTCTAGCTTTTGGTACAAGTTAATTAATGCTTGGTTAATGGTCGGATCCCACATCATGTGATACATTGGCACTTCTTGCAATGTTTCATTGCACCAATTACCTCACCATTTTATCCTTCCTTAGTAGGGGTGTGTTAGATAAAGTGGGGCTGGATTCTATTAGAGAACTCTACTGCGGGGAAGTTTTTGGCTTGGCCCTAGTTTTGCCTGGTAAAGAGTTTATGATAGGCCGCCCTAGGTTTTTTTTATTTCTTCCCAGGGCAGCCCGAATGTCATCTCTTGTCTTGTGTAGCTCCCACCATGAAACGGAGAAAAGGTTTATTTGCAAAAAAAAAAAAAAAGAAGAAAAAAGGTGTCAATGGGCCAGGCTGTTAGGGCTCATCTAGGGATAGGCTTGGGCTACAATTTTAGGCCTGATGCTCGATCTCAGGCTTAAATGTGAAGCCCGTTTTTAAGTCAGGTCACGCATGGACTAAAACTTCCAAAAGCCGATAGTCCGGCCAGCCCATAGGGTTTAAATAACAATTCAAAATTTAAATTTTTAGGTTCACCTTCCACAGCAAAGGAGGGAAAGGAGGAAGGAAAATTTATTTCTCTTTACAGAAAGGGTTGCTGGCTCGGATGGGCCATTACAGTGTTTATGTGAAATCCACCTCGACCATGTGTCACACATGTTAGGCATAGGTTCCAAAAGTCAGCCTCGAGTGGACTATACAATTAGAAATAGTGTACATGAACTACTCACCCTTCAACATATTTCCCTTCATGTGGACCATCTAAATCATGAATAGGCTTAATATTTGGGCCCTAGGCCTAAGTCTTAGTGTAGTATCTGGACCCTACTTCAGATGGGACAACTCAAAATTAATTTGATTGGATGATCCTATGGTCTGATCAATGTGCATGATATATCTATTACTTTTATTAATTAGATTTTTTTTTTTTTTTTTTTTTTAAGTGGCCACCAACTGGACAGCTTGGATGGTTCTTTCATTGTACTTTTTTATGCACCAACCACAACATGGCCCATGGTTTAAACGGTCTGGGTTGAGGTATTGGCCGGTCGGAGTGGATCTCATGTACAATCACATTGGGCCTTGTCAAGAATCAAAGGTGAGGTCAGCATAGCACTTGTTCCCATAAAAGTTGCATATACCCCAAAAAAGATCTTCAGTCAATGCAGTTGGACCACAAGCTATAGTCCACCATACCGTAACTTTTAAAGTGTGTGTGACTTTCAGCCCTTTCAACAAGTTGGCCCATCACAAAACTCACCTAATGCAATGGGCATTAACATTCACATATCAAGTGGTCCACATCATAACCACACTATAAAACAAAATTTTAAATATTGATAAATAACAAAACATAGGTCTGGCCTACTAAAAAAGTAGCTTTTAATTTTTCTAAAGATGATGCTCATAATGGCTAACCGATTAGATGAGTTTGTTAAAAGTTATTGCCGATTGGACCTTCAACTATAATGAGACCTCGATGAAAAGGAAGTTTTAGTAGGAGCCCCACCTTTGATTTCTGACAACGGCAGTGTTGCATATGTGAGATCCACTCCAACCATTAGATGCGTAATCCCATGTTCCCTCAATTGTCAAAAGAATTGGGCTGACTTGTAATTTAAGTGAGCCACACCAAAGGAAATAGTTGGAAGAGAGACATCCACCCTTGATTTTATAAAGTCGATGTGATAATTATATGGAATCCACTCCAATTATTAAATTCATGAACACCAACATTTAGGCTTGTATCCGAAAAATCATAACTATTCATGAACACCACCATTGCGTTGTATACCATATCCAATCATGTGGTCCACTCGAATCACAAATGGAGCTGATTTTTTAGTTCCTAACCTAACATGGGCTGACACACCTGATTTTTTATTAACTTCTAGAAAAAAGTATAGAATGAAAATTTCAAATTTTCATATTAATTAAGTAGTTTTTACAAAATTCTCTGAAAAAATAAAAAATAAAAAATAAAAAGAAAGAAAAACACAAGAAAAAAAAAATAAAAAAATCGAAGATCATCCCAAATATGGTTTTGCAACGAAGTCTTCATAACCACCATCTCATTGTTTAGTGCACGTTTGGTTGCACCAGATATCAAGATGTTTCATGATTTTCCAATCTAATTCATTACAATAATATTCAAGTTACAACAAAATCATTGGTAGAAAGACGGAATAGCTGCCGCTAAGGCTGCTGTGGCGGCAATGAGTTATATACAGTATGAAGACTGGAACCAAGAAAGGAAGAATACTGAGACATGAGATCTTCAACGACGTCGTCTTCGTTGCTGCCACCCATCTTCGCCACAATTTTCAAACGGAGGGACCCACGGCAAATGGGACACGTCCCATGACGAGATCCGATCCATTGATCCAAGCAAGCTCGATGGAAGAGATGCTCACATCTCAGCTCTCTAATCTCTTCTCCTTCTTCAATCTTATTTAGACATACAATACACTCTTCTTGTTCATCAGACTCCGGTCGACCGCCCCTGAAGTGAACAACGTTGAGTTCTTCAGCAGATATAGGTATCTCATGATCAGATGGTTGGGACTGGGGCCCATGAAACGGCGAATCAGATCGCCATGTGAAGTGGGTCCTTGAGAGGAGATGGAAAATGAACGATGCAGATCGATGGGTGAATCTTGGGAAGAAGACCAAAATGCTAAGGAAAAGGAGGAGTAAGGGAAAGAGAAGTTGAGAAATTGAGAGTGTTGGGATTTCCATAGATTGAAAACTCAAAAAGGTAGGTCGAAATTTTCTAAAGGAGTTAGATGCTTCTTGGGCAAGTGATGAATATTTAGTCGGGTCTTGTTAACGGGCCTGGTTTCCATTGGTTTTGGTCACCCGTGGGGTCTTTGGACATTGGTTTCCAGCCAGGTTTGAGTTGGACAGGGATTGGCTACTCCCCCTGCCACCAGCCCGGTGGCTGATGGGCCCCACCATGATGTATATGTTTCATCCATTCCTTTCATCCATTTTTACAGATCATTTCAGTGCTTGATCCCAAAAATGAGAGGGATGTAAATCTTAGGTGGACCACACAACAGGAAAACAATAGTGATTGGATATCTACCATCAAAATCCTCCTAAGGCTCACTGTACTGTTTATTTGACATCCAATCTGTTGATTAGGTCATACAGGCCCAGATTAATGGAAAAAACAAAGATCAGATTGATCCAAAACTTGTATGGCCCCCAAAAGGTTTTTAATGGTCGATGCTCATTCAACACTTTTTCCTGTAATGTGGTCCACTTGAGATTAGGATGTAACCAATTTTTGTCTCGGACTATAAAATGATCTGGAAAAACAGATGGACGGCATGGATGAAACACATACATCATGGTGGGGCCCACAGAGCACCAACCACCATCCGTTGGCTGGTGGCAGGGGGAGTAGCCAATCCGTTGCCGTTTGAGTTGTGCCAAGTGGATAAGGACATTTGTACGGTCGAGGTACTAATATAATAGATTAGACGTACGAAAAACTGGTGTGGCAATATATAAGCTTATATTAATTGGCCAATTACCTTTTTTCACTATGAGAATAATTATTATTTTTTAAATATATAATAAAGTTTATGTTTAATTTTACTGCATTAGATCCAATGGCTAGTAAGCGGACACGTGGTACCATGACATATAAAAGATCAATAAGATGAGATCCCTGTAGCTAATATGATCCGTTGGAGGAGATTGTGAAGAATTATGGAGCACGGGTCAGCAGAAAGCATGTAGAAATCACATGGACACGTGGCAAAACAATAGAGGTGATGGGCTTCGTAATGGCCCAAAGAGAATATTCACTAATGCGTTTTTAGCTGGTTGTAATCTTTATGTGGCTACATTTATGTGGAGGTGCGGGTGAAATGATTATAAATACATTATTAGGTAATAGGTAAAGTGGTTATCAATAATGACACATATGGAAGCAAGTTGATTATGCTGAGATCATGAGAGCCCATCTCATAATAGAGATATGATTGGCTACATCGGCCAGATAATTGGTGATTATATAAAGATCTTGAAAATTTATCTTGAGTTACAAGTATAACCGATCACATTTGCTAATTAGGCATTAGTTTAGAGAAGATTGTGGAGATGAATGCTAATTATATGAGTATCAAACAAACTACTTTGAATCCCTATAAATCTAGTGAAGAATGAAGAGCTCTTGGCCCACACTACTATAACACAAGTTCAACTGTATTGATGGTATCCTTAAAGTTTTAAAAGGTGTACTTGTGGTTATGAGAGCGCAAAGGTACAGAAACCTTAACAAGTTGATTGGGAGCACTTCAGCAGGTGGAGCGGTAGCAGCTATTACAGACTCCACGTCTCTATGTATGTGGTATGCTCGTCTGGGCCACATGAACGAGCGGGGCACGAAGGTACTTTCTGATCGATGTTTGATTCCAGCTTTTAAAAATTCTGATTTAGATATATGCGAGCATTGTATATATAGTAAACAATCTAGATTGTCTTTTAAATCTGAAAAAGATGTTTGTAAGTGAGTGCTTGATTATGTGCACTCTGACGTATGGGGGCCATCGCCAGAAGTTTCCATTGGGGGTCGTCATGGTTTGTTTCATTCATTGACGACTACTCGAGGAAAGTTTGAGTTTACTTCATAAAACATAAATATGAAGTTTAGGGCAAAAAATGAAGGTTTTAAGGACTGACAATGGTGGAGAATTTACTTCCACTAAGTTTAATGATTATTGTAAGGATGAAAGGATCATCAGGCACAACACAGTGCGCCACACGCCCGAGCAAAATGGTGTAGTTGAACGAATGAATCAGACTCTTCTAAAGAGGGCCAGATGCATGTTAAGTAATGTTGCATTGGGCAAGGACCTATGGACTAAGGCCGTTAACACGATTTGTTATTTGGTGTGGTGAACCGATCTCCTTCAACGGCAATTGAATGTAAAATTCCAAAGGAAGTATGGAGTGGTTAGGAAATCGATTATTCAAATCTACGCATATTTGGTTGTGATGTTTACTCTCATGTATCGTCAGTTGAGAGAGATAAGCTAGACTATGGAGCCAAAAAGTATATCTTTGTTAGCTATGACATTAGTGTGAAAAGTTATAGGTTATTCGACAAGGTCACACGCAAGGTCATCACTAGCCGTGACGTCAGATTCAATGAAAGCTCCCAATTTCGCAAGAATGATCAAAATGAGCAAGAGGAACCAGAAATGGTGATCGTAGACGTCCAGATTGATACAGATAATACTCAGGCAGAGACAGATGCGAAGATAGAGGTACAGGATCAGGTAGACCAACCACCTATTAGAAGGAATCCACCGCATATTCACAGGTTACCGGCAAGATACTGGGACAACTCTAATATCACATATGCCCTTGTTACAGATGAGGGGGACTCGTCTACTATTCAGGAGGCTCTTGATGAGCCTGATGCAGAAAAGTGAAAGGTGGCTATGGACGATGAGATGGACTCGTTGCATAAAGATCACACATGAGCTAGTGGAGCTCCTAGTGGGCCGAAATGCGATTGGATGCAAGTGGTTATTCAAAAGGAAACAAGATAGATACAAAACAAGGTTGACAGCGAAGGGTCATGCTCAGAGAGAAGGAATCGACTTCACAGAGATATTCGCACCGATGGTTAAGCAGGTGTCTATCAGATTCATGTTGGCACTTGTTGCCCAATACAATCTCGAGCTGGAATAGATGGATGTGAAGACTGCATTCCTACATGAGGAATTGGAAGAGCAGATCTATATGAGCAATAAGAGGGCCACGAAATTAAAGGGGCCGAGAAAAATGTTTGCACGTTAATGAGGTTGTTGTACAGCTTGAAACAGTCGCCTAGGCAGTGGTATAAAAAATTTAATTCTTTCATGGTGAGTCAGAAATTTACTCGGAGTTAATACGATTACCGTGTCTATTACAAGATATTGAGTTATGAAAAATTCATCATCCTAGTATTGTATGTTGATGATATCTTGATCGTCTGTCATGATATGTTTGAAATCAACATTCTGAAGACTCAGTTATCAGGGACATTCGAGATGAAAGATCTGGGGGCTGCAAAGAGGGTTCTCGGCATAGATATTCATAGAGACAGGAAGAAGGGTAGGCTTTGGCTATCATAGAAAGAATACCTTGAAAAGTTATTGATCAAGTATGGGATAGACCAAGTAAAGCCGGTGAGCATTCTCCATGCGGCTCACTTCAAGTTTTCCTTAAAACAATGTCTTAAATTAAATGAGAAAAAACAAGTTATGTCTCATGTGCTTGATTCGAATGTGGTTGACAATTTAATATATGCCATGGTCTGTACAAGACCAGATATTTCATAGCCAGTCGGTGTTGTGAGCAGATATGTGTCAAACCCCGGCAAGCAACATTGGGAAGCGGTGAAATGACTACTTCGATACATTTGAGGTACGAAAGAATACGTCTTAACTTTTGAGAAGACAGGGATAAAGTTGGTAGGGTATGTTGATTCCGACTACGCAGGCAGTATGGATTCCAGAAAGTCTACTTCAGGATACTCGTTTGTACTAGCGGGTAGAGCAATCAGTTGGATGTTGAAGCTTCAGTCTATGGTGGCTCTTTCCACAATCGAAGTAGAATATATGGCAGTGATGGAAGCATTTAAAGAATGTGTTTGGCTTAGAGGCATGATAAATCAGTTAAGACTTCAGCAGGAGGCCATGCTGGTTAACTGTGATAGCGAGAGCACTATCAATTTGGCTAAAAATTATGTTTATCACTCACGTATTAGACACATTGATGTTCGTTAACACTTTATCCGACAGGTGCTTAAGGAAGGAGGTATAACATTGGAGAAGATTCACACCAGCATGAATCCAGCCGACATACTCACCAAGGTCGTTCTTACAGAGAAGTTCAAGTTCTATGCAACTTCTCTAGGCTAGCGATATCATAAAAGAAGGATGGAGTATGCATGAGAAGCGTTAATTGAAGTTATGATGTGATGCAGAGATAAGAGAAGAGGTCAAGATGCTACATGGTTGAAGATTGAAGACATGATAGAGATTGTTGTTAGAAGTATGTCTTAAATCTGACATTTTTTTTGGGGGACACTCGATTGGTCGAGAACATGGCTCGGCCGGTCGAAGGTCACTCGATCGGTCGAGGCCCGCTTGACTCAAAGTCCAGTGAGCTGTTTTTTGGGTGTCCGTCAGGCTCCACCAGTTGAAGGTCAGGCTCGACCGGTCGAGCAAGTTGCTCGACCAGTCGAGGCCCTCCTTCAACTAGTTGAGGGTACGCAGATCCTGCTCGGACTGCGTAAATTTGAGGCGGTTTCCGGACTTTTCCAAAGGAGGTGTATAAGTGGAGTTTCCTAAACTATAAATAGGGGTCCCTAAGGCTATTATATTTTAAGGCTTTCTAAAAGTTTTTCAAGGGTTCCTAAGAGGGTTTTAGGGTTATCAAAGGGTGTAGCAAGGGTGAGATTCGAAATTATTTGAATCGGGTAAGTCCTCTCTCTTATAATTTTTATTCACAGTGGATTTTTATTGCTTTTTGCCGTGGTTTTTTCCCGTAAGGGTTTTCCACATTAAATCTTTGTGTTCTCTTGTGATTGCTTGACGTTATTAGATTGCTATCCTAGATCTAGATCTGTGTGATTCCGCAACACAAATCCCCAACAACTAAAACTAATATATAATTAAAGTCTAAGAAATAAGAAATCTAACGAATAGGTAAGGGTAAAAATAATGATAAAATGACAATTAAGGATCCAGGGATCCACTTTTAGCAATCACAATGTATACTTCACCGATTCATCTTTTATAACTCAACTAAAACCATATTTCAATCTATTCTAATCGAAAGATAATTATTCTGACCATTCACAACATCCGGTAAGGTATGATTATATTTGAACGATTCTATTATGAAGCACATGGACATATATCGCAAGGAATTTTATCACTTATTGTGCCCAAAGTCTATAATAAATCAAGAAATTTTACATATTAATTCATTCTCCAATCAAACTAAACAATTGTTAAATCAAAGTATTCAATGTAACCAAAGTTCACAATAGATTAAAAAAAAACAACTCAACGCTTTAAAGTAAATTCAAACCAATTTCAATTAAACGATCATCATTCAATCTAATGTATGAATTAATAAACTAAAACATTATAATTAACTACAAGCTTCACCTATTAGCCTTAATTAAGAGATTAGATAAACATAGTTAACTCTAAAATAAAAGAAAAAAAAAACCACCACAAACCAGAAGGAAATTGAGGTAGAAATGCGTTGTTGGCGCTCTACCCAAGCCTTCTCTCTCTCTCTCTCTCTCTCTCTCTCCAAACCCTAGAAGATACCTAGGGACATCCAAAATAACTCTTTATATAGATATGAGGCTTACACTTTCACACTAACTTTGAAATTTTATAAAACTTGTGCATTTTCCGCCTCCGTTGATGGGAGTTTTCAATAGGATCAAGTCCTATTGAAGTTTGTTGATATGATCAAAGGAGCACTCGATGGGATCGAAGAATGCATAGCAGCTGTCTAGCAACTAACTTTCAAAATTCCTAAATTACTTGATAAGATCAAAGGTTCTGCAATGGGATCGAAGAATTAGTTCGGTGAGCTTTCTGGAAAATCTAGAATTATTCGATATATAGTTCAATCACATCAAGTCCTATTAATGGCCAGTTGATGGAATCAAAGTCCTATCGATGTGATTGAAAATGTTAATTTTTCTTCAATCTCCAATAACTTTCAATCTTTCATTTTCTTCTAGTTTTTGATGCTTTAAATCTTTTTTTTTGACATTCAATTTCATTAAATAAATATACATGCACACAAAGTTTTGGTATTTATGTACACTCAAAATGTACATGCACATTTGTTCATGCAGCTGATCTTCCTCCTTAGATTAGAGGCTTAGCCCTTCTCGACAGAGTGGGGCTGGGGTTATTAGGCAGATCCAGGCGAGCTAGCAGGAGCAGCCTGGAAATAGTGTAGCTGGCCTTGAGTTTGAGTTCATGTTTCTGTTTATTTTGGTGTTTTTCATGTCCTTTTTTATGATGGGCTTTCTCTTAGTCCATTTTTCTAAGAGGAGGCTTAAAGTCAGTTCTTATGTAAATTCCACTTCATGTATGATACATACTTTGGTTAGAAAAAAAAAAAAAAAAAATGTACACTCAAAATTAGAGAAAAAAATATATATATATATATAATGTACACTCAAAATGAAGATTTTAAAAGTGCACACCAAGGCTACCTTGCCGATACACAATTTTATGGGGTTTGAATATCAAAGGTCCTGAGTGTAGCAATGAGGCACCTTGTGATTACATAGAAATTAAACTGCCCAAATTAAAGTTACCGGTTTTGATGTATCATGAACATAAAATTAAGCATTCTTGATTATCCAGCTAACAAATTAGGGGACATTTATTGGACCGTAGAACAATCAAATCGGTCAATTGATTTTGACACTGACTTAGTTGCAGTTGGTTCCACAATTTATTTAGATTAATTGTACTTTGCCACGTGTAAATTTCTGAGTTGCTCGTGTGGCTTCCCTTGTTAATCGTACATTTGTCACAGGAACTGAGGCGCACAAAACAAGGGGACAAGGTTTTTCGGACGCGGATTTCCTGCGAAAGCCTTTCGCAGGAAGTTCCTGCGCAAGGATTGTGGATGGGGCCCACTGTGATGTTTGTTAAAAATCCAACCCGTTCATCCGATTTTTGAGCTCATTTGTTGACATGAGACCGAAAATGATTAGGATCCAAAACTCAAGTGGGCTATACTAGATGAAACAGTGGGGAAAGGAATTCCTACCGTTGAAACCTTCCCAGGATCCACCTTGATGTTTATATTCCATCCAAACCGTTTATAAGGTCATTTTCATTGAGATGAAGTGAAAAAGCAAAGAAATTAAACTGATACAAAAGTTTTGTGGCCATATAAATGTTTCATTAGTGGTCACTAAATCTCCCCTGTTTCCTCTTGTGTGGCCTACTTGAGTTTTTGATCCTCCTCATTTTTGGTCTCATGTCCTAAAATGAACTCTAAAAATGGATGAACGGAGCGGCTTTCTCACAAACATCATACTGGGCCCCACATAGAATCTTGCGCAGGAACTTCATGCCAAAGGCTTTCGCAGGAAATCCGCGTTCCAGATTTTTCGGCCTCTATGCCATGCTGGCACGAGTGCACGAGAGTTTTATGTGTAAGCGTCAGTTTGGGCGGTGGGATTAGAAGGGAGTAGGTGGGATGGGATTCATCGGTCCGTGCAAATTTCACTCCATGCTTGTGAAGAATGGAAAAGCGTGGAATTACATTAATGTTTGGGAAGTTGTGTAGGTCCCACCATGATGTGTGGGCTATATCTACACCGTCCACCCATTTATCAAGATTATTTTAGAGCATGGGCCAAAAAATTAGGTAAATCTAAAGCTCAAGTGGACTCACCATAGAAAGCAACAGGGATTGAATACTTACCGTTGAAAACTTCTCTAGGGCTACGTAAGTTTTGGATCTACCTCATTTTTAGGCCCATGCCATAAAATGAGGTTACAAAACATATGAACGGTTTAGATATAGGACACTTATGTTATTCTCAGTAATTTTAAATGATGGTGGGTATATCCATTCAATGTACCACCGTATTATCCACATAGCATGGCATTAATTTTATCCCAGGGCAATAATAATTATGTTTTTTACCTAATCCCTTCAAATCCCACCGCCCAAACTGACCCTAACAGACTACGTATTAATAACGGAAGCGTGCAGGCTGGTGTACCATACACCACGAACCCAACTGGCGTAGGTACGTGTCCTACTAAGACTAGCTCTGAAACTCCACGAGCTTACGAGTAGTAGGAACGGTTCTAAGGAGATCAAAGTTACATGGGCCACACAATGATATATTTATCATATTCACTGTTTATCCCTTTGACGAGATCATTTTAGATTTGGATCCCAAAAATGAATCAAATCTAAAGTTAAAGATAAGACCATCATAATTAGAGTAATTATATATGATAACTCAATGCCATAATCAAGTATGAAGTATTAGGGCATTTGCTTTAAAATATTTACATAAATGATTGGTTGCTACCTGAGGTTTTTTACCGTGAGTATTAGGGTAAATTTAAAATTTTCATATACGGATTGTGCATTTCGACATAATGAATATCAGAAGTTGGTTGAGAAATGAATAACAAAATTATAATTACTTAATACCATTGCATCAGTTTGCTCGTCTAGATAGGGCAGTCCTCACCAATTGCTGTCGTAATCTCCTCGCAAATTTTCATCTGTTCATAAGGTTACACACTTGAATAAAGATGAAAACAAATATAATATTGATCCAAAATTTTTATGACTCAAAAGTGGTTTTAACATTTGTTTGTTTGTTTGTTTGTTTGTTTTTTTTTTGTTTCCCTTAAAAGGAAGATTGCTCAGTATCTTTGTTAATAAAAAACAAGGATGTACAAAAAGTTGGACATTCAGGTGGGGCTCCACAAATACATATTGGGCTGTACCTATCATATGGGCTAATCCACGGGCAGAAAAAGGAAAAACATGAGACAACATTCTTCCATGAGGAGGGAGCGCGACCGAACAGCCCTGCTTAAGAAGAAGAAAAAAGCTACCATGGCGTCGAAACAAAAGAAGGCCCAAATAAGAACTTTTCTGTTATCATCAGCCCTGTTGCCCTCATCAAGCAAAACCATCGGAACTACCATGTCACATCAACCAGCGGTCCTTCCCGACAATGTGGTCCACTTAATGGTAGACGTTTAACTCCCCACGCGAGTGCGTGAAGTATGCTAAGTGTGTTAGTTGTCAGCACCTTTGCTACCCGCGTGTTTTTACAACGTGGTCCACTTGTCATTTTTCGGCTCAAGCCTAACCACGAGCTCTTCACGTGGACAACTAGTTTAGATATAATTCATACCTCGTGGTGGGACCCACAGAACTTGGCCACGTTAATATCAGCCGAGTCGTGGTGTGTGATACACCTTCCATTAATAACGGACACTTTTCGACCCGGCTGGTGTGGGTCCATGACACTCCTCGAGGTCCCAATTGTATAAATGGTTCGAAGGAGATCAAAGCTATATAGCCCTATAATGATGTATTTTTTATATCCACACCCCTCATTCATTATATGAGATTATTTTAGAGCATGAGCCCAAAAATAGTCATATCTAAGGTTTAAGTGCACCATACCACAAATAGCATGAGACAATGATTATCAATGTAAACATTCATAGGCCTGCGATAATATTTCTTTTCCATCCAATTTGTTCATAAGGTCACACAACATAGATGAATAGGAAAAAAAAAATCATATTAATCCAAAACTTTTGTGACCCTCAAAAAAAGGTTTCAATGGTAGATGTTCAATCTCCTAATGTCTACTTGATTTTTAGATATGTCTTATTTTTCAGCTCAAGCCTTAGAATGACCTCGCCAAATGAACGGATGATTTGGATATAACAAATTAATACCTTGTTATGGGACCCACAAACCTAGTGATGTCAACACACCAGCCAGGTTGCGGTGGTGCGTGGTACTCCAGCCAATGCAACATGCCCTGTGGTGGGAAGCTATGTGGGGCCTGCAAATATTTTCGTAATGGATTAGTCCGTCCATCCATTTCTCAAGACCATTATAGGACAGGAGTCCAAAAACCAGCCAGACCCAAAAATCAGGTGGGCCACACCACAAGAAACAATGAGAACAAAAATCTCCACCGTTGAAAAATTCCTGAGCCAACCATGAAGTTTATATCCCATTTAGATAAACCGCAGACAGAAACATCATCATCTGGTTCTCACAATGTTTTCTGGGCATTCAATCCCTGCTGTTACGAGTGGTGTAGCCCACCTGCGTTTTGGATCTGCCTAATTTTTTTTAATCCCTGTACTATTGTGGTTTTGAGAAACTAATGGACGGAGTGGATCTTTCGTGGGCATCTCAGCGGTACCCACATAGCTTCCAACGTCGGGAACTTTCAAATGCAGACCCCACTGAAGCAGACGCAGCCCAAAAATCCAATGAATCCTGTGTTTGGACACGTCTCGATGAAAATAAGGTAAATGTTGACGGGTTACGGATTCATGGTATAGATCCAACCAACCCATGTGCATCGAAAAGTCACATGTGGGAGTTATGGGAGCCATGTAATGGGTGGAGGATATTTAATGTTAGGTTTGACATGTTGCATCATTTACATGGATGGACCATCACTGTGCTAGGTGTGCTTGGAAAAAAATAGACTGTTTCATGTCGGTACATCCCTATTAATGTTCTCACACGTGCTAACTTGACACAGTGAGATTTAGGCAAGCCAGTCAGCTAGAGCTGGGAATTATCTAGTCGAGTTAGACTAAGTTACGGCTGACCCGACTCCATCTGGTTTTGTAATAAACTTGACCGAAACTCCACCCGACTTGGTACCGAGTCCAATTAGCATGCCTAACTTGATCTGAGTTCAAGTATGGCATGGAGTAATCAAGATTGAGTCCAACCCAGTCACAAGTATCAAATCGGTCAACACAGCACCAACTTGCATTGGGTGTAGTGGGTATCCACGGGATGAAAACCTAGTTGCACTTGCTAGAATTGCAGCCTCTCCATCAGCTATACACCATCTCATATATATATATATGGAAAAGGTACAATGTGCTCTAGTTGACTATAAGCTCCCGTGAGGTCGAGCTGTGTGGGCACCACCGTGATGTGTTTCGACCATCAACACCGTTCATTTGATGGGTATCCTTTAAATTGTGGGATATCCCAAAAATCAGCCGTATATGGAACTCAGGTGGGCTATACCATCTACAATTATGTGAAGACACCGTTAAAACATAGAAAAGCACTTGGTGGGGCCCACCTGAGTTTTGCATGCACTTGAAACTTGGTCTGAACCCTCATTCAAGTGGGACACAGATAATGGATGGGCTGGATTTGCAAAATACATCTCGGTGGGCCCTCAAAAATGGTTATGAATGTTTTAATGGTGCACGACCCCTCCCCACTTCTGTATGTGGTGTGGCCCACACAAGTTACGGATTGACTTGATTTTTGAGACCTAGGTTCACGATGGAATGGTGCATCTGACTGTTGGGGTAGATGTTCGAAACATATCATGGTGGGGCCCACACAGCTCGACCTCATGGGGCGTTAAAATCAACTCTAGCGCATCGTACCTTTTCCCATTATTTTATATATATATATATATATATATATATATATATAGAGAGAGAGAGAGAGAGAGAGAGAGAGAGAGAGAGAAGGATGCTCACTTGTGCATGTGCACATTTGCACATGTCTCATGGCTGTCTAATTTGAATGGTTCATGTGATGCGGAATCCCATGAAATCCTAAGGTACAAATTTTCTCTCTGATCTAAGATTCTGGTGGGCCATAGTAAAGAGAAATGCAAATCAAGGGAGGAAATTGTTTTCATTTTTCATGACCCACCAAAGTTCTGGATCAAAGTAAAAATTGCGCTTAAGGGGTTTCATGAGGTGCTACTTCATGTGTACCGTTCAGATTTTGGAGTCATAGCACGTATGATGAGTTCTAAAAAAAAGTTCGCACGAGTTCCGTGAAAACTCTAAGCATTTGAATGAATTAATGAATGAATTATAATATATATATATATATATGTGTGTGTGTGTGTGTGTGTGTGTGTTGGAAAAGGTACTATGCGCTCTAGCTCACGATAAGCTCCCATGAGGTTGAGCTGGGTGGGCCCCACCGTGATGTGTGTCGACCATCAACACCGTGCATTTGATGGGTCCCCTTTAAATTATGGGATATCCTAAAAATCAGCCGTATACGGAACTCAGGTGGGCCATACCATTTAAAATCATGTGAAGACATGTCAAAAGCATATAAAAGCACTTGGTGGGGCCGACCTGAGTTTTGAATGCTGCTGAAACTTGGTTTGAACCCTCATCCAAGTGGGAGACACATAATGGATGGGATGGATTTGCAAACCACATCTCGATGGGCCTAAAAAATTATTATTAATGTTTTAATGGTGCTTGGCCCCTCTCAACTTCTGTATGTGGTGTGGCCCACACAAGTCACGGATTGACTTGATTTTTGAGACCTATGCCCACGATGGAATGGTGCATCTGACTGATGGGGTAGATGTTTGAAGCGCATCACGGTGGGGCCCACACAGCTTGACCTCATGGGACGTTCCCATCAGCTCGAGCGCATAGTACCTTTTCCCTATATATATATATATATATATATATATATATAGAGAGAGAGAGAGAGAGAGAGAGAGAGAGAGAGAGAGAGAGAGAGAGAGAGAGAGAGAGAGATGCTCACACAACTAGTTGGACCATGAGTTTTGGTCCATCTAGCTATGCATTAAATTTTAAAATTCATATTTTCATACACATGTAATGCACCATATGTGAGGATATGTGACTCTGAGTTTTACATTAGTATTTTGAGAATTATGTGTCATAGATCCAAGCCATTTATTAAATAAAGCACGCTAATGAAATTTTATGTACCAAAAGTTAGTAAATTGTTGTCACCATTAGAACTACACATGTAACTTGAATATGGACTGTTGGAGTAGATTTCTAATAGTTTACTTTTTTTTTTTAATAGATGATATGATGTTATCGATAAAAAAATATATTTTTCCCATATACTTACAATGGACCCTACCCAACTAACGGACCGGATTTGCAAGATACATTGTGCATCACCCAAGTACATCATGTGTATACACATTCTTTAGTGGTCCTTTATAAACATTCACCCTCCTCTCTTCTCTCTCCTCATTTAAACTATTTTTTCCTTGTTTAATGTTCTCCATTCCCTGTACGTTTGGGACTCAAATCACGTAAGTAAGTTATGTGGGCCCCACCATGATATATGTGTTGTATCCATACCACACATCTATTTGTAGAGATCATTTTAGGACGTGGTTCAAAAGAAAGAGGTAGATCCAAAACTGGAGTGGACCCCACCACAGAAAACAGTGGGGAGAGTGACGCCTACCGTTAAAACCTTCCTAAGGTCCACCATGATATTTATTTGAGATCCAACCTGTTCACAATATAACATAAACATTAAAGAAGGGAAAACACAAATATCAGCTCGATTGAGAACTTTTGTGGCCCGTGGAAGTTTTTAATAGTGGGCGTCACCCTCTTAACTGTTTTATGTGGTGGGGTCCATTCCCGCTTTGGATCTGACTCATTCTTTGGCTAATGCCATAAAATAATCTCTCCAAATGGATGGACGATGTGGATACAAAACATACATCATGGTGGGACCCTAAGAACTAGGTGACGTCATTCAGTGTCGGCTGCAAATCCCAAACCACGCTGATTTCCTGCAAAAGACTTTGGTAGGAAGTTCCTGTGCTGGGAACCCAGGTAGGGCCCACTATGATGTTTGTGAGAAATCCTACCCGTCCATCCATTTTTTGAGTTCAATTAAGGACATGAAGCCAAAAATGAACCATTTCTCGAGCTCAAGTGGGTTGAAAACGTGATAATTGAACATCCAAGGTTGAAATATTTTTAGGCCATAAAAGTTTTGAATGTGTGGATTTTATCCGCACAGTCCATTCATTTCCCCATGCCACTTTATAGTATAGGACCAAAAGTTAGGTTGATCAAAGGCTCGAGTGGACACCATATCAAGCAGTGGTAAAAATATGCCCACTGTTGAAACTTTAATGCGGATTTGCAGTTGGCACTGAATGACGTCACCTAGTTCTTAGGGTCCCACCATGATGTATGTTTTGTATCCACACCGTCCATCCATTTGGAGAGATTATTTTATGGCATGAGCCAAAAAATGAGTCAGATCCAAAGCTGGAATGGACCCCACCACAGAAAACAGTGGAGAGGGTGACGCCCACCATTAAAAACTTCTAAGGGCCACAAAAGTTCTCAATCGAGCTGATATTTGTGTTTTCCCTTCTTTAATGTCTATGCTATATTGTGAACAGGTTGGATCTCAAATAAATATCATGGTGGACCTTAGGAAGGTTTTAATGGTAGGCGTCACTCTTCCCACTGTTTTTTGTGGTGGGGTCCACTACAGTTTTGGATCTACCTCTTTCTTTTGAACCACGTCCTAAAATGATCTCTACAAATAGATGTGTGGTATGGATACAACACATATATCATGGTGGGGCCCACATAACTTAGTTACGTGATTTGAGTCCCAAACATACAGGGAATGGAGAGCATTAAATGAAGAAAAAATAGTTTAAATGAGGAGAGAGAAGAGAGGAGGGTGAATGTTTACAAAGGACCACTAAAGAATGTGTATACACTTGATGTACTTGGGTGACGCGCAATGTATCTTGCGAATCCGGTCCGTTAATTGGGTAGGGTCCATTGTAAGTATATGGAAAAAAATATATAGTTTTTTATCGATAACATGATATCATCTATTAAAAAAAGTAAACCGTTAGAAATCTACTCCAACAGTCCATATTCAAGTTACATGTGTGGTTCTAATGGTGACAACAATTTACTAACTTTCGGTATATAAAATTTCATTAGCGTGCTCTATTTAATAAATGGCTTGGATCTATGACACATAATTCCCAAAATACTAATGTAAAACTCAGAGTCACATATCCTCACATGTGGTACATTACATGTGTATAAAAATGGAAATTTTGAAATTTAATGCACAGCTAGTTGGACCAAAACTTATGGTCCAACTAGTGTGTGAGCATGTCTCATATATATATATATATATATATATATATATATATATATATATATATATATATATATATATATATATATATATGAGACATGCTCACACACAACTAGTTGGACCATGAGTTTTGTCCAACTAGCTGAGCATTTAATGAAAAAATTTCCCCTTTTATACAATGCATACACCTGTATTGAGGAATTTTAGAATGCATGTCATAGTCATGTAAAGTGACATGTGTTAAGATCTAAGCCATTCATCAGTTAGGATCCACTTATATGCTAAAAACTAAGAAACTATACTTTTAAGAAAAGTACAAGTGTGCATGTTAAATCTAGATCAGTAGACTATTTTATTAACAACTCATTATTTTCATAAGTATTTGACATGTTAATCATAAGATCATCATTTTTTTTTTTTGCCCCTAACAAGTTGATAATGTAATTTATCTAATGTAACAAATTTGATTTTTAGTTGGATGGTCCAAATTTATAGTGTGTAGTCCATTCTACATTTAATGAAAAAAACAAAAAAAAAAACTCTCGTAATTAATGTAAGTAAATGCTTCCATGGTAGACTAATTACATTTTGGCATGGAAAAGGGCCCACAGCTTGAGTGGGCCCATCATTGCCTTAATGTAAAATCAACCCCGTCCATTAGGTATGTCACCCTATGTTGGATCAAGGTCTCAAATTTCATTCCCATCCTTAGTTCAGGTGAATCACATGATTAGAAACAGTGTATATCGAAAGGTTCACCCTCTAAACTATTTCCATCAGTGTGGTTCACATGAATCATATATGGACTTCATTTTTGGGACTCAAGCTTAATTTTGGTGTGATATCTAATAGCTGGAACGGATTTCATAGTTTCTTTACGATGGGCCCTGAAAAAAATCAAGAGCGGATGTCTCTCTCCTAATTGTTCCTATTGGTGTAGCCCATCTGAACCACTGATTAGCCTAATTTCTTTACTTTGAGCCTATCACTAGATTACATGTTTAATGGTTGGAGTGGATCTTACATACATTTAAGAGTGGGCCCGTGAAAAATCTGAGGTGGGAGTGCGTGTGGTAACTGTTCCAAAAATATTACCATTTGGCGTAATTAATGCTCGTTAATGCTGGCAGAGAGGTGGCGTTGTGGACGAGGATTTCCTGCCAAAGCCTTTTGCAGGAAGTTCCTGCACAAGGATGCTGGGTGGGCCCAATGCAATGTATGTGAGAAATTTATTCCGTCCATCCGTTTTGCGAACACATTTTAGGAGGTAATACCAAAAATGAGGTGGATGCAAGACTCAAAGGGGTCACACGAGAGGGGAAATTGGGGAAAGAAATTCCCACAGTTGAAACCTTCCTGGACCCCACCTTGATGTTTATATGCAATCCAAACCCTTTATAAGGTCATTCCACTACAAGAAACAGCACTTTTGCCGACAATTTTTTTGTCAATGAAAAAAATTTCGTCCGTAAAAGTACGTTTTTACCAACGAAATTTTATTTTGTCGGTAAAACTACATTTTACTAATGCAATTTTTTTTCGTCGGTAATAAAATTTTTACCGACGAAATTTTTCGTCGGTAGAAGTGTTAACATTTTAAGATAGAAAATTTTCGCGCTATTTTGGAAATTTTCCCGCTAAGATTTTTAACGACGAATATTTTTGTAGGTAAAAAACAGAAAACCACTTTTACCGACGACAATTTTCGTCGATAAAAGTGTTGTGCAAATTTTCACACTGAGTTTTACCAACGAACCAAAACCGTCGGGAATAAAATTTTTACCGACAAAAATGTTCGTCGGTAAAAGTGTCATCTATTTAACTTCGAAAATTTTAGCCTGACTTTTTTCGACGAACCAAAATCGTCGGGAATAATAGTTTTAACGACAAAAATATTCGTCGGTAAGTGTTGTTTAGTTTAACTTGGAAAATTATCACCCTGACTTTTACCGACGAACTAAAACCGTCGGGAATCCTTGAAAATTTTCATACTTGGCGGTAAGTTTTACCGACGAACCAAAACCGTCGGGAATAATATTTTTACTGATGAAACGTTTCATCGGTAAAAGTGTTATATTTTTAAGATAGAAAATTTTCCACTGAGAGTTTTACTGATGAATCGTTTCGTCGGGAATAATGATCTAATTTTTAACCTATAACATTTTCCCGCTGTCTTGAAAAAGTTTCGTGGTATGAGTTTTACCGACGAACCAAAACTGTCGGGAATAATGTTTTTACCGACGACAAGTTTCGTCGGTAAAAGTGACTTTTTCCGACGAGCCAAAACCGTTGGGAACAATTTTTTTACTGATGAAAAGTTTTGTTGGTAAAAGTGTTATATTTTTAAGCTAATATTTAAATGATTTATATATATATATATATATATATATAGTTTTTATATCATGAGTGGATTTTTTATATATATATATATATAATTAAAAGGTAATATTTAAATGATTTGTAATATCACATGAAAAAGAATATTGAGAACATTTTTCCCACAATTTTTGCTTTTCATTGACGAAAATTTTTGTCGGTAAGAGTGTTATATTTTTGTTTCCATCCTATTTTTTGAATGGTCATATCTTTTTCATCGCTGATTAGAGGGTGAGATTTGTTTCAAGCCTCTTTTTTTTTTCTATGATCTATTTATATCTTTTTTCACCATTGATTAGACAGGGAGATTTGTTTCAGGGCTTTGATTAGATGGTTGGGATTGTCTAATTACTTGCCCAAGCTCACCGCAGGTTATAAAATTTTTTATTAGACGGTGAGAATTTTTATTTTTATTTAATTTCCATCAAGAAAGAGATTGGCTAGTGACCACGCCACTACCCATGATTTATTATTACATCCATTCTGTCCATCTATTTTTCCATATGATTAATGGAATTTGTCCAAAAAATGAGGTAGATTTAAATCTCAAGTGGACCACATACAGAGTTGGTTGAACGCTTACTTAAAAACTTACTAGGACCACAAAAGTTTTAATCAAGCTGATATTTGTGGTTTTTTTTTTTTTTTTTTTTGGTAATTTGCCTTCATCCAAGTCTGTATGATTGAAGGATGTCAAATAAACATTACAGTGGGCCCTAAGAGGGTTTTAATGGTGGAGATTCAATCACTACTGTTTTCCCATAGTGTGGTCCACCTGATATTTAGATCTGCCTCATTTTTAGGAATAACTCCTAAAGTGGTGATCTGTAAAAATAAATGGACGGCGTGGATATCAAATAAACATTAAGTGGGCCCTAAGAGGGTTTTAATGGTGAAGATTCAATCACTACTATTTTCCTGTGGTGTGGTCCACCTGAGATTTAGATCTGCCTCATTTTTTAGATTAATCGCTAAAGTGATCTATAAAAATGAATGGATGGCGTGGATATCAGTAAAAATGGAGATTCAACCCATTAATTAGATAGTTAGGATTGTCCCAAAACTGTACTTTTTTTTTCATGCAACTAATTAGACATAAGACAATCGATATCTTTTCAGACCATTGATTAGACGGCTAAGATTAAAAGTAAGAACTAAATGATGGATCAAGAGATATTCTATCTCATTAAATACCATAAACTATCTCTCTTTTATTTCATTTCATTTTATCTCCAACAGCATCCTCTGGCAGTGAGTGCTGAAACTATGTGAAGACATCCTAAAAAATATAAAAGCATGCACTTGGTGGGCCCACATGAGTTTTCGATGCAGTTAAAACTTGGTCTGACCCCTCATCCAAGTGGGACACATATAATGAGTGGGTTGGATATGTGAATCACATTTAGGCAAGCCCAATATATGATTATGAATGTTTTAAGGAAGCCCTTCTCCACCACATTTAGGTTAATGTTTTAAGGAAAAATTTCGTCGGTAAAAATCTTATAATTTTTAAGATAGAAAATAAAAATTGTTAAAAAATTCAGAATTTGTAATTTAAATTCTTGAGATATTGAATTAAAATATGAGAACATTTTTGAGATTTTGAAAATAAAAATTTAGAATTTGTATTTTAATTTTTTTTTGAAATATTTTATAATAAAAATGATATTTTGTTAAAAGAGTAAAAAAATATACATTTTGAAAAGAATATGTTATTTTTAAATGGAAATTGAAATTTATCTGTGAAAAATAAAATTACTAAATTATTAGGCACATCCACTAATTAAACTTTTAATCATTTTTGGGCAATCTAATCAGTTTAGATTGAAGAGTAAATAACTTCAGATGTTTAAATCAAATTTCACTGAAATTGTTGATCAATCTTGTATGCCCAATATCTTTCTCATATGATGCCTGATTGAGGCGATTAACTAGTCAAATTGAGAGTATTGATCAGTAAAATATAGTGAATGGACCAGACATGTACAATGGGCCACTATATTATGTGGTGTGGCCCCATCATGATGTGTATCGAACATCAACACCGTGAGTTTGATGTGTCCCCTTTAGGTTATGAGATATCTCAAAAAATCATCTGTATATGAAACTCAAGTGGGCCATACCATCTAAGACTATGTGAAGACATCCTAAAAAAATATAAAAGCACTTGGTGGGGCTCACGTGAGTTTTGGATGCGGTTGAAACTTGGTCTGACCCCTCATCGAAGTGGGACACACATAATGAGTGGGTTGGATATGTGAATCACATTTAGGCAGGCCCAATATATGATTATGAATGTTTGAAGGAAACCATTCTCCACTATATTTAGGTGAGTTACTAGTTACCCTTACCAGAGTAAACTCTGTGGGGTCCACCGTTATTTATTTATTTATTTTATCCACTCCATTAATCCATGTTAACAGATAATTTGAGGTCTAAAGAACAAAAGGAAGCATATCCAAAGCTCAAGTGGACCACACCACAGGAAATAGTGTGATTGAACCTCTATCATTTAAAATTTCTTGGAGGCCATAGAAGTTTTGGATCAAGTTGATGTTTGTGTTTTCTATTCATTCATATATTTTTGATATTATGAACAACCTTTAACCATTTTCGGACAATCTGATCAGTCCAGATTGAAGAGTAAATAATTTCATATGTTTAAACCAAAATTCACTCAAATTGTTGATCAATCTTGTTTGCCCAATATCTTTCTCATATATATGTAGCATGCATTGGGGCGAGTAACTAGTCAAATTGAGGGTAATGATCGGTAAAATAGAGTGAATGGACCAGACATGTAAAATGGGTCAAATATTCTGGTTAAAATTGTGACCCAACTTATTGATACCCTAAGAACCTAAGAATTAATGTTAGTAAGTTTTGTGGGGCCCATGATGATGTGTGCTGAACATCAACACCGTGCATTTGATGTGTCCCCTTTAGCTTATGAGATATCCCAAAAATCATCCGCATACGAAACTCAGGTGGGCCATACCATCTAAAACTATGTGAAGACATCTAAAAATATATAAAAGCACTTGGTGGGGCCCATATGAGTTTTGAATATGGCTGAAACTGGGTTTGACCCCTCATCCAAGTGGGACACACATAATGATTGGGTTAGATATGTGAATCACATTTAAGTAGGCCCAATATATGCTTATGAAAGTTTCAAGGCCTGTTTGATTTTCCATGATCTAGGTAAATCCCTGGTAAAGAAGTAATTATTACTTTTTCAGTTGTTTGAAAATGAGTTTGTAATTCCACCTATAAAACCGCTCCAAAAATTTTGACTTAAATCCGTGGGCCCCACCATAATGTATATAATATATCCATGTCGTCCATATGTTTTATTAGAATATTTTAGGACAAAAAATTAGAAAGATCTAATGCTCAATTAGCCCACATGAAAGGAAACAATAGACTTAATTTGTCCACCGTTGAAAGTTGATTCTTTTACTGGGCTCACATTGAGGTTTGTTAACCATCTAACCCGTTCATAGGGTCACATAGACATGGATAAGGGAAAAATATAAATATAAGCCTGATGTAAAACTTCTAAGGGCCTCAACAAGTTTTTAATGGTAGGCATTCGATTCTCACAATTTCGTGTGGTGTGGTCCACTTGAGCTTAGGATTTTCCTAATTTTTGGGCTCATGCCTTAAATTCATTTGGCATAATGAATGGGCGGTGTGGATAAGCCACACACATTATGGTGGGCCTCATATTTATTTTACGAAATCCTCAATTTAAGTGTTTAAAAAGTAACCGGTTAAGTCAGCATTGGGAAAGTTGTGGATCGAGATGATTTTTGTTTTTCCCCTTCATCTAGGCCTGTATGAACAAATAAACAGATTGGATGCCAAATAAACAGTACAATGGGCCTTGCGAGGATTTTAATGATGGATTTCCAATCACTATTGTTTTCACGTGGTGAGGTCCACCTGATATTTATATACCTCTCATTTTTGGGCCCCACCATGATGTATGTTTTATATCCACACCTTCCATCCATTTGGAAAGATCATTTTAGGCCAATATCCAAAAATAAATCGAAAGCTCCAGTGGACCCCAACACAGAAAACAGTGGGGATAGTGACACCCACCATTAAAAACTTTTAAAGGACACGAAAGTTTTAGATGAAGCTAATATTTGTGTTTTACCTTATTTCATGTCTTTTTTAACTTTTGAACAGGTTGGATTTCAAATAAAAATTATGGTGGGCCTTAGATAGTTTCAACAGTGGGAATCACTCTCCCCACTATTTTCTGTGGTGAGGTCCACTGCATCTTTTTATCTGCCTCATTCTTTGGCTCTTGCCCTAAAATAATATCTCAAAATGGATGGACGGTGTGGATACAACACATACATCATAGTGGGGTCCACAGAACTTGGTGACGTCACTTCAATAGCCAACTCGCTACTCAACCTATGTAAGCCGCAAGTGCGGCAGTCTCTCTCTCTCACTCTCTCTGTCTCACACCCTCTCCCTCCTCTCGCTCTCTATCTCTCTCTTCCTCTCTCTCTGGTCTCTCCACCCTCTCCTCTCTCTGTCTCTCTCGCATCCTCTCCCTCTTCTCTCTCTCTCTGTCTCTCTTTCTCTCTCTGATCTCTCTTGCGGTCTGTTGCCGAATGCCCTACCCACGCATGCGATTGAAGATCTCTCTTACGGTTGAAGGTCATTCACGACAGTGAGGTATCTCTCTCTCTCTCTCTCTCAATCTCTCTCAATCTCAATACCGATTTAAGGATTTGGGGATTTAGGGATTTGGGGATTTGGGGATTTAGGGATTTAGGGTTTAAGGTGGGCCCTACCGAGAGCTGTGAAGTCTACTATGCTTTTGAAACCAGGTGGGGTCCACGTGAATGTGCGGTCGGATGATTTGAACCATCCATCTGATGAGAACCACTATGGACGGTATAGGGTCCAAAAATCTCACCAATAGATGGTCCTGACCAATCTGATCTGTGGCACAGATGGATTAAACCTGAAACTGTCAAAAGCTTAACTAGAAAAAAAATAGAAACAATCGATCCATGGAATAAAGGGTTCTCCAATTGCCGTTCCCCAAGCATGGTAGGCCCACTAGATGGAGGCTTCAGATAATATGGATTATACACCCCTGTGGTCCCCATCTGATTATTAACCCCCATCCATGGTTTTGTTCCGGTGGTTTTCCTAATCTATGGTTTTGTTCTAGACTTGTTACTAGGATTTTATCAAAACTAATAGAAGCATCAGCTTATATTTCTCTTTCATTTTGCACATTGATTGCATGCAACCTGTCAATGTTTTCTTATTTTTCTCATAAGACTAGCTGTACATATTTCATACATGAAAGACTTGTTGTACATTAATAACGACGTAAGGTTATCAATTCCTTTCATTCCCAAATGGTCAGTTCACCTGGACTACATGAGAAATGACCAGAGATATCGATATTTGCTGTAAAATGTGAAGCCTCCATGAATTGGGTCATGTGAAGCAGATGGAAATCTCAATTGGACAACACAGTAGGGATTGAATGCCCACCGTTGAAAACTTCTTGGGGCCACAAAAGTTGTGTTTTCCCTTCATCTAGGTCCGGGTGACCTTGTCAACAGACTGATTGGCAAATAAACATTACAGTGGGGCCTTAAGAAGCTTTTAGAGGTGGTCCACTATTTCCTGTGTAGTCCACTTGATATTTGGATCTGCTTCATTTTGGGGCCATACCTTAAAAGGGAGCGGATTTGGTGAGACCCTGGACTCACCCAAGATGGTGTGACCCTTACAATGGGGGCCACCTTGATGCATGTAATCTGTTTGCACGCTGTCCATCCATTTTTCCAAATCATTTTATTGCATTATCCAAAATTTAAGCAGATCCAATTATTAGGTGGACTATATCATAGGAAACAACGGTGATTGACTATTAATGGGTCACGAAAGTTTCGGATCAAGCTGATATTTGTTTTGTCTTCATCCAAGCTTAAGTGACCTTATCAACAGGTTGGATGACAAATAAACACTACATAACCATTAAGATGGGCCTAAGAAGTTTTTAATGGTAGGGTGGTCAATCACCACTATTTCCTATGGTATAGTCCACCTGACAATGGGATCTGCTTCATTTTTTAAACAATACTCCAAAATTCATGTGGCTGTGGCTGTTTTGGGGTCTATCTAGAAAGAAAGGAATAACCACACTTTTAATGGGAAAGTGAATGGTATATGTTTAGGGGATGAGTCAGTGAAAAATGCACATGGAATTTGTGGCCCTCAACTAAGGTCCATTTGGCACTAGCTAAGTTTTGAAGTTAGTTGTCTTCATGATATATTCCATCGTTATATTTATAATGTATTTTATGAGATAATGCTAGTTCATATTCTTTTCTTGTTTGGTTGCTAATTAGTTCTAGAATTAATTATAGTAAAATCATACTCATATATTGCTAGATTTTCAGTGGTTCGAGCTAGATGAATGTTCTAAAACAACCACATTCCATGACAAGTGCATCATAGTTGCATATGTATGTGAATCCTTATAATGTTTTGAAACAACCAATCCCATGACACTTTCATTTTATAGTTATGATTTGTAATTGTGATTTGTAAGTTAGATAATTAGTTACCCGGATGTGCGTCAGAGCTATTCGGATGTTGAGCGGGGGTCCCTGGAAGGTGGGAACCACTGTTATGACCATGATGAAGCTGTCCATTTCCTATGGATAACATTAGAGTGGCCTGACCATTTGGACAGGTTATGTATTTGCTCGAAATTAATGGAGTAGACCCAGATGTACGTCGGAGCTATCCGGATGAGCGGAGTTCCCTGGAAGGTGGGAACCGCTGTTATGACCATGATGAAGCTGTCATTTCCTATGGACAACATTAGAGTGGCCTGACCATTTGGACAGGCCGTGTTTATATCTGTATTTGCAGGGACCACACCCTTAACCTAAACCACACACTAAACCTATAACCTAAACCTAAACCTAAACCTTAACCTAAAACCCAAACCTAAACCTATAACCTTAACCTTAACCTAAAACCTAAACCTAAACTTGAAAACCCAAACCTAAACCCGAACACGAACCCGAACCCGATTTCCTAAACCTAAACCCTAACCTATTCTCAAGTCCCTAAATGTTAACCTATACCCTAACCTAAACTTAAAATCTAAACCCAAACCTAAACCTATAACCTTAACCTAAACCTTAAACCTTAACCTATTCTCAATTCCCTAAACCTTAACCTATAACCTAACCTAAACCTAAAACCTAAACCCAAACCTAAACCTATAACCTTAACCTTAACCTAAAACATGAACCTAAACCTATATAACCTAAACCTAAACCTAAACCTATAACCTTAACCTTAACCTAAAACCTAAACCTAAACTTGAAAACCCAAACCAAAACCCGAACTCGAACCCCAACCTGATTTCCTAAACCTAAACCTTAACCTATTCTCAATTCCCTAATCCTTAACCTATACCCTAACCTAAACCTAAAATCTAAACCCAAACCTAAACCTATAACCTTAACGGTCTTAACCTAAAACTTAAATCATTTCCTAAAACCTAAACCCAAACCTAAACCTTATAACCTTAACCTAAAACCTAAACCTAAACCCAAACCCGAACCCGATTTCCTAAACCTAAACCTCAACCTATTCTCAATTCCTAATCCTTAACCTATACCCTAACCTAAACCTAAAATCTAAACCCTAACCTAAACCTATAACCTTAACCTTAACCTAAAACATAAACCATTTCCTAAAACCTAAACCCAAACCTAAACCTTATAACCTTAACCTAAAGCCTAAACCTAAACCCAAACCCGAACCCATTTCTAAACTTAAACCTCAACCTATTCTCAATTCCCTAATCCTTAACCTATACCATAACCTAAACCTAAAATCTAAACTCAAACCTAAACCTATAACCTTAACCTTAACCTAAAACCTAAACCATTTCCTAAAACCTAAACCCAAACCTAAACCTTATAACCTTAACCTAAAACCTAAACCTAAACCCAAACCCGAACTCGATTTCCTAAACCTAAACCTCAACCTATTCTCATTCCCTAATCCTTAACCTATACCCTAACCTAAACCTAAAATCTAAACCCAAACATAAACCTATAACCTTAACCTTAACCTAATACATAAACCATTTCCTAAAACCTAAACCCAAACCTAAACCTTATAACCTTAACCTAAAACCTAAACCTAAACCCAAACCCGAACCCTATTTCCTAAACCTAAACCTCAACCTATTCTCAATTCCCTAATCCTTAACCTATACCCTAACCTAAACCTAAAATTTAAACCCAAACCTAAACCTATAACCTTAACCTAAAACCTAAACCCAAACCTAAACCTTATAACCTTAACCTAAAACCTAAACCTAAACCCAAACCCGAACCCAATTTCCTAAACCTAAACCTCAACCTATTCTCAATTCCCTAATCCTTAACCTATACCCTAAACTAAACCTAAAATCTAAACCCAAACCTAAACCTATAACCTTAACCTTAACCTAAAACCTAAACTATTTCCTAAAACCTAAACCCAAACCTAAACCTTATAACCTTAACCTAAAACCTAAACCTAAACCCAAACCCGAACCCGATTTCCTAAACCTAAACCTCAACCTATTCTCATTCCTAAACCTTAACCTATAACCTAACATAAACCTATAACCTAAACCCAAACCTAAACCTAAACCTATAACCTTAATCTAAACCTATACATAAACCTTAACCTAGAACCTAAACCTTAACCTTAACCTTAACCTAAAACCTAAACCTAACCTAAACCTATACATAAACCTTAACCTAAACCTAAAACCTAAACCTGAAACCTAAAACCTATAACCTTAACCTACACTATTCTCAAATCGCAAAACATATACCTATAACCTAAACCTAAACCTAAACTTAAACCTTAACCTAAACCTAAAACCTAAATGTATTCTCAAATCCCTAAACCTAAACCTACACCTAATCCTAATCTCAACTCCTTAACCTAAACCTTAACCTATTCTCAATTCCCTAAACCTTAACCTATAACCTAACCTAAACCTATACTTATAACCTAAACCTATTCTCAAATCTCAAAACCTAAACCTTAACCTAAAACATAAACCTTAACTTAAACCTATAACCTAAACCTATAACCTTAACCTATAACCTAAACTCAATTCCCTAAACCTTAACCTATAGCCTAACCTAAACCTATACTTATAACCTAAACCTATTCTCAAATCCCAAAACCTATAACCTAAACCTAAACCTAAACCTTAACATAAACTTATAACCTATAACCTAAACCTAAACCTATAACCTAAACCCGAACCCAAACCCGAACCCGAACCCGAATTCATAAACCTAAACCTAAACATATAACCTATAACCTAAGCCTATACCTAAACCTATGACCTAAACCTATAACTTAAACCCAAACTCAATTCCTAAACCTTGGCACTATAACCTAACCTAAACCTATACTTATAACCTAAACCTATTCTCAAATCCCAAAACCTAAACCTTAACCTATAACCTAAACCTATAACCTTAACCTATAATCTAAACTTAATTCCCTAAACCTTAACCTAAAACCTAAATGTATTCTCAAATCCCTAAACCTAAACCTACACCTAATCCTAATCTCAACTCCCTAACCTAAACCCAAACCTAAACTTGAAAACTCAAACCTAAACCCGATCCCAAACCCGAACCCGATTTCCTAAACCTAAACCTTAACCTATTCTCAATTCCCTAAAGCTATAACTTATAACTTATAACCTAAACCTAAACCTAAAACCTAAATGTATTCTCACATCGCTAAACCTAAATCCACACCTAATCCTAATCTCAACTCTCTAACCTAAACCTAAACTTAAGCTTGAAAACCCAAACCTAAACTTCAAAACCTAAACCTAAACTTGAAAAACCCAAACTTATTTTTGAAAACCCAAACCTAAACTTGAAAACCCAAACTTAAACCCAATCCCGAACCCGAATCCGATTTCCTAAACCTAAACCTTAACCTATTCTCAATTCCCTAAAGCTATAACTTATAACCTAAACCTAAAACCTAAACCTAAACCTAAAACCTAAATGTATTCTCAAATCCCTAAACCTAAACCTACACCTAATCCTAATCTCAACTCCCTGACCTAAACCTAAACCTAAACTTGAAAACCCAAACCTAAACCTAAACTTTAACCTATTCTCAATTCCCTAAAGCTATAACTTATAACCTAAACCTAGACCTAAAACTTAAATGTATTCTCAAATCCCTAAACCTAAAACTACACTTAATCCTAATCTCAACTCCTTAACCTAAACCTAAACCTAAACTTGAAAACCCAAACCTAAACCCGATCCCGAACCCGATTTCCTAAACCTAAACCTTAACCTATTCTCACTTCCCTAAAGCTATAACTTATAACCTAAACCTAGAACCTAAACCTAACCTAAAACCTAAATGAATTCTCAAATCCCTAAACCTAAACCTACACCTAATCCTAATCTCAACTCCCTAACCTAAACCTAAACGCGATCCCGAACTCGATTTCCTAAACCTAAACCTTAACTTATTCTCAATTCCCTAAACCTATAACTTATAATCTAAACCTAAAACCTAAATCTAGACCTAAAACCTAAATGTATTCTCAAATCCCTAAACCTAAACCTACACCTAATCCTAATCTCAACTCCCTAACCTAAACCTAAGTTTGAAAACCCAAACCTAAACTTGAAAACCTAAACCTAAACTTGAAAACCCAAACCTACTTTTGAAAACCCAAACCTACTATTGAAAACCCAAACCTAAACTTGAAAACCCAAACTTAAACCTGATCCCAAACCCGAACCCGATTTCCTAAACCTAAACCTTAACCTATTCTCAATTCCCTAAAGCTATAACTTATAACCTAAACCTAAAACCCAAACCTAAACCTAAAACCTAAATGTATTCTCAAATCCCTAAACCTAAACCTACACCTAATCCTAATCTCAACTCCCTAACCTAAACCTAAACCTAAACTTGAAAACCCAAACCTAAACCCGATCTCGAACCCGATTTCTTAAACTTAAACCTTAACCTATTCTCAATTCCCTAAAGCTATAACTTATAACCTAAACCTAAAACCTAAAACCTAAATGTATTCTCAAATCCCTAAACCTAAACCTACACCTAATCCTAATCTCAACTCCTTAACCTAAACCTAAACCTAAACTTGAAAACCCAAACCTAAACCCGATCCCAAACCCGAACCCAATTTCCTATACCTAAACCGTAACATATTCTCAATTCCCTAAAGCTATAACTTATAACTTAAACCTATAACCTAAACCTAAACCTATTCTCAAATCCCAAAACCAAAACCTTAACCTATAACCTACACTTATAACCTACACCTAAACCCTAAACCTAAACCTATAACCTTAACCTAAACATAAAACCTAAACCTAAACCTAAAACATAAATGTATTCTCAATTCCCTACTATCAATGTATTCTCAATTCCCTACTATAACCGATCTCGAGCCCGAACCCGATTTCCTAAACCTATACCTTAACGTATTCTCAAGTCCCTAAACCTAAACCTACACCTAATCCTAATCTCAACTCCGTAACGTAAACCTAAACCTAAACTTGAAAACCCAAACCTAAACCCGATCCAAAACCCGAACCCGATTTTCTAAACCTAAACTTATAACCTTAACCTAAACTTATTCTCAAATCCCAAAGCCTATAACCTAAACCTATTCTCAAATCCCAAAACCTATAACCTAAACCTAAACCTTAACCTATAACCTAAACCTAAACCTATAACCTAAACTCAATTCCCTAAACCTTAACCTATAAGCTAACCTAAACCTATACTTATAACCTAAACCAAAACCTATAAACCTATAACCTACAACATTAATATAAACTTATAACATAAGCCTATAACCTACAACATTAACATAAACTTATAACTTACAACATTAACCTAAACCTATTCTTAAATCCCAAAACCTACTGGTATAACGTTTTAGTATAGATTAAAGTTTACAATTTTATTATAGATTAAAGTATACAGTTTATTATATTCTGCTTGCATTATAGTGTAATGGTCTAATCATATTTTAATAATCTCTAAGCATAAGCACAAATGCATTGTACCATCAACACTACCTGTATAATGTTTTAGTATATTCCACTTGTATTGATATTGTTTAAATTTATAAGTTCGTAGCTCGCACATATTTAATGATGGCACTAGGTGGGAGACCACGTCGTTTGCGCACTGCATCTACCCCTTCTACCCGTGATGCGACGGAGACAGCATCGCCGTCACATGCTGCATCACAGGCGTCTGATCCCTCAGTCGCGTATACACAGGCACTGCATGTAAGAGACATATATTTCTTTTAATGACTTCTGTTTATGTTTAGACTAACATATTTCTTTTGTAACAACATCATTGACCAGCCGACGAGGACGTGGACCCATGCGTGGGTTACTTTTAGAGCGACTTACGCATGAGGGTAGGGTGACGGTAGAGTTTCCATATGACTGCATTAGACCTGTTGGGAACAATGTTAGGTTGTTTACATCGGAGGTCGGTGTCTTATGCCGATCTCTGATCCCCCCACCACCCCCCGTTGGGCGGACGTGACAGATGATGTGTGGTAGCTCATCCGTCAGCGCCTTCAGGTAAGTTTTAATAAATTAAAATTTATTTTATAAAAGTTCATTTACGGTTAAGTTATTTTATTAATAAGTTTTTGCCTTAATCTATTATTTACGAAACTGCAGGATAAATTTGACTTTGATTGAGTGTTCCACACATCTCCCATGCCGTCGATGACATGGTGAAAGAGCGGTTCAAGGAGTACTGTAGTGACTTACACAAGTAGTACAAGCGGTGCGTGAGCCACGAGGAGGCCGTATAGTCCGCACCGCTGCACGTGACCCGTGACGACTGGCGGATACTCTGCGATAGATTTTCATCTGATTCTTTTCAGGTAATATTTACATATTTATGATATCTTAAGTTAACAATTAAATTCACAATTAATAATAATGTATTATGAATAATGCGTTCAGAAGAAGAGAAAAATAAATTCTGACAACATGGGAAAGTTAGAAGTGAACCACGTGGCTGGTTCAAAGTCGTTTGTACGACTTCGCCACGACATGGTAAGAAATTACTGGTAATTAATAAGTTGATATATTCTTTCCATGCATTTATATTAACTATATTGTCCTTTCGATTGTTGTTGAGCGTCAAATATTGCATATCAGACCCCATTTATTACCTGGATTTACGAGCACAATATTGTTTAACGCCCGGTTTTAACTGTGTTTGTGATACAGGGGGTATTTGAGAGCATGAACGGTAAAAAGTCACTAAAAAGCATGGATTTAATAATCTGAGGACACCAAGGCAAGGGACGGACTCCAGGGGACCAAGATCGACGAATTTACACACCAGAAATCCGAGGAAATTGAGAAACTGAAGCTCAAGTGGCCTAAAAGTCAGCCAGAATGCAAGATCACAGGGTTTTCACCATCTGATCGGCCCGAAACTTCATACATGGTCTGAGGGACATAAAGTAACCGTACACGTCGAATTTTAGCTCCCAGATCTTTGTAGAAGTGGTCCAACAAACAAATCAGCCCCTGAATCATCAATCTGCGGCCCGCCTGAGATCTGGATATATTTCAAGTTTTGTCCCGACGGTTTAAATGATATGACAAGATGGATGGACGGATCGGACTTCCCAGATCCATCATCATGGACCCTACCTGAGTTGGGCATGCATGCAGGGCTTACGTGCACTGGACGTGCACCAAATATCACAAAGTCGGTCAGCGTTGCGCTGACCGACGATCTCCGTTTCCTTCTCTGCTTCGAAACAGACGACGCACCCGACCCGCTGATCTTATGCAGTGAGGCCCATCCATCATCCATATCATAAATCTAGACCGTTCAAGGTGACGAAGGAGGGGGTATTACCCTCGCCTAGGTGACGAAATCTCTGAAGACAACGGAGATCAGTTTTCAACTGATCAAACGCAGAATGAACGGCCGCTTGAGTTGATTAAGTGGGCCACGCCAGAACTTACAAAAACCAGTCCTCCCTGGTTTTTCGTTAGGAATATTATGGACGGAGTGGATTTTCCACTTGACACCGAGGTGGGACTCACCCGACTTCGTCCGCACCGGCAACAGCGGACGCACCAGCGTCCGCTGATCTCTTTCAGTGGGCCACTATCATCGTTCTTTTCGATGATCCAAGACGTTCATCTGTTCTGGGAGGTGGCCAAGACCTTCACCTAGGTGGAGAAATTGCGAAAGACATCGGAGAGAAGATCTTAACCGTCCAAACGGAGGTCGGACGGTCGTATGGGCAATCACGTGGGCCACACCAAAGTCAATCTAAAACCAGCCATTTCTTATTGTTTTTTCGACGTGATTTCAATGGACGTGGTGGATTGCATCAAAAACATCACTGAGGAGTCCACCGAACACGTCAGCACGGTGACGTTTGTCCGTGGAAATTCGAAAATTTCGTGCAGTTGTGGCCCACCATCCTTGATTGGTTGGCCAATCCAAACCGTTTAGAGGATTCTCAGGTCAGGGATGACCCTGGCCATGAAGTTTGAACGGAAGATATCATGATCAACCGGCCAAAACAACGTCTAAACGCAAGTTGTCTTTGCGTTCTTTCCTGTGTAAAGCAGAGTCAGTTTCCTCTTGAGATCTGGACTGCAGGAACAGGGGAGTTATGCCAATCATTCCACGGACCTGGGGCTGCTCGTTGCTGCATATAAGTTAGAGAGAGATGAAGGATAGCGGGGAGATGATCCAGAGGCTGGGAGCAGACGGCTGGGAGCTTGCAAAGGAGGGAGACAGAGAGAGAAGTTGAAGTTTTCCTTTTCTTTTTCCTGATTTTCTTTCTTCTCTATGAATTCTATGGAGATTAGCCCATTCATGTGTGGCTAAACCTCTTGGCTAGGGCTAAGAGGTGAAGCTTGTAGCGTGATGGGATGCCTCTTCGCTTGTGCCTTTGTTTAGATTGAATTGATGTTCAATTGGGTTTTAATTAAGGGAATGTTTTCAGTCTTTAATGGTCTGTTGTGACTGAAATTACAATGGGTCTGCAATGGCTTTGAGCATGTTCTTTTCCTCTTTATGTTTATGACGTCAGGAAGCCCTGTTGTTCACCATCGTCTCATGGGCATGGTTGGATGTCGGTACCCTTCCTAACCTTCATACATTGATTAGTGGGTAATTAGTTTAATTCTGTTGTTTGCTATGTCTCCTGGGCATGGTTTGGTGGTGGAATCCATTCTAATTCATACACCTTTCATCTCTTGAAACCTATTTCAATGACAGTTCAGTTAATTTTCCTGATTTATAATACAGGCATAAGATCTCCCTGATCCCTACAAGTGGATCCTCTGAATCCCTAGTTTCCCTTCTCTGATTTTTCCTAAGTTTTAGATTAATATTTCATCTTCATTCTTCAAATTACAATCGATTTAGATTTCATCTCATTCTAGTTCTATTTCTATTTAGTTTCAGATAACGTACAAGTTCTAGTCCCTTGGGATTCGACCTCGGTCTTATCGAGATTATTACTACATCACAACCCTATACTTGGGGAGTGAACAATTGTGCAGCGAGATTCCGTTACTGGCCAGAAGCCCGGACCAGTAGATCTTTACAAAGGGACTCACTGTCGGCAGGCGACGGGATCTTGGGTACATCTTAAAGCTAGCGAGAATTAGGTAAAAATTCTTACATTATAAAATTTAATTGCATTGAATTATAATAATGTCATTTGTCATGAAAATTCATATGTTTTCATTACAGGCGGCGATGGAGACCTTACGCAGTCAGCCCACTCCCGATGGTACTCAGTGGAGTGAGCCAGAGGTCCTGAGTCAGGTGCTTGGCACCCATTCTGGATATGTGCGTGGGCTTGGCCATGGTGCCAAGCTCATGGCACCCGCTATAGCTGCCTCTAGGCGATCCATCGTCGTTGGCGACAGCGCTGTACGCCGAGCTGATATCGTAGAGTGTGAGGTTGAGTAGCTACGGGTCGTCGTCCATGGCATCAAAGAGCAGTTGGAGAGGCAGAGTGAGGAGGTGGAGAGGCATAGGGAGGAGCAGACGACACAGAGGGAGGAGCATGAGAGGAAGATGGAGGAGCTGGCGAGGCAGATGGAGGAGCAGGAGAGGAGGATGGAGGAGCTGGCGAGGCAGAGGGAGGAGCAGGAGAGGAGGATGGAGGAGTTGACGAGGGAGAGGGAAGAGCAGGAGAGGAGGATGGAGGAGTTGACGAAGGAGAGGGAGGAGCAGGCGAGGAGGAGGATGGAGGAGCAGACGAGGCAGAGGGAGGAGTAGGAGAGGAAGATGGAGGAGATGCGGGTGGAGCATGAGCGACGGATGATGGAGATTTTTCAGGTTCTCGCTGCACGCTTACCCACCGATTCTCCACCACCTTCGCCTTCATCTTTGTGATTTTTTTATATTTTTATTTATAATGTTAAACTTATATGTATTTATGCGTGAATGAATGTGATGTAGATAAGATTGTTTGTGTTTGGATGAATGTAGTTTATGTTTGGAAGGATTTATTAGTTTGGGTTTAGATGGATGAAATTAGCTTATGTAGATATGAATGTTGTTTATGTAGAAATATATTAACAGGTGTATATCATGAAGAATATGATGAAATTTATTGTAACAGGTGTATATCAGGAATTTCGTGCTGGATAGTGAAAAAAACGAAACTTTTACCTACGAAAATTTTCATAGGTAAAAGTTTTGTAAATATTTTTACCTATGAAAATTTTCGTAGGTAAAAGTTTTTCACTTATTTTTTACCGACGAATATTTTTGTCGGTATAAGTTTTTGGCGAATTTTTTACCTACGAAACGTTTCGTCGGTAAAAGTTTTTGGGTTATTTTTACCGACGAAATTGCTTGTCGGTAAATGTTTTACAATTATTTTTACTTATGACAATTTTTGTTTTTTGCTTATTTTTACAGACGAGGTAAAAGGTTTCTAATTATTTTTACCTACGAAAGTTTTGTCGGTAAACATTTTTTTGTTGATTTTTTACCGACAAATATTTTCATCGGTAAATGTTTTGTAATTATTTTTAGCTACAAAAAATAATCGTTGGTAAAAGTTTTTAAATTAGTTTTTACCAACGAAAAGATTCGTCGGTAAAAGTCTTACCTTTGCCGATGAAATTTTTTTTCGTCGGTAAATACCTTTGCTGTCGGACTTTTACTGACAAATTTATCGACGAAAATTTTCGTCGGTAAAACCATTTACCTACGAAAAAATACCTTTTACCGACGAAAATTTTCGTCGGTAAAAGTGGGTTTTCTTGTAGCATTCCAAATTGGATGAAGTGAAAACACTAAAAATATAGCCTGATACAGAAATTTATGGCCATAAAAATGTTTCAACGGTGCTCACTGAATAACAACTATATATTTCCTCTTGTGTGGCCCAGTTGAGTGCTTGATACATCTATTTTTTGGCCGCACATCCTAAAATTATCTTTCAAAAATGATGGATGGGATAGATTTCACACAAACATATCGGTGGGGCCCACCCAGCGTCCTTGCATGCTTTTGCAGGAAATCCGGGTCCGTTGTTTTGGCTATCCACGAGTGATTTAAACGCAGCTTTGAAAAAGAGTGGCCCCTTCGGGTAGGCCGACTATGGTCTTAATTTTAAATCTACCCTGAACATCTGATGGGTCATCTCACTTTACACCTAGGGCTCAAATTTCAGGCCCATCCATGCTTCGGGTGGACCACACAACTGAAAATAGTTGATAAAGAAAAGTTCACCTGCCAAACTATTTACGTTGGCGTGGCCTACTTGAAAGATGAATGGATCTGAATTTTGTCTCTATATAAGTTCTCCTTAGTGGATCCTAACTGATGAATGGCTTAGATCTTAGCAAATATGCCACTTTACCTAACTATGACATGCATTTTAAAATCCTTCAATATAGGTGTATGCATTGTATAAAAGGAGGGGAGATTTTTTCATTAAATGCCCAGCTAGTTGGACCAAAACTCACGGTCCAACTAGCTGTGTGTGAGCATTACTCATATATATATATATATATATATATATATATATATATATATATATATATATATATATATATATATATCGAGTTTGGGATTCATTCGGGTCAATTGTCTTGGACATGTATAACTCAAAAGCCAGTTTTTTTTCTAAGGAGACTGGTGTAGTACAATTCCATGACCTGCAAAATCCATTGGGAAAAATAACCTAAACATTACTGCTATAACTTTCCAACAGGCTATTAGCTTCATGTGTATAAAATGTCATTGAAAAGCTATCGAGATACCTCCCTGCTAATTAATGCCTAAAACCTAAACATTACTGCATGCATGCACTTATTATATGTGGAATGCATCCAACTTGAGTGAACTTGGAATGACGGTTGGTAGCCCACACAGAAGTTAGGGCAACATGTCCCCTTAAAAAATGATACATGCCAGCTTTTCAAAGCTTATGGTAGCAGAGTCTCGCCAGCATGGGTGAGAAGGTACACAGGTAGTTGGGTAGTGGAATACGCCTAGAGCACAGGTGTGATAGGTGTGGCACATCGACACACATGCAAGGCATGAACCACATGAGGTGCACTAACGGGTGACACACATGCAAGGCATGAACCACATGAGGTGCACTAACGGGTGACTAAGCGTGCCAACACCAGAGGCAGGGGTAATGGGTGGTTGGGTGATGCAGGGATGGAAGTAATAAGATCGATCACCGTCTTCCTCAAAGCGATAACTACTCAGAATCCATGGAACTTCTTTGGACTCCTCACATAGATTCCTCCCATCCATGACGGAAAATTAAAAAAATAATAATAATAAAATTTAAGAAATTTAAAAATTAATTGATTGATGATAAAAATGAGTTTACAACCCATTAAATGGTGATGCCAAATCTAGGAAAAAGTTTTGGAATCAAACTCCAACTCAAATTCCCTAAAATTTGTGACTTATTATAAATAGTAAACTTGCTATTTATATATAGTTATTCGGTTAAAAATAGTAAGTGTCCAATTTGACCTAAACATATTATTCTCCTATATTTTCTAAGCCATTTTCATGTTGGGCATGACTCCTAAAGTTTTAAGGACCAAGAGTTATGATCAAAGTAATACTTACTGTAAATAGTAAAAACATAATTAAAAGGAATTTTCAATAGTTTGCTTGATGGAACATCGCAAATTTGGCATGGGCAACCTGGCATAGCGGGGTTGGGTGGCTAAAATAATTTCTCTTACCCCAAAATCGTACATGGAACGTCGAATAACTTATTCCAATTTATGAGATATGCCTGTTTTAGGGCTCTGATGGTCCAGATCACTTCTACCTCTGATTAGGCCTTCTCTTATCCATCTTGGACATGAAAATGTCCACAATTGGTTCTACATCATTTGGCAGGTGCACCACCCAAATGGTTGCGCTACCCATCTACACAACAAGTGAGCCGACACCCTGTCAGGGTCTAGGAATTTTTAAGGTTTTCTTGAATCACTAAAAGATTACTTGGAGTCCTTACTAGGCAAAATGAAATGGCCAAAAAAGTCCTTTCATGTTGGCTTGAATTGATAATTTATAGATGATTTTAGTGGCATCGAGAGACACATGGCGGAAACTGATTTGTCCAGCTCACAAGTGACATTTGTACCCCACAGAATGGGTTCGAGGGATAGTTGTACCGCATTTGTGGTGGTGGACATATGTCACTTTACGGTTGGCTAACGGTAGAGGGTCTGCTTCGGGTGATGAGTTTTTCCTCCTCAGAAAGAGGAGAGAACGAGCTCACTCGGCCAGTCGAGTGGTGCTCGACTCAAAGTACAGCGAGCAAATTGGTTTGGGACTTCGTGATGCTCGACTAGTCAAGGGAGGTGCTTGACCGGTCGAGGACTCTACTCGACCAGTCGAGGCTACGTAGATTCATGTCTGGATTTTGTGCGGATTACGTAAATTTGAGGCAATTTCGCAAGAGGTGCAAAAGAGAGTTGCCTAAACTATAAATATGGGTCCCTAGGGCTGTTCTAGGGCATGCAAGAGAGTTTCCTAAAGCTTTGTAAGGGTTTGCTAAAGGGTTTAGGGCTATCAAAGGTGTGTGTGTGTGTGTGTGTGTGTGTGTGTGAGAGAGAGAGAGAGAGAGAGAGAGAGAGAGAGAGAGAGAGAGATTGTGGAAGGGAGGTTATGCTCGTGGAGGTGATCTACTATGCAATCAACATCTCAGCGCTTCTACGTCCTCGTAATTGGTGAGATCTCTCCGTTTTTCTTTATTCTCTTATTGTTTATCTACTCCTGCGTGAGTGAAGAAGGTTTAATCCATGCGGTGTGTGCTTGTGATCGGCTGTAACATTCTACTTCATAGTAGATTGTTGATGTGGACGAGGTCCTATGGTTTTTACCTCTTTGAGGCTTTTCCACGTAAAAAATTCTTGTGTCGTGTGGTTTACGCTTTGATTTATTTCATTGCTTTATTATCCTATAATTCTAGTGTTTTGGGAGGCTAGATCATAAGGTTTTGTGCAACGGCACCCAACATCGGGTTGAACTAGTTGTTGGCTATGGCCCATGACTTTGGTGAATGGTCATATCTCTTTTGTAATTAGTCTGATGGAGGCGATCTTGGACCGTTGCAAAGATGATTGGCCAATATTTCAAATGAGCTAGAAATTAAGGCCATTGAAATCCATTCGGCCACTAAAAGTGATCGTAAAATCAAAGATGTTGCAAGACCTCTGATTCTTCAATCAGGTTTGCACGCTTACGAAGATGAAGTCATAACTTCCTCAATATATATAGCTTGGATTGAGGTGATTTAAGGATTTCAAAAAGGTATTTGAAGGATATTTCAAGTACACCAGTCAAACCCTTGAAAATTACTCTGCAATTGGGAGTTCCCAAGCCTTCTCATCAAGTTGAAGATTTGATACATCGGCTAATAGTCTGGCTCATGCAATCTTTGAGATCTGCCTATATCTGGCTCCTTGTAACTCAAAATCAGGTGTTCTTGTGTCCTCTAGAAAGTGATCTCAATGAGCTTTCCAATGTCCTATGGCTCATTTTATTCTAAGGTTGACTAGCATTTCATTTGCTCAGCCAAAGTTGGTCTCTTGAAACTCACCATTATCATCTTCACCAGGCTATTTCGGAGTGATGATGGTTTGCCTCCTAACTGACACAGGTAGGGATGTGACGAGGTCGATCACCGTCTTCCTCAGGGGATATCTACTATGACTTCATAGAGCTCTTTGGACTCCTCACAGAACTTCCTCGAATCCACGAGGGATAAAAGTAGAAATAATTTCTAATAAATTCAAAATAAATTGATTGATTAAAAAATGAAATTACAACCTTTTAAATAATGAGTTCAAACCTAGGATGGAATTTTAGATTCAAACACCATAAAATGGTGACTTAATATTAGTAAACTTAATATTTGTAGACAATCTCCATTCCTACTAAAAATAGTTTTCGGCCAAAACTATTAAGTGTCTAATTTGGCCTAACTACATTATTTTCTTAACATTTCTAAGACCATGTTGGGCACGACTCACATAACTTAAAGGATCAAAAGTTATACCCGAACTGAAACTTACTATTTGTAGTAAAAATGAAATTAAATGGAACTTTTGATTGTCGATCTTATGGAATCTCGCAAATCCGGCATGGGAAACCTAGCATGGCGGGGTTGGTTGGCTAAAAAAGCTTCCCTTCAGTGTTCCCTTTAGTTCCAGTCCATCCAGACACCACAACTTGTGTTCCCTTTAGTTCCAACTCTCCCAATGGCCTTATACTGAAGATCATCGATATTGAAAATTAGCGTGATCTGCTCACTAGTTTGGCTACACTTGGATATCTAAGTTAGACTATCAGCTTTCAAATGGTGTGGCCCACCTGATGAGCAGAATGGCCTAATTTTTGTCCAGTTACAGGTGCCAGTTGAAATGGGCAGTGAAGATCACCCTATTGTTTTCCAAAGAAAATCCGTGAATCCATAGTAAGGAACCTAAGGAGTGATGTAGAGCAGGCCACAGACACTTTCGTGTGAAAGATGGACCGAAGAAGCTTGATCAAAGGCAGAAATTATCCCGACCGTTAGAACCTTAAAAATGTCATATCTCGCAAACTAAGATGAGTTTTTTGACATATCATATATGATTTCGGGGCAGGAGAAGCTATTTAGCTAGCTAACCCTGCTACATCGGGTTGCCCTCATCGGATTTGTGAGATTCAACCAGATTGACAGTCAAAAGTTCCTTTTTCAATTTTACTACAAATAGTAAGTTTTATTAGTTCGATTATAACTTTTGATCCTTTTGATTTGTAGGAATCGTCCCCAATATGACAAGGGCCTAGAAAAGTTAGGACATGGTTAGGCCAAATTTTACACTTACTATTTTTAGCTGAAAAACAAAAAGTCTAGTAGGAATGGAGGCTATCTATATAAATAGTAAATAGTAAGTTTATTATTTATAGTAAGTCATGATTTTAAGGTGTTTGAGTCTAAAACTCCATATTAGGTTTGAGCTCATTATTTAAAAAATTGTAATTTCTTTATATATATATATATATATATATATATATATATATATATATATATATATATATATATATATATATATATATCAAGAATCAATTTATTTTGAATGTATTAGAAATTATTTATATTTTTATCTCTCATGGATTCCAAGAAGCTCTATGAGGAGTTTAGAGAACTCCATGGATTCAGAGTGGTTATTCTTTGAGGAAGACGATGATCAACCTCATCAAGTCCCTCCATGTGTCAATGAGGTGCTTGGTTATTGGTTTTTAGTGGCATCCTAACATGAGTAAGGGCAATGGGAGACTCCACCTCCAATTCTTAGTGGCATCCATCCATTTTGTCAACTTATTTTAATGCAATAGCTCAAAAATGAGGGAGATCCAAATATCAGGTGGACTACACCCCAAGAAATAGTGGTAATTGAACGTCCCTAATTAAAAACTTCTTGTGGCCACAAAAGTTTTGGATCAAGTTGATATTTGTGTTTTTCCTTTCATTCAGGACTGTATAACTTAATCAACCGGTTAGATGGCAGATAAACATTATAGTGGGCATTGAGAAAATTTTAATAGTTGGGCGTTAAGAAAAATTTAATAGTAGGCATTCAATCATCATGGTTTCCTATGGTGTGGTTCACCTGAGATTTTATTCTACCTCATTTTTAGGCTCATGCTCTAAAATAAGCTGGAAAAATAGACGGACGACATGGATAAAATGTATACATTATGGTGGAGCCCACAACACAAACAAATATCAAGATTTCAATACCAGAGGGGTCACTATAGAATCCGAGTTCAAATAATACAATTTGGGGTGGGTGCCACAAAATGGCACACTACATATCATATGCCTAAAACTCTCTATAAGAAGAAAAAGTGACTTGAGAAATGATTAGCCCAATCTTATTGCTCCCACTTCCAGCATATAAGTCTCTCTCTCTCTACCCTCTATAAAGGGTTAGACATAAAAGGTTGCAAGACATTTCGGGTCCGGATGAAACATCATATCATGTCATAGTGGGTCCACATAGCTTTTCCAGCAGCATAGGGTGCGACTTCGACTTCGGTGCTGTGAGCTACACTATCCAATCCGTGCTGTGGGTCCAGGAGGGGTTTTGTGGGGTCCACCGTTTACCCACACCGGTCATCTATTATTTAAAGATTATTTTAGTACATTACACAAAAAAAAATAAAAATGAGGCAGATACAATGGTCGAATTGACCACACCACAGGACGCCGATTTCGTGCTAAAGCCTCTTGCATGAAGTTCCTGTGATGTTTCAGAGAAATCTACCCGTTCATTCATTTCGTGAGATTATTTTAGGATTTAGAAGACCAAAAATGAGAAGGATCAAAGACTCAAGTGGGCCACACTAAAGGAAAGTTTGGGTAGGGAAATTCCTACCGTTGAAACCTCCCTACAGTGATGTCTACATGCCATCCATACCGTTAGTATTGTCGTTCCCACTGAGATGAACTGAAAACACAAATATTAGCTTGATTCGAAACTTCTGTAGCTCCACAAATATTTCAACTGTGGTTGTTCAATCCTCAAGTTTTCGGCCCACTTGAGTCTCCGATCCATTTCATTTTTGGCCCATGTACTAAAATAATCTCAAAAAGCGAATGGACGAGATAGATTTCACACAAACATCACAGTGGGACCCACCTAAGTTTATAGCGCAGGAAATGACTGCAAATGCTTTTGGAAGAAATCCGCATAAATGATAATGATGCACACCTTGGAAAGACCCACCATGATTTTTTTTATTGGCATCCAACATTTTCATAAGATCAAATTAACCTAAATACAGAGAAAACAAAAATATTAGTTTGATATAAAACTTCTGCTGCTCTCAAGAAATATTTAATGGTGAGAATTTAATTCCTACTTTGTGGTCCATTTGAGCTAGTTATCTTCCTCATTTTTGGGTTTACTGCCTAAAATGATCTTTAAAAATGTATGGACGGAGTGGATAGAATCTATACATAACGGTGGGCCCCGCAGAGCCCTGCCTAGATAGATTATCGTTCAGGCCGGTGAAGGACGGTATCCGCTTCCCACTTAATCCGCTCCTGACGACTTTGACGGAGAGACGACTTGTAATATTGTTGGTCATTCGCGCGAAGAGAGATTAGAGAAGTAATGGAGCACTAATGACCGTACATGTCCTAAAATAGAACACATGTGAAAGATCTGGACCGACCATTGGGTGGGGGCTCCATAAAGATGCTCAATCAGTAAGTGGATCAGGTAGCGAGGACCATTTGAGTTTGATGGGTGAATGCAATTGCCATTTGCATGGATAAAGATCCAAAAAATAAATCCGAGCCAATTCACACGCCCTAAAATAACACACGTGTGAGAAATTCACTCCGGTGGTGTGTAAGTAACCCCAATGAATATGGCCTGGTCTAACGTTGATAAGAAGAAAATGGGTGAGAAAGAAATCCATGAACGGCCTATATTTAACGTACGTTTAAGAAGTAGTACTTGATCAATGGACCAGACTAGCTTTTGATGGAAGATGCCTGGTTAATGGTCAGATCTCACATGTGGGACACAGACACTTCTTGCAATGTTTCATTGCGCGAATAGCAAGAGGAGCACCTATACAATGGCCGTTCGTCAGCTATTCAAAGATAAAAGTGGGCCCAACGGTTGAATGATGGAGGCTGTTGACACGATAGGCTGCGATGTAGATAGCCATCCAATCTTCGATTTGGGGGCATTGAAAGTGAATTATTACGGTACTTCTTTGCAAACCATTTCTTTAGTGAGCCACAAATTGAAGGGCTGGGATTGTAATCACCAAGACTCTTTTTTCGAAAGTTGTCTATCCACGTTGGATCCCATTGATTTAATGGTTCAGATCACAGATATGTGGGTTCTACTTTTACAAAATTAAAAGCTGAGGATAAACGTCATATGATTTGTAATACGCCAAGGACTGAAAGCTATACGTCAAAGGAGTAATTCATTTTTGAGACATAATTCATCCATGTTTGGGTCCTATTTATGGACGGCTCTGATTGTCAGGTAACACTGCCACGTGTTCTGTGGAGAGACGTCGATATCACGGTTCTTTGGGCTCCCTTGTACCATCTCCCATTTGTAAAATGCAAACGTACGGCGCCCCCTTTTCTGACCAAAAACAAGTGCCGGTCGTCGGTGTTGAATCACAGTGAGATCTTTTTATTAGTCCACGTCACATTGTGACGTCAGATGAGGTCAGCTGAAACAATGTAAAAATAAAATAAAAAAGCATACCCATTTAGACTTAGTTATATATGTATTATAATATTCCATATCCACGAGCGTTTATCTGATTGGTAGTATAGAATATAAAAACGAACTGCTAAACTTCTTCTCGTGATATATGTTAAATCCGTACCATCCATCCATTTTATAAGATTATTTTAAGGTATAAGTTAAAAAATAAGGCAGATTGAATTGGACCACCACAAAGAAAGTAATGGGATAATGCTGAAACCTTTAGGGCCATCATAGTTTATTTGCCATGCATCCAAACTATTCATAAGGTTATATAAGATTACAGAGACCATGGTACTGAAGGGAAAACACAAATTTAAATTTAATTACAAAACTTCCTAAAAAGTTTTCAATAATAATGTGGTGGTTCACTTAAGCTTCTTATATCCTTGTATTTCAGGACAATTTCTTAAAATGAGTTGGAAAAATGAATAGATAGTGTGGATAAAACACATACATTTTAGTGGATCTCACGTAGTCACTGCAACATGTACTCACCATGGATCCTATAAAGTCCTTACACCACCTCGGTGGGTCTGGCTGAGTCCTCGCACCACAGTTTGGCTGCTTACCTTGACACCAGTAGCCCATGACCTGTGTAAAAGTTCTATGGGCCCCACAAAGATGTGTGATTTATCCATGCTGCCAATCCATTTTTCCAGCTCACTTTAGAGCATGAGCCTATAAGAAGATATGGATCAAGATCTCGAGCGAGCACTTTAGTGCATGAGCCCGTGAAAAGATTGGATCAAAATCTCAAGTGAACCACGCTGCAGAAACTGTCGGGATTGACTTTTTAATGTTACAATTTTCTCATCCGCCACAAAAGTCCATGGCCTCTCTCTCTCTCTCTCTCTCTCTCTCTCTCTCTCTCTCCAATCTTTGTATATTGGCCGTTAAAACACTTTCTACCTCAAAGCCTCTCTCTCTCTCTCTCTCTCTCTCTCTCTCTCTCTCTCTCCAATCTTTGTATATTGGCCGTTAAAACACTTTCTACCTCAAAGCCTCTCTCTCTCTCTCTCTCTCTCTCTCTCTCTCTCTCTCTCTCTCTCCCTAACTTCTTTATATTGGCGAGTAAGCACTTCTCACGTTATCCCTTAACAGTCTCTTCCCATGAGTCTCGCAATGATGGAAACTCCAACTCATTCAATCTCTCCAGTCCTCTACCTACTCCTCTTCCTCTTCATTTACATTTTCAACCTCTTCTCCCTCTTCATTTTCCAACTTATCACATCAAATTTCAACTTTTTATGGTCGACCCATTTCATATGGGCACGCAATTCACCATCTCATCCGTCGAGGAGAGACTCTGACGGTCTCGATGCATTCACCAATGAAGAAGAACTTGGCGTCAGTTCACATGAATATGTTCTGAAATCCAACGAAGAAGAAGAATGCTCCATTTGCTTGTGCAAGATCGAAGAAAGTGAGGAAATTAGAGAGCTGAGATGTGATCATCTCTTCCACAAGATTTGCTTAGATAGGTGGACCGCACAGCGACGTGCCACATGCCCCATTTGTCGTGGGTCCCTTCAACCACAAACGATGGCGGTGGATGGTAGAGAAGAGCTGATCCTTTCCTTTACTTCTTTTCAAACTTCGAGTGTTCATAGTACATGGTGGTTAAGGTAAACTTACCGTCACCGTTGGTTTCTGTGGCCCACTTATCCACACATGAAGGATTGCGAGCATCATCTTATTGTAACAGGGAAATCATGAATACTTGCAAAGGGTATGTTGACCGACATGCATGGAGCATATATGTATGTAGATCAATTCAAACAATCCAAACAGTGGACCCCACTTTAAATGGGCCATAGCCCAAAATCAGATTGATTGGATGATCCTATGGTCTGATCAATGGGTATCTATCCGTTATTTTTATTAACAATCTATCGAGGGCTTCTTTTCTCATGGTATGCGGGTATTAGTTGAAGCTTGTTAAATTTTGATGAAGAGCAATTGCCCAGGTAGGGAAGATTAGGCTTGATACCATGTTAAATTTAGAAGAATGGAATTGTCTAGTGTACATCTCAACAAGAATATACATAAAAATTACATCCGTGTGAATTCCCGGATTGGAGGAACAATATAACGAATAGAGGAATTTTGACCATACTAACCTTGAGGTATGGTCAAAATCCTCGTATGGAAGTGAAGTTTAAGATGGTACAAGGGTAGCCTTTATTTGTTTATTTATTAATATTTTTTATAAAGGAAAGTGCTTATATATATAGCAAAAATAACAGGATTTACATCACTTTTGGGTGGGCATCACAAAAAGGCTAATGCCACACCTATCATATACCTAAAAAAGGAAGAAACTAACTCTCCCTCAAATAGCTCAAGCCTAACCTATCTAGAAATAGAAGACCTCTAGTGATATGCAGTACCTCTCCTTGCCAGGTCATCTGCCACTGCATTTGCCTCTCTGGGGGTATGGGCGAAGGAAATATTCAACACCTCCCTCATTGCCATGACCCTTGCATACCAGTAGTACATGGACCACAGAGGACACAAGCTCTTCGAGAGAATCGCCACAATTGATTTGGAGTCGCTTGCCACTTCAACCTTGGAAAAACCCAACTCAACACACTTTGATAGGCCCTCCCAGATTGCTCTAAACACGGCACGGGAGTTGGGAGCCGGTGTCATAACCTGAAAAGAAGCCAAAAACGAATGCACCCTCGAAACATCTCCCAACACCCCTACCGCCGGAAGGGCCCGAGTTCCCTAGAGTCAAGCCATCAACGTTTATCCTAGATTCAGCCCCTCTGGGGCCTGATCGATCCATTTCACCACTTGGGGGATTTTAGGAGTTGTCGCCGAGCTATCGATGCGTAGATTAGTGAGAGTAGAAGCCGAAAGCCAAGACTGGATTTTAAGGAGGGGCAGGGATGGACCTAGTACCCTTTCAATCCAACAGTGGACCTGGAGAATGACCCTGGATGCACTGAAGGCGGAGCGGTCGAAGTAAGCTCTATTTCTCTCCAACCATATCTCCCAGAAGATGAAGCAGGGAGTGAGGGCACACAGGCTACGGAGGCAGTCTATAGGGAAGGAGAGGCCCACCACAAGCTAGCCCTACCAAGTCTAAGGGTAGCCTACTAACAAGTTATTAAAAGTTTTTTAGACCAAATTGCCCTTATTTTGGAACTTATTGCCCACATGGATCTTCTTTTTCTTCTTTCTTTGTTATTTGTTTGGGACATCTTCTTTATTTTCAAACATATCTTTCACGGACCCACTCCCCTTTAAACAGTAATTTCCAACATACGTTCACCACCACCAACTTTTTTAGTATATGGGCACCATTAATAACTTTTAAGGTCCTAAAAAAAGTGTTGTTTTTATTCCGACAATTACATTTCTTAGAAATAAAAGCCACTGATATATGAAAGATATTTTAAATATATATATATATTTTTTTAAAAATAACATTTTCTTAGATATGGAAGTTAACTTTAGTTGTAGATAGATAGGGATGGCTGTGGTTGTTATTGTCGGAAGGGATTTGAGTTAGATTTTGTGATTGTCATATGGAAGACAATGAATGAGATATAATTTGAATTTTTATAATATCGTATTGCCTTGGTTGAAGTGGTTGTCATGTGTTAATTATGGGTTTAAGTTTTCTGTGTTAAGTGTCTAAGTTTTTTAGTGTTAAGGATTTGAATATGGGTTGTCATGTATTAATAGTCTTGATTTCCATGTGTTAAAGATCTAGGTTATCATGTGTTAAGGGTTTTGGGTTGTGGTTATCATGTGTTAAGGATCTAGGTTATCGTGTATTAATGGCTTGGGTCATGGTTATCATGTGTCAAAGGTCTACGTTGTCAGGTGTTATGGGTCGAGGTTGTCATATGTTAAGGGTCGAGGTTGATACACAGTTGCCTAGACCCTTAATGCATGACATCCCCAGCCTTCACAACCTTGATCCTTAACACATGACCACCTTGACTCTTCAAAAGTAATGGCTATGGACTAAAATAGTAACAATTGGCTTTGCTCCATGTTTTGGTAGTGAATGCTTGACAACATCGACCCTTAACACATGACAACTTCAACCCTTAATACATTGATAACCTTGACGCTTAATATATGACAACCTGGACCCTTAATACATGATCACCCCAGCCTTAACAACCTCATCCCTTAATGCATAACAATCTTGACCCTTAATGTATGACAACCCCAACCCTAACAACCTAGACTCTTAACACATGACAACATCGACCCTAACAACCTCAAACCTTAATGCATGACAACCTCAATCTTGACCCTTAACACTTCAAGGATGTCGTCTATGGGGCCTACCATCAATTATGTGTTAAGGGTCAAGATTGTCATGTGCTAAGGGTCTACGTTGGCATGTGTCAAGGGTTGTGAGGCCCACAACGAGATATGTGTCGAAGATCTTCCGTCCATTGGATTCAAAATTTAATTTAATGTCATTAGCCAAAGAGTAAGTTACATCTAAAATTTGTGTGGCCCCAAGAAGTTTTTAATGGTAGCTTTTTAATCTTATTGTTTCTATTGCCAAATAATGAGTTATATCTATATATACGATAAACCCCACCACAAGAAAATAGTTAGGAGTGAACGGCTACCAACCACTGTTATTGATTGTTGTAGGCCACCGTGATATATATAATTGATCTATGTCATGATCTATATATCTTAACATAACAATTTAGAGCATGAGCCCCATAAGGAGGCAAACCAAAGGGTTAAATATGGACTACACCATAAGAAACTTCTTAAATGGATTACATTACAAGGAAACTTCTAAGGGTGCTCATATATTGTCTATAGGGTCCACCATCGCATAGTTGTAAATATGTTAGACCACATATTACAACTTTTAGTTATAATAAGAAACCAATAAAAAGCCTTGTTTCATATTACAATTAAAGTCTTTATAGCTAAAAGTGCATTATATATGTTAGAACACACTGGTTAATATACACTGATGATATGTGGGGCCCACTGTAATGGTGTATGGTACATCCAATCTATCCGTCATGTACTCCTTTTGATGCTCTCCTATGGCCCTAAAAAACAGTCCGTCCATTATCAAATGGACCACACGAGGGAAGGATAGGATGTCTACCATTAAAAACTTCTAGATTGCATTTGTGATCCACCATGATGGGTGTAATGTGTTTACAACTAAAAAAGATTACGGGCATCCAAACGACCCCTTAAGTAAGCCACCGCAAGAAACGGTGAGGATTTAGTGCCCACCATTGAGGCGTTCTTGGGCCCACAGAAGTTTTGGATTTTTTCTTCATCCAATTCAAAATCATTCGGATACCAATGAGTGGGTTAGGTGGCATATAAACATCATGGTGGGCTCAGCCTCACTGTTTCCTGTAGTGGGCCACTTGATTTTTGAATCTCCTTGCGTTTGGGCTCCTCTCCTTAAATGAGCGGGTGAAAAGTCTATTTGAAGTGGACGTAACATAAACATCACGGTGGCCTAGCTTACAGGCAAGTGACGTCCCCATGAAAGAGTCTCCAAGCCTCTACAAGTGTCTGTTTTAGGCAATGTAAAAAATCCAGATCTATGTGGCCCACTATATTGTGTATTAAAATCCACTCCGTCTATCGGGCTCTGTCCTCAATTTTATAATTTAAAACAAAAACTCAGCCGGATCCACGACTCATATGGGCCACACCACATGGAACAATTTGGATGGCGTATAAACATCACGGTGGATCCGGTGAAGGTTTCAACCGCAGGTATTTATGTTCCCACTTTTTCCTCTCAGTCGGTCCACTTGAGTTTTGGATATGCCTCACTTTTGGGCACACGTCCTATCACGTCGTTTTCTCACAAACATCACGGTGGCCCCAGCTAGCTTTCCACTACAGGAACTTCCTTGTTGTGTAAGCCACCTTTTGATCGGGCATATGATGGAGGAAGCGGATTGGCTGGTGTACCACACACCAGCTACAGTAGGTACGTGTCGTGCGAAGACGAGCACTGACGCACCTCAATCTCCGAGCTGTACAACGGTTCAAAGGAGTTCAAAGTTACACGGCCCCACAGTGATTTATTTGTTACATCTGCACTCTTCATCTATTTTTAGAGATCATTTTAGAGCATTATTCAAAAAATGAATCATATCTAATGATCATATAGACCACACCATAAATAAACTAAGATAATGATTTTCACTGTTAAACAATTCGTAGGGCCAACCATAACATTTATTTTCCATCCAATCTGTTGATAAAGTCACGGAGACCTGAATGAAGAGGAAAAACAAATTTCATATTGATCCAAAACTTATGTGACCCCAAAAAGGGCTTCAATAGTAGACGTTCAATCCCCCACTGCTTTTTGCAGTGTGGTCCACCTGATAGTTAGATCTGTCTTATTTTTAGTCTCAGGTCTTAAGATGAGCTCGCCAAATAGATGAACGGTTTGGATATAACACATACCCCATGATCAGGCCCGACTTGCTATGTTAATAGAGCAGCTATATAGCTGGTGTGAGGTACACCAGCCAATCCGCTTCCATTGATGGAGACCCCACCCAATGGTCAGGCGGATCTCTCACACGTGCACCATTGTAAGGCGTGTACCGAAATTAGTGATCTTTTCCCTCTCGAATCTCTTTTCGCAAATGACACCCACAGTTGAAACCCCCCGAGGGATCCCCGTAATGTTTACTTGCCTTTCAATAGGTGGATAAGATCGTACATACCTGGATGAATGAAAGCCGCGAACATCAGATTGATCCAAAACTTATGCGGCCCATAGGAAGTTTTAATGGTGTGCATTCAATTACCACTGTATAGTTCCCCTTAGATTTGAATATGCTTCGTTTTTTTGGGACCATGTGTTGGTACTGTAGAAGTACATAGATGAATTAAACAAGATATGCGCAATCTTGGACAATTATGAAGTCTAAATAAGAATAATTCAAATTTGATGCAAAAAACCCTTGTGGAAAGAAAACCAGGGCACAAAGCGATGATTGATGCATAGGAAAAGTAGAAATTACAAGAGATGGAGTCTTACTGATTGGAACATGCCTTAATCTAATCCATAAGCCCTATTTGTGCCCTTAACCCTGATGAATGAATTAGAAAACCTAAAACACCCTCTCTCCTCTCAAATTTTGATTACACCCTATATATGAAATATCACACTAGAAATAGAAAACAAATCTCGCACTTACGCAATTTTGTATGTACTCAATGAGACCTTGATAGCATCGACATTCAATCGAAAACCTCAATAGCATCAAAATCCTTCGATGACATCAAGTAGCAACGCCAATAGGTTGAACTAACCAAAATGGATTTTTCGAAAATTTTCTAATAGCTTCAAGCACTTGTTAATGGCATCAATGTCTGGCCGATAGAACCGAATGGTCTGTCAAAATCATCTACAAACCTGTTATTGATAGATTTAAGATCACATCAACTACACCATGAAGTAGGCCTCATGGTGCATGCTTCACTGAATACGCCGTTACCTGGGGGCCTTCGCCCAATCGGCTCCCGCTTGAGGGGGGCTCCCACCTTTCTTTAGATTTAAAAGAAAATAATAATAATAAATAAATAAATAAATCCAAGATCATTGGATACATGGTATTGCAACGAAGTCTTGATAACCCCCATCCCATTGTCTAGGGCACGTTTGGTTGCTTCAGATATAATTATATTTCATGATTTAACAATCTTATTCAGTGCAAAATTTCATGATATTTCGTGAAATTTGGTGCAACCAAACACACCCTTAAACAAAACTACAACGGTAATGATGCAATCATGACGACAATAATATTTCAGTTACAACAAAATCATTGTTGGCTGCCGCTACGCGGCTACAACAGCGGCAATGAGTTATATACAGTATGAAGACTGGAACCAAGAAAGGAAGAATACTGAGACACGAGATCTTCGATGACGTCGTCTTCGTTGCTACCACCCATCTTCGCCACAATTTTCAAAGGGAGGGACCCACGGCAAATGGGACATGTCCCATGACGAGATCCGATCCATTGATCCAAGCAAGCTCGATGGAAGAGATGCTCACATCTCAGCTCTCTAATCTCTTCTCCTTCTTCAATCTTATTTAGACAAACAACACACTCTTCTTTTTCATTGGACTCCGACCCACAGCCCCTGAAGTGGACCACGTTGAGTTCTTCATCAGTTGCTGGCACAATCTGGTAACCGACTGCAGGCATCTCCTGATCAGATGGTTCGGACTGGGGCCCATGAAACGGGGAATCAGATCGCCACGTGAAGTGGGCCGTTGCCAGGAGTTGGAAAATGAACGATGAGGATTGGTGGGAGAATTTCGAGGAGAGGACCAAAATGCTAAGGAAAAAGAGAAGGGGATAGAGAAGTTGGGAAATTGGGAGTGCTGGGATTTCCATTGCTTGAAGAATCAAAAGGTGAGTCGAAATTTTCAAAGAGATGGAGATATTCACGTCATGGCTTGAACGTAAAAGGGATTATATGATCCTCGGAAAAATGAATATTTACTCGGGTTTCTTATACCCGATTAGGTGCGGCCCACGTACATTGATGTATTTATTGTTTATCCACGCAGTACATCCTTTTTTCTAACTCATTTCATGGCATATGCCCAAAAATGAAGTATATCAAGTATCAGGTGGACCACACCATACGATGGTGATTGAATGCCTACCATTAAAAGCTTCCTGGAGTCCACTGTAATGCACTCGGTAATGTTTATTTCCATCCAACCTGTTGATAAGGTTACAATGACAAATTTTCAATGGACAATCACCAAATTTATTATTATTATTATTATTTTTCCGGTGGTGTGGTTCATGTGAGATTTGGGTCTGCTCTATATTTTAGATAGAGCCCGAAAATGAGTGGGAAACATGGATGGACGGCGTGGATATACAATACAAACATCAAGTTGGGCTCTACGGTCAGGGCAGCTCCTAATCCGCTGGCACATTTAGGAAGCGGATTGCGTGGTGTGCCCCCACATTACCGACCTCACCAAGTTCCGTGTGCCCAACCATGATGTATTTGTTATATCCAAACCGTCCGTTCAGTTGGCGGGGTCGTTTTATGACTTTAGCCTAGAAATGAGACAGATCCTAAGATCTGGTTGACCACACCACAGAAAGATGGATTTAACGTACACCATTGAAAACTTCCTTGGGTCATAGAAGTTTTAGATCAATCTGATATATATATATATATATATATATATATATATATATATATATATATATATATATATATATATATATATTCCCTTCATCCGGGTCTGTGTGACCTTATGAACAGGTCGGATGGAAAATGAAATTGATTTTGGGCCCTAGGAAGGTTTCAACGGTGGAAATCATTGTCACCACTTCTGTCTGTGGTGTGGTCCACTTGAAGCTTGGCTCCGTATCTTTTCTGGATTACTACTTATAATGTTCTCTCGAAATGGATAGACAGTGTGGATATAGCACATACATTATGATGAGGTCCACAGAACCTGCTGACGCGCGTCAACTCACCACTCAATCGGCTTCCAGGGCCGGCTCTTAAAGGGTCCGGTCCTGGAGTATTCGGACCTGACTAATCAAAGTCGGGTCTTGCCAGGGCGGGTCCTGGGCTTGTTTTTTAAGGACCCGACTCGGATCCCATTGGATTTCGACACCCATCGGATCTTTGGACCTCAGTTTTCGAGGTAGGTTTGGGTTGTGCAAAGTTGATTTGGACATCTATATGGTCGGCCCACTTATATAAATAGTTTAGATGAAATACCGGTATGATAATTTGACAACTTAAGCTGATATAAATTGGCAAACCTCACTTCGCTATCAGAATAATTAAATTTTAAAAATATATAATACTAATTACACCCAATCTCTAATAAGACAATACCTCGCAACACACCTCATATGAAAGAATAAAATGAGATCCCTGAAACTAATATAATTGGTGCAGAGATCACAAAGAATCAGGCAGACCATCTCCATCATTCTTATGACTCGTGATAGAAGACAAGTAACTACACATGTAGAGGTACGAGTATAATGCTCACAAACACATAATTAGTTAAGGTGATTTATATTATTATTATTTTTTTTTTTTAAAAGAAAAGATAGTATTCATAAATATCGAAGCAATTACAAGAAGAGATTTCGGGCCCCTACTGCAAAATGTACAGGGACCTATCGTAAACAGAGGTCGTCTATACAAGATGGAGTGAAAGCGACAGCCTGCTGGCTATAGGCACAAAAAGAGCAGGAGAAGGAACGGCCGAGGTAAAAACCTAGCGGAGGGCACCGAGTCCCACCTTGTCGAGGAAAAAAGATCCTCTGACCCGGCAAGGCAGAAGGGAGAATTGACTGAGGAGCGTGGTCAACTGGGAGGAGTTCGCAAGACGGGCCATCCCGTCAGCCGGTTCGTTCCCTTCACGGAAGATATGAGAAAAACAGACCTGACCGAGCTCTGTGAACCTCCTGATGCGAGCGATCCAATAAGCCCACTTCAAACCGGGCTTAGTTAACCCATTTAAGAAATCGACTACCGGTTTTGAGTCAGATTCCAAGATAACATTGTGGAGCCCCAGATGAAAGCAATGTGTGAGGCCGTCATGGATGGCACGTAGCTCAGCTGACCCGTTTTAGAAATCAACTACCAGTTTTGAGTCAGATTCCAAGATAACATTGTGGAGCCCTAGATGAAAGCAATGTGTGAGGCCATCATGGATGACACGTAGCTCAGCAAAAACATTGGACCCAGTGCCATACACTGCTGTGAAAGCAAATATGAACTCCCCTCTGTGGTTATGACAGATACCGCCACCTCCACAGAGTGTAACAACCTAAAATTTTGGGTGCGAGTTTACCTGTATGTAAGAATGTACGATTACACTTTTACACTTGTTCAACTGTACACTTATAGATCCATTAATATTTATGTAATTTAACTTGAATCTCAACCATAGAAAGTAATTTTCATCCCTAGATTACGTCAACCGACTATTGATTAGTAGGATAAACCCCTGAATACCCTAGTATTCTCACCTGTTCATCAAACCGACCGTTAAATTAACTATTTACCACTAGATGAGGATATCTAACCGACTACTTTGAATTTGGACCACTTGATCAAAGTAAAGTAACTACTAGAACTTCACATCCACTCGTATACACGTCAAATTAACATTCTGATCCGTTTACCTTATTTGTCAATTATGAAGATGCTTAATTTACTGTTAAAATCATGATATACGTATTTTACACCTGCGAACCAATAACCTGAATTTAACATTACATTTCTAACATAGATCGCATTCAAAAAATACTTTACACGTATCCATTTACAAAAATGACCGTACAATAACCCATAAATATGATTAACATTTTAACCATCTAATTATTTAAAATTTAGACTATCAATTGATCATCCATCACAGTCAGATCTGCCAACTGGGTCATCCAAATATTTAAATGAACCATTCATTAGATAGATCATAAGGTATACATCAAAACTACTGATTAATTTTTACATAGGATGTCGATAGACGTTGTTTTGAGTTATAAATAGACGTAAGCCATTAAATAGGCATCTTGGTTATTCCTGAGAGATCAAAGCCCAAACTTTGTCTGTTTGTAGAGCACGCAAAATGGTAATCTTTGGTAAAGTTTCACTCTAAATAGACGGTCTTAATAGAAAATATTTAAGTTTGAAAATATTTATTAGAAATGTGAGATAAGACTCATCCATCTCCCCGAGTGATTCTACACCAACAATACTCTCTGTAACTATCGTCTACCTAGTACAATATCAATCCACCTTCATCGTCCACCATCTGTTAAGCCAACATATTCATGATCTGGGCCATTCACCTACTAGCCAAGAAGCCGTCAACAATCCATATTTAATCTTGGGAGTTTCCTGTCCTATCATGCAGATCAGTATTGGAATACTATATTTGTCTCATCCTTCAACCGATAACGTAACATGATATAATGAAGTGGATGGGCAGAGTAGATTTCTCATAAGCAACAGGATGGACCCCACATATCAATGGAAAATAAATATGTAACAACTCCAACTTTTTTTCGATTCCTTAAATTTTAAAATTTTAAAAGTTTTTTTTTTTTTAAAAGAGAGATCAAACCGGTTGCAACCTCCCTTATCGTTATCATATTCATCTTATCCGAGCAACTCTCTTTTCTTTATAAGGATGAACATTTCTCGCCGATCAAAAAGAGGAAAAAAATAAAAATAAGAGAAAAGATAAAATGAGAGAAATTAGTGGAAGAATGGCTTGCACAGGTTAGTATTTATTTTATTTTAATTTAGATTGTTATTTTTAATATGTTATTATGCTTTGGGTTTATGTGATGGACGATGTAGATCTACCATCGGTACAATGCATATGCACATATATCAATATGTGCACATATGCACAATGCACCTTGGAACACTTTATGCATGTAACAAGAATTAAAAGGAAACACGTAAGTTCTTTTTGTTTATTTTACTTGAATTACATATTGGAGTTATTTTGCATATACGGCTCGATCAATTCAGTTCATTAGGTTCTAAGGACCAAAATATGGAAAACCTCCAAAAATTAGGCTTAATTAATATTTTGGTAGGCCATAATATGTAAAATAGAATTCATTAGGTACTCACCGTTGGAATATCCATCGGGGCCGCAGGGAGTTCCGATGGAGATACTAATTATTTTGACCATTACAAAATAATTAGGTGGACTAATGAACAAATTAGATCTTACATAGAAAGTTAGGAGGGTTTGAAATAAGAAATGCATATGTTTTAATGGTGAAAGAACGGTCAGTGTTAATTCATGGTAGTATGATCCATTAGAATAACGAATCTTGTCACGCCCCAAACTCGGAAACCGGGCTCACAAAATTTTCGATCGCCGAATCCGGCGTCGACAGCCTTCGTAGTACCCCATTCTCGGTTTCCAGCGCCCATACGCCAGATTCCGATCCTGGGATCCTACAAGGAGGATTTTCAGTATGACTTATTTTTTGTAATGTAATGGAGCATAACCACAAGCATAACCAAGTCACAAAACAACATCACCACATATCCACTATATCAAAAACTTTTAAGTACAATGCGGAAAGGAAAATACAGGGTGATCAAAAAGCTCCAAAATAGTCTGGTACGTGCTCCTGCCTCAGCGCTGCTGCTGTCCAACGGCACCTGCACGCAACGGTCGTGCATAAGCTTACAAAAGCTTAGAGGGTGGTGTAAGTGTGTGCGTAAGGCAAGTGTCAAGTATACAATATCAGAATAATGCGAAAGTATGCGGGTAAGTCCATGAATGCTATCAGCTGTACCAAAGCTATATAATGTAAGATATGAATGCTATCGGCCATACCAAGGCCATGCGATGCGAGGCCTATGTAGCCAAATGTCATATGCGAGATACAATACAAGCATGTCAGTACTCATCAAGTACACATATCAGTACGGTTCCTCTCTGGATATCACCGGGGTCTAATACACCTCACACTGACTGCCTCCTCCCTAGCTGCACAGTCAAGCAAGTGGAAGAGACCACATTATCCGCCTGACCAGTAGTCTGCCAATACCTACCTGGCTCGTCGATAGTGGACACATTTCCGAGCTGGTCAAACTCAGCCTAGCTTATAGCCCCCTCACTCGGCGGATAAGGTCACACCCCATTCCAACTGACCACGATACAGTGGGAGACGCGGCCTACTGATATTCGGTACTCGGGCGCTCGTGTATCCACTCGGTCTAGACGTTGGAGCATCCCCTGGTACCAAAAAGGTTCTGGGACTTTCACCCAAGGACATCTTAAGTGCCCACAGTGCTAGAACAAGGTATTTTCGGTATCCGATACGGCTATCCACGATGTGCCTGTGGAGCCACAGCCCTAATGTCGCTAGGGCGTGCAATGATCAAGTCACACATATGCGAGATGCATAAGTTATACCGTATAATCATGCAGCAATCTCACGCGTACCACGCGATCATGTGGGGCACTCCGTCTCATAAGGAGTCCCGTGAATGTCTCAGCCCAACGGCTTATGCTATGATCAAACATTCCTCATATCAAGCATACAAATGATGCGTATGCGTATGAATCATGGAAGTGCACTAAGCATGTTATAAAGTAATGAACTATCCTTACACCGAAGATGGGCCTAGACGGCCTACACATAACCAGTATGGGCCTATCAATGGGTCCAAGGGAGAGTCACAATGCGGACATTTAACCAACATTGTACTTACAATGTGGACGTCAAACCAACATTGCTTCCAAGGCATGGTCCGCCATAAATATCATTACACAGACCATGGGGAATCACACATTGCAATGGACCTATATACATCTCATTGGGCCTCGACCCATAGTCCTCAGATACATCAAATGGGCCGCCTCATATGGGCCTTGTATAAATCAAGTGGGCCGCATTAATGGGCCTTATGTACATTGCAATGGGCCATGACCCATGGGCTTTCAACACATTAAGACGGCCTAATCATATGGGCCTTTCATGTATACCAAGTGGGCCCCAACAAACGGGCCACCAGTACATCCATATGGGCCTAGCCACATGGGCCTTACATGTATACGAAGGTGGGCCACACAAAATACCAGTGGTGATGATGATTTCCACCATTAAAATCCCTAAGGCCCACCAACAGATATATATTATATAATATATACAATATAACATATATAATAATATATATATATATATATATATATAATAGGATATATATATATATACACACACACACACACCACACACACACGCACACCGCACACAGCACGCACACACACAGCACGCCCACACACGCACACAAATCACCGTCCACTGCCAGTGAACGGTGAAACACATACATCACTGTGGGTCCCACGTGGGGCCCACCATAATGTTTATCTTCAATCCAACCCGTTCATAAGGTCGTACGGGGCAGAAAGAAGGGGAAAAACAAATTTCAGCTCGATCCAAAACATCAGTGGACCCAAAAAGGAGTTTCAACGGTAGAGCTCAATTCACACTGTTTCCTATATTGTGGGCCACCTGAGTCATGGATTGACCTGAAATTTGGAGGGGACCCACTTCAGGACGTGGCCCCCCAAATGGACGGTGTGGATATAGTAAATACATCTTGGTGGGGCCCACGGCTGAGGGCCGTGGGACGTTGGTGCTGCTGCTGTGTTGTTTTTTTTTTGGAAACCTTGTTTGCTCAGGGATTTTTGTGCGTGGGGCCCGCTGCAGAAAAATCCGACCCGCCCAACAAATTCTACAGTCCGTGAACAATCCATCAAGTCCAATATTGGGCGTCTTTCGGTGTGTAGGAAAGTTTAAAGTGAATTTAAACGGTGAAATTCACTATTTTCAAAGGTATAGCCCACCAGAACCTCGGATTGGTTCCGTTGTTCGGTTCAACACCTAAAATGAGGTCAGAGAGGGGATGGATGGCTCGGATCAAAATTATACATCAAGGTAGGGCCTAAATTGGTGGTCCACCCAAAGTTTAAAAAAGAAAACAAACTGATATTTTGCTTGTCAGTACACGACCCTGTCAGTTCCCTTCATTTGCAAACGTCCAGCGTCCAGCGTCCCTGGACGCTGGACGTTTTTTATACATTTAAGGTGAGTCCCACAGGGACATGGCCCACATAGGTAAATTTGATATTTGTGTTTCCCATCTCCCTATGGTAGGGCCCATATGGTTTGGACGGTGTAAATCCTACACGTCCATCAAGTGGGTCCCACAAAGGTGGATGACTTGGTAAAATACATACATCAAGGGGCCAACAACAAGGAAGAGAGAGAGAGAGAGAGAGAGAGAGAGAGAGTAGTGGGACACACGTGTGATGGAGGGACCCCGACACTATGGGCCCTCCCTTGCATTCCATCATACATCATAAGATAATCATAGTGGGCCATTGGCCATATCTTAGGGTCCCAAGTGAGATCCATACCATTGATCGGTAGGCCTCACTTGGCCCATCATAAAAATATAGAAATCTATCCTATCAAAGCACCCACCGGTTGATCTCTTCGGTCCGTTGGAACGCCACCCTCCTTGTGCTCCTCTTTGATGGTGGAGATGGAAAATGGATGGCTAGGATGAAGGGTTTTGGAATGGAAAAGGTGGGCCTCACACTTGCTTATTTTCTCTCATGGAAGAGCTTGTACGTGGGAGCTCTTGCTTGCTTGGGATTGTGGTGAGAAATGAGAAAGAGAGAGAGAGAGAGAGTTGTAAGGAGAGAGGGATGGGAGATGTGAGGTGAAAGGGTGAGTGATGTGTGATGTGTACTTGACTAGGTATGGGTGTGTAAGAGAGAGGGTGAGAAAGAGTTGACTTTGGAGAGAGAAAGCATAGTTGCTTGTACTTGACATTGAAGTGATTGATTGATTGATGTGATTGATTGATTGATGGGATTGATTTGACATTGTGTAGAGATTCTCTTGGGATCGTAAAAGCGCGGCATTTCTTCGAAATAAACGCCGGCTCACACCTTCTGGTCAGGGTATCGGATCGGTGCGTGAGTCGCGGCGTTGAAACCGCGGCGACGGTGCAGTCGCAATAATACAGGTCGCATTAAATAGACTTGAATCTAAAGAAAATGACTTACGGTCGTGCGCAACGTCGGTTATCAGTTACGGATTGCCGGACTTCGACGAAAATGATCGCAGGATTCATCGGAACAGTACGAACTAGGATACGGGTCTTACAAATCTACCTCATTTTTCTACCAATATCCTAAAACTGTGTTAGTAAAGTGGTGAATGAAATAGATCTTATGCACACATATTATGTATGGATCATCATGACAAAAGTATAACAATATAGAGTGGGTGTAAAAAATACTCCAGCGTGCAAAAGTGAAGTTGGGATATTTATGTTACTGGAATTAGCCCGGATTTATGGGTCTTATATGCAGGGCTTTCTTGATGTATGTATCAAATCCGTACCGTCTAATAATCTTGTCACTAATTAAAAGTCTTGGGGTTGAAAAATTTATTCGAAAGAAAACTCATGTGGATCACATTGCCTTAAACAGTGAAAATTAAATGAGCACCTTCGAATATTCTTATGAGCCACAAAAGTATTATTTCGAGTAGATTTTTAAGGCTCGTCCTTTATGAGGAGATTACCTATCTCATTTATGGTTTAGATTTTCATGGGATCTATCAAAAAAATTAAATAAATAAATAAGTACAAAAAATAAAGTTTGATTGTCAGCGTTGAAACCAAGTGCGGCTTTTAACGTTAGAAACCATCTTGGGTCATCAGATTGTGGACTCACAGTGATGTATACATTGTATCCAATCCATCCATTTGATTTGGATGGTTATTATGGGTTAAGAGTATAAATTTAGGACATATCTAAAATGTGTGTGACCTATACAGAAAGAAAATAACAGTAGTTGTACAATAATCGTTTACGTTATTACAGGTCCCACATATTTCAGATTAGATTGAAATTTTTTCTCAAAGGTCAATATAGCAATGGTAACCATATAATCAATCCAGATCCCTGTTAGTAGGACCCACATAAAAAAATGCGTGTTAGATATATATAATATAATGTAACTCCACCTTCTGATGCACGGTAAAACTTATATAAGTTGCATGCATGTCTAGGACAAAATATACATAGGCTAAATTATGTATCATTATGACATGCTATTAGAAAATCGAAGCCATCCATGTGGTGGTTCATCTTATAAGATATCTAGTGTGTCTTTTGGGCCGAGATAGATACGATGAACCCTATCTATTATGTATGTTACTTGAGTATCACTCCCATGTAAGACCTTAATTAGTAATCAAAATAAATCAAATACTTTATGAGTTTAATATATATTTTTTAATATTATGGTGTACTGCATATGGATTATTTATAGGTAATTTTTGATCCGCTCCATCGGATTCCTCTCTAAATCATCAAGTAAGTAATCCCAACATGTTTCCTCTCCATATGATTAAAATAATTTGTTGTCGTGAATGACTTGATTAAATTATTTATAAACTGATTAGTGCCGACATATTCTTGAATTATGAACATATGAAATGCCTCTCATAAGGAGAGATGTATTTGATTGCTGATATGATTACTGCAGCATCAAACATTCATGCCTGGCATCATTAATACTCTTGTGCAATTACCTAGGGGACAACCCATTGTACCCACTAGAAGCCCATTATATGTGGAAGCCTGTCCAATGGGGGGGATACGGGCCTTGCCCATGCCTACCAATGGTAGAAGCCCGCCGAGTGCGGATGCGGGTTGTCGATATCCAACTCAAGCAAGTGGATGGTTTCTATTTATACCCACTTGATGCATCATCAGTATCATTCATAGTATACGCTTTAATTATTTGCATTGTATTTCTGATTTTTATGCTTGTATGTATTATTTTAATTGTACTGTGCACGAACCATGATGGGTTCACTCACTGGGCCTGGCCAGCTGACGATTTATTCATGGAAAAACTGTACAGATGGAATTGAAGCAGATAGAACGACTCAAGAGCAAGAATATGAAGCCAAACCAGTGGATGATCCACAGGATCAGTGGCCGTATTTAACTGAAGACGACCTTACGTCATTGGACCAGTAGAATAATTAAACGGGACATCTATTTCCTATTATTATTTTATTTCTGTTTTAGAATGACTTTAAATTTAAATTTTGTTTTATTTTTTGTTGAATGAAATTTCAAATGAGTGGACTCGATGATTCCTAATGTGGTTTTGAATATATGATGATAGAAATTATAAGAAGATAATACAAATATGGATGAATGGATGCTAAAATTGGATGTGAACTTAGGATTCATTAAATTGTGCCTCTAAATAATTGTACGGAGAATAAATTAAGTACACTCGGTGTATGTGTCATGGGCCGAAACTCGGGTCTGAGGGTGCACACTCTGTATCCGAATTTCGGGGCGTGACAGAGAGGCCCGGGTTCCCTCTCGCGGAATCATCGACATTGAGTTTATACCTCCCCGAAGGAGGGAGTTGCCATTTTACCAGCTGTGGCAGGGCTGCAATTTGGTGGACGGAAGCTACACGGACGTTAGTCGTGGAGAAAGTGAGGGGAACGTGGTGGAGCTTGGCAGGGAATAGAGTGATTAGCGCAGCAAGCTCACTCAAAACTTTATCCCTGATGTCTTGAGCGAGGATTTGGTGGCCATCATATCTTGCAGAATTCCTGGCCTTCCAGATCTGCTAGAGGATGATACAGGGGGTTATCTTGTGAAGATGGGATAGCTTATCATGGGGTCGATTTGTGTTCCACCAGGCAGACAGAATTCCGCGGACTAAAGAGATGAGGGGGCTTGCGACGTTAAACAGACGCCCAAAATAGTTTCACGTTTTAGTCGCAGCAGGGCTTTTAGCGAAGACATGATTCACATTCTCCACCGATCTAGAGGACGTTGTGGAGTTTGTGCTACAGTCACAGTAGGAGGCCAAATTAACTCCTCGACGCTGAACAGATTCATCCAAGGGGAGGGCCTTCTGGAGGAGACGCCACATGAAGACTGAAATTCAAGGGGGCAGGCAGAAATGCCAAACCCAGCGCGACCAAGCCTTACGCGGTTGTGGCTGTCTACATAAGGACCACGCTAAGCGAACCACAAACTCTCCGGTTGAAGAAAACGACCAGATTTGCAAATTCAGGTTGGCTAAGGTGCAGAAACCTGCTTGGAACAGGTAATCGATTACTTGTTGGGGAAGGTAGTTGAAGGCTGAAGAGGGAGGAAGAGGGCTAACAGGACCAAGGACTTGGTTCACTGAGGATGACAGGAGGATGAGAGGGACGGAAGGGTTGGCGAGATGTGACAGCGGTCCCAAACCAGACCAGTTGTCTACCCAGAAATAGCAAGAACCAAGGCCAATTTGCCATCGAGTGTGTTGGTCCAAGAGGGGGAGAATCGAGTGGATTTCTTCCAGAGGGGGGAGGCGAAGGCCGCTGATTGGATCGGCCCAGGGGTGGAGAGATCTGGATGGTACTTAGAGGTCATTAAATCTTTCCAGAGGCTGCCCTTGTTCTTGCATCTGATGTTCTAGCCTTGTTTTATTCTCAACGTTGACATGGTGTCAGCTAGGTTCCTAATCCCCAGCCCTCCCTCAGCCGTAGGGAAACCTACTGATTTCCAGCGGACCCAGTGGAGTTTTTTCTTGCCGTTAGCCCACCCCCACAGAAAATTAATTTGCAAACATACGTTCCAGGAGGGTCAAAACCTTGGAGGGGATCACCAAGCCCGCCAAAGAGTGAACCGAGATGCTGCTAAGGACATGGCGGATTAGAACTAGGCGGCTTGCTTGGGAGAGGCAGCGGGCGCGCCAGCCTCCAATGCGAGCAGCGATCTTGTTGATTAGAGGCAGAAAGGTTGACAATTTCAAATTACCAAAAGCTAGGGGGACCCTAAGATACACCAGATTCTCATGCGAGTTAGCAATTCCCAGCCTTTTTTCGATGGCCCGAATTTGAGAAGCCGAGATCTTTGAGGAGCAAATAAGGTTGCTTTTGCCGTGGTTTATGCGCTGGCCTGAAGCTCTTTCATAAGAAGCTAGGAAATCAGAAAGGGATTTGAGAGATCATTGACTACCATTTGTCAATAGCAGTATGTCATCAGCATATAGAAGATGGGAAATTTGACAACATCCCCTCCTGAGAAGGAGCGGGCTGCACCTGCCTTGATTGTTATCAGTGAAATATGGTAGAATATAGCTGGCTAAGGTGATTGTTATCAGTGAAATATGGTAGAATATAGCTGGCTATACTAGTTTAGAAGCACGTTGATTATGAGAAGATTATGAAGATCCATTTCAAAATAGAAATATAATCAGCTATATATATCTGCCAGGTAATTGCCTGATTACAAAAAGATCTCAAAGATTCATCTTGAGTCAAAAATATACACATCTGCATTTGCTAATTTTATAGTTAATCCATAGAAGAATATAGCAGCTTGTCACCCTATGTCCATAGTCACACCATCGGACCACTATGAAGATCTCTTAGTTCAACTGGACGCTACCGAAGCTTTCTTGCCTACAAGCTTAAAGAATTCATTGACCACTTCGCCATGAGATTCGACCCAAGCAATGAACAAAATGTTGCTGATGTTGAAAATTGGATGCCTCAAATCCATGATAAAACAAGGTCTATCGACTAGTCGACAGTTTGGTCAATATATAGGTCGAAGGAGATCGAAAATATTCATTATTTTTTGGGGCAAAACCCTTTAGACAGTTTTTAGAGTGTCGAAAACTCTAGTTGATAGGTTGACTTGACCGATCAACGTGTCTCGTCCAGTCGAATTGACAGGTTGACGGATTGTAGGGTTTTATGCGATTTATTTCTATTTCCATTTTTTCTTGTATTTATGGGTGTAATCGGGATTAGGGCGGGGGCTAAATATGCTCAAGGGTTTGAGAGGGTTTTGGAGAGAGAAAAATATAGGGTTTTTCTCTTGGGTCATTGAATCGTTAAGGTTTCATCTCTTATAATTTTGTTATTCATGGTGCATTATCGCTTTCTGCTATGGTTTTTCCCAAAAAGGTTTTTCCACGTAAATTCCGAGTGTTCTTTATTGGATTTGCTTGTGCAATTGTGATTACTTTATTTGATTTCTCTCTATGTGCTTCCGCGAGTTTCAACAAGTGGTATCAAAGCTAACGTTGCGAAGCAGATCGAATTTAAAGATAAGGTATCTATGGCATATAGCGTGAAGTTCAATGTTCGATGTAGAGAAGTATTTCGGAAAAAAAACAATTTTGAACTATGAAAAGTGAAGATGAAGGGTCTTCTAGTTCAACAAGTATTGGAAGACGCACTCATTGGAAAGCGACAAAAAACTATGAAAGAAGAAGAGTGAAATAAGTTAGATCAAAAGCCAAATATCTCAATCCAATTGTGTTTAATGGATAATGTCCTCTATAACGTTATGAGAGAGAGAAATGTAACTAATACATGGGTAAAGTTAGAAAACATCTATGTAAATAAATTTATTGAGAATTGTTTGTATTTAAAGCTATAGTTGTTCAATATGAAGATGGTTAAGGGGGCTAACATCGATACCCATATTAGTAACTTCAATAGGCTTGTTTATAAATTGTTAAATGTGGATGACATGATGAAGTATGAAGATCAAACATGTATTTTGTTGAATTTTCTTCCAAAATTATATGGGTCGTTTAAAGAATTTTTTTAACACTAGTAGGATGATCATTAGCGTTAAGACTATAATTATCTCAGCTCTTCAGTCGAAGACGATGAGAAAGAAAAGCTGTGAGTAGGTGCTTCTATAGATGTATTGGTTATGAGGGAAAAAAATTTCGAGTGAGATAGAGGATCTCCGCATTCGAAATCCAAATCCAATGGCAAGGGTACGGGCAAGCTGAAGTATTGGAGTTGTGGCATGATATGGCACATAGAAAAAGGATTGTCAGAATCCTAAGTTTAGAAAGGAGAAATCAAAGGGTTCTTCCAGAGAGGATAACACTGTGTAATTCAATAAGGAGGCAAGTGGTAGTGATGAGCTGACCACATCAAAATCCGGATATTTCAATGATGAATGAATTTTGGATGCGGGGGCTTCATATTATATGACCCATCATAGGAGTTGGTTCACCAGTTATAGTGAGTGTGATGGTGGTCAGGTGTTCGTGGGCAATAACAATGTTAACGCGGTTGGTGTTGGATCGGTACACATTAAGATGTTTGATGACATAGAGCATATCTTGACTGATGTGAGACACGTTCCTGAGTTGAAGAATAGTCTGATATCTCTGGGTACACTCGAGGTACTTGGGTGCAAATTCACTAGGTTCGATCGTATCCTTAAGGTTTCAAAGGGGGCACTCATAGTCATGAAAGCACAGAGGAATAGTAACTTTTATAGGTCGATTAAGAGTATTTCATCGAGTGAAGTTATAGCATTTGTAGCAGATTCTATGTCTGCACGTATGTGGCATGCACGCCTAGGCTACATGAGCGAGCGAGGCATAAAAGTACATTCTAATCGTTATTTGATCCCACCTTTTAAAAGCATTGATTTTGGTATATGTGAGCATTATATATATGATAAATAATAAAGGTTATCTTTTAAGTCCATGAAACATGTTTGTAAAAGAATTCTAGATTATGTGCATTCTGATATATGGGGTTGTCACTTGTAATTTATAGTAGATGATCATTATGATTCGTTACATTTATTGACGACTATTCAAGAAAGGTGTAGGTTTATTTTCTGAAAAATAAATTCAAAGTTTTCACCAACTTTAAACAGTGGAAAGCGATGGTGGAAAAAACAGCGAGGGCAAAAGGTGAAAGTGTTGAGGATAAATAACGGTAGGAAATTCACTTTTGGGGAATTCAATCGTTTTTGTAAATTTAAAGGGACCGTGAGGCGCACTAGAGGAGAATAATGTGGCTGAGCAGATGAATCAAAGTCTTTTAGATAGGGACCGATGCATGACAATTAATGATGTAGTGGACAAAAAAAATATAGACTGAAACTGTTAACACTCCACGCTTCATTTAATTAGAATTATACAATCTATAGCCGCGGAAAGGGTTGATGCAAGCTACAGGAAATTCATATGCCCAGCCCATGACAACCCTGTGGCCATGTCAACGTTCGATGGAGGTTTGGTACGCCCACAGGTGTATACAAGCATCCCACGACCCAACCGCATTAGCCAGCGTTGTGCATGAGTGCAAGATCCCAGCCGTCCATCAGATAAGTCCTGTCGTGTAAATGACCTCTAAGAATAGAGCGGCTGACGCCAATTCAGATTGCCCAGATGTAGAAAAAGTTGGCCAGCATGGAAATGCTGTGGATGAGCTTTTAGCCGTAGATTTCTTACACGGACTATGTCACACAAAACAAGTGGACTAGATTGATTTTCGGCCTAAGTGCCATGCTGGCATATGTGGATTAGAGATTTTTTTCTTATAACATCGTCAGAAAAGACTGTACATATTAATAACTCTCGCACTTCTCGTGGCCCTATTAATGAGACTGGTTCTTAGTCGGACGCGACTTGCCTGTGCCTCCTCGCCATAGGAATTTCCTGTGGTTGGAAGCTATGTGGGGCCTGCAGAGATTCTTGTGACAGATCCACTCCGTCCATCATCTTCCCAAGACACAATAGGATAGGAGTAAAAAAATCTGTTATACCAGAAAGTTAGGTGGGCCACACAACAGGAGAAAGTGACAACGGAAATTTGCACCGTTAAAAACTTCTTAAAGTCCACCATGAAGTTTATATGGCATCCAAACCATTCATAAGGTTATTACCATTGAGATAAACAGTAGGCACAAATACCATCCGATACAAACTTCTGCAGCCTCACAAAATTTCAATGTTAGGCGTTCAAATCGCTGCTGTTTCCTGTGGTGTGTTCCACCTGAGCCTTGGATATGTCTTATTTTTGGACTAGGTTTATATTATGGTCTTTAGAAACTGATGGACGGAGTGGATTTGTCACGGGCATCCTTGCGGTTCCCAGATAGCTTCCAACCAAGGGCAGAGGCAAGCGGCGTTCCTAGCATTCCCTACTAAAGTAGACGTAGCACAAAAACTCAAATGAGTCTATCTGTTTTTGCACACGTCTCAATAAAAATACGGTAAATATTAACAAGGAACGGATCATGGTATCTCTCAAAGTGGGGTCCACATGCACCGAACTGTCGCTTTTGGGATTTTGGGAGCCGTGCAATGGGCGGAGCTATTTAATATTAGGTTTGACGGGACGCGGATTTCCTGCTCAAGCCTTCGCAGGAAGTTCCTGCTCGGTAAACTTAGGTGGGGCCCACCATGATGTTTTTCATAAATCTTCTCCGTCCATCCGTTTTGTGAGCTCATTTTAGGAGAGCAGAAAAAAATTAAGGGGGATCCAAGACTAAACGGGCCGTACTAAAAGAAAATGTGGTTAGAGAAAAACCTACCGTTGAAACCTCCCTGGGTTCGGTGGTGATGTTTACATGCCATCCATACCGTTAATAACGTCATTCCTACTGGGATGAACTGAAAACATAAATATTAGCATGATTCAAACTTCTGTTGGCCCACTAATATCTCAACTGTGGAAGTTCAATTATCACGTTTTCTGCCCACTTGAGTATTCGATACAGTTTATTTTTGGCCTCATATCCTAAAATGAAATCAGAAAACGGATGGACGGGGAAGATAACAAACATAACAGTGGGCTCCACCTGGGCTCCGTGTCCGGTTTGACCTATTGGATCATCTACGGGGCTAGACCATCGCTATGGCACGTGTACTTGAAAAATAGGCCAGATCTCACCACCCCATATCTAGGGCGGACGCGGATTGCTTCTTACCCCCGCCCGGACGGTGATCCGGCCGGGCAGGGCTCTGTGGAGCCCACCGCAATGTAAGTGTTTTATCCACTCCGTTCATTGCTTTTATCAGACCATTTTAAATTATAACCTAAAAAATGAGGCAGGTACATAGCTCCAGTGGACCACACCAAAGGAAGCTGCATTGATAATGACAACCACCGTTGAAACCTTTCTAAGGGCCATTGTGATGTTTTTTTTTTTTCACCATCCGACCTATTAATAAGTTCATGTAGACGTGGATGAAGTAAAAACACAAATGTAAATGATCTGAGAAAATATATGAACCGCGTGGCTAAAACACTTACATCTGCCCGGACGGCGAGGGTAGGACGCAATCCGCGTCCATCTAGGGCCTTTAAGCATGTCAGCAGCGATACATGAAAGATCACAACACGATCCGTTGTAAGGGGTCATGAAATGCAAGGAATGTTGCTGCACGACATGTGGTTGTGCGTTATAAGAAAAGCTGTAACATGGCGTACGATAATATGAGAGGCCATATTTTTTATGATGGTCTGAAAAAGAAGTTTTTGGACATTGTTAGCTGTGATGCTACTTACAATATGTGGGAAAGCGATTGACAATGCACATGTATAGCGCTATAAGCAAGAGTTTCCAATGTATACGATTAGCTATGGTGGTGATCAACGAGGATACATGATGACACGATGTGATTAGCCAAGCACATCTGAAAGCAAATTGATTACCACAAATCATAAAGACTAATTGAAGATGCAAAATAGATCAGCTACACTTGCCTTCTTTTTTTCTTTTTTCTTTTACATAAACACACATATCTCACATACATGCACGCACTCACAATATGGTGGGACTTACCACAATGGCTACTCAAACCTATGACCTCATTTTGAAACTCTTGTGACTCTACTACCAAGGCATGAGTAAGGACCCTAGTCAATTGAAAAAAAATCCCAGCTTGCCTAACAATTAGTTAATTGGGAAAAAAAAAAAAATTTCTTGCAAACCTGTCTCGAGTCAGATGTGTAATATGTCATGTTCACTAACTGACCAATTAATTAAGAGAAGATCTCAAAAGCCGATCTTAAGACGTATCTCTGGTAAACCACCTATAGATTCATAAATTCAACAAAAGAATGAAGAGCTGGAGACCCTACACTCTAATTTAATATAATATAACTTTTCTATTTTGTATATGTTGTCTATCCTTCATCGGTCATAGACAATTATCATTATTATTTTATCTAATTCATTCGCCAAAACCAATGCCATGCTGCAAAAATAGTTTATATTGAGTAGATTTAAAGTTAAAGCAGCCAATCTATGTTTGCCACCACATTGTCAAACTTAAAAGATCCTTAGGGTTCAAATGGATGGCTAACGAGTCCATATTGCCTCTTGCCTAGTGATCTGCTCAACCATCTTACCATAGAGTTTAACCAAGTTATGAATAGGCCACTGTTTAACTATAGTTGCCTTTGTAAGAACTCTATGTGGTGGGCGTTACTGATCAACGATCTAGATTGTAGTCTAGTTGGACTGTTTGATTAAGTTAATCAGTGGACCCCACTTAAGGTGATACGCTGCGCAATCTATCTGCGTAGCACTGCGTATTTGGGTGGAATGTTATAGCCTTACGCAAGGCAATTTGAGTCGAACTAGGACTCAGTAATGTGGAGCGTGGGAGAGAGAGTTTTGATGGGTTTCAAACTCTCTCTCCACAATCTCTATAAAAGAGAGCTGGGTCCCCGATCCTACACCACAGCAAAATTCGAATCTCATCTATTGTATTGGAGAAAGGGTGTGAAAGAGAGGAAGATCCTAAGCTCTACAGGTATTCTGGTATTTTTATTCGGCTTCCATGGCGGCGCAACAAGGTAAGCCATCTGAACCCTGATCACCATGTCATGCACAGACAGATCCGTGGGCTTATTCCGCATACAGTTTTAGTTCCACATTTGGTATCAGAGCATCCTGTGCATAGGTATGGATGATCATGTCCAGCTGAAACAGATCTGCGTTAGGGATTTTTTTTTGTTGAATTCCTGAAACAGTTGTAGTTAAGGATTATTTTTTTCCCTAAATATTAAGAATTTCATATCTAAAACCCTAAATCCAGAAAATTAGGGATTTTTTTTTTTTTTTCAAATCGGAATCCCCAAATCCGTTAATTAGGGATTTCGAATCCCAAATCCAAATTAGGGATTTCAGTTCCAATAGCCCTAAAATCTGGGATTTTGGATTTGAACCCCAAATCCGCACACACACCCCACATACTCAAGCCGTAGTGGGGTTTCACCACCTATGGATACTCAAACCCTTGACCGAGTGTTGAAACTCTTGAGAGTCTACCACTCGAGCAAGAGCAAGGATCCCCTATTCTATCTCTTAATTTCATTAATTCACCTTGGGATTCGCCCTAACGCATGGCTTTATATGGTCATTCCATTTCTGGAGGGTTCCTCAGCTAATCACGAAGATTAGCGTGGAGAGAACTTAAGTTAGTCGACGTTGGCTTGCCATCCGGATCTCCTTATACATTAGTTCTTGTGCCCGGGCCTTCACAACTTTCTTGATAGACTTTAAGTGGGGTAGGCCACAAGATAGATGGCTTGGATCAGGAAGTAGGTTACTATTATAGAAAGTGGGTCCCACAGTCAGTTTGGGGAAAATGATCGACTGATAATGGCATCTTCGAATGGGATGGTTGATCCCTCGATCTGGGATGCTCAGATGGTCCAGATGGTGTCCATCAGGCTTGTGGGGTCCATATATGGTGCAAGGTGGACTGTTAATGACGCTTCTTTCTAAAACAGAGGTGGTTCGAGGTGTGGTTGCAACTCGCCGATATCTCGGCTTCCTTACAAGATTTTTCGGACAGCCCTAGTTCGGACGCCCCAGATCTCTCGAATGAAGCTTCCAAAAGCTTGTGATTGGTTGGGATTCATCCTTCCTCAATAAGGACAATTTTTCTCCACTTTTCAATGGGTAGGGGAGCAATTTTGGAAACATTAGGGCAGACAGGGCTCTGGTTGCATACCTGGATGTCATTCAACAGTTTCCAACGGTCAGATCTGTTAAAGGAACAGTGTACGTGGCTCTATCCTCCTCGTCATTGCATTTCCTTTGCAATGCAAGATTGGACGCTGACCGTGCTATCGCAAGAAGCTTTCAATCCTAGGTGGCAACGTGGTCAGGGTCAGTGGGACCCTATCTATCAGATGGACGATCTGGATCACACCTTTGTATTCGGATGGTGGGGCCATTTGTATTGTCAAGCAGACAGTCTGTTCGAGCAGCGCTGGGCGGGAGGGACTTTTTTTGAATTTACCTACTTTTTGCGAATTCCGTCGGGTCAAAGCTTCTTTGACTCGATGACTTGATCTCGTGCACAGCGTGTGTACGCTATCTGTGTACACGCTCGGCTCAGACGTGGGGTCCACGTCATGATCTAGTCCGATCAACGCCGACCATAAGTCTTGGAAGTTCTCCTAGTGGCTACTGCTTAAAGGTTGGTACGCACAAATGGTTGGGTCTTTCTCTTTTAAAGGTTTATAACTGGTAAGTGATAGGTTATCGTGGGTTTTGATCACCTGTGGCTAATCTGAGCCACACGTTCCTTGTATGGGGTTTATGAATTGCCCTAGACTGAAGATCAATCCGGTTTTATTCTTGTAAAGGGTTGTACTTGGAGGTTTAGTTAGTTTTAAGTGGAGGTGGTCGTTCCTATTTTCAAGTTCAAATTCACGATGAAAATTAAGGGTCGTTACAACATGTTAATAATTAGTAATAAAATGGAAGGTGTGACTGAAACAAAAAGGTTTTTATCTTCCGTATTCAAAATGAAGGATCTTGGACAAGTAGATACCATCCTAGGTATTAAAGTTAAAAAATATTGTGGGGGTTATGCATTGTGTCAATCTCATTATATTGAGAAGATACTAAACAAGTTTAACCATCTAAATATAAAAGAAGCAAAAGCCTCATTTGATTCAAGTATCAAGCTAAAAGAGAATAACAGAAGAACAGTTGCACAATTGGAATATGCGAGTGCTATAGGGAGTCTTATATATGCTATGCAATGCACTAGACCAGATATTGCATGTACTGTAAATAAACTTAATAGGTTTACTAGTAACCCCAGTACTGAACACTGGAATGCAATCAGTAGAGTCCTTAGTTACTTAAAAGCAACCAAAGACTTAGGATTATTTTATTCAGAGTTTCCTGCCGTATCGGAAGGATATACCGATGCGAGATGGATATCGAGTGCAGATGACAATAAGTCTAGTACAGGGTGGGTATTCACCATAGGAGGTGTAGCTGTGTCTTAGGGATCCAAGAAATAAACCTGTATAACGCACTCAACTATGAAGTCTAAATTTATAACCCTGACTGCAACAGATAAAGAGACTTAGTGGCTAAGAGATTTTTTATTAGAAATCTCTTTTTGTGTAAAGCAGATATCGGCTATGTCACTACATTATGATAGTGAAGCCACATTAACTAGAGCCTATAGCGGCATCTATAATGGTAAGTGTAGACATATAAGTCTTCGACATGATTATATCAGACAATTGATTCAATATGGAATCATTGCTATTTCCTATGTAAAATCAAGCAATAACCTAACAAAGCCTTTTACTAAATCTCCATCGAGAGAGGTAGTAAAGGCAACATCTAGAGGGATGGAGTTGAAACTCTTCAACGAAAGTTCCATTAGTAATGGTAACCTAACCTAAAATAAGAAAACCTCTATTCTTAGAATTTATTTCTATTTTCTGCTTTCTTTCCTCATGGATTCGAGAAGTCTCTGTGAGGAGTGCAGAGAAGCTCCATGGATTCGGAGTAGTTATCATCATCACGTTCATCCCTACGTCACCCAAACAGACACTTAGATAATAGACTTCTACTGCAGTATTGCCTAAAATCGTACAGAAAATAAATTCCCTTAAAGAAAGCAGTATTGCCTAAATCGTACAGAAAATAAATTCCTTTAAGGACTGTTTTACCTGTGGTACTTCAACTCCTCACAGAGACTTCTCAAATCCACGAGGAAAGAAAGCAGAAAATAGAACTAAATTCTAATAAATTTGAAATTGATTAATTAATGTATAAAAACAAGTTCACAACCCTTTAAATAGGGGTACCAAGCAATGGAAAAGAAATTAGAATCAAACTACAACTAAAACTCCTATAATCTGTGACTTACTATAAATAGTAAACTCACTATTTATAGATGATCGTGATGTCTACTAGTGTACAAGGTTTTCGGCCAAAAATAATAAGTGTCCTATTTGGCTTCACCAAACAGTTCTCCTAATTATTCTAAGATCTTTTCACGTTGGGCGCAACTCCTAAAGCTCGATGGATGAAGAGTTATAATCAAACTAAAACTTACTATTTATAGTAAAAACGAAATTAAAACAGGGAAACGACCGTCGATCTAGGGGCATTTCGCAATTCTGGGTTGCGCAACCCGGCATAGCAAGGTTGGTTGGCTAAAGTAGCTCGTTCTACCCCAAAATCATATATTTTACGCCTAATAACTCATTCCGGATTGTGAGATACACCCGATCTAAGGTCTGACGGTTCGGATCACTTCTGTTGTCGACCGGGCCTTTTATAGTCCATCTTGGCCATGAAACTGTCCGCGACCCACTCTACATCACACTGTAATGATTATTTGACATGTAACCTTTTGATTAGGTCATACCGAATTGGATGAAGGGAAAAAATATATATCAGCTTGATTAAAAAATTTTGTGCCCCTAGGAAGATTTTAATGGTGGGCCTTCAATCAAAACTGTGCAGTCCACTTGAGTTTTGGATCAACCTCATTTTTGGACTCATACCATAAAATGATGGAAAGAATGGGTGGATGGCATGGATGAAACACACATCCTGGTGGGGCCCACGGAGCACCGATCACTAGCCATTGGCTAGTTGGAAGATTAGTAGCCGATCGGTTTCCCATCACCAGAGACCGTAATTCCAGTCATATCAAACAAGCCCTTGGCTCTAATTGCATTTGCATTTAAGTGCCTAATCAGGTATTCAAATATATGTTGTAAAATTATAATGATGATAGTGCAGTTTAACTAGTAAGAGACAATGTGCATTAACAGATGACCTGTATTCGGTCAAATATGTCTGATTAATATATTAACAGGCATTCTAAGGTTGTACTTGATTTGAATCGATTGAATACTTGCGACACCGGACACCAAATTAATCATAGAATATGACTTGTAAAGGTTAACTTGACTATCCAACCACCACCAGGATGCAACAATTAGACCATTTAAAAGGGGAGGGTTGATTCTTTTAAATGGAATCTTTTTGCCTTGAGCTAAGGCTTTTTCTTTCAATGATAATTATGGTTCCCAAGTTTTTAAGTAATGCAATGTTAGATAAAAGAATTAAAAATAAAGGCTTGATTACTGATTATATTAATTTAGATTTAAGATGAGTACAATCACCGAGAACAAAAGTAAATAGAGAAAAGCAAAAAAACAAATACATGCGATTGTTTGCATGAACAAATAATAAAGGTGAATAGCCAACTGAATGTAACTGGTGTGATCTATCTAGTGTAGACACAATTGATTGGAAATCTGATGGTGAAGCCGGTCCTGAATATTTACACTACTTTTAGGGATACTACATTGATGGCATTGAACAATAGCAAATTTAAGTTATGCTGAACTCTAACTTATTTCAAGGAGGCTGGACAAAAGCATAAGTCCAAAGGTTAAAATTAAGATAGACAACATTGTGTTGATGGCTCCATTAGTGCCTTGTACTCCTCGTCGAGGGCTATTTATATAGATTTGTGGGAGGCAAAAAAGAAAAAAAGAAATTTTTTGAAAGCATAGGTCATGTTTTAAGGTACGTATCATGAGAAATTTAGATAATTAGTTATGTAAATCTTCTTTATTTTTCATATAAGCATACCAATTATATTAAGCCAATATGTACAAAATAAAACTTATAAACCTCTTATTATTCGATCATGCTACATTTATAAGATGCCTAATGAGAGAGCTTTTGTGGTTGAGCTCTTCCCTTTGTAGAAACTTGTTATTACTAAATTCTTTACTTCGCAAAATCTTAGTTTTGTTGAACTCTACGTAGAGAATTGTCCTTTCGTGGGACTTTTATCTTGCGGAGATTTGATTTATCATATAACCACGTTTTTAGCTTTTGATATCCATACTAACCACGTGTGGCATGGCGGCTGGGGTGTCACCTTCTAGAATATTAGATCTGCTGTAATTAGCCATGTGTAGATAGATGGTGCATTTATAGTACGTGGCATATGGATGCGGATTGCGGCTTACCCTGTCCGTCTTTAGCCCCGAACCCGTAGTTCTACAGGCACGCCCACGGTGATGTATCCCTTTATCCAAGTTGTCCATCTCCTTGGACACTGTAATTAGCATTTAATGCAAGGTAGGACGGCACGACACTTGCATTTAATGCAATTGACTACACAATTCAACTGTTGTTTTCACACGTCTATCCATTTGGCCTTTTGCGTAAAAGGAAGAATGAGCCGGATCCAAATCTCGAGTGGACCCATTAACGTTTAATGCATGGAAGGATGGCATGACCCTTACATTTAATGTAATTGACTACACAATTCAACTGTTGTTTTCACAAGTCTATCCATTTGGAGAGAACACTTTGGCCTAAGAGGAAGAATGAGCCAGATCCAAATCTTGAGTGGACCCATCAACATTTAATGCAACTAGCATTTAATGCAAGGTAGGATGGCATGACTCTTGCATTTAATGTAATTGACTACACAATTCAATTGAATGTTATTCTTACACGGCATTCCATCTAGGGAGATCACTTTGACATGAGATGCAGAATGAGTCAGATTCAAATATGGAGTCAACCTATCACTGAAAATTGTGAAGAGAGTGACGCCCACGGTTGAAACCTTTCTAAGATCCACTAGTATATTTATCTGAGATCCAACATACTCATAAGTTACTACGAACATGAAAGAAGTGAAAACATAAGTTTTAGCTTGATCGAAAGCTTTCCTGGCTCCTAGGAATTTTTAATGGTGGTTATCATTCTCTCCGTTGTTTTCTGTGTTGGGGTTCACTCGTGCCTTGGATCTTAGTCGTTCTTTAGCTCATGCCCTAAATTTATATCTCCAAATGGATGGACGGTATAGATACTGATGGGGTTTTTTCTCTGTCTTTGATCGGTCCTAAGCCCCGCTCAACCGGTCGTGGGAGGCGCTCGACTGGTCGTAGGTTTGAGCCCTAGCACGATTCAAAGTCCAGCGAGTTCGTGCTGTTTTTCCTCGGAGGCTAAGACTAGTCCTGAAATTCCAGGACCAGTCAAAGGTAGACCGGTCGTGGACAGGTTTCGACTAGTCGAAGGTTACGTAGTTTGTTCCGCGATTTTGCGCGAAACTGCGGATTTGAGTCCTTTCGCAACCGGGATGCGAAAGGGAAGTTTCCTAAACTATAAAAGGGATTGCGTAGGGTTTTCTAAGTATCACAAGAGAATGCAAGAGGGTTTTCTGAAGCTTTACAAGGGATTTGCTAAAGGGTTTAGGGCTATCAAAGGTGAGAGAGAAGGAGAAAGATAGAGAGGAAGCTTATAGAAGGGAGGTTCTGCTCGTGGAGGTTATCTACTGTGTAATCTATATCTCAGCGCTTCTATGTCCTCGTAATCGGTTAGATCTCTCCGTTTTCTCTATTTCTCTTATTGTTTATCCACTCCTACGTGAGTGAAGAAGGTTGTAACGTTCTACTTCATAGTGGATTGTTGATCAGGACGAGGTCCCGTGGTTTTTACCTCTTTGAGGGTTTTCCACATTAAAATCTCTTGTGTGGTGTGTGATTGATGCATTGATTGTTTTCATTGCTTTATTACCCATAATTCTGGTTTGTTCTGGAGGGCTAGATCCTAAGGTTTTGTGTAAGGCCCATAACAAAGTAGTATCAGAGCTAAGTTTATTGAACGGGTAGGATCGGTTTGAAATTATGGAAGGTGGCTCATCAAGGATGATCAACCTCAATGGTTCTAACTGGACCATACTGAAGGCTAAAATGGAGGACTTGCTTTATTACAAGGACTTATATTCTCCAATTTTAGGCATATCAGCAAAATCCAAGGATATGACTGATGATGATTGGAAGAAGATGGACCGAAAGGCGGTGGGGTTTATTAGACAATGGTTGGATGATTCTGTGTTCCACCATGTGTCTACGGAAACTTCAGCCGCTAGCCTATGGCTGAAATTACAAGGGCTGTATGAGAGGAAGACAGCCGGTAATAAGATTTTTCTGATAAGGTGACTTGTGAATCTCAAATTTAAGGATGGTGGTTCTGTGGCCGAGCACATGAACGAGGTTAACAATATAGTGAACCAACTCACCTCTATGAAGATGGTTCTGGATGATGAACTGCAGGCTTTACTATTGCTTAGTTCATTGCCTGACAGTTGGGAGACATTGGTGGTGTTTCTAAGTAACTCCGCGTCAGACGGAAAGATATCCATGGAACAGGTAACTAGTTGTCTCTTCAATGAAGAGACAAGGAGGAAGTCTCAGGGGTCTACTCAGTAAGAGGCTCCTGTGACACAGGAATGAGGGAGAGAAAAGAACAAGAAGGGCGGGAAGGCCCGAGATAAATCAAGAGGCAAGTCGAGTAACAGAAAAGATATTGAATACTGGAATTGTAGCAAGAAGGGCCACTACAAGCATGAATGTCGTGGTAAGAAAAACGACAAGAAAGGAAAAGGGAAGGAAGATGAATCAGATTCCACTGCGGTGGCTTCAGATGCCGACATGGTAGTTATTCTTTCTGCAGATCATAATGTATGTCTCACGGCTACGAGTCAAGACACCGACTGAGTGATAGACTTGAGAGCTTCTTTTCATGTGATTCCACACAGGGACTCCTTCACAAGTTACAAGTCAGGTGACTATGGGACTGTGAAGATGGGAAATTCTGGCGTATCAAAAATCGTGGGAGTCGGTGATATTTGTGTGAAAACTGATGTGGGCTGCACATTGGTTCTCAAGGATGTGAGGCATATCCTAGACCTTCGTCTCAACTTGATGTCAACGGGAAGGCTGGATGATGATGGCTATGAAAGCCGGTTTGCTGGTGGGCGATGGAAGATCATCAAGGGTTCATTGATCGTGGCCAGAGGAAAGAAGTGTTGCACCCTGTACAAGATAAGTGTCAGTATGTGCAAGGGTGGGTTGAACGCAGCGGAAGATTCAGCTATTGACATGTGGCACAAGCTCTAGGCCACATGAGTGAAAAAGGGCTTCAGCTACTAGCAAAGAAGCGGCTCCTTCTAGACGTGACAGGTACACTTCTCAAAATCTGTCTTGATTGTTTATCAGGGAAACAGCATAGAGTTTCATTTGTTAAAACTGATTTTCATGTTAATAAAGTGCATGCATTAGATTTGGTTTGTTCTGATGTTTGTAGTCCTATGAGGACAAAAACCTTAGGTGGGGCATTGTATTTTGTTACTTTTATAGATGATGCATCTAGGAGGGTTTGGGTTTATGCTTTGTAATCCAAGGACGAGGTCTTTGGTGTGTTTAAATTGTTTCATGCTATGGTCGAGAGAGAGACAGGTAGATCATGAAAGTGCATCCGCACTGACAATGGTGGTGAATACATTGATGACTTTCACGAGTATTGCAAGTCCCTGGGTATACGGCATGAATAGACGGTTTCCAAGACCCCCCAGCATAATGGTGTAGCTGAGCGAATGAATCGCACCATTGTTGAGAGAATCAGATGTATGTTATCCCATGTAAAGTTTCCCAAGACGTTCTGGGGAGAAGCAATGCGCACAACGGTGTATTTGATAAACAGGTCTCCATCTGCCCCATTGAATAGAGAAGTACCTGGGAAGGTGTGGACTGGACATGATTTATCGTACAGTCATCTCAGGGTGTTTGGATGCAGGGCATCCGTTCACGTACTAAAGGACGAGAGGTCCAAGCTCGATATGAAGATCAGGCAGTGTGTGTTCTTAGGGTACGGTGATGGAAAATTCAGTTACAGATTGTGGGATCCGACCGAGAGGAAGCTCGTCAGGAGCAGAGATGTGGTTTTCTTTGAAGACATTGGTAAGCCAGAGAAGAACCAGCCTAGTTCAGCTGAGCTAGAGGACATGGATCCGGTTACTCCTCCCGTGGTGCCTGATGACTAGGGAGTATAGCAAGGTGCAGAGGACAAGAGAGTTTCTTCAGAAGATGGACCAGGGGAGCAACCCCACTTAATCCACCTGTTGAGCCACAGGTGAGGAGGTCATTTAGGGACAGACAGCCATCCAAGAGGTACTCGCCGCATGAATACATTATGCTAACCGATGGGGGAGAGCCAGAAGATTATTCTGAGGCCCTAGCCGACGAGCGTAAGGGGGAGTGGTTGAAAGCTATGCAAGAGGAGATGGAATCCTTGTATAAGAACCACACCTATGACATGGTGAAATTGCCTAATGGCAAGAAAGCTTTGACAACAAGTGGGTGTTTAGAAAGAAAATTGAGCAGAAGAATTCGCAGACGAGGTTCAAGGCCAAACTTGTGGTGAAAGGTTTTGGTCAGAGGAAAGGCATAGACTTCGAGGAGATATTCTCACCAGTGATGAAGATGACATCCATACGAGTGTTGCTTTGGTTAGCGGCTAGCATGAATCTGGAGATAGAGTAGTTAGATGTTAAAACTGCCTTTTTTCCATGGTGACCTAAAAGAAGATATCTACATGCACTAACTAGAGGGGTTCAAAGTCAAGGGCAAGGAGCATATGATGTGTAGGCTGAGGAAGAGCTTGTATGGGCTGAAACAAGCTCCACGACAATGGTACAAGAAGTTTGACTCGTTCATGTTGAAACATGGGTATAACAGAATGGAGTCGGACCACTGTGTGTTCACGCGCAAGTTCTCAGATGGTGATTTCTTAGTTCTGCTGTTATACGTTGATGACATGCTCATCATGGGAAAAGACGTCAAGAAGATCGACAGGCTGAAACAGGAGTTAGGCAAGTCTTTTGCAATGAAAGACTTGGGCCCGGCTAGACAGATCCTAGGAATGGAGATAACCCGTGATGTATAGCAGAAGCTCTGGTCATTGCGTCACAAAGCGGTATATTGAGAAAGTCCTAGAGTGGTTCAATATGAATGCAGCGAAGCCGGTCAGTAGTCCACTAGATGGTCACTTCAGATTAAGCGACAGGCAGTGTCCCAAGATGAAGGTAGAGGTGGAAGAGATGTAGAAGATACCCTACGCTTCAGCTATGGAAAGTTTGATGTATGCTATGGTGTGTACATGCTCAGACATAGCGTATGCGGTTGGTGTTGTCAGCCGGTATCTTGCCAATCATGGCAAAGAGCATTGGGCAGCGGTGAAATGGATACTACGGTATCTAAGAGGCTCATCCAAGTTGAGCCTATGCTATGGTGACGGTCAACCTGTGTTAGAGGGCTACACAGATGCAGATATGGCAGGCGACATAGACTCCAGGAAGTTTACATCGGGGTTCATGTTCACGTTTGCATGGGGAGCGGTTTCTTGGCAGAGCAAGCTACAGAAGGTCGTAGCATTGTCGACGACAGAGGCCGAGTACATTGCAGTCACAGAGGCATGTAAAGAGATGCTTTGGATGAAGAGGTTCTTACAAGAACTTAGCCTAAAGCGGGAGGAGCACGTGGTCTATTGCGATAGTCAGAGTGCTATACACTTGAGCAAGAATCCAAGTCAGCATTCCAAGTCGAAGCACATAGAGATTCGGTATCACTGGATCAGGGATACTTTGGAACAAAAGGTGTTACAGTTTGAGAAGGTTCACACGGACGATAATGGGTCAGACATGATGACCAAGGCTTTGCTCAAGGGCAAGTTTGAGGTTTGTAGAAACCTGGCTGGCTTGAAGAAGGTAGATCCCTCCTGGGTCAAAAAGGGAGAGATTTGATGAGATTTTTTTCCTGTCTTCGACCGGTCCTGAGCCTCGATCGACCGGTCGTGGGAGGCGCTCGATCGGTCGTAGGTTCGAGCTTTGGCATGACTCAAAGTCCAACAAGTTCGTGCTATTTTTTCTCGGAGGCTAAGACCAATCCTGGAATTCCAGGACCAGTTGAAGGTGGACCGGTCGTGGACAGGCTTCGACTAGTCGAAGGTTACGTAGTTTTTTCCGCAATTTTGCGCGAAACTACGGATTTGAGTCCTTTCGCAACCGGGATGGGAAAGGGAAGTTTCCTAAACTATAAAAGGGGTTGCCTAGGGTTTTCTAGGTATCACAAGAGAATGCAAGAGGGTTTCTTAAAGCTTTACAAGGGATTTACTAAATGGTTTAGGGCTATCAAAGGTGAGAGAGAAGGAGAAAGAGAGAGAGAAAGCTTATAGAAGGGAGGTTCTGCTCATGGAGGTTATCTACTGTGCAATCTATATCTCAGCACTTCTATGTCCTCGTAATTGGTTAGATCTCTCCGTTTTCTCTATTTCTTTTATTGTTTATCCACTTCTGCGTGAGTGAAGAAAGTTGTAACGTTCTGCTTCATAGTGGATTGTTGATCTGGATGAGGTCCCGTGGCTTTTACCTCTTTGAGGGTTTTCCACGTAAAAATCTCTTGTGTGGTGTGTGATTGATGCATTGATTGTTTTCATTACTTTGTTACCCATAATTCTAGTTTGTTCTTGAGGGCTAGATCCTAAGGTTTTGTGCAAGGCACAGATACAACACATACATAATGGTAGGTTCGATGAACTGGGTGACGTCACTTCAGTAGAGAGTCTCGCTACTCAACCTGTCAGTAGCTAATCTGTGTCTGACACAACATTCATGACAGATGGTTTCCATTTTTAAGGTAAACTGATGAGGCAATCGTGCCCATTGCTTTTTCCACGAAGAATGGTTTTTGTTTTCCACCATAAATTTAGAGCCACAGATCAGACAGATAAGATTTCCTAATGTGAATGATTTTTGGTACATACACCATCCATGTTTAGGGCCTATGTATGGATGGACCTGATCATCACATAACGCTGCCACGTGTTCTGTGGCAAGATGCCTCACCATTTCATGGTTCTTCCAGCTGTACTGTAACTGTGTGAAGTCCAAATTGCGCCATAGGCAATCCCAAATTAGCGGTTTACATATTCCAAAAGCAAGGCAGAAATGTTCATTAGGTGGGCTGCAATTGACCATCAAAGTCGTACGGTCGGTAATCTATTGAATCATTTGTTGAGGGTCAAATATTGCATATCAGACCCTATTTATTGCCTGAATTTACGAACATAGTACTGATTAACGGTTTAAATTAATCGTGTTTTCGATGCAGGATGTATTTAGGAGCTTAAACTGAAATTTGGTACTAAAAGTGTGGATTTGACGTCGTAATTCACCAGAGCAAGGGACGGACCCCAGGGTACGAAGATCAACGGAATTACACGCCAAAGACCCGAGAAAATCGAGAAACTGAAGCTCAAGTGGTCTGAAAGTCAGACAAAATGTAAGATCACAGGGTTCCCACCATCCGTTCTTCTCGAAACTTTATACATGAGCTGAAGAGCATAAATGAACCGTACACGTCGAATTTCAGCTCCTGGATCTCTATGGAAGTGGCCTAACAGCTAGATCAGCCCATAAATTATCAAATCCTGGTAAATCAGGTGGAGGCGGAATTGGTAGGGACTCTTCTGGCGCCTTTCTTTTTACTTTTTCTCATGGTTATGGGATTGGCACTAATAACAGAGCAGAACTATGGGCCCTCCACGACGCTATGGCTTCTTGTATTAACTGCAGTTAATGTGTGTTGGGCATGCTAGAGCCAATGGTGACTCAATTAAACCAAACGCTTTGTAACTCGAGGTTGTAAAATAATTAGCTTAGGATTGGATCTGTGAAAATTAGCCTGACTGTTCAACCACCAATTGCACAGAACCAAGAGATTTTTGAAGGAGAGGGTTCGTCCTTCTAAGGAGTTATTTTGTCTTTAAAATAAGGACTTTTATTTATGATTAAGTGAGTCATTTTTTTGACATTGTTCAACAATAAGAGAATAAAATTAAAATGAATAATTAGGTCGTAGCTGATTAATTAAGTAAAAGAATTTTAAATACACTTGGCCGACAAAGTAAATAAGAAAAAGAAAAGGGGATAATTGATGACAATTTGTTTGTAGGGAGACGATCGTTGGAATCAGTCGTCTATTTGTGGTAAGAAGATTGTCGAGTCATGAGAGCTAGATTGGCCTGCTCAGCTAGCTTCATCATTGGATAGTCGTTAGGAACAACAATCCGTTCATCATGGGTTAAACTTCATTATGCAAGACACGCATGGTTCATAAGAGGATGGATGTCAGTTCATCCCTCAGTTCGCTTCGTAACTCGGTAGTCATTGTGGCAATTGTTTGTTTGCCACATAGGATGTATCGGATTCTGTGGTAAGACAGCCAATGACGTGTAGATCTTCACCAGACCATTCATCGTATGATGGTTTTTTTTTTTTGGCAAAATGGTCATTGGGAACAGTATGTTCATCACTCCACATAGATGAGCTTCACAAGAAATTTGGTCATTTTTTAGATATTTGATCATTCGATACTTAGCCATGTTACTTCATGGTAAGAAGGTCGGTGGAGTGAAAACCTGTTCGATCGTTGCTTTGGGTCCTCACTTTATAGTGAGATAGTCATGGGAATGACTATCCATTTATTACATGAATCGCGACTCCATGGGCAAGGCTGTCGTGGGGATGATCACTTGTTCTTTACTTGACTAGGCTCCATGACAAGGCTCTGGAACTAAAACTGTATGCGAAATAGGCCCACGGATCTGTCTGTGCATGGGACATGGTGATCAGGGTTCAGATGGCTTACCTTGTTGCGCCGCCATGGAAGCCGGATAAGAATACCAGAATACCTGTAAAGCTTAGGATTTTCCTCTCCTTCACACCCTTTCTCCAATACAATAAATGGGATTCGAATTTTGCTGTGGTGTAGGATCGGGGACCCAGCTCTCTTTTATAAAGATTGTGGAGAGAGTTTGAAACCTATCAAAACTCTCTCTCCCACGCTCCACATTACTGAGTCCTAGTTCGAGTCAAATTGCCTTGCGTAAGGCTATAACATTCCACCCAAATACTCACCTTAAGTGGAGTCCACTGATTAACTCAATCAAATAGTACAACTAGAATACAATCTAGATCGTTGATCAGTAAGGCCCACCACATAGAGTTCTTACATTCTCCCACTTGGGCCTCATTGAGCAACGTCAATGATTGTCCTAAAATTTTGAAAACAAGTTTTGATATTAAGAAAACATCTGAATGGTTAACCAATGAAATAGTTGGACAATATGAGTAATGCTATATATTCAATCTGGTCCATCAAGACTGTCAGTATTGAAATGCGGTAGTCATCACAACATTTAATTTAGGCGAAGTGAGACTAAGCACGATCACAAGTACTTTCAACTTAACGACATAGATCACGAACTAGAAAATTTGGTATAAGGATTACACACTTTAGTATGATGATATGTGCTTATCCTTAAGAGGTCCTGAAGCTTTTACATGTCTCCAACGAGATACGACTGTAGTTCTACTTACTCAAAATTTGCGCATATATATAAAGAAGTAGAAATAAATCTTTATATCAAAATCATCCAAATAAACTGTATAAAACGAGATTTCTAAGTGTCTGTGAAAATTAAAATACACTCAGCTCCCACTAACTGAAAACATCTGTGGGATCGATGACTCCCATGGATGTTACATGCTCCTGAAATGGCGTGATAGGGAGCGCTTTAGTGAGCGGATCTGCAATCATCTGCTTAGTGCCAATGAATTCCACGGACACTTGATGATTCTGAACTCTTTCCTTTACAATAAGGTATTTGATGTCGATACGCCTCAACCTTGACGAATGTTTGTTATTACTAGAGAAGGAAATAACAGCCGAATTATCGCAAAATATTCTCAATGGTTTTGGGATATGCTCCAGTACCCGCAAACCTGAGAAGAAACTCTATAACCATAGTGCCTGATGATGTTTTATTTAAACCAACATGATTTAAATGATTTTTAAACTCGCAAGTATATGAATCAGATGTAGATATGGTACGTATTACGAGATCGTTTCCACGAGGACTGGACGTCACAATTCAAATCTATGATTCTCCTTAACTAATCCAACAAATAAATGAATGAACTACTAAGCACAATTCTATGAAAAACAATTAAGAACAATTAAGAACATGGAAGAAAATTCAATCAGAGAGAGAGCACTAGGACTTTCGAATCCACCCCTAAGTATCCTAACCCTTGTTTTGTCTGTTGATTCACCTTAATCTAAATTGATACCACTTATACAGAGAAAGCACAATCTGTGTCCTTAATCGGGCATACAGACTGTCTAATTCCTTTAAGCAATGCCATGAATGACATATCCCATATCCTTGCTCGGGCATAAGGGATGTACAGTTCATTAAAGCATCCTGTTTCTTCCTCTATAGGAAACCTGTTCTTGATCAGACCCAAGCACCTATAATAAGCATCTAAACAACATCTATATATATACTTTGGTCAAGTTCATAGATGGAGAAATATGGAATTTAAACCAATCAAGCCCACGTAGAAAAAGAAACAAATTAATTAATGTTCAAAGTAAATTCAACCAATACAAGAGCTAATCAAATTAGGGGCTTCATCTCAGCCCTAGCTGAGAGATTAGTGACCCATAAAATCCATAAAAAAATATTAAACAAAATTCATAAAATCAAAACACCGAACCAATCGATCTCTCTCTCTTCTTTCTTCTCTTTCTTCTCTTCTTCTCTTTCTTGCTCCAGATCTGAAATCCCCTAGTTCTGAATGCCTTTCCCACGTCCAAAACTCCCCTTTTATAGCTGCTGGATGGCTGGAATCGGTGGCAGAGTCGTAGAAGGACTCGGAGTACAAGTTTTCGCAGCTGTGATTGGTGGGCCCCACAGAGGTGTTTTCTGGAAAATCCACCCCGTCCATTGGATTCAGGACGAAATTTCAGTCAAGAATGAGTGGTTTTGAATGTCCATTGACGAGGCCCAGAGAAGAAATCTCAACAAAATCAGTTTTGAACGTCACAAAGCAGTCCGTTTGTGGCCTCTGTATCACGCACGTGTGTATGCATGAGAGTAGAATATCAGCATGGTTTTGTAGTTCTCAACGCCCTCTACACGATGGACGGCTCGGATCGGCCGTACGGTTGACGGGTGGGGCCCAAAAACTCCCGCAAAACGGACAGCGTCCGTGCGTTACGCGGACCCGGATCCGACGGCTGCGATGATCAGTGGGTCCCACCTTGATGTTTATGGCAAAATCCACTCCGTTCACAGAATTGCTCTCGAAATTTCGGTCAGAAACATGCATTTTTTCCTCCATTTTTGTGTGGCCCACAGAGTTTTAAACTCACCGTCCGTTTTGCTATTGGACAGTTAAAAATCTCACCACTTGATGTCTTCACATTTTGTCAGCTAGGCGTGGGACATGGCTGCCCCAGGAAGCGGATGGACGGTTTGGATTGTCCATTTGGACAATGAGTGGGCCCCACAACCGACGACCAGCAATTATCTTCGCAGACGCTGGAACAGCGGACGCGGTTTTGAATTCGAGGGAGACGAGCGCGGGTCAGTGCTAGCACTGACCGAGATACGGGTACGGTGCACAGCCGGTGCAAGTGTGCACGATGCACACTCTGCATACACAGGGCCCACTGTAATGTTTTTGAGAAATCTGCACCGTCCATCTTTTTTCTCATATTATTTCCACCGTCAAGACCAAAATTGATGTATATCCAGATATCCAGCGGGCCCCACTTAATGAATTAAGGGGCTGATCTGGCCGTTAGACCACTTCTCGAGATCCTCAATGGCTGAAATTTAATATGTGTGGTTAATTTATGGCCCCCATCACATGTATGAAGTTTCGAGTCAATTAGATAACGGGAACCATGTGATCTTGCATTCTGAACCCTTTTCGGGCCCCTTTGGCTTGCTTTCCTCAAATCCCAGGCGTGTAAAATCTTCATTATCGGTTCTCTGGAGTCCATCCCATGCTCTGGAGACTTTGGAGCATCAAATCCATGTTTTTAACATCATCTTTCAATACACACTCCTGATTTTATCCTGTAATAAAAACACGAGTAAAACACTCCATTAAGCCTTATCATGTACGTAAATTTAGGCAATTACTGGGGTCTGATATGCAATATTTGACCCTGATCACCTGATTAGATGCCTCATGGCAGGCAATAAATTCAGCTTCCATAGTGGATGATGCTGTGGTAGATTATTTCACGCTTTTCCACGACACAGCTCCTCCCACCATCATGAAGATGTATTCTAAAGTAGACTTCTTAGTGTCCACGCAGCCTGTGAAGTCTGCATCTGAATATCCGATCAACTCCAGCTGATCAGATCTTCTGCATGTGAGTCCAAAGTCTTTTGTTCTTTAAAGATACCGTAAAACCTTCGTTGCAGCTATCCAATGTTACAGTCCTAGATTAGATAGATATCTTCTCAATATTTCAGTGACAAAGGCAATGTCCGGTCGCATACAGACTTGAGCATACATGATGCTCCCTACTACTGATGTGTACGAAAATTCTTTCATTCGATTCTTTTCCAAATAATTCTTTGGACACTGAAATAAACCAAATTTGTCGCCTTTTACAATAGGCGACTTTCCTAGAGCACAATTTTGCATGCCATACCTTTCGAGTACCCTACTAATGTAGGCCCTCTGTGACAGCCGAATTTGAAATCAACCTGTTCGTTACGTACGGCGAATCTCAATGTCGATAACGTAAGAAACTTCACCAAGGTCTTTCATTTCAAACTTTTGATATAAGAATTTCTTGGTGTCGCTCAACATTCTAGTATCACTGCTAGCTAACAAAATGTCATCAATATACAAAATCATCATAACGAACTTACTCCCACTGGTTTTAATGTAGATGCATTCATCTGCAGTGTTTTCTACAAAGCCATATGAGGAAATTACTTCATGAAACTTAAGGTACCATTGTCACGATACCTGTTTCAACCCATAGATGGACTTCTTAAGTTTGCAAACCAAATGTTCTGAGCTAGTAGTTACAAAACCTTCGGGCAGCAACATGTATACATTCTCATTTAGATCCCCATTAAGAAATGCAGTCTTTATATCCAGCTGATGTAACTCTAAATCCATATGAGCTACAAGAGCCATTATGATCCTGAATGAGTCTTTCTTAAATTCTGGAAAGAAAGTCTCCTTAAAGTCAATGCCCTCACATTGGTTAAAATCCTTGGCAACAAGTCGGGCTTTATACCTTTCGACATTACCTTTGGAGTCCCTTTTGGTTTTAAATATCCATTTAGAACCACTCGGCCTTATTCAGTAGGTAACTCTACAAGATCCCATACTTTATTGTCCTGCATGGATTTCAACTCATCTTTCATGGCATCAAACAAATGAGAAGGATCAGCACTTTGTTTGACTTGTGTAAAGGATTCAGGATTCTTGTCCACCCCTATGTCAAAGTCATGCTCCTGTAAGTATACGATGTAATCGTCTCAATTTACAGGCTTTCTTTCTCTTTCAAATATTCTCAATGGTTCAGCTTGCTGGGTCTGATCTTGATTTTCCTCATCAGTGGTTTGTATTTAAGGTTCTGCGTGGTGTTCTGCAGTGACTGCAGAATCAAATGCTACATGAAGCTAAGTGCAGAATCTGTTACATCATCATTATCCTGGTGAGAATCTGTTACATCATCATCATTCCTCCTGTGGGAGGTAATAATAATATGTTAGTGATCCTCCTAAACATGAAGCTAAGTGATGTTAGTCATGTAAATCTGAGACACTCAACACCTATGGGTGAGATGAGTCTTTCAACTTTACATTACCAACACCATTTACTTCACCCGTTCACGTGACTACCAAATGGTAATCGTCTATGTTTTCGTTACCGTATGCATGTAAAAATAAACGCAACTGTATGCAATCCTCCTTATCCCAATGTTAAAAGTCTGTACTTGTAGAGTTTTCATCGATTGAGGTCACTATGGTAACTAACACAATCGAATCCGAAACTACAAATATAGACTTTTAGGATCGCTATTATAATTCTGCCTCTCTACGGATTATATCTTAATTATTCTGATGCGGCCTACAATATTAGTTGATATTAACCCTTTTTGGAAATAAAGGAACATTAAATGAAACTTATGGATAGGTTTCAAACCATATATTCCACCGGTCTATATCAACTCCTAAAGATGGGTAATGGGCCAATGATAGGGCCGAATCAGGACTCTATATGAGATCAACATGATCTATAATGAGCAACATAAGCCTAGTCTAGAATAATTTTAAGTAGTTAATGAGATGCTTATATCAGTGTCAAATGGATACAAAAGATCTGATACATAAGATGGTAGGTTCGTCTGCTTCACTGTTCATCTAAATGTACCAAAACTATATGCTCATAAATTAAACATGTCAATCTAATATATAGTGCGCCTATTCATCCCAAACAGAGACCAGATACAAGGGCCAGATGCAATTTGGCCTTATCCGACTTAGGCCCTAAGAGAATAGATCCTAATTCACGGATCCATGAGGTGGACCCGAATAGACTAAAATCGGGTCCAATTACCAGATAATTAAAATGGGAGAAATTCCGACCTTTTGCATCTCACAATCTCAACAGGGCAAAATGCCCTAGACTCTTCCCGATTCTCTCTCCGAAAACAAGAGAGAGAGAGAGAGAGAAATCGAGCTCTCTAGCTGGTCTCCATGACAAGCGGAGGTAAGTTTGCTGCCATCTCTCCTGCCTAGATTTTCGGCAGTCTCGACGGTATCTGGTTGTGACGATTCTAACGTCATTGGAAACTGCAGTTGCGGCCAACAGCGATGGAGATGTGAGCATGACACGCTGGCAATGGTTTCCAAGGCAAAGAAGAAAGGTGGCTACGAGCCATCACCTTCGACTGCTAAATCAAAGGTTGATAATGGCTGACGGCCTTGTCTAATGGCAGGTAAGGATTCTGGATGAGGTGGATGTGGATTTTGAAGACTGATGAGATTAAAATCCCCAACTTTTGGGTTTCGAAATCCCTAGTTTGCATGTGTTAAAAAAAAAAGAAAGAGATAGAATAGAGAGAGAGAGAGAGAGAGTGTGTGTGTGTGTGTGTGTGTGCGCCGCTGGAGCAAGTTGCATAACCAGTTGCAACCCGACTCAGCGGAGAAATCCATCTACTTTGAAGAGAATTGAGAGAGAGGAAGAAGTTTGTGAGAGAGATAGAAGAAGGGAGAGAGTGAGTACTAGCTGTTGGAACCGGTTTCCAGTTGCTGCTTGACTTGACCATCCAAAACACTAATCCCAACTCGGTCCGTAACCTATTGCAAACGGGTTTCATCCTTATCGAGCTGCATTGTGGATTTCAGTCAGAGGCAAGGCCGTTTCCTTTCTAAGAACGGCCAAATAAATCAAGCCCCGATCCCACTCGTCGTCCAGATGCATCATCCACGGGTGAAACTGTTCGTTCCAGCAAGTCGAGTTTACCACATGTTGAGGGTCAAATATTGTATATCAGACCCCATTTATTACCTGGATTTATAAACATAATACTGTTTAACGGCCTGTTGTAATCATGTTTATGATGCAAGGTGCAATTACAAGCTGGAACTGGAAATGATGATAAAAGCATAGATTTAATGCTCTGATGACACTAAAGGCAAGGGACGGACTCCAGCAGACCACGATTGACGGAATTACTCGCTAGAGATCCGCGGAAATCGAGAAACTGAAGCTCAAGTGGCTTGAAAGTCAGCCAGAATGCAAGATCACAGGGTTCCCACCATCCGTTCTGCTCGAAACTTTATACATGAGCTGAAGAGCATAAATGAACCGTACACGTCGAATTTCAGCTCCTGGATCCCTGTGAAAGTGGCCCAATGGATAAATCAGCCCACAGATCTTCAATCTGGGGCCCACATGATCTCTGGATAGGCTTCATCTTCGGTCTCAACACCTTATATTATATTGAGAACCAAATGGACGGAACGGATTTCTCATAAACATCTCAATGGACCGCATACAAGATATGGGTGTACACAACAGATACAGCGCCCGAGCCGCACCGGATTGCATTCTCGGTCAAGGGGTCTCTGACCCGTGGTTTCTTTGTAAAACGAAAGGGACAGCAATGGCTCGAAGCAGCGGCCATGTTTGGCTAGTGGGCCCCACTCATCACATATTTTGGAAATCAGATCCGTTCATATGCTCCCGAGTGTGGCAAAAACCCTGGCCAAGCTTTCCTTTTCGCCCAATTTACGGTATCACTGGATTTCCACCGTCAAATATAGGATGAACGGTGAGTTGGGTTAACACACTGGACCGTATCAAAACATGATAAAAACCACTCCCTCCTGACTTATTTTTCGTCAGAAATACAATGGACGTGTTGGATTTCATCGAAAATGAAAATATGGGGTCCACCGATCATCACAACGTCCCTGCGTAAGCAGGGACGTGCGTTCGCAGCCGACCGCCATGTCCGCAGTTGTGGGCCCCACCCACTATCCAAAATAGTAATCCACACCGTCCATTAGATTTCCACGGTCCAGCTTACCAAAGCCTAGTTGGCGGAATTTTAAGAAACAAAGAAGATGGGATTATAACCACTCAAGCATGGAATGGACGGCGGCAAGGAAAGTTCTGTGGGCCACACCAAATTTAAGCAAAAACCATCCATTTAGACCGAAATCAGGAGAGGAATATGGTGGACGGTTTGGATTTCTCAAAATACAAGGGGAGTAGGCCCCACCATCATCCCAGCGCATGTCTTGCGCAGGCCGAGCGTCCAAATAGAGTCCGGACGCTGCCCGGTTTCTCCGGTTGTAACGCGATCAAGATCACGTTCTGATGTGTGATCTGGACCGATCAAATGTTAGATTAGGGGCCCTTGACCCCCACCATGAAGCCTGAATCAAGAAATCTAGAAGTTCACCATCTTAAAAATCATTTCAAACGCAGCTCTTTCGTGTTTTTGCTGCACATGCACGTAAACCGACTCCAGCACGGATTTCACTCCGTTTTTGTTGCCTATAAAACAAGAAGAGGAGAGAGAGAAAGGAGGGGCAGCTCGACTGGGGGCTTGGACGTGGGAAGCAGACGTGGGGAGAGTTTTTTTTATTTTTCTTTTGCTTATTTTATTTTATTTTAATTTATTTAAGGGATCTAGCTAACATGGTTGGCTAAACCTCTTAGCTAGGGCTAAGAGGTGAAGCTTGTAGCGTGATGGGAGGCCTCCTTGCTTGTGCCTTTGTTTAGACTGAATTGATGTTGATTTGGGATTTTATTAAGGGAATGTTTTCAGTCTTTAATGTACATTGTAGACTGAAATTACAATGGGTCTGCAATGGCTTTGAGCATGTTCTTTTCCTCTTGATGTTTATGACGTCAGGAAGCCTTGTTGTTCACCATCGTCTCCTGGGCATGGTTGGATGTCGGTACCCTTCCTAACCTTCATGGCATGTTGATTGGTTGGTAATTAGATTAATTCTGTTGTTTGCTTTGTCTCCTGGGCATAGTTTGGTGATTGAATCCATTCTAATTCATACACCTTTCATCTTTTGAAATCTATATCAATGGCAGTTCAGTTAATTTTCCTGATTTGTAATACAGGCATAAGATCTCCCTGATCTCTACAAGTGGATCCTCTGAATCCCTAGTTTTTCCACTTCTGAATTCTCTTAAATTTTAGTTTAATTATTTCACCATTATTCCTCAAATTATAATTGGTTTAGATTTCATCTTAGTCTAGTTCTATTTCTACTTATTTTCAGATAACGTACAGGTTTCAGTCCCTGTGGATTCGACCTCGGTCTTACCGAGTTTTTACTACATCACAACCCTATACTTGGGGAGTGAACAAGTTTTTGGCGCCATTGCCGGGGACTGACGGCTACGATTTTCTGAAATTAATTAGTTTTAGAATTAGATTAAGATTAGGATTGTACTAACTTTAATTTTAGATTTTTCTTTCTTAGAACTAACTTTCCTGTTTTGTAGGGTCTTTGATAGATTGTCTAACTTGGTAACTTCGTCCTAATTTCTTTACTTTCTTTATTTTTTAGATTAGGTCTTATCCCCTAGATACTAAAGTGTTTTGTTTTGTTTTGCAGGTTTTTAACATAGGAACTTCTACTCTGGTAACATCCTTCTCACTTCTCTTCGGCTTACCTTCCATATTGCTGTAGGAATTTTATTTTATTCTAGGATTAGACTCAGAGTTAGGGTTTCACCATGTATATGCACGAGTGGGAACGTCAGTATGCTGAGAAGAATAATCTATATTGGGATGATGATTATGATCCACCAATGTCTCAAAACCTTTCTGAAACTATCATCGAGAATCGACCGGAATACAAAGATCCACCAGTTAAGAAGTCCTTACGCAATCATATATGGGAGAACAATTCCACCTGAGAAAAAGAAAACAATGCGTGATTATATTATGAGTGATAATAAGTATTACCAACCATCAGATTCTCCCACCTATGATCCGTATGACTATAATCAGTGGAAACATCAATGTTGGAAAGATGAACCAACAACCTATTATCATGATTATTCTTTTGGATCCCCTACCTTTAAGATTCAACCAAAATCGATCCAAGAGAATTCATTTCAAAGTAACACAGACTCTTCTGCTGACATGAGGAAATTACTAGAAGAGCTTGAGTTACGCCTTGATAGGTTAGAGGAAGCTCGCGCATCCCAACTAAAATCCAATCCAGAAATACAATGCCAGGAAAGTGATCCTCACTCGCTTTTGATGAAATCTGGAATTTGGAATGAGGAGTTGGATTCCAGTAATGAGCATACGGTTCAATTCCCCGATGAGTCGATCTCAATGACTGTTCAAAAGAATGGGGAAGAAACATGGTTGTCTTTCAAATACAGTGATGATGCACACTTTCCTTACATGATACACAGGATCTCAATGATGAGGTTGAGGTTAGTTTATTCGAACCTCAACCGAATTTAGAATGTAAGGAAAGCGATCCCATCTCAAGTGTGTACTGCACTGAATTGGAAGCTGAGAAGTATTGGGATGAGATTCATGAGAGCACAACCCAAATTCCCCTGGAATCAATCTCAAGTATGGTCCAGGTCAATGCTCAAGAAGCACACGAAGTGATCGGTCATACTGAGCTACTCCACTCACCTAACATGTCTGATTTAAAAGTGGAAGATGAGCTCATTAGAACCGACCTTTCCAACTTCTGTGAGACATGTTTGGACCACTCTCTTGAATTGAATGATATGATTTGGGAGATGGATGAGCTACTCGATACGACTCTGGAAGTTGAAACCACGCAGTTGAGGTCACCATCTGAACTATCGAATTTTGACGAGTCCAGGCCTCTTCTAAGTAGTATCAATGAACAGAGTCCGCACTTCAATACTTCGTCTACTGACCCTCTATCTGTCTGTGCAGGGCTGAAGCAAGAGAGCGTACCTATGGTTAATTTTAAAAACGATGGGTTCCTTGGGCAGATCAGCACACACTTCAATTTGGAAAATGAGTCACTCTCAGCCGAATGTCCCAACTCTTTGGATGATTGCTTGGCACACTTTGCGGATTCAAATGATCCCATGATAAGAGACATAGTGAATGTCTTGCAAAACAATATCTCGGTAGTCATCACTGACCGAGAGAACCCTTACTCTGAAGCCCCTCCTTCCACACATCCTGAATGTTTACCATTAAGGGAGGAGGAGCTGAAAATTGAACCAAAGTCTGCTACTTTGGAATGTGTGGAAACTACATCACTTTCTGAGAATTTTTCTGAATTTTATTTATGTGTAGTCACTGATTCACCATGGGATACTAACGTTGAAATTTCTTTTGTCGTAGGTGAATCGTATATACTCTGGATACCTCAAGCACTTCAACGAAATTTTTTTGATGAGGTACATAAGTTTCTCTGGAATGTCATGCTCCAGGGCATCCAAGCCTATTGCAAAAAGGGCTTTTGGATGATCCTGTTAAGAAACCTACTGAGAAATTTATCACGATACTGGCCAGAAGAGGAACCTTGCGGCATGACTGAGTAGTTTTTTTTTTTTTCCTGCTTTCTTAGGACTAGGATAGTTTCCTTTATATTGTTTTAGGATAGATGGTAAACTTAGTGCTCCTGGGAGGCAACCCAGTTTTTCTTTCCATTTCATTTTCCTAGTTAGTTAGTTCAATGTTTGTGGGTAACATTACTGCAAACCCTCACGAGACTACAACTCGCCCACTAGGGGCAACCTAGAGGTTTAAAGGCTTATTGCATACGCTAAATGCAATCGAGAGCACCTGCGAAAGTGGTATAGGTAGGATTTTATTATTTTTGTTCTGCTTTCTCTCTCATGCTGACTGGAGTCCATGCTGCGATCTCTTGGAAAGTCTCTTATGATTCATCATCCAGGTACTATCTTCCCATCACTTCACATTTACTTTTGTTGTCCCATGTGTATTGCATGTTTATATCTTTTACATTGAGGACAATGTAGATTTTAGGTTGGGGGTAGGAGATTAGAAAACCTAATCAGTGTTTCTAATCAGTGTTTTTCTTCGTCTTGAGCAAAAATTGTGAAAATTTTTAAAATTCACAATTTTTAAAATTTTTTTCTGGACTTTCTAGTGAGTTCGAAGTGATTTTGACGGATATCCTGGATTTAGAATTTCTAAGATACGTGATGTTGGAAATTTATGACTCTTACATTCAGTATTTGTTAGATTTCACAGTTAAGTTTGAATTATTAATCCATGATTAGAAGTTGTAAACATTGATTGAGTCATGATTTCACATACCACATCTTCCTTACACATTGAGATTTCAGTTTGATATTGAACGATTAACTTGGTAATCACTGAGCATGAAAAAAAAAAAAAAAACCAGCCTAAAAGATTTGGCCATCAGGGTATAAAAAGGAATTATACCATGGGTTTGCTCCCTATAGGTGTAGATTTGATTTTCAATGATTAACAGTTAAACAGAGCTGGACGATTATTTTCACCATAGGTTTGCTCCCTATAAGTGAAAATTTGATTCCCAGCTTGACAATTAAAAAAAAAAAAAAATCAAAAATCAAAAGGCTGAAAGAAAGAAAAAGAATGATCTATGAGGGACCTTTTAGTTTAGGTTTTGGTTGTCCTGGATACTCTTGTTAATTACTAACGTTATCATGAAATAGAGAATTGAATATTAATGTTGAAAGTCAGGATTACACTCTACAACCATGAAACTCAATGTTTAAAATTATTCTAGTTTATGGATTAATATTTGAACTTGATTATGAAATTCACCGTGCATGAGAGGCCAGGAGAAATTGATAATCAATATTCATGAATCCTAAGATTTCTCATATCTAGGTTGTTTTTCAAAATATCACTCGGCTTCACAAGAATTGTTTCGTAATTCTCAACTTAATGTTCGCATATTTTGCTCGGGACTAGCAAAATGCTGGTTGGGGGTTGTGTTGAGGGTCAAATATTGCATATCAGACCCCATTTATTACCTGGATTTATAAACATAATACTGTTTAACGGCCTGTTGTAATCATGTTTATGATGCAAGGTGCAATTACAAGCTGGAACTAGAAATGATGATAAAAGCATAGATTTAATACTCTGATGACACTAAAGGCAAGGGACGGACTCCAGCAGACCATGATTGACGGAATTACTCGCTAGAGATCCGCGGAAATCGAGAAACTGAAGCTCAAGTGGCTTGAAAGTCAGCCAGAATGCAAGATCACAGGGTTCCCACCATCCGTTCTGCTCGAAACTTTATACATGAGCTGAAGAGCATAAATGAACCGTACACGTCGAATTTCAGCTCCTGGATCCCTGTGAAAGTGGCCCAATGGATAAATCAGCCCACAGATCTTCAATCTGGGGCCCACATGATCTCTGGATAGGCTTCATCTTCGGTCTCAACACCTTATATTATATTGAGAACCAAATGGACGGAACGGATTTCTCATAAACATCTCAATGGACCGCATACAAGATATGGGTGTACACAACAGATACAGTGCCCGAGCCGCACCGGATTGCATTCTCGGTCAAGGGGTCTCTGACCCGTGGTTTCTTTGTAAAACGAAAGGGACAGCAATGGCTCGAAGCAGCGGCCATGTTTGGCTAGTGGGCCCCACTCATCACATATTTTGGAAATCAGATCCGTTCATATGCTCCCGAGCGTGGCAAAAACCCTGGCCAAGCTTTCCTTTTCGGCCAATTTACGGTATCACTGGATTTTCACCGTCAAATATAGGATGAACGGTGAGTTGGGTTAACACACTGGACCGTACAAAACATGATAAAAACCACTCCCTCCTGACTTATTTTTCGTCAGAAATACAATGGACGTGTTGGATTTCATCGAAAATGAAAATATGGGGTCCACCGATCATCACAACGTCCCTGCGTAAGCAGGGACGTGCGTTCGCAGCCGACCGCCATGTCCGCAGTTGTGGGCCCCACCCACTATCCAAAATAGTAATCCACACCGTCCATTAGATTTCCACGGTCCAGCTTACCAAAGCCTAGTTGGCGGAATTTTAAGAAACAAAGAAGATGGGATTATAACCACTCAAGCATGGAACGGACGACGGCAAGGAAAGTTCTGTAGGCCACACCAAATTTAAGCAAAAACCATCCATTTAGACCGAAATCAGGAGGGGAATATGGTGGACGGTTTGGATTTCTCAAAATACAAGGGGAGTAGGCCCCACCATCATCCCAGCGCACGTCTTGCGCAGGCCGAGCGTCCAAATAGAGTCCGGACGCTGCCCGGTTTCTCCGGTTGTAACGCGATCAAGATCACGTTCTGATGTGTGATCTGGACCGATCAAATGTTAGATCAGGGGCCCTTGACCCCCACCATGAAGCCTGAATCAAGAAATCGAGAAGTTCACCATCTTAAAAATCATTTCAAACGCAGCTCTTTCGTGTTTTTGCTGCACATGCACGTAAACCGACTCCAGCACGGATTTCACTCCGTTTTTGTTGCTTATAAAACAAGAAGAGAGAGAGAGAAAGGAGGGGCAGCTCGACTGGGGGCTTGGACGTGGGAAGCAGAGGGAGAGTTTTTTTTATTTTTCTTTTGCTTATTTTATTTTATTTTAATTTATTTAAGGGATCTAGCTAACATGGTTGGCTAAACCTCTTAGCTAGGGCTAAGAGGTGAAGCTTGTAGCGTGATGGGAGGCCTCCTTGCTTGTGCCTTTGTTTAGACTGAATTGATGTTGATTTGGGATTTTATTAAGGGAATGTTTTCAGTCTTTAATGGTTGTGACTGAAATTACAATCACTACGCCAAAATCGCTGTTTTGCGACGGACCAAATCCGTCGTAAAACCAAAAAAACGACGGACTTCGTCCGTCGCTTGGTCCGTCGCTGTTTACTGGGTCGTTTTTGGTTTTACGACGGATTATATCCGTCGTTTAATCTGCGACGGATAAGGTCCGTCGCATCATAGCGACGGATAAAATCCGTCGTAAAAAATAAAAAGTCCATCGGTAATATTCAAAAAATTAGTCGTCAGTAAAAACATTAGCGACGGACAAGGTCCGTCGCTAATATGAGTAAGCGACGGACCTCAAATCCGTCGTTGATTTTCATCGGTCAAAAATTAGCGACGGATAGGGTCCGTCGCTAATATGAGTAAGCGACGAACCTCAAATCCGTCGTTGATTTTAAATGCAGATATTAGCAACGGATTTGGTCCGTCGCTAAAATATCTGTAAATAAAAAAAATATCGATAATTTATTATTATTATTATTTTTAATCTTACACCTAATAGTCATTCAAAAAATAATTCACACTATTGTTTGACAAGAATCATATTCACAAAATTGGTAACAACTCAATTCAATAAAAAAAGAAATGACCCAAGTGGCCCACTCCAACAAAAATTGACTTTAACCCTCATAACTAAACACTACTTACCCGGAACTTCATCTGTTGGCTATGCCTTGCCTTGAATTGACTACTTTGTATCTTCTCTTGTTCAACCTTCTTTTGAGCCCTTCCTACATATATTACAAACCACCAGATTCAATCCAAGAAAAGACTAGTTTAGTCAACCCTTTATATATTACAAATAACCAGCTCAAATCCATGAAAAGTGAATAGTTTAATCAACTGAAACTAATTAACAAAATAAAAGATTAGAATCCATCCTAGCCATTAGAGGTTCAAGTAAGAGCATTTCTTAACTTCATAGCATTCACTGGGAGAACACAATACATTTTGAAAAGATCTTAAGATGTTGGAATCAATACACAACAGTGCAATGCAATCTGCATTTAATTGACTAGTGTCTAACAAAATGATCAAATGAAAGTGTAGGAACTATGAAATTCCTATTTCCCAACAAGATACACCGCATAATCGAAGATAGTAACAACTTGTCAATGCTTGTAATCGCATCTCTATTACCATTTGGTCCATGAAACCGGACCCAAAAAATATCTTTGATTCCCCATCCATCCATTCAACCATCATGCGTTATATTCAAACAAGGCTCATACCCATTTAACACCATCTTTCAACATTCAGAATATCACAGGTTTGCTAAACGACATGCAATGATGAAAGTGATACATGTGAGAATCATTCAAGTGGTTGTTAGAAGTCATATGCAAAGTAAAAAAAATAAAAAAATAAAAAAATTGCAGATGCTAGGATAAACCAAGTTTTCAAAAAATCATAGTGAAACTGTTTGAAACTTTTGCTCATAGGTCTCAAGATTAACTTATCAAAGAGAGAAACTGGGCTATGGGTGAGGGAAGAGAAAATTGAATCTTTTGCTCATAGCTTTGTTTGCAGGGTGGGGAAGATTCCTTCATCGTATCTTGGCATCCCTTTTGTATCATTTGTGGGATGAAATGGTCGAAAGTATGAAAGAAAGCTTCTTGGGATAGAAGAGAAGATAGTTGTCCTTTGGGGGTTACATAACTCCCATCAATTCTACATTAGCTAATATGCCAATCTATTATATTTTTTGTTCCAATGTCCAACAAGTGTTGTTCAAAGAAAGTAATTCAAAGAGTTCCTTTCACAGAGTGCGAAGAAAGCACAAATTTCATCTTGTGGAGTGGGAGAAAAAGCGAAAAGCTATGGTGGAGTGGGGTTAAAATGGCTAAAACATATGAATACTGTCCTTCTTGTGAAATGGTTATGGAAGTTCACCACAGAAGATAAAAGTTAATGGAAGGTGGTCTCGAGTTCCGTGAGTCGGGATTGAGTTTAAATGCCAGGAACGATCGGGTGTTGAAGCCTAGAATGGTTTTTAATGTATCTATTGGGTTCCAGAACTTGCAATCAGAAACCAACAATCCAAAGACTAAGATGTTCTCGTTGTTGCTTGCAAACACCATTATTGTCAATGAAAAAGCTACAGAAGTTGTGACTTCAATCAGCTCCAAGTTAGTTAAGGATGTTGCATACTCATTGAGGAAGAGGAGGAAGAAGAGCGTCCAAAGGTCAAAGTTGAATCCAATAGAGCTGAGGCGTTCTTGTCGAAAGCAACTCTATGGTCGGATAATCAGGAGATGTCAAAGGAGGAGTCATGCGGAGGCAAAGATCAGTGAGTCGGCTCGACGCAGAAGAATGAAGAAACTGCGAGGAGGTTGGTTAGGGGCGGTTCTGCAGCTGGAGATGGCCGTGGTTCTGCAAAAGCTTCAAGCGATCTCATTGCCTATAAGAATGCCAATGATATCCCATAGTCGAGGAAATTAATGATATAGATCGACCAAAAGAATGAGGCTGTCCTTTTGCTAATCCACTGCAGCATGGTGCCATTTCACATTGCTACCCTCAAGAGTGTTTCAAGCCAACAAGACGACAAAAATTGCTATAGGATGTGCCTTGGGAGTTTTAAATGATCGCCGAGTACCATTCAAACTAAAAAGGAAGTTTTATAGAATAGCTGTAAGACCAAGCACGCTTTAAGGAACAAATTGTTGGGCAAGGGGAAGGCCCAAAAAGACGTGGATGGAGGTAGTAAGAAAAGACCCGATGACCTATGGTCTAACTGAAGGTATGGCCCTTGATAGAGTGGAACGGTGGAATAGGATTCATGTAGGCGACCCTAATTAATTAGGATATGGCTTACATGATGATGATGATGATGACGATTATTTCATATATAAATTGCAATATGCATTTTTATATATATATATATATATATATAGTTTTATAATTAATTAGGATATGGCTTACAAAATGTTTACTATTCATCCTAGTATTATCTACTACATACTAGTAACATACAACCAATATTGGGGCACCATACCATAAGCTACAAAATTTCATGTCCCCCTAAACAAGGCATCCTCCATTGATAACATATATATATATATATATATATATATATATATATATATATATATATATCATAAGTTTTTTATTTTCATTTACATTCACAAATACATTCATCATCCATCCAACTATTAACAACATTTACAAAAAATAAATTATATCCAACCAACTCTTAATAATAATTTGCAACTTAACCTGCTAGGAACCGTCATGCACCGTAATGTCTTACCGTAGAGCGGGTTCTGAGGAGTTACAAGTTGACCCTGATGACAACATATAAATGAAGCGATAAAGATATAAATAATTCAAGATTAATTAAAGGTTTCGAGAACTTACATCCACCTCACTCTTATTGCCAAGTAGTCCTGACAAAAATGCATCCACACTACGATGAGGGAAAAATAAAATAAAATTGTGGCTGCACCAATACGGTCTAGTATGAACGGCTGCCTACGTACCCAATGTTGGAAGATTAGGATCAAGCCACTACATAATTCTTAATATTTAAATCAGAACATTTTACGCATGAGCAAAGAAAAATCAAAACAAATCTAGAGAGAAAAAGAGAGATGATGCATAGAAAAGGCAAGTGCATTTGAATTGCTAAAATGAAAGCATTATATTCTATTCGGTCTTGAATTGTCCAAACAGGGACAATTTAAGGATTTTTATGCACCAAGGAGCACACTATATCTATGCCTGGCCACATAAAAACCCTTAAATGGGTAACTGATTGTCTTAATCTATATACAATCACATCGAAATTTTTAATCTAAATGAACATAATTCAAAATACAACTCATTTTTAAATGTAGAATCAAAGCAAAAGAACTGGTAACCTGAGTTGTTTTCTTGCAACCAGTCTCACCAGATAACAAGCACCACCTGTTCTCCATACATAAACAGATAAACAAAACTCAGAGCATGACATTGAATAACATTGAATCCTCCTTTCACCAGTAGTAACAAAAAGAAAATGCTCAATACAAGTCTAACAGGTTTATCCTCCTTTCTTTTTATTAAGCATGGTGATGGGGATACTCTTTTCTAACAGATGGGTGTAATCTATTTAGTCCCACACATGAAAGTAGACATGACCAAAATTTGAAAATCCTAATCAATCTAACAAAAACCAACAAGATCCAAAACCCAAAATAAGATTCAAAACAAGCCTGATTGGGCAGTCAAAACTAAAATATGTCCAATTATCTTACTTGACAAACAAGTGTCCCAATCAGGTTAGAATTATTCAACCAATCTGACTTATGAACAGGAACTTGGCTCACTTCATGTATAAACTGAAAGATGAAACATACCATGAAATCTCTCTACCCGAGAAAGGATTGCATTAGATTTAAAATCAACAGTACACATTGTTTACATTCAACCATTATAAGGTCATGATAAGCTGAACATACAAATTGACGTGCAGGGCCTATTGAGTTGTTTTAATGACATTCAATCCTTCCATCAATTCAGTCTAATACAAATGTCTGTAGGATGCACTCTAAAACAAAGAAAGAAATAAAGGTGCATTCAAGAGAACCATCTAAATTAATTTCCACCTGGAGAAAAATCTGAAACATGGTTGCACAAAATATGACAGGAAGCGGAGCAGATTCTTGTATAGAGGTGGGCAAGCATCTATTACTCTATTCATGATCGATATTTTACAGCCAACTACAAGTTTTTGCTGATGTTTGGCAAGTCTTCATTTGTCTTAATCCTCTATATGATATTTCCTAGATCTTTGGTTTATCATAATGCCTGTTTTTTGTTAGTAGTAACTTTAAAATACAAAACATAATCTGAAATGGTGTAGCTATTGCAGTAATGTTTGCATTCAAATCTTCTTCTTCTTTTTCATTTGTTTATCACCCAATGTTCAGTTGCTGCATTTGTTTTTGTTAACTTCTCTCTCCCCCGTCAATCACTTCTATTTAACATTTCATTAGGGATGCCATAGATCAGGCCCACAAAACCTCACATAAACCCCACAAAATAACATTATAAACCTCTCTTCTTTCTTTTTTTTTTTTTTTTTTTTTTTTTTTCTTTTCTTTTCATTCATTCTTGTTCTCTTTTTTTTTTTTTTTTTTTTTTTTTTTGAAAGGTAATAAACTTCAAAATTCAAGACTACCAAAAGGACCACTATAGGCCCCTGCATCCTTAAAACATCGAATCAAATGCAAGCCAATTTAAATCCATGAATCCATCAAATCACCATAGAAGAGCAGCAAAAAAGACTCCTCTGTGTTAGTGTTGTTGTTTTTTTTATAAGCATTTGATTATACACGTCGATGATCATGCCAAATACCATAATTCCTTTCCCAGGGCATTCTGAAAACACCTGAACCAAATGGCATAGTGAAAAGTAGTAACAAGCCATTAAGTAAGACAAAACAAAGCTTATGAACAGATCCATACCAGATGGACCTCCAAAAACTTTTCAAAACAAGCTAATGAATCAAATGGCATGGTGAAAAGTAGTAAGACAATCGGACACAATGATATTGGTAAGTTTATTCGAACACTTGACACTCCAGAAAATTTCTTTTTCTTTGGATGGAATACAATTTATTAAGAAAATGAAAACAGCAAATACAAATAAAGTGGTTATTATCGAGTTCACAAGAAGCAACCCAGTAGAGACACCACCTTTAGCAAGAAAACAGCCAAATCTTTGGCCTTCCTCGCAAAAGACAAGACAACTTTGTAATACTCATGACGAAGGAAAGTCCTCACGGCTCTGGGTCCAAAAACGAGGACAACCTAATGACATTAATGGGGTAACCATTGATAATTAACAGGCCTGAACAGGAGGACAAGAAATTTCTCAAAATTTTTAAGGACTCCTTTATGACACTTTCATGCACTAGAATTTATGGCAATAAATGAAAAGTCAGTATTATCTTTTGAGTGTTGATATATATTAGAACCTTAGGATATTGTTGTGATAACATGAATTGCAGTAGCATCAGCTATTCAAGTCCACTTTTGTGATCTTGAGGTTTTTTGTGAATGGTTATACACTATTGAAGGCACCGCCAACATAGGCCTAGTTTGGTTTTTGGGTGCAAATGGAATAAAAAAAGAGAAGGAAAGAGGATATGACTCTCTGTACCTGATTTGTAGTGGCAGTTATAATGCTGTAGTGTCTATTGATCTTATGGGTGTGTATGCAATATGTGCGGTGGGACCTCTCAAGTTCAGACCATGGGTCAATCCAAAAAAAAAAAGAAAAAAGTATAGAACTGAGGGCCTCCAGCTTCTTATTGGGTGGTAGGCCCCATTATCTGATCACTGGTATTTAATCAGGATACTATAAAGCACTGGCTATTTCTATTCTGAGCAGAGATTTTACTAATTCTACTTTTGTGGACTAGAAACTGCAAGACATGCCAGCCCGGAACAGATGGGAGATCCAAGCCATCCATAAGGCAGGGTTCATTCTGTGTTTGGTGGTCCAAGAAAACAACCATCCAACAATACTAGTGCATCTGATACATGCATGAGAGCCTAACTGATTCGTTGATTGGCTAAATTCTCAGGCCAGGACACTTACACAATGGAATCCACCCATTGGGCAAACCAAATCTCACAAAGGAGAACAGTTACAATGGCCATTATAACAGTTTGCAGCAGTAACTTCATTAGCTGACCAAAACACAACTACAAGAGGGATTGATCTTCTTGGTGCATTTCATGCCATCTATTGACAGTGTTCAATGTATTTAAAATATCGACTGCTATTTTTAGGTATTTCACTAAAAATAAAAATAGACAGCTTAAACCGACTTTAAAAAAATAATAATAATAATAAACTCACCATTACAACCGAAACGTCTTGCTCTACCAACCCTATGCAAGTACACCTTGTAATCAGGTTCCGTTGGAGAATCAGGTTTGACTGGAAGGTCTGCATTTACAAAAAATCAGGTTAGGTAAGGTACCAAAGTTGCAATTGTATGTGTCTGCTAAAGGTGGTGAGATCAGAGCGTGGGTTAGATTCGTAGTTGCGGATAACAAAGGAACATCCAGATTGAGCTCAAGTAATTCCATGATTTGAAGGACAGACCTGATGTTAAATCCACAAATTGCCCATTGATTAGCAGTTGGGTATGCTCTACTTGAACAGGTGGTGTTATCAAGTCTTCAGCTGCAATGGCAGTGCCAAATCTATGGATGCTTCTAGCATTTCTGCGTGAAGTTTATATTATAACACAAAATTTTGTAAATAGAAATGCTTGAGTATCAACTAACTAGCACAATTATGTCTTGACCATTGATATGAGGCTCATCATGGATAAAGGATGCCCCAAAAATCTCCAGATTTAAAGATAGTTAAGAAAGAATCTGGTGTTCCACATTCAATAACTGACGATAGATCGGGGAACAAAAGGTTCAGATCTTCTAACATGCACTTTCGAGTGATCGCTTGTTCAGAATAAGGCCCATCACATCAACATTCTAGATCATTGTGATGGACCCCCATGCATCCATTCACGCACGGCACGACAAGTATCATAATTCCTGAATTTCTACGTGAATCAAGATCGAGGAAAAGAAGTCTTCAAATCACTAGGTTGTGTCAAAACGGAGGGTTCTCTACAGCCAATGCCCACGGCACAGCTCGCATTTGGGTAGTCTGTGTAACTAAAAGGCATGCCCCAACTGTATTGAATACTAGACAAAATGAATACAGTGGTAATTTAGGCCATACGCTATAGGTTGACAAACGACCCCTTCTTCTTGATAAACAAGAGTCAACGAGTAGAAAATTATCGATACACCTATATCTGTTTTACTTTTAATAATATTTTTCCTTTACTTTTTTTTTTTATCAAGCTAGTAGAATTTATAAAAGTGGAAGTACAATGGAGTTCTACGAAGCACAACATAGCGTCAGTTCATCAGACAATTGCAACTGACACTAATGTTTTGAGTGTATAAATAATAAAAAGAACCACACTGGCATCAAATGCACTTCGGCAAGTCCCGATTGAACAATCCTAACCTTCCAAAAGCAACTACAGCAGGAATTGCATTGGATAGCTAAGAGCTTCCACTATAGAGTAGTTTGGCCACAAGATCTATCCAAGTTAAGATCCATTTGATCAACTGTCTGGATTACCGACATGTGCATGTTAGCTCAAATAATTCCTTGGCTGTAGAGTGATCAATGGGCTGGGAACTGTTTGGGCTGACCCTAATGGCCAACCTTATTCAAAATATTTATTTTGCCTAACTCAAGAAAAAGCCCATCCCAGCCCATAAAGAGCCCATGTGTGTGCGTTTCAGAAGGAGGTTTACATTAATTTGTAAAAGCTCTTTTACAACATGTTGATATTAGATAACCCAAGTTATCCAATCAATAATCAGTTAGAAACTTAGAACCATCATCACAATCATCTGCTTTATTTTTGGGCGGATGGACGGCATGGACAAAACACATAAACGGTGGGCTCCATGATCCACTATTCTGGGCCATTCATCATGTGAAGCTTCCAGAAATCAGGTTATCCCACTCATGAGGTGGTCTTGCACAAAAGAAGTATCAACGTCTAAATAAAATTTCCAACAATGCCAATTGTAGATATATGTAGCCTGTTCATAAGGTTGCATGTGACATGGTTGAAGGGAAAAATACAAATATCAGCTGGCTCAAAAACTTCTATAGCCCTAAGAAGTTTTCAATGACACACATTCAATTCCCATGGTTTTTGGTAGTATGGTCCACTTTAACTTTCTATAGGCTTTGGATATGCTCTAAAATGATATTCAAGAACGGATGACTCTCAAGAGTTTCAACTCCCGGTCAAGGGTGGTTCGAGTACCCATAGGTGGTGAAATTCCACTAGCGTGAGTGTGTGGGGGTGTGTGTGCATGTGTAAAAAAAAAAAAAAAAAACAAACACCGATGAATCGCGTGGATAAGATACATGAATGATGTGCCCACTTTGATAAAATTTAAAAAGTTTTGAGAGTGGGTTAAGTGGTAGCCGAAACCTTACTGTAGGGCTTACCTGATGATGTGTAGTAGATCCATGCCGTTCATCCATTTTTCTGGCCCATTTAAGCTCATGGTCTCAAGAATTAATCAGATCAAATTCTCGAGGGGACAACACCATAAGAAACAGTCATTAAAAACTTCTCAAATACCTACTAAAAGCAGATTTGTTATGTTTTTTCCATCCAACCCATTGATACGGTCAACCATATCCAGATGCAGGTAAAATACAACGATCAGCTTGATCCAAAACTTTGGTAACCTATGGAAAGCTTTTAACAATCATTTACCACTCTTTTTTTTTTTCAATGGTATGATCCACCGGATATTTTTATCTGCTTAATTTTTCTTATAGCATCTTAAAATAATGATAAGAGAAAACGGATGGACAACATGAATATATATCACATTCGTCAAAGTGGGCCCCAGGATGAGGGTAACACCTAATCTGCTTTCCAAAGTTTAGGCCAAAATGCTTTCACACCAACTGGGTGCAAAGGGAAGTCAGTCGTTGGATGCATGCCTTTCCTCCTTTTTTTTTGTGATGTACCATAAGCACCGAATGTAGTTACTACTGAATAAGATCGTTGGCCTCATCATACTGTATGCATTTTATCCCCTCCATCCATCCATTTCTAATGATAGTTTTACAATGCTATTTGCAACCCGACCACATAAAGAAGCTTCCAGAAATCAGAAGGAAAGAGGTGTGGGCCCCACAAGAGGACCTTACCTTATGTATGCTGCCGTCGTTGACAATGGAGCTACTCAACTTCTTGAACAGCTCATACAGGGCCTCGATCTCGTTCACGGTGACTGCGGAAAAATCGAAATTGAGGAAAAAGGATTTCCAGAAAGAAGAAGAAAAAAAGGAAAAAGAGGGGTTAGGGCATACATGGGAAGTCCTTGGCGAGCGATGGAAGATGACGCTCGATGCAAATGGCGCTCAAAGGATTTTGTAAGGAAGATGAAATGGCGCTCACCGAAATCCTCTTTTGGATATGATAATAACTTTAAATCCGAATTATGTTAGTTTTCCATTATTTAGAACACAAGCTATATTAACAGTTGTACATGCATGGGACCATTTTTTGGATGGTTAAGATTATATTATATAATAAAATGTATAAATATTTACCATATACAACTAGACTGATCATTTGGATGGTCCGGATAACTCTAGATCTTTGCCACTATTGTTATAAATGAGTCACCATTATTTTAAATCAAATACAAAACTCACATTCTTTCACTGTAAATTAAAAGCGGTGACTTGAGCTTTGTATCTAGTATGGCTCGGTGGGCCCTACCATGATCTATTTGTTTCATCCATGCCGTCCATCCATTTCTTAAGATAATTTTATCATTGATTCCAAAAAATGAAACTGAACTAAATCTTGGGTGGACCACACAATGTGTAAACAATGTGTAAACAATAGTTATTGGTCGTCCACCGTTAAAAACAATTTTCTAATAAGACCAACCCTTACGCTGGACCAAAATGATTTTTTTTTTTTTGAGAGATAAAAAAACATTGCTGGACCCATCACAGCTCAATTTAGAACCACCAGAATACATCTTACATCTCAATTTTTCTTCTTCTTCTTCTTCTTTTTCCAATCTTGGATAATGAGAATTTATTCTCCAGATCAAGAAATTGTAAGTGGGCAAATTAATCAAAATTCAAATGTCTCCAATCCTTGCATGCAAAAATGATGCAGTGCCTAAAAAATACACACATCTGTTTCAGGAATTTTATCAAACACATGATATGCTTGTCTCTCAATGGAATTTCATCAACATATTTGGACTAGTAAAATGGTAGGACAATGTTCTTTATGATTAGGCCTGAATTTTAGGGCATTTAACTTTCATAGGAGGACAACACAGTGGATGGTTAGAATTGATGGGCGGCTTAGATCAAACACATATATTCCAATGGGCCCCATGGAGCCCCTTAAGCACCATCAATATCTAATACAATCATTTTTTGTATTAAGCACTAAAATGATTGGTAAAAATGGATGAACGGAATGGATGAAGCACATACATCATGGTGGGGCCCACAGAGCACCGACCACCAGCCACGGGGCTAGTATTAGGGGGAGTAGCCAATCCGTTCCAGGGACGTGGATTTCGTGCTAATTAAAGCCTTTCGTAGGAAGTTACTGCACATGGATGCCGGGTGGGGCCCACCACCATGTTTGTGGGAAATCTACTCCGTTAATCCATTTATAGAGATCATTTTAGAAAAAGATACCAAAAACGAAGTGTATCCAAAACTCAAGTGGGCCACATGAGATGAAACAGTGGGGATTCAGTGAGAACCGTTGAAACATTCTTACGGCCATAAAAAGCTTTGTTTCAAGCTTTTTTTTTTTTTTTTTTTTCTTGTATTTTCACTTATTCCTAGTGTTAATGACCTTATAAACTGTTTGAATGGCATATAAACATCAAGGTGGAGTTCAGAAGGTTTCAACTGTAGGTATTTGTTTCCCCACTGTTTCCTCTCGTGTGACCCACTTGATTTTTGGATCCAACTCATTTTTGTTCTCTTATTCTAAAATGATCTCTAAAAACGGATTAACGGAGTAGATTTTTTAAACACATGGTATTGGGCCCCACCCAACATCCTTAAGCAGGACGTCAAGGGCTTCAAGAGGAAATCCACGTCCCGTTAAAAAGTGGCGACCAGCCAATGGCCGTGGTGGTCGGTGCTCGGGCCACAACATGACGTACGTGCTTCATCCACGTCGTCCATCTATTTTTCTAGAAAATTTTATAGTATAAGACCAAAAATGAGGTATATACCAATCTCAAATGGACCACATTACAGAAACAATGTTGAATAAGCGTGGAGCATTAAAAACCTTTTGGGGCCATAGAAGTTTTGGATCAAGCTGATCTTTGGTTTTTCCCTTCATCTGGTCTGTATGACCTAATCAACAAATTGGATGTCAAATAAACAATATAGTGGGCCTTAAGATGGATTTTAATGGTGGATATCCAATCACCATTGTTTTCATGTGGTGTGGTACACTGAGATTTATGTCCCGCTAATTTTTGGTATAAAACTATAAAATATATGAAAAAATGGATGAACGGAATAGATGAAACACGTACATCATAGTGGGGCCCACCCGTAGAAGAGGATTTTAATGGTGGATATCCAATCAATATTGTTTTCCTATGATGTGGTCCACCTTAGGTTTATATCCCTATCATTTTTTTGATCAGCCCTAAAATGATCGGTAAAAATAGATGAACATAATGCACATTAAATGCACGGTGTTGATGTTCGACACACATCATGATGGGCCACACAAAACTTATTAACATCAATTCTTAGGTTCTCGCAAGGTCAATAAGTTAAGTTACAATTTTGACAACAATATTTAGCCCATTTTATATGTCTAGCCGATTCACTCTATTTCACTGATCAACAACCTCAATTTAACTAGTTACTCGTCCCAATCAAGCTAGCTACATATGAGAGATATTGGGCATACAAGATTGATCAACAATTTGAGTGAAATTTGAATTAAACATATGAAGTTATTTATCAATCTGGACTAATTCGATTGTCCAAAAACGGTTAAATGTTCAATTAGTGGATGTGCCTAATAATTTATTAATTTTTTTTTCACAAATAAATTTCAATTTCGATTTAAAAATAACATTTTTTCAAAATGTATATTTTTTTACTCTTAATTTTTCTTTGAAAACTTTTAACAAAATATCATTTTTATTATAAAATATTTCAAAAAATAAATTAAAATACAAATTCTAAATTTTTATTTTTAAAATATCTAAAATTTACAAGAATTTTAATTTTTTTTCCCAAAAATTCCAAAATGCTGATTTTTTTTTTCTTCAAAAGCATCATGTTATTTTCAACTTTTCAAATTTTTTTTTTTAAAAATATATATTTTTTCAAAATCTTAGAGTTTTTATAAATAACTTTTTCTTTTAATTTCGAATTTTGAACATTTTCAATTATTTTTCAAAATCACAAAATTATTCAACTTATTTATTTGTCGTTTCAAAATGTTTGTTTTTTGATAAAGTATCGATTTTTTTAATATTGTTTTATTTTATTTTTCACTCAAATTTTATTTTGAGTGTAAATAAAATAAAATTTCACATTTTTTAAAATATGAAATTTTATTTTATTTTTCAAATTTCAAACTCTTAATTTCTTTTTTAAAATATTTTCATTTTTCAACATTGTGAAAATTTTCACATTTTTTAAAATATTTTTAATTTTCTTTTTCAGGATATTATTTTTTTTCTCAAAATCAAATGCTTTTTTTTTTTTCAAATTTATTAACTTTATTCAAAATTCTTTTTATTCCCACAAAATATATTTTTATTAAATTACGATTTTTATTTTTTCAAAATCTATTTTTTTCTCAAACATTGTTAAATTTTTTTAACTTCTCAATATTCTTTTTCATGTGATATTACAAATCATTTAAATATTAATTTTAAATTAAAAAATAAAAATAAAAATTCTACTCATTTGATATAAAAATAGAATAATTTTCTTTTTGCATTCAATCAATTATTAAAAAATAATCTTAGATATAAATATGTACAATTAAACCACTGAAATTATATTAAAAAATAACTATTAGACTACTACAAAACTTAATTTTCCACCATTTTCTTAAAAAAAATGAAAAAAATTAAAGGCAAAAAGTCCCTTTACGACGGACCATGATCCGTCGCAAAAGTCCTTTTACGACGGATCATGATCCGTCGCAAAAGCAACTGAAAAGCCCGCCATTTGGTGTTTTGGGCGGGAAGTCGTAGCTGTGAGAAAATCGAAAATTGCGACGGATTTAGTCCGTCGCCTATTAACGACGGACCAAAATCCGTCGTAAGTAGGTCGTAAATCCGATTTTAGCGACGGATGTTGGTCCGTCGCTAAATTCAGCGACGTTCCGACAACGGATTTTCGAGAAACATGGGATTAGCGACGGACCTTTTCCATTAGCAACGGATTAAATCCGTCGTTAAACCAAGAGATTTTAGCGACGGACAAAGTCCGTCGCAAAAATTCGTCGCAAATTGACCAATTTGGGCTTTGAGCATGTTCTTTTCCTCTTGATGTTTATGACGTCAGGAAGCCCTGTTGTTCACCATCGTCTCCTGGGCATGGTTGGATGTCGGTACCCTTCCTAACCTTCATGGCATGTTGATTGGTTGGTAATTAGATTAATTCTGTTGTTTGCTTTCTCCTGGGCATAGTTTGGTGATGGAATCCATTCTAATTCATACACCTTTCATCTTTCGAAATCTATATCAATGGCAGTTCAGTTAATTTTCCTGATTTGTAATACAGGCATAAGATCTCCCTGATCTCTACAAGTGGATCCTCTGAATCCCTAGTTTTTCACTTCTGAATTCTCTTAAATTTTAGTTTAATTATTTCACCATTATTCCTCAAATTATAATTGGTTTAGATTTCATCTTAGTCTAGTTCTATTTCTACTTATTTTCAGATAACGTACAGGTTTCAGTCCCTGTGGATTCGACCTCGGTCTTACCGAGTTATTACTACATCACAGCCCTATACTTGGGGAGTGAACACCACACCTTTTTTTTTTTTTTTTTAAGGAAGGTGGGACGGAGCCACTAGAATATCATTCAACTGAAACATATACAGCCTTTCGGATTTCATCCGCTCCTCCATTTGGGTTCTCAGTCACCTCAACTCGATCACGAGTTGAGTGACTCAGCTCTGCATTCCAGGTTGAAAACCCTGATCTACCATTATGGTCGTGATCGGTTTGTCTGGAGAAAGAACCTGCACTTCGAGCCGAGCTATGGTTCGCCACAACCAGCTAGTGGATGGCCATCTGACTCAAGTCACTACTGAGTCAATGACTAGTTCGGTTCAGGAAGGAAAACTCCAACTCAGCTGGGCCTGATTAGCAATTCATTATAGTGAGTTTATAGCCTAGTCAAAGGCGGTCCAGAATCACCCAATTAGGGGCTAACTCGACTAATTTTCCTACAGAGTTGACCCTACATTCGGTTGTGGGTTAACTCGGCCAATCTCCTAATTGCGTCGAGTTGACTCCATACTGGAAATATCCGGATCAGATTTGAAAAACATTTGATCTAAAGAATCATTAGCCTAAACGCATGATTAGTGGATCTCTTGAAATTTACTCAACTAGTTGTTAGTTGAGAACCCCAACCGAGTCAACTCGGTCATGACTCACTAAAAGATTATGATACCTCTTACAGGTGTTGTTTACAACTGATAACCTTGAAGGACACTTTCCTTTAATCAATCTCAATCAAGTAAGTAAAATCAACCTTAAAGCAACCATAGTCCATTCATTAGATATAATAGAAATTAATTCTTAAATCAATGATTTAGGAACTCATAAGCTTACTTGGGAGAAAATTCAAAGCAAGAGAGACATCCATTCAAGGTGAGGGATATCCCACTTGGCTTCCTCATTTTCATGAATTCTAAGATAATCTAAGCCTAAGGGTATAAATACATTGTAATTGTGAAAATGTTGATTGTGGTTCCTTTAGTCTTGAATTAACATTGATGATCAAGTAGGAATGTCTTAAATTGCATTAGTTTAACCTATCTTATAAGAATTGTCTTACAATCATTATACTATATTTAGATTTGCTTATGTACATGCATACTTATACTAGTTGCACTAGGAGGTGATAGATCTTGTTCTCATGATGGATTTACTCCATTAACCTCCTATATATGCTAGATAGTCATAAATTGAATCTAATGAAGCCTTAGAATATTACAAATAAGAACTTGGTCCTCTAGTTCCTATCTGGATGTGATGAACATGAGTTATGTCGTTTACTTGCTCAAGTCCTATGATTAATAGCTATGTAACTATGATTTAGATCAATTGCATTCCTTATGTTAGCCTAGCACTTGCTCCATTTGTACATAAAAGAGTCATGGTGATCCTCCCATCTCATAAGATGTACAATGAATACCAAGAGAGGGATATCTCTCCTCTTAAGATGTGTAGTAAACTTGTTACTATTCTAATGTGATTGAAATGTCATATTTGTGGACCCTCATTTGGATCTTGAGAAAGTAAAAGGATTCATATTGAGCTCATGTTTGGATGCGTGATACCCTATTAAAAGACTGCAAGCCTTGACCATGTTTATGATAGCAATCTTGTTAATCCTATGGAATGTACATGAGTACATGGTGCATGACATCCACGCATGACATATGAGCTTTTCCGAGTGCTCAATGTAAGCCACACTCTATCAATTTACTGAGAGCTCCATCACTTTAGTTTTAACTCACAGAACATGTGCATTTGAGTCACTTTGGGCGCTCTTCCTTTACATGAGGCTTTTTCGAGATTAGACACTCCTTGGGCGTACCCCGTGGTTTTTTTCAAGAGATATCCTTGGGCGCACTCACCTGCATGGTCTTTTCCGAGTGACTAGTTTTCCTTGAGCATACCTTTGTGTATTTTTCTGAGTGGATAGTCCTCCTTAGGCAATCCTTTGTTTTGACAGCTGGATGTGCATCCCCAGATCTGTGACTTGAGCATACATTCATACATTCATACATTTACATATAACTTCATATTATTCTCATTATGATTGATTATATCTAGTTTAAACTATTTTGGAATTACATGATATGCATAAATCCTAGTGGGAAATTCCCACTGAGTTTTCACTCACCTAATTGTGCGGTTGCACCAAATAGACACAAGTATAACGGAGGAAGATGACGCCTATGATGATACTCCTGGCATAGCTAAGGAAGAATATGGAGATGAGGAACCGTATGCTGACATGGTTGAACTGTTGGGCTCAACTGACAATATAAGCTATAGATTTACTTTCATGATTCAGACATTACCTTCGTTTTGCTTAGTTTGAGAATTGTAATTAAAAATCCTCTGTTGTTGGATCCTGCCTTACTCTTTTATTTCCATGCACGTGTGTTGAACTCTTTTTAATAAGTTTATACAGCAGTTATATTTTGATATTATGAAATATGTTAGACATTAGATGGATAGTAGTTGCATTGTATGACGTAACCCGCGAGATTTCTGTACTCGAACGACCATCCTCGGGTTACGAGAATCAGGGTGTTACACATGTCATCAATATATAGACAAATAATAATTATACAGTTACCATCTACTTTAGAATATATGCATTTATCAGCTACATTATGCATAAAACCATGAGATAGTATTTTGGAATCAAACTTCTCATGCCATTGTTTTGGTACTTGTTTTAATCCATATAGAGATTTGATTAATCTACATACTTTATTTTTATTTCCTGATAGAACGAATCCTTCAGTTTGTTCCATGTATACCTCCTCATTGAGGTCATCATTTAGAAATGTGGTCTTTACATTAATTTGGTGGATGTGAAGATGATGTATGAAAGCTAGCGCAAATAATATCCCAATGGATGTTATCCTAGCTACAAGAGAATATGTGTCAAAATAATTTATCCATTATTTTTTTCTAAAACTCTTAACTACTAGTCGAGCTTTAAAGGTTTGGATAGTCCCATCAGTGTGATATTTCTTCCTAAATACCCACTTGTAACCTATGGGTATAGAACCTGTAGGTAAGTTATTAGTTCCCATGTTTGATTTGATATTATAGATTCTATTTCATCATTAACAACTTCTTTTTAGAAAGCCGAATCTCTAGAGGATACAGACTCCTTATATGTTTCAGGATCATCTTTTATAGACATTACTATAGATATTTTTCTTATAACATTTTCTTTATCTCCTTTAACAAGATAGAAAAGGATGTATTGAGAGTCTATATAGTCATCATCTAGACTCTTCTCTATTCTTGTCATTTGACTCTTATGAGGTTCAATAGGAGTTTCCACTACTTGTGGAGCTGTACTATCTGGTTCTCTATCAGGAGTTAGGACTTTATTATCCTTTGACTCCAAGGATAGTGAGTTCTCAAAGAACTGATCAACGTCTCTTGATTCTATTATGGTATTAGACTCTAGATCTAGAAGTCTATGAGCTTTATTATTCTATGCATACCCTACGAAGGCGCACTTAATAACTCTAGGTCCTAACTTAGTTCTTTTTTTATCAGGAGTTCTACAATATGCAAGACACCTCCACACTTTAAGATATCCTAGGTTAAGTTTTCTACTTTTTCATGTTTCATATGGAGATGTTTTATATTTTTTAGATGAAATTCTGTTTAATATATGACATGCTACAAGCAGTGCCTCACCCCATAGACTGAGTGGCAACTTTACTCGAATTAGCATTAAGTTGACTATCTCTACTAATGTTCTATTCTTCCTTTCTGTTATTCTATTTTGTCGAGGTGTGTATGGCGCAATACACTGATGTATTAATCCATGTTCTTCACAAAAGTTATTAAATTCATTAGAGAAGTATTCTCCTCCTCTATCGCTGTGGAGAATTTTTATCTTCTTATTTAGTTAATTTTCTACTTTCACTTTATATACCTTAAATATGTTCAATGCTTTATCTTTACTCTTTAATAAGTACACATATATATATCTAGAGCAATCATCAATATAAGTTATAAAGTACATTTTACCTCCACGAGTAAGAATGTCGTTTAACTCATAGATATCACTATGCATAAGATCCAATACTTGAGACGATCTCTTGACACTAAGAAAAGGTTTCTTTGTCATTTTGGACCGTATGCACACTTTACATTTATCAGTTTCATTTTCTATGTATGAGATTAAACCATTCTTAGCCATGAACTTCAAAGTACTATATCCTATATGGGCTACGCTATCATGTCATAATCCAACGGATTCAACCATATACGCAGAAGTGCTACTTTTATTTAGAGAAAACTTAACCATACCGTTACAAGCATATCCTTTTTCGACAAAATTCTCATTCTTAAATAGAATCAGTTTTCCTGACTTGTACACTACCCTTATTTCTAGTTTGCTTAGAAGATCCCCAGAAACTAGGTTTCGCCTCATGTCTGGGACGTGCCGCACGTTTGTCAGAATCACTTTCTTCCCAGAGGTGAATATCAGTTCGACGGTTCCTTTACCGACAACCTTCGATCAGACTTCATTACCTATTTAAGCTTCTTAACCATTGGTCAATTCCTCATAGGTTTTGAAGGCAGATTTGTTGTAGCACACATATACGATAGTGGCAGTATCATACCACCAACTAGGAACCTTTCCTTAGATGGTATTCACCTCAGTGATCATCGCTACAATATCGCCTTCTTTTACTGCACTTGCTTCTTTTTTAGATTTGTGATATCGGCATACTCAAGCATAGTGCCCGGTTTTCCCACAGACATGGCATGGGCATTTGAACTTTCCATTCTTCTTTTGTGTGTTTTTCTTGAATTTTCCTTTTATTAGGTTTCAAGGAATCGTCCTTCTCAGGATTTTAGTTACTAAAATTTTCTAATGCGTGTACTTTGGATGAGAAATTCCCGTTGTCATTCTTTTTATCTCGGTTGCGGGATTCTTCCTCTATTCTGAGATGTTTCTGAATTCGTTCTAATCTGTAGTCCTCAGTCTTATGCAGCAACTTCTTTCTATAGTCTTTCCATATTGGAGACAATTTAGCGATAATAGCCCCGACTTAGAATGATTCAAAAAAATCAATCTTAATGGCTTTAATTTTGTTAACTATTAGCTATAGTTCTTGGATTTAGGCTAGCAGCAGTTTATTATCTACCATGTTATAGCTGAAGTACCTGGCAATCAGGAACTTGTTGGTACCTTCTTCTTCAGCTTTGTATTTGAACTCCAGAGCGATCCATATTTCTTTTGTTGATGATGTTTGTGTACAGATCATACAGACGGTTTGAAAGCGCATTTAGAATGTGTCCACGATACAGGAGTTCGTCTTCAGCTCATTTGGTGTGGGTAGCAACCTGTTCAGGTGTGTCATTTTCAGACACTTTTGGCAACGGCTGCAAATTTGGATCTAAGATGTAGAAGATCTTCAATGCCGTCAGAAGAAACTTGAGTTTATCTTGTCATTTGGTAAAATTGGTTCTATCGAACTGATCAAGACAAATCAAGTCCTGATTCATCAACTTGATAGATGATATACTATTGGCTTCCATTAGAAATTACGCTTTAAGATTGTTGAGAATAATACAAAAATAATGGTTTTCTGTAAAATTATAAAAAGCCGATAAACGATACGAAATCAAGACAGGCTGAAGCACATATGGAACGACGTCCTTAAAGCATAATTTTCCCCTAGTCAAATAGATTGAGTATGCTGAAAAGTTACAGGTAAATCGCTTCTAGGATACAACGAGCATAATGTGGATCTGCGTTCAGCAAACACGAAAATCCACCTAATAGAACTATGTTACACAATTTCTAGCAGAAAAATGAAAAAATATCCCAGAAAGAAAACGAGAAGAAGAAATGTATAAGACCACTGCGCTGGTCACTCCTTCAGCAAATGGTTCAGTTGTCGTTCTTAGACCACACTGCTGGTCTGATCTTTAACCAATGGTTCAGATGAACCTTATTGTTCTACTGAAATTTTTGGTCAATAGGAGTGGAGTGGCTATGGTTCGTATGAGTTTTGGTAGAGTGAGTTGTGATGGATTGGAAACCCATCCAGGCCCTGTTTATATAGGCAATGGTGGCTGGGAGTTATGGTCCAGGGAAATAAATTCCAATTGACCGTTTTCTAGCTATTGGAGAAACTAGCCGTAATTATCTGTTTCTAGCTGTTGTGCATGTAGTGTAATAGCTACTGCATGCAGCTATTTCTGACCATTGTGAGACACTGGCTAGTCATTTCTAGCTGTTGGGCTAGCCACATGCAATAGTTTCTGCATGGTCAGCAATCAAGTGCATGATTAGTTATACCTCCCTGCAACAACTCTTTTTCTAGCCTCTATATATTTTGAGGGACCTCATTCAGTCTTCTAGTCTTCCACTCAGCCATCCACCTTAGCTCTTAGTCGCACTGTGACTCGCACTCGTCTCATGCCGGTTCGCGTAAGGTGTTGCAAATAAGGTACCCTCTGCGACATGATGTGGACGTTTGAAGTGCAAAGTGCATCACTAGTGCCTCTACAGCCACACTGCCTCACATGCCCAGGCCCTCGCACCGAGCCTGAGCCCAAGAACACGCAAGCTCCATACTCCTTGGACTAAGTGAGTAAATATTATAATACTCCACTCACCACATTTAAACCCAAAATTTTTCTTCTCCTTTTCCAATGTGCGACTATCCCCAAAACCTAAGAAAAAGGTATTTTGCAAACCTTTTTATATATTATATAATATCTCTCATTAAAAATATATATATATTAAATATCAATATATTTCAACACCCATGGATCACCGTAATGTTTACTTAATAGGTTTATGAGATCGTAAATACCTGGATGAAGAAAAAAAACACAAATATCAGCTTGATCCAAAACTTGAGTGGCCCTAAGAAGTTTTAATGGTTTGCATTCAATCACCACTTATAATCTTTGCTTTATTTTTTGGGACCATGTGTTGGGGAACTGTAGAAGCACAGAGATGAATCAAGCAAGACAGGCAATTGCGTTTTGTGGGACCATGTGTTGGGGAACCATAAAAGCAACTATGTATTGGGGAACAGTATAAGCACACATGAATGAATCAAGAAATGTACATGTAATCGCATAACCAAGTCCAAATAAGAATAATTTAAATTTTATGAGGAAAAATCCTTAGGAACCGACAAGTAATGCACTATGAAAAAAAATTACAAGAGATAGAGTTTTACCTATTGGAACAAGCCTTGAATCTACTTTACAAACCTTAGCTATGCCCTTGAACTCTTAGGAATGAATTAGAAAGCCCTAAAACATTGTCTCTCCTCCCAAATTCTAATTACACCTAATATATAAAATATCACACACAAACTAGGAAACAAATCTCGCACTTACACAATTCCGCGCGTGATCGATGGGACCTTCGATGGTATTGACATCCAATCGAAGACCTCGATAGCATCGAACTCCTTCGATGACATCGAGTAACAATACCAAAACATTCAAATGGATTTTTTCATATTTTTCTGATGGCATCGAGCATATGGTGTTGGCATCGACATCTACTTGATGGAATCAAATAGTCAATCAATGGCATCGACAAACCTGTTATTGACAGATTTAAGACATCAACAACACCATAAAGTGGGCCCACAGTGCATTCCTCACCCGATAATCTATTACCCGGGTCCTAGCCTAATCGATTCCCGTTCAAGGGAGCTCCCACCTTTCTTTGGATTAAAAAATTTTTAAAAAAAAATAAAAAAAATTCAAGATCATTGGATACATGGTATTGCAACGAGAACAGACTGATGCAAGTCAGGGCATCCATTGCCCGTATCAAATGGTGGGCCAAATTAGTAGTTGGTGAAGACATTGCTTTCAGCTCGACCAACGATCTTCAGAGATCCAACCCCAGATCCTGGGTCATGGATCACCGCAGTTTCTGCTTGGTCGTCATCAAATGGAAGATGCCACCCCCTGGTTGGGTCAAGTTGAATGTAGACGGTTCGGCGAGAGGAAACCCGGGAAGTTCAGGTGGAGGCGGCATTTGTAGGAAGGGCAATGGTGATTTCATTTTCACTTTCTTCACAGGCTACAGAGTGGGAATAACCTGGCGGAGCTGCGAGCGATTTATGATGGGATGTATATAGGCCTAGACAGAGGGCTGACAAAAGTTGTAGTTGAATCCGACTCTAGAGTGATAGTTGATCTTCTCATAGGGAAGTCCAGTACCCCTTGGAGGTGGAAGCCATGGGTCGCTAAGATCAACGAATTGAAGCAGTTGGGCATCTTCACCTTCAATCATATTCAGCGAGAAGGCAACCGCAACCGCCGGTAGATGGAATGGCCCGGGAAGGGAGTGGTAGCCAGTCGGCTTCTCTCCATCTCCAAACGGCTTCTCTCCTAAGGCAGGTGCACGATCTGATTCTCCTAGATAAGGTCGGGTTAGGATCAGTCAGGACATTCTCGACTACTTGTTAGTCTAGGTGTTATTATTTTTTTTGGTTTTTTGGGTTTACTTGTACATAGGTGGTCGAATTGTGACCCCCTTACGATGGCCCCCATGGTATTTTGTAGCTGGGGCTGCCCGAAGGGCCTGCAGATACGTGCAGGCTGTATAGTCCTTTTGTTCAAAATCAATGAATAGCAACCTCCTTTAATTTGTTATAAATAAATAAATACATAAATAAATAAATAATCTTGATAACCACCATCCCATCGTCTAGGGCACGTTTTGTTGCTTCAGATATAATGATATTTCAGTGCAAAATTTCCTGATATTTCATGAAATTTGTTGCAACAACGCACCCTTAAACAAAACTACAACGGTAATGATGCAATCATGATGACAATAATATTTCAGTTACAACAAAATCATTGATGGCTGCTTACGGCTACAACGGGCGGCGGCAATGAGTTATATACACTATGAAGAAGATAGGAACCAAGAAAGGAAGAATACTGAGACATGAGATCTTCGATGTCTTCTTCGTTGCTACCACCCATCTTCGCCACAATTTTCAAAGGGAGGGACCCACGGCAAATGGGACACGTCCCATGACGAGATCTGATCCATTGATCCAAGCAAGCTCGATGGAAGAGATGCTCACATCTCAGCTCTCTAATCTCTTCTCCTTCTTCAATCTTATTTAGGCATACAACACATTCTTCTTGTTCATCAGACTCCGGCCCACAGCCCCTGAAGTGGACGACGTTGAGTTCTCCATCAGTTGCTGGCACGATCTGGTCTGCTACTGCAGGCATCTCCAGATCAGATGATTCGGACTGGTGCTCATGAAACGGCGAATCAGATCGCCACGTGAAGTGGGCCGTTGCCAGGAGATGGAAAATGAACGATGTGGATTGGTGGGCGAATTTCGGGGAGAGGACTAAAATGCTAAGGAAAATGAAGAGAAGGGGATAGAGAAGTTGGGAAATTGGGAGTGCTGGAATTTCCATTGCTTGAAGAATCAAAAGGTGGGAAGCGGATTGGCCGGTGTACCTCACACCAGATATATAGCTGCTGTAGGTACGTTTCATGCGAAGACGAGCGTTGACGCTCCTCCAACACCGAGTTGTACGAACGGTTCAAAGGAGATCAAAGTTACATGGCCCCACAGTGATGTATTTATTATATCTATACTGTTCATCTATTTTTAGAGATCATTTTAGAGTATTATTCTAAAAATGAATCATATCCAAAGATCATCTGGACCACATCATAATAGCAGACGAGATAATATTTTCACCGTTAAACAATTCGTAGGGCCACCATAACGTTTATTTTCCATCCATCATATTCATAAGGTCAAAAAGGACCTGAATGAAGAGGAAAAACAGTTTTCATATTGATCCAAGACTTCTGTGACCTGAAAAAGGTTTCAAGGGTAGACATTCAATCCCCTACTGCTTTTTGCAGTGTAATCAACTTGATGGTTAGATCTGACTTATTTTTCGTCTCAAGCCTTAAGACAAGCTCTTCAAATGGATGGACGGTTTGGATATAACACATACCTCAATATAGCAACTATATAGCTGATGTGAGGTACACCAGCCAATCCGCTTCCCAAAAGGTGGGTCGAAAATTTCGAAGATTGATACGGAGATATTCACGTCATGGGGAGAACGCCAGAGGGATTATATGATCCTCGGGCAAGTAAAGATTTACTCAGGTTTCTTATTGTGCATGCAAGGTACCAAAAGTAGGGACCCGATGAGGTGTGACCCCACTTACATTGATATATTTATTGTATATCAATGCAGTACATCCTTTTTCCCAGCTCATTTTAGGGCATATGAACAAAAATGAAGTATATCCGAATATCAGGTGAACCACACCATGGGAAAAAGTGGTGAGTGAATGCCTACCATTAAAAACTTCCTTGGAGTCTACTTTAATGCCTGTCCACCGTAATGTTTATTTTCCATCCAACCTGTTGATAAGATTACAAAGAGCTGGATGAATGGGAGAAAAAAAATATCAGGTTGATCTAAAACTTGTGGCCCATAAGAAGTTTTCAATGGCCAATCATCATTTTTTTTCCTGTGGTGTGGTCCATGTGAGATTTGGGTCTGCTCCATTTTCTACATCAAGACTTAAAATGAGTGGGAACACTGGATGGACGGCGTGGATATACAATACATACATCAAGTTGGGCTCCACAGTCAGGGACGCACCATGTTGGCTGAGGCTGGGGCCGCACCTAATCCGCTAGCACATTTGGGAAGCGGATTGCGTGGTGTGCCACACACCACTGACCTCAACAAGTTATGTGGGGCCTACCATGATATATTTATTATATCGAAACGGTCCATCCACTTGGCAGAGTCGTTTAATCGATTTAGGCGAGAAATGAGAAAGATCCTAAGCTCAAGTTGACCGCAGAACAGAAAGCTGTCGTCTACCATTGAAAACTTCTTGGGGTCAAGTTTTGGATCAATATTATATTTATTGGATGGAAAATAAATTTATGTTGGGCCCTAAGGAGGTTTCAACGGTGGAAATCATTGTCCCTGCTGCTGTCTGTGGTGTGGTCCAATTGAGATTTGGATCTGCATCTTTTCCTGGATCACAATCTATAATGTTCTCTCCAAATGGATGGACAGTGTGGATATAACACATACATCATGATAAGGCCCACAGAACCTGCTGACGTCAACTCATCACTCAATCAGCTTCCAGGGCTGGCTCTTAAAGGGTCCAGTCCGGAGTACTCGGACCGGAAACGGAGTGGCTACTCCCCTGCCACCCGCCAATGGCTGATGGTCGGTGTCCTGTGGGCCCCCATGATGTACATGTTTCATCTATGCCGTCCATCTATTTTTCTAGATCATTTTATTGTATGAGACCAAAACCGAGGTATATCCCAGTCTCAAATGGACCACATTACAGGAAACAGTGTTGAATGAGCTTCAACCATTAAAAACTTTTTGAGGGCCATAAAAGTTTTGGATCAATCTTATCTTTGTTTTTTCCCTTCTTCTGGGTCTTTATGACCAAATCAACAGATTGGATGTCAAATAAACAGTACAGTGGTCCTTAGGAGGATTTTAATGGTGGATATCTAATCACTATTGTTTTTCTGTGGTGTGGTCCACCGGAGATATATATTCTTATCGTTTTTGGTGTAAAGGTCTAAAATGATCTATAAAAACGGATGAACGGCATGGATGAATTACATACATCATGGTGAGGCCCACGGAGCACCGACCACAGCCACCGGGATGGTGGCAGGAGGCGTAGCCAATCCGTTTCCATTCGGACCGGCCTAACATAGTTGGGTCTTGCCAGGGCGAGTCCTGGGCTTGTTTTTTAAGAACCCGACCCGGATCCCATTGGATTTCGACACCCATCGGATCTTTGGACCTCAGTTTTCGAGCTAGGTTTGGGTTGTGCAAAGTTGATTTGGACATCTATGTAGTCGGCCCACTTGTATAAATAGATTTGAAGAAACGCTGGTACGATAATTTGACAGTTCAAGCTGATATAAATTGGCAAAGGTCATTTCATTATCAGAATAATTAATATGGATGACTGAAACGCATGTGGTTGTCACATGTACACGTGGCAAAATAAGAAAGGAGATAAGACTACATAATGGCCCAAAGAAAATATTGATGACTGCTTTTTTAACTGCCTATGATCATTCTTATGACTCATTATAGAAGACAAGTAGCTACACGTATACAAGTATAATGCTCACAAACCTTAGTTAAGGTGATGATTAACAGTGAAACATGGTAGAATATAACTGGCTATACTTGTTTAGAAGCAACTTGATTGTGAGAAAATCAGGAAGACCCATTTCAAAATAGAAATGTAAACAACTATATTTGTCAGACGATTGGGGATTACAAAAAGATCTTAAAAATTCATCTTGAGTTAGAAATATAATCATCCATGTTTGCTAATTTGCTGGTTATAATACACGAAGATTTGCTGGTTAATCCACGGAAGATCGCTGAGATGGATTCTAGAGTTTCCAGCAAACCGCCTTACATCTTTATAAATTCAGCAAAGAATGAAGAGCTCGAGGCCTACACCATTCTAACACTGCACTAATTTTCAATTCCATGCAGCTTATCTTTTGTCCACCATAGGCATTTATCTTATTTTTCATTCAATCTAACCCCTCCATTATTAACCAACAGAATGCTGCAAATCAGATTGGATTAATTAAATTAGAATTAGTTAGCAGCTTGTCACCCTATGTTCCCAGTCACACCTGCGGACCTCTAGGAAGATCTCTTAGTTCGAACGGAGGCTACCGAAGCTTTCTTGCCTATAAGCTTAAAGAATTCATCGACCACCTCGCTATGAGATTCGATCCAAGCAATGAATAAATTTTCATTGATGTTGAAAATCGGATGCCTCAAATCTATGTTAAAATAGTGGCCATCAACCGGTCAACAATTTGGTCAATAGGTTGAAGAATATCGAAAATATTCATTTTTTGGGCAAAACTCTTTGGACAAATTTTGGAGTTTTTGACAGGTTGAAAACTCTAGTTCACAAGTCGACTCAACCGATCGACGCGTCTCAACCGGTCCAATCGATAGGTCGACGGATTGCGTAGTTTTACACGATTTGTTTCTATTTCCAGTTTTTTCTTGTATTTATGGGTATAATCGAGATTAAGGTGGGGGCTAAACATGCTCACGGGTTTGAGAGGGCTTTGGAGAAAGAAAAATCTAGGGTTTTTCTCTTTGGTTATTGAACCGGTAAGATTTCATCTCTTGTAACTTTGTATTCATGGTGCATTATCGCTTTCTACTGTGGTTTTTCCTTAAAAGGTTTTTCCAAAGTGTTTTCTATTGGATTTGCTTATGCGATTTGTGATTACTTTGTTTGATTGCTCTATGTGTGCTTCTGCGAGTCCTAACAAGTAGTATTAGAGCTAACGCTGGGAAGCAGATTGATGAATTTGAAGACAAGGTAACTATGGCATCTAGAAGGAGAAGATGAATGTGTCTTCTAGTTCAGCAAGGATTGGAAGACGTACTCCTTAGAAAGCGACCAAAAACTATGAAAGAAGAAGAGTGGAACAAGTTAGATTAAAAGGCCAATATCTTAATCCAATTGTGTCCAACGAATGAGGTCTTCTATATGTTATGAGAGAGAAAATTGTGGCTAATAATGAGCGAAGTTAAAGAACATATATGCGACTAAGTCTCTTGAAAATTGTTTATATCTTTTTTTTTTTTTATGTGGGCGAATGCCACTAGAATATCATTGATCAAAAAATTTATAGGCATTCGGGTTGGTCCCAACAAAAAGACTGCGGACCTCATCTATCATATCTCCACTAGAAAGAGAAAAATCTAAGACAGAAGAGAATCTCTTAGAGATCCTCAAAACAAACATATACAAACCAACCATCCAACTAATGAAAAGGGCTAGGGGGAGAAGGACCGACAAACCGTTGTGGGAAAGAAGGGGCGACTGAAATTATAGATCCTAAATTAAGGTCATCTTAAGGAGCCTAGGCCTGAGTTATCCAGAACTAGCGCTCCTCTGATTAACCTCGGAAGGTCGAAATTACTCTTGTAAATTAGTGGAACAAGTTAGATTAAAAGGCCAATATCTCAATCCAATTGTGTCTAACGAATGAGGTCATCTATAATGTTATGAGAGAGAAGATTGCAGTTAATACATGGGCGAAGTTAGAGAACATCTATGCGAATAAGCCTCCTGAGAATTGTTTGTATTAGCTATAATTATTTAAGATGACGATGGCTAAGGGGGCTAACATCGGGACCCATATTAGTAACTTTAATAGGCTTATTTATAAATTGTTAGATGTGGATGAAGTGATGATGGATGAAAATTAAGCATGTATTTAGTTTAATTCTCTCCTAGAATTGTATGGGTCGTTCAAAGACTTTTTACGCATCTGTAGGATGATCATTAGCATTGAGATTGATCAGCTCTTCAGTTGAAAGCGATGAGAAATTATTATTTAAAAAAAAAAATGTGGTAACGTAAGTGCTTTTATAGATGCATTGGTTATGAGAGGGAGAAATTTTGAGCGAGATAAAGGATCTTCACATTTAAAATCCAAATCCAACGAAAAGGGCAAAAGCGAGCTAAAGTATTGGAGTTGTGGTATGACAGGACACATATATAAAAGAAAGATTGTCAGAATCATAAGTTTAGGAAGGAAAATCAAAGAGTTCTTCCAGAGAGACTAACACTTCGGAATTCAGTGAGGAGACGAGTGGTAGTAACGAGCTGATCACATCAAAATTCGGGTATTTCGATGATGAATGGATTTTGAATGTGGGGGCTTCGTATTATATGACCCCTTAAACAAGTTGGTTCACCAGTTACAGTGAGTACGTTTGTGTCCAGGTGTTCATGGGTCATGACAATGTCTATAACGTGGTTAGTGTTGGATCGATGTGCATTAAAATATTTGATGGGATGGAACGTATCTTGACCGATGTGAAACACATTCCCGAGTTGAAGAAGAGTTTGATATATGTGGGTGCACTCGAGGTACTCAGGTGTAAATTCACCATGTTCGATCATATCCTTAAGGTTTCAAAGGGGGTACTCATATTAATGAAAGCATAGAGGAATGATAACTTTTATACGTTGATTGGGAGCACTTCATCGAGTGAAGATGCAACATTTGTAACAGATTCTACGTTTGCATGTATGTGGCATGCATGCCTACGCCACATGAGCAACCGGGGCATGGACGTACTTTCTAATCATTGTTTGATCCTAGCTTTTAAAAAGCATTGATTTTGATATATGCGAGCATTGTATATATGGTAAATAATCAAAGTTATCTTTTAAGTCTAAGAAACATGTTTGTAAAGGAGTTCTAGATCATGTGCATTATGATATATGAGGGTTGTCGCTCGTAATTTATGGTGAAAGATCATTATGATCACTACAAGAAAACTCGCTTATACCGACAAAAATTTTCATCCCTAAATCCACATTTTTCGTAGGAAAAAAGTTTTACCGATGAAAATTTTCGTTGGTAAAAGACCGACGGTAAAGGCTTTTATCGACAAAAAAAAATTTCGTCAGAAAAGGTAAGACTTTTACCGACGAATTTTTTTGTCGATAAAAAACTTTTACCGACGATTTTTTTCATAGTTAAAAATATTTACAAAACTTTTACCGACGAATTTTTTCGTCTGTAAAAAATAAGTAAAAAACTTTTACCGACGAAATTTTTCGTAGGTAAAAATATTTACAAAACTTTTATCGACAAATTTTTTTGTCAGTAAAAAACTTTTACCGACGATTTGTTTTGTTGGTAAAAATATTTCACAACACTTTTACCTACGAAAAGTTTCGTAGGTAAAAATATTTACAGAACTTTTACCAACGATTTTTTTCGTAGGTAAAAATATTTCATGATACTTTTACCTACAAAACTTTTCGTAGAATTATTTTGTCAGTAAAAAATAAGTAAAATCTTTTACCGACGATTTTTTTTGTAGCTAAAAATATTTACAAAACTTTTCCCTACGAAAAGTTTCGTAGGTGAAAACGTGGATGAGACTTTTACCTACGAAAATTTTCATAGGTAAAAGTCTCCTTTTTTTCAATATTCGACCACAAATTTCCTGATATACACCTGTCACAATATATTTCATCATATTCTTCCTGGTATAAACCTATTATATAATATATTTTATCATATTCACATTCACATCCATCTAAACCCAAACTACGTAAATCTATCCAAACATAAAATACATTCATCCAAACATAAACTATATCCATCTAAACACAAATAATCTTATCCACATCACATTCATCCACGCATAAATGCATATAAGTTTAACATCATAAATAAAATACAAAAAATTATTCATAGTCTATTTCCTGGTGGGGCTCACAAAATTTAGTGTGGTGAACACATCGCCGACTGTGAACACAAAAATTATTCATACAAGAAACTTTTACCGACTCTGGTGTGTGAGTGTGTGTTAAAAGAAAAAGAAAGAAAGAAAATGTTAATTTATCTTTTTGGGTTAAGGCAATGGTACTTGGTGATTTCTCATCAGGTAGAAATTATTATTAGTTGTTTTAGAAAGGTGAGATTAGGTCACTTATAATTATATTAACATGATAAAATATTGTACGTGTGCAGACACCACAAAATAAACAATCCTATGGGAAAACAACAAATGAAAAGAGAGAGAACATATGAGAGGTGATCCTTATCTCCTTTGATGGATTTAAGCTACATATGCCCTACCCAACTTCCTATAAGGAGAAGTTATATGGGTCTTGGAATAATGTTGGTGACAAATCCACCTTGTCTATTAATATTATCATATTATGTTAGGACATGACTCTAAAAATGCGATAAATCCAAATCTCAAATAATATGTGCTATAAGAGATAGTGGAGATGGAAATAGATGTATTGTGATGCTTAAGTTCGAGTATGCTTGCCAACAAAGCAAGATTTTCTTGTTTGTTGCCATGTGATTGGGCTACATTATTACATCAATCGGGTTCGGGTTCGGAATCGGGTTTAGGTTAGGGTTTTCAAGTTTAGGTTTAGGTTTAGTTTAGGGAGTTGAGATTAAGATTAGGTGTAGGTTTATGTTTAGTGATTTGAGAATACATTTAGGTTTAGGTTTAGGTTTTAGGTTTAGGTTTAGGTTTAGGTTTAGGTTAAGGTTAGGTTATAGGTTATAAGTTTAGGTTATAGGTTATAGGTTAAGGTTTAGGTTTTGGTTTAGGTTAAGGTTATAGGTTTAGGTTTAGGTTAAGGTTTAGGTTAAAGTTTAGGTTTAGGTTTAGGTTATAGGTTATAGCTTTAGGGAATTGAGAATAGGTTAGGGTTTAGGTTTAAGAAATCGGGTTCGGGTTCGGGATCGGGTTTAGGTTTGGGTTTTTAAGTTTAGGTTTAAGTTTAGGTTAGGGAGTTGAGATTAGGATTAGGTGTAGGTTTAGGTTTAGGGATTTGAGAGAACATTTAGGTTTTAGGTTTAAGTTTAGGTTTTATGTTTAGGTTTAGGTTATAAGTTTAAGTTTAGGTTATAAGTGTAGGTTATAGGTTTATGTTTATGTTAGGTTATAGGTTAAGGTTTAGGGAATTGAGTTTAGGTTATACATTATAGGTTTAGGTTTAGGTTTTAGGTTATAGGTTTTGGGATTTGAGAATAGGTTTAGGTTATAAGTATAGGTTTAGGTTAATGTTGTAGGTTATAAGTTTATGTTAATGTTGTAGGTTATAGGTTTAGGTTTAGGTTTAGGGATCGGATAATACATTTACGCTTTAGGTTTAGGTTTTGGTTTTACGTTTAGGTTAAGGTTACAGGTTTAGGTTTAGGTCTAGGTTTAGGTTATAAGTGTAGGCTATATGTTTAGGTTTAGGTTAGGTTATAGGTTAAGGTTTAGGGAATTGAGTTTAGGTTATAGGTTATAGGTTTAGGTTATAGGTTATAGGTTTAGGTTTAGGTTATAGGTTATAGGTTTTAGGATTTGAAAATAGGTTTAGGTTATAAGTATAGGTTTAAGTTAATTAATGTTGTAGGTTATAAGTTTAGGTGTAGGTTTAGGTTTAGAGATTTGAGAATACATTTAGGTTTTAGGTTTAGGTTTAGGTTTTACGTTTAGGTTAAGGTTACTGGTTTAGGTTATAAGTGTAGGTTATAAGTTTAGGTTTAGGTTAGGTTATAGGTTAAGGTTTAAGGAATTGAGAATATGTTAAGGTTTAGGTTTATGAAATCAGGTTTGGGTTCGAGTTTAGGTTTGGGTTTTCAAGTTTAAGTTTAGGTTCAGGAGTTGAGATTAGGATTAGGTGTAGGTTTAGGTTTAGGGATTTGAGAATACATTTAGGTTTTAGGTTTAGGTTTAGGTTTTAGGTTTAGGTTAAGGTTATAGGTTTAGGTTTAGGTTTAAGTTTAGGTTTAGGTTATAGGTTATAGCTTTAGGGAATAGGTTAAGGTTTAGGTTTAAGAATTGGGTTCTCGGGTTCAAGATCAGTTTAGGGGTTTAGGTTTAGGTTATAGGTTATATAGGTTATAGGTTTAGGTTATAAGTTTAGGTTTAGGTTATAGGTTTAGGTTTAGGTTTGGGTTTAGGTTATAGGTTATAGGTTTAGGGATTTGAGAATACATTTAGGTTTTAGGTTTAGGTTTAGGTTTTACATTTAGGTTAAGGTTACAAGTTTAGGTTATAGGTTTAGTTTAGGTTTAGGTTATAATTGTAGGTTATAGGTTTAGGTTTAGGTTAGGTTATAGGTTAAGGTTTAGGGAATTGAGAATAAGTTAAGGTTTAGGTTTAGGAAATCGTGTTCGGGTTCGGGTTCGGGTTTAGGTTTTGGTTTTCAAAGTTAGGTTTAGGTTAAGGAGTTGAGATTAGGATTAGGTATAGTTTAGGTTTAGGATTTGAGAATACATTTATGTTTTAGGTTTAGGTTAAGGTTATAGGTTTAAGTTATAAGTTTAAGTTTAAGTTAGGTTATAGGTTAAGGTTTAGGGAATTGAATTTAGGTTATAGGTTAAGGTTAGGTTTAGGTTTAGGTTTAGGTTTAGGTTTAGGTTTAGGTTATAGGTTTTAGGATTTGAGAATAGGTTTAGGTTAAGGTCATAAGTTTATGTTTAGGAAATCGGGTTCCGGTTCGGGATCAGGTTTAGGTTTGGGTTTTCAAGTTTAGGTTTAGGTTTAGGTTAGAGAGTTGAGATTAGGATTAGGTGTAGGTTTAGGTTTAGGAATTTGAGAATATATTAAGGTTTAGGTTTAGGAAATCGGGTTTGGGTTCAAGATCGGGTTTACGTTTAGGTTTAGGTTATAGGTTTAGGTTATAGGTTATAAGTGTTGTTGAGGGTCAAATATTGCATATTAGACCCCATGATTACCTGGAATTACGGGCATAATAACTGTTTAACGGCTGTTTTAATCACATTTGTAATACAGGGTGTAATTACAAGCAGGGACTGAATAATGGCACTGAAAGCATGGATTTAACGCTCTGATGACACCAAAGGCAAGGGACGGACCCCAGTGAACCAAGATCATTGCCCGAGATCTAAGGAAATCATGAAACTGAAGCTCAAGTGGCCCGAAGGACGTCTAGAATGCAAGAACACAGGGTTCTCGCCATCCGATTGACACGAGACTTCATACGTGGCTTGAACGCCCTATATTAACCATACATGTCAAATTTCAGCCATCGGATCCCCCTAAAAGTGGCCTAACGGATAGATCAACCCATAAAACTCTGATTTTGGGCCCACCTGCTATCTGGATATGCTTCAAAATTGGCATCAACGCGTTAAATGAGCTGAGAAAATGAATGGATGGAATGGATTTTAACCAAACATCACAGTGGACCTCGCATGTACATCGCGTGTACATGGGGTATCCGATGCCCGAGCCGCACCGGACGGTCAGCCTGGTCAAAGACGGGCTGACCCGTCTTCTTTCATTCGCAGAAACAGCGGACGCACAAACAGCGGATGCACCAGTGTTCACTAATTTTGAACAGTGAGCCACCACGGTCCACCTTCTAGAGGATCTGGACCGTTTAGTAGATTCCAAGAGTCCGATTGATGCAGACCTAGAAGAGGAAGTTAGAAGGGAGCAAAGAGATCGGTTTTCTATCGTTCAAACATGAAACGGACGGCTGAATAAAAACTCCATGGGCCACACTGACTGTGAATAGAAATATCCCATTTCGAGCTGAAATTTCAAGGGGAACATAATAAACGGATTGGATCATTCAAAGAAATCCGATCATGGGCCCCACCATCAGTCCAGCACAGTAACGGCATTAGCTTCTGCGTCCAAAAATCGCTCGGATTTTTCAGACTGTTATACGTCCATAGACAGGATCAGATCATCGATCCAGACCTTCTAGTACAAGCTCTTAAGGCCACTAACCAAGGCCTAGATGGAAAAATTCCCAGAAGTAACGATGATCAGTTTTCGACCGTTCAAACAAGGAATGGACGGCGGAGTAGAAATCAGGTGGACCGCATCAATGGACATTCAAAATTCCTCGTGTCCGACTGGTTTTTCGCCACGAGTTGAATGAACAGAGTGGATTTTCCAACAAACATTGATTATGAACCCCACCGAGAATCCAGCGACAACGTCTTTAAGCTCTGTTACGCAATTCGCAAGATCCGGATGTTCCGGAACGTGGCAGCCCTTCACTATTGATCGGTCCATCCATCTGGACCGTCCAAATTCTGCCCAAGGATCCACAGATCAAGCCCAAGGAGACTGACTGGATCGGATCTTACATCAGGCACTGTTTTTGCTGCGAAAAGAGGAGCTCCCTGCCTGCGGTTTACACAACTGCGTACGTGGGGTCCTGCTGCGAATGGGAATCACAGAGAGAGTCGGACTACCGACCACCCTTACAGGCTCTATAAAAGGAGAGGAGATCCACGGCTGGAGAATCCCATCCTGGGGACGGTTTTGGACAGAGAGAGAGAGAGAGAGAGAGAGAGAGCAGTTTATTTTTTTCTTTTTATTTTTTATTTGCTGTTTATTTTTTCTACATGAGATTAACCCGTTCATGATGGGCTAAACCTCTTAGCTAGGGCTAAGAGGTGAAGCTTGTAGTATGATGGGGGACACTTTGCTTATACCTTTTGTTTAGACTGACTGGTATTGATTATAGTTTATTTAAGGAAATGTTCTTAGTTTTTAATGGTTTGTTGTAATGCAAATTACAATGGGTCTGCGATAGCTTTGAGCATATTCCTTTCCTTTTGATGTTTATGACGCCAGGAAGCCCTGTTGTTCACCATCGTCTCCTGGGCATGGTCGGATGACGGTACCCTTTCTAACCTTCATGACATGTTGATTGGTTGGTAATTAGTTTAATTTTGTTGTTTGCTTTGTCTCCTGGGCATGGTTTGGTGATGGAATCCATTCTAATTCATATACCTTTCATCTCTTGAAAACTATATCAAAGAAAGTTCAGTTGATTTTCATGAAACAAGTGCAGTTCTCTCTGATCTCTACAAGTGGATCCTTTGAATCCCTAGTTCCCTTCCTCTGAATTTTTCCTAAGTTTTAGATTATTAATTCACCATTATTCTTTAAAATTGATTTGATTTGTTTTTCATCTTAGTCTACTTCTAGTTCTACTTAGTTTCAAAATTCGTACAGGTTTCAGTCCCTGTGGATTCGACCTCGGTCTTACTGAGTTTATTACTACATCACAACCCTATACTTGGGGTGTGAACAAGTGTAGGTTTAGGTTTAGGTTTTAGGTTTTGATTATAGGTTATAGGTTTAGGTTTAGGTAATAAGTTTTGGGATTTGAGAATAGGTTTAGGTTATAAGAATAGGTTTAGGTTATAAGTATAGGTTTAGGTTTAGGTTAAGGTTATAGGTTTAGGTTTAGGTTATAAGTGTAAGTTATAGGTTTAGGTTTATGTTAGGTTATAGGTTAAGGTTTAGGAATTGAGTTTAGGTTATAGGTTAAGGTTATAGGTTTAGGTTTAGGTTATAGGTTTTGGGATTTGAGAATAGGTTTAGGTTAAGGTTATAAGTTTAGGTTTAAGAAATCGGGTTCGGGTTTGAGATCGGGTTTAGGTTTGGGTTTTCAAGTTTAGGTTTAGGTTAGGGAGTTGAGATTGGGATTAGGTGTAAGTTTAGGTTTAGGGATTTGAGAATACATTTAGGTTTTAGGTTTAGGTTTAGGTTTTAGGTTTTAGATTTTAGGTTTTAGGTTTAGGTTATAAGTTAAGGTTTAGGTTTAGGTTTAGGTTTTAGGTTATAGGTTTAGGTTATAGGTTAAGGTTTAGGTTTTAGGTTATAGGTTTAGGTTATAGGTTTTGGGGTAGATCCAAAGCTCAAGTAGACCTCGAAACGAATTGGGGTCACAAAAGTTTTCGATCAAGCTGATATTTGTGTTATTCTTTCTTCAGGTTTAGGTCTGTGTGAACTTACCAATAGGTTAGATCTCAAATAACCACCATGGTGGGTCCCAAGAAGGAATTAACGGTCGGGGGCACTATCCCCACCATGATGTTTAGTTTTATGTATTAGTTTTAGGTGTAGGTTTAGGTTTAGGGTTATACTAGGGTTTACTCCATCAATTTTGGCCTAATACATAAACATGGCATGTCCAAATGGCCAGGCCACTCCAATGCTGTCCATAGGAAATGCTATCCATAGGAAATGGACAGCTTCATCATGGTTATAACAGTGGTTCCTACATTCCAGGGACCCCCGCTCAACATCCGAATAGCTCCAATGCACATCCCAGTCTGCTTCATCAATTTTAATCAAATACATAAACACGGCCTGTCCAAATGGTTAGGCCACTCCAATGTTGTCCATAGGAAATGGACAGCTTATCATGGTTATAACAGCGGTTCCCACCTTCCAGGGACACCCGTTCAACATCCAGATAGCTCTGACATACATCCAGGTCTGCTCCATCAATTCTAAGCTAATACAATTTCATGAGTGCCTGTGTATCAAGCATCATATACAACCCGAGTATCATATAACAGCTCATGAAGAATTATCCTAACAAAAGCTTGACAATATTACATCATTGTAAAGGAAGTGGGCTATCCTTTGTGGCCCCTTTGTGAGATTTTATCTAGATGATGTTGTGAGGTGACAATGACAATGCAAATGGTGCCCAAAGCCATTTTTTTCACAGAGAAGTGATATTCAGTCTCAGTTGGTATGGTGCTAGCATGAAATAGAACTTAAGTAATTGTAGTTAGTAGTAGTGATGAAACCAAGTTAAATGGCGAATGTCATGCAATAACAATAATTATCTTTGGAAGAATCACACAAAAAGGAAATCAGTGATGCCAGCCAATATATCCACACCTAAAGTCAGTGAAGATGTATTACCAAAGTTCAAACATATCAATGTTGATGTATTACTGTAATGATTCACATTAACAATTTCATTTGCTAAATATTTACGAGTTGTTAGTTTAGTGAAGCTGTGATCAAAATATTTTTAAATCGTGCATGTCTAAAGATTAATTTGGATATTGAACCTATCAGAGTTGTTTTCAAAAAAAAAAAAAAAAAAATCTATTAAAACAAGTTTTTCTACAAAGGTGGTTAGCATGTGGATCAAGTCAGCGAAAGTTAGCATCATTTCCACTATGGTATATCTCACAGGTACGCACACATGAGATCATTTGCCCACTGTTTACATACAAGCCAACAGACTAGCGACCATTTTGGAATTAGGAATATAGTCAATCAAGCAAGTCAGGGACTCTTTGGCAGAGTTTTCTGAAAAAAGTAAACTGACCTGTGGGAGCAAATTAAAGGAATTGGCATTGATTTGGAAAATAATAGTCAACTAGTGATCATTTCAAAAAATCTATAAAGAGTTTTCAATTCAAAAGACTAAGCCATATGAGGTGGTAATGATGAGCACACTACAATAAAGATAAGTACTTCTAGCAAATAGAAATTTGGAGGCCTATAGTAGTTCTAAAATAGAGGGAACTAATAATGACTTTGTTTATTATTATTAATTTTTCTAAATAATGTAAAACCACATGGAAGGGGGAAAGGACATGAATCAAGAATGTATACTCAAAATGTCCACTAAAATCACTTACAATTAGTTGTCATCAAGCCTGACCATCATCCACTATTAGCAACAAGCAAGGCACCTCTTAGAGAGAGTTGGGCTAAAATCAACTTTATTGTTATATAGTAGAAGATTCGGCCACTATATTCAGAAGAGGAGATTTAATCTCATAAACAACATAGCTGAAAGTAAGTAAATGATGATGAAGAAAAGACTAAAGAGGCTATATATTTGATGCAACCATCAAAATTAGGTGGTGATGAGTGATTTATAGATTTATTGTATTTAAATCACATAAGACTAAGTAGAGATCTTATCATTAATAAAGATTAGAAGTCAAATATATCAGGGTTTTATCACTGGGTTAAGACTAACTTGAGTTCTAATGTGAAGATAGCGCCACCTTACAAGATATTGGGAACATTAAGCATCCCTCGAATATCTTCAATGTTCTAAATCTATAAAAACATCATTCTATTGGATAACTTACAGATCAAGGCTATAAGTTAATATTTACTAATGATGGATGTACAATCATATCAAAGAATGATGGTAGAACCAATGCACAATAATAAAAAATAAAAAAAAAATTAGTCAGTTATCACTCTTACAAAAGAATTCTCCTATTTTGAGAAATTCTCCATTTGAAGATTGCTTATTTATGGCATAAGAGATTGGCTCACTATATATTTTAAAGAAGCAAAAGCATGTTTTGAAAGAGACTTGTCAGGGAAAACTAGATTATTAAGCATGACATGAATCACACATGTAAAACATATAGGGGCATTTTGTGATAAAATAGTGTAAATTATAATCTATGCTACCGCGTGCATATATACATGTGCATGTGTGCATGTATGTGTGCACCTGTGCATATATGTATGTAGTGTATGAGATTTGCTAAGACCACACTTGTGTACAATGGAGCCTAGCTACACGCCACCTCATATACACAACATCCAGACGATCCATCAGATGGTCCCACCATGGAAGTGTCCTTGACCAAAAATCAAGATCAGTTGGGCTACCATTTACAAAACTGCAAATGACCTGATTTTTCTTAGCTATCCTTTTGCTTGTAGAGGCTGTTTAATGGGTGGACTTACCTGATTTTTAAGTGAGTTCATCTACAAGTTGGGACTTGGGACTCACCCAGACTGACTAGATATCAAACAAGTCTGCCACCTAGGCACATGGTGTACCATGAAGATGTCTCTCTTTTGCACTCATGTGCTTGGACAACATACATACACACAGATATACATACATACACATATAAAAGTAATTTTTTTGGGAAAGCCCTAATCCTTTTCCCATTACAGATTTTAGGAAACCCCTAATTCCAATATTGTTTCTCTATAATCTGCGGATTTGTAGATCTATAAACAAAAAAAAACCTAAATCTCCATTTGAAAGAAATGAGTACCTATCGGGGAAGATGTGAAGGGCGAGATCTGCTAGCCGCACCAAATCTGGAGACAATGATGGTGGCAATGGAGACGATGCGCTGAGAGGGAGAGGGAGAGGGAGAGGTAGCACGACATAGGGAGAGGGAGATGGCGAGGGAGAGGTAGAGGGAGATGGCGAGGGAGAGGTAGAGGGAGATGGAGCAAGAAACGGAGAGAGATGGAGCACGAGATAGGGAAAGGGAGATGGAGAGGAAGAGGTAGCACGAGACGGAGAGGGAGATGGAGCATGAGATGGAAAGGGAGGGACGGATTGGGGAACAGAGAGAGAGAGAGAGAGAGAGAGAGAGAGATTGAGATTGACGAACGAATAGAGAGGGAGGAAATGAGAGAGTTAGAGCAAGATCGGGAGAGAGATAGGGTTAGGAGAGAGAGAGAGAGAGAGAGAGAGAGAGAGAGAGAGAGAGAGAGAGAGAGAGAGAGAGAGATATTGTTTTGAGTGCGCACCCAATTTTAGGAGTGGATGGCGTAAGACAGAATGGACGTCCTATCCGGAGCTCCGTGGGACCTACCATGATGTATTTTGTTTATCCATTCTGTCCATTAATTTTAATAAATAATTTTAGTACATGATCCCAAAAACAAAGTAGATTAAAGGCCCAAGAGGACCACACCATAGGAAGCACATGTGATTTAATCTCCATGTTTCCTACCATGTGGTCCACTTTAGCCTTCGATATAGCTGATTTTTAGTTTCATGACCTATAATAATATTTCAAAATAGATGGACGGCTTAGATATAAAACATATATTTTTGTAGGCCCTATATAAAACATAATAAAATTATAAATATTTACCATCTACAACTAGACCGATTATTTGGATGATCTGGATAACTCTAAATATTTACCATCTATTGTTATGAATGAGTCACCATTATTTTAAATCAAATACAAAACTCACATTCTTTCACTCTCACCTAAAAACGATTCTTGAGCTTTTAATCTGGTATGGCTCTGTGGGCCCACCATGATGCATGTCAAACATCTACCCCATCAGTCAGATGCGCCATTCCATGGTGGGCCTAAGGATTAAAAATCAAATCAATCTATGACTTCTGTGGGCCACACCACATACAAAAGTTGAGAGGGGTTACCCTCCATTAAAACATTCATAATTATTTTTTGAGCCCACATAGATGTGGTTCACAAATCCAGCCCATCCATTATGTGTGTGCCACTTGGATGAGGGGTCATACCAAGTTTCAGACGCATCCAAATTTCAGGTAGGACCCCATCAAGTGCACGCTTGATTTTTGGGATATCCCATAATTTAAAGGGGACCCATCAAATGCATGGTGTTAATGTTTGACACACATCATGGTGGGGCCCACACAGCTCGACCTCATGGGGAGTTCCCATGAGCTCGGCGTATAAAACCTTTTTCATAATTTGAAGGGGACCCATCAAATGCATTGTACTGTTTATTTGACATCCAATCTGTTTATTAGGTCATACAGGCCTAGATGAAGGGGAAAAACAAAAATCATCTCAATCCAAAACTGTTATGGCCCCCAAAATGTTTTAAATGGTTGCCGCTCATTCAATACTGTTTCCTGTAATGTGGTCCATTTCATATTGGCATATGCCTCATTTTTTATCTTATGCCGTAAGATGATCCTTAAAAGTAGATAGACGACATGGATTAAACACATACATCATGGTAGGGCCCAAAGAGCACCAACCACCAACCATTGGATGGTGTCAGGGTAGTAGCCAATCTGTTCCCCTTATTTGTGGTGTGGTCCATTTAATCTTTGGATATAATTCATTTTTTGGATAATTCTCTAAAATTATCTCGAAAAATGGATGAACGGTGTAGGTTGATCCCAAAATGAATAATGATTTCCACCGTTAATACCTTCCTTGGGCCCACTGTAATGTTTATTTGACAACCAACATGTTCATAATATCAAGAAGATATAAATGAAGAGAAAACACAAACATCAGCTTGCTCCAAAACTTTTATGAATGTTAGTTTTAATGGTAGATGTTCAGTCCCCACTTTGTAGTCCACTTAAGCTTTGGACCTGCCCTATTTTTTTATTAATATCTTAAAATGATCCAAGAACAATGTTGAACGGTATGAAGCAAGTCAATCCATGACTTAGGTAGACCAAGAGCTTAAAAATAAAGTCAATCCATGACTTGGGTGGGCCACACCACATAATATAATGGAGAGGGGTTTCCTTAAAACATTCATAATCATATATTGGGCCTGCCTAAATATGATTCACATATCCAACCCAGTCATTATGTGTGTCCCACTTGGATGAGGGGTCAAACCAATTTTTAGCCGCATCCAAAACTCATGTGGGCCCCACCAAGTGCTTTTATATTTTTTAGGATGTCTTCACATAGTTTTAGATGGTATGGCCCACTTGAGTTTCGTATACAGATGATTTTTGAGATATCTCATAACCTAAAGGGGACACATCAAATCCACGATGTTGATGTTCGACACACATCATGATGGGGCCCACAAAACTTACTAACATCAATTCTTAGGTTCTCATGAGGTTAGTAAGTTGGGTCACAATTTTGACCAGAATATTTGGCCCATTTTACATGTCTGGTCCATTCAGTCTATTTTACTGATCAATGCCCTCAATTTGACTAGTTACTCGCCTCAATCAGGCTACATATGAGAAAAGATATTGGGCATACCAAGATTGATCAACAATTTCAGTGAAATTCGATTTAAACATCTGAAGTTATTTACTCTTCAATTTGAACTGATTAGATTGTCCAAAAGCGGTTAAATGTTGTTCATAATATCAAAAATATATAAATGAATAGAAAACACAAACATCAGCTTGATCCAAAACTTCTATGGCCTCCAAGAAATTTTAAATGGCCGGTAGAGGTTCAATCACACTATTTCCTATGGTGTGGTCCACTTGAGCTTTGGATATACTTCTTTTTTGTTCTTTAGACCTCAAATTATCTGTTAACATGGATGAATGGAGTGGATAAAATAAATAAATAATGGTGGACCCCACAGAGTTTACTCAGGTAAGGGTAACGAGTAACTCACCTAAATGTAGTGAAGGGTTTCCTTAAAACAATCATAATCATATATTGGGCCTACCTAAATGTGATTCAGATATCCAACCCACTCATTATGTGTGTCCCACTTGGATGAGGGGTCACACCAAGTTTCAACCGCATCCAAAACTCATGTGGGCCCCACCAAGTGCTTTTATATTTTTTAGGATGTCTTCACATAGTTTCATCACACACTGCCAGAGAATGCTGTTGGAGGTAAAATGAAATGAAAGAAAAGAGATGGTTTATGGTATTTAATGAAATAGAATATTTTAATCTCTTGATACATCATTTAGTTCTTACTTTTAATCTCAGCCGTCTAATCAATGGCTTGAAAAGATATCGATTGTCTTATGTCTAATTAGTTGCATGAAAAAAAAGTACAGTTTTGGGACAATCCTAACCGTCTAATTAATGGGTTAAATCTCCATTTTTACTGATATCCATGCCGTCCAGCAGTTAATCTAAAAAATGAGACAGATCTAAATCTCGGGTGGACCACACCACGGGAAAATAGTAGTGATTGAATCTTCACCATTAAATCCCTCTTAGGGCCCACATAATGTTTACTTGATATCCACGCTGTCCATTTATTTTTACAGATCACTTTAGGAGTTGTTCCTAAAAATGAGGCAGATCTAAATATCAGGTGCACCACATCATGGGAAAACAGTAGTGATTGAATCTCCACCATTAAGTGATAACACTTTTACCGAAGAAAATTTTCGTCATTAAAAGCATTATTCCCGACGGTTTTTGTTCGTCCGTAAAACTTAAAGGCGAAAATTTTTAAGTAAAAACATCACACTTTTTCCGAAGAAAATTTTCATCGGTAAAAGCATTATTCCCGATGGTCTTTGTTTGTCGGTAAAACTCAGGGCGAGATCACACTTTTTACAGATGAAAAGGTAAAATCATTATTCCCGACGGCTTTAGTACGTCGGTAAAACTCAAGGCAAACATTTTTAAAACATCACACTTTTACCAAGGAAATTTTTCGCCGGTAAAAGCATTATTCCCAACGGTTTTTGTTCGTCAATAAAACTCAGGGCAAAACATCACACTTCTACCAACAACTTTCCGTCGGTGAAAGCATTATTCCCGACGGTTTTTGTTCGTCGGTACAACTCAGGGCGAAATTTTCTCAAGTGAAAAACATCACACTTATCGACAACTTTTCATCGGTAAAAGCATTATTCCCGATGGTTTTAGTTCATCTGTAAAACTCAGGGCGAAAATTCCTAAGTTAAACACCACTTATTGACGAAAATTTTCTTCGGTAAAAGTAGTTTTGTGCTTTTTCGTCGATAAGTCTTACCACAAAATTTTCAAAAATAGCGCGAAAAGTTTCTATCTTAAAAATTAAAATACTTTTACCCGATGAAAATTTTCGTCAATAAAAATATTATTACCGACGAAAAAAACTTTCATCGATAAAACTGCACTTTTACTGACGAAAAAAATTGTCGGTAAAAACGTACTTTTACCGACGAAATTTTTTTCGTGGGCAAAAATTTCATCAGTAAAAGCGTTGTTTCTTGTAGTGTTCATTATGTTTATTGATGATTATTCAATAAAAGTATGGGTTTATTTTTTGAAAAATAAATCCGAAGTTTTCACCAACTTCAAACAGTGAAAGGTGATGATAGAAAAACAATACGGGCGAAAGGTATGTTGATGACGAATAATAGTAAGAAATTCACTTTTAAGAAATTCAATCATTTTTTAAAAGATAAATGGATCGTAAGGCACAACATGGTGGGCCACGCATCAAAAGGGAATGATTTGGCTAAGTGGATGAATCAGAATATCTTGGAGAACGCCAATTACATAATAAATAATGATGGATTGAAAAAGAAAATGTGGACAGAGACCATTAACACTTCACGCTTCATCTAGAATTTTAGAACCAATGCATACAGGTGGGATTGTATGTGCTTTTACTGGAGTGAATGCAGGAGGTGAACATGCAGATGTGAATGCAGACGTCAATACAGGTGAGAATGCAGACGCCATTACAGGAGTGATAGCAGGTGCGATTGTAGGTGTGAATGAAGTAAGGAATACAGGAATGAATGCAGGGGTCAATGCTCCTAATAAGGTAGTTGTCAATGTTCGCGACAAAGCAGCCAAGACCACCCTCCAGGTTGGGGAGCTAGGCAGAGTGAGTGCAGCAGTTAGTTCTACCCTGGTCTCTCCCCTTCCTCCTACGACTGCAACGGGGTCTCAGAATGAGGCCGGGCTATCTTCTGTTGGTCAGCAGCACACTGGATTTCGTGGTCAATGCGGTAAAACTTCAACTCCTGCTGGTGTCAATAGCAGGGCAGATTGGCAATGGGGTCTCCTCAAGAGGCACTCCACTACTTCTTCCATTAAGGCCCGTTCGGTGGGTAGTTCGCCTATTCGCCCTGATCAGCTCGCAGGTGTATCCCACAGTAAACAGAGGCTACTCCATCACAATGCCTTTCACCTCCAAGCGGGGGAGGAGCAGGTGGAAAATGTTCAGCTTCCGAATGATGCAGGGGAGCGGATAGACCGACTACAAGTTGATCTCTCGTCTTATTTCAAGCCGGGTGAGCAGCTCCCTGCGCAGGATCGATTGCAGGGGAAGGACACTGCATATAGGGCAAATAGGCAGGTGGAGTCTATGGAGGCATTGAGTCAGTATGAGGGGTTCTCTGAGGCCAAGGCCAAGCACCGAAGAAAGAAAGCAGTTGGTTTCCTTTATGCGGACAGACTTCAAGGCAGAGGCAGAAGGCGTTTTGTTTCCTCCAGGAAAATGGCCAGACTAACAGAGGAAGGGGAATGGTTCTGTCGTCTAAGGAGACTCAAAAGAAGGACAGTAAACTCTGGTTGTGTCTCAGATGAATAGGGCAATTATCTGGAATGCCCGGGGGGTAGGAAACAAAGGGACGATCAGGACCTTGAGGAGGTTTATTCGTCAGCACAATCCAATGCTCTTAGCTATCCTTGAGCCTTTGGCCAGGGAAGAAAAATGCACTGTTATTGGTCTGAAGTTGGGTTATCACTCCTCTTTCTCAAATGTGGGTGCAGGTGGTAAGATCTGGGTTTATTTCCTAAATCAACTCCCTGTCACCGTCCACTCCTCGTCAAACCAGCTGCTCTCTTTGAATGTCTCCCTGCAGAATGGAGCAGCGATGGGGTTGCTTTCCATTGTTTATGCCAAATGTTCGCATATTCGCCGACGCGAGCTGTGGCAAGACTTGGTCAACATCAGTAGAACTGTGGTAGGTCCTTGGGCTGTGGGGGGTGATTTCAATGCCGTGGTCAATACTAGTGAGAGGAGAGGCGAAACTTCGTCGGGATCCATCAGTATGTCTGAGTTCTCGGATGCCATTCAAAATTCTGGTCTGTCGGATGCGGGGTTTATGGGGACCTCCTTCACATGGAGCAATATCCGAGCAGGCCAGGCAAGCAAGAATCTAGGCCAGGCTGGACAGGATTCTAGTGAATGATAGGTGGTTGGCTGTCTTTCCTTCCTTCAGAGTCACCCATTTGGCGCGTGTATGCTCGGATCATTCGCCCCTTCTACTCTCCTTTCCTCCCATTTCTCAGTCGTCTATCAAACCTTTCAGATATCAGCGCATGTGGTCTATGCATGGCTCCTTTCAAGCGGTGGTGAGAAAAGCGTGGGAGGGTCTCTGTTCTCATAATCCTTTGATAAATGTTCAATTGAAATTAAAGAAGACTAAGCAGATATTGAAAATGTGGAATAAGGAGGTGTTCGGTAACATATTCAACCAATTTAAAGAGGCTGAGGAGGAGATGACTCACTTGGAGATCAGAATGCAGGATGATGTTTCAGAAGGCCTTATGCTTCAAAGCATGTCCGCTAGGAGGAAATTGGCACAGTTGCACCTCATGGAGGAGGTGTTTTAGAAACAGAAGGCCAGAAATTCCTGGCTCCGAGCGGGTGACAGGAACACAAAATTTTTTCAGGCTTCTGCGAAAGAGCGTGTTAGGAAAGCTTATATCTCCGAGATTAAGGATAGCAATGGGGTAACTATTTCTGACGTGCCTCAAATGAAACATGAAGCTGTCAATTTCTTCTCTGCGCTTTTTCAAGCGGACCGCTGCCCTTCTTCAGATGATATGCTCGAGGCCATTCCACATGTGCTTTCACATCAACAGAACGATGATCTCCTTGCCCCTCCCTCTCCAGCTGAAACACTTGAAGCGATCAAGTCGATGCCTATGGACAGTGCTCCAGGCCCTGATGGGTTTTCTGTCTCCTTCTTTGTGGACTGCTAGCCGACAGTAGGGGAGGATATCCACAAAGTCGTTTCTTACTTTGTGGAAGGGGGTCAGCTGCCGAGAGCGTTCACTGCTTCTTACATCAGCCTAGTTCCAAAAAAACTGTCTGCCGCTACTTTTTCCTACTATCGCCCGATCAGCCTGTGCAACGTCATCTATAAAATTTTCTCCAAGCTCCTCGCTTCCTTTGAGTAACCTCCTCCCTAGTCTCATCTCCATGGAGCAAGGAGCCTTCGTGCAAGGTAGGTCCATTACAGAAAGTATTGCGATGGCGTTAGAAGCAATGAGGAACATTGACAGGAAAGTTAGAGGTGGAAACCTCATTATCAAGCTTGATCTGGAAAAAGCTTATGACAGGGTGGATTGGGGTTTTCTCAAGAAGGTGATGAGTAAATTTGGCTTTAATGATAGATGGATTGCTTTGATGGAAGCTTGTTGGGGAAATTGTTGGTTTTCGGTCCTCTTCAACGGGGAGCCTATAGGTTTTTTCAAATCTTCAAGGGGGCTACGCCAGGGCGATCCTCTTTCTCCGGCTTATTATTCATCAGGTGGAAGTCTTCTCCAGGAATTTCAAGCAGCTTATGGAGCGGGGATGGTGCCCTCCTTTCAAGCTTCACCGAGAGTGCCCCATTATTTCTCACCTCCTTTTTCCTGATGACACTTTATTGTTTGTGAATGGCGGCCAGGAATCCCTGCGTTCCATTAAGGCATTCTTGATGGCCTTTCAAGATGAGTCGGGTCAGCAGATAAACTTTGAGAAGAGTAGCTTTCTTTGCTCGGCCAAGCTGTCTACGGGAAGAATCCGGCAAACTGAGCGGACCCTCGGAATTCCCAAAGCTCAAGCAGGGGTGCTTTACTTAGGTGTTCCCCTATTTAAGGGCAGAGTTACCACGGCTTCCTTCTCCGCTCTTGTAGACAAGGTGGGGAGCAGAATCTCAGGATGGAAGGCCAGGTTCTTATCGCAAGTGGGATGCTTGACGCTGATTAAGCACGTGCTGGGTAGCATCCCTCTTCATACCATGGCCGCGGCAAAAATTCCTCTCAGGTTGTTGTCAAATCTCGAGCGCAAGTTTGCCAAATTTTTCTGGGGCTGGGGGGAAGGAAAGGAAAAGACTCAGTGGATCACGTGGAACAAGATCTCCCACCCGATTGACGAAGGAGGCTTAGGTTCTCGAAAGCTGCTGGAAGTGGTAAAGGCGCAGAGGAGGAAAATAGCATGGAACGTCAAATACGGGCAGGGAGTCAGTCATCGGGTGTTGTACATGCGTGCGAGGCAGCGGAGGGATTTGGAGGAGGGGAACCGGACTGGTCCTTCGCCCTCGACGTCCCCCTTTTGGAAAGAGGTTAGAAATGAGCTCCCGATTTTAGCAAGTAATGTCCAATGGCAGGTCGGTGATGGGAATATGAATATCTGGACCTCCAACTGGACGGGGATGGGGCCTCTCCAATCCTTGGTTCCCACACCCATTCCTCAGGCGCTCCTACCATTAAAAGTCAGTGATTTCTTGGGCCCGGCGGGGCCTTGCCCGCCGTCCTCTGTCAATCTGCTCCTGGCAGGGGACCTCTTCAATTTCATCGTCAGCTCTGGTTTTGCGATTACAGAGGATCCTCCTTCCTGTTTCTGGTCTCTGGACGCCTCAGGTAACTTCTCCACTAGATCTGCCTGGCAGCTGGGAAGGGTTAGGGGGCAGGGTCAGTGGTGGAACAACTGGATCTGGCATCCTTCCATTCCCCCTAAGATGTCATTGCTCGTTTGGCGTCTCCTTCAGGGGGCCCTTCTAGTGGACAGTCGGGTGCAGCGCAAAGGGGTCCACCTTGCTTCCAGATGTTCCTCCTGTCAGTTTGGCCCCATTTTCAGCCCGCGGGAGGAAACAATAACCCATCTGTTTCTGCTGGGTCAGGAGGCTACCTCCATCTGGCGCTATTTCTCGATTCAGTGCGGAATCTCTCTCCTCAACCACCTATTGGTAGAGGAAAGGCTTCGTCAATGGAAGGCTGCTGACGCGCCTGGGGCAGCTTTTGCGATTGTTAGGCGTGTCCTGCCGGTTCTCATCTTGTGGGAGCTTTGGTCGAGCTGCAATGGGGCCAGGTTTAATGAGCATCCTATGGAGGCGAACTCTGCGATTGCCCGAGTCAGGTGGAGGGCGCTGCATCTTCTTGAAGGTAACGTCGAGGTTCAACACAGGCTTCAGGGGGACAGATCGGTGGGGGTTTTCTCCACCAGCCCCTCGCGTGGTTTTCAGGTCATTCGATGGGAGAAACCCGCCACAGGATAGGTGAAATTGAATGTTGATGGTTCGGCTAGTGGTAATCTGGGCCGCTCAGGAGGAGGGGGTGTTTGCAGAAACGAGGATGGGAAGCTCCTGTTTGCTTTTTCTGTAGGGTACGGGGTGGGCACAAACAACAAGGCTGAAGTTAGAGCTATTCACGATGGTCTTATGCTCTGTCTGGAGCGCTGTCTGCGATATATTATAGTTGAATCGGATTCCTCTGTGGCGATCGGCCTCATTACCTCCACGTCATCTGTTCCCTGGCAATGGAGCCCGTGGATCAACAGGATCAAGAGGCTGGGTTTGAGCGGGTCTTTTTCTTTTATGCGGATCCCTAGAGAGGGGAATGGTCCGACATATGGCATGGCTAGGGAGGGCAGTCAGCAACAGGTTTCCAGGGTTACTGAACATTTTACCGACCTCTCCCCTCATGTCCGTGGCCTTCTCTTCCTGAACAGACTCGGCATTGGCTCAGTGAGATCCTCCCTTTCTTAATTCTCCCTGCCTCTTCTCCTAGTCCTTTGCTGGATCTTTGCTTCCTGCTCAGTGCCTAAGTGGGTTCATGCTTTCAGCTTGGGCCTCCTTTGGGTTGGGGCTCTCTCTTTCAGCGGTTTTGGGCCCACTGTAAAGCGTTTGCTGCTGCTCTGTTGTTCACTCCCCAAGTATAGGGTTGTGATGTAGTAATAAACTCGGTAAGACCGAGGTCGAATCCACAGGGATTGAAACCTGTACGTTATCTGAAACTAACCAAATCTAGAACTAGGCTAAGACAAAATCTAAACCAATTGTGATTTAAAGAATAATGGTGAAATAAGTATTTAAAACTTAAGAATTCAGAAAGAAGGGAAACTAGGGATTCAGAGGGTCCACTTGTAGAGATCAGGGAGATCTATGCTTGATTCACGAACTCAACTGGACTTCGAGTCCCATCTTCATCCAGTTGGAAGGTATATCGCTTAGAGAACAATCTGAACTTCCTTTGATCAAGTTTTCAAAAGATGAGATGGGTGTAAATTAGAATGGATTCCATCACAAAACCATGTCCATGAGATAAAGCAAACAACAGAGTTAAACCAATCCACAACCAATTAGTGTGATGTATGAATGTTAGGAAGGATTCCGTCATCCAACCATGCCTAGGAGACGATGGTGAACAACAGGGCTTCCTAACCCCACAATCAGAAAAAGGAAAAGGAAAACTCAAGCCATCACAGATCTAATGTTATATCAGTCACACTAAATCATTAAAAACTAAAATCTTCCTTTAAATCAAACCGATCAAAACGAATTCAACGGGCATAATCCAAGCCGCAGAATCCTCCCATCTCGCTACAAGCTTCACCTCTTAGCCCTAGCTAAGAGGTTTAGCCAACCATGTTGGCTAAATCACACATAAAAATAAGGATTTCAACAACGAATTTCTCTCTCTCTCTCTCTCTTCCCATTTTTCTCCTCTCTGTCGTCAGCTCCCCAATCTCACGTTTTCTCTCTCTTTGTTATAGCTGCCAGGGGCGGTGGAATTGATTACGCAGCAAGGGCCACGTGCGCAGGAAAACCGCAACACCTTCACGCAGTCCAGATTGAAGCCTCCCAACTTACCTTCTATCCGTTTGCTTTCTCCAAAAGATCAACGTCTCCTAGGAGTTTTTTTTGAACCCCCTACACGATGGACGGTTCAGATCAGTCGTCCGATTGCCTCCAAGGACGCAGAACATGTCGCAACAGCCAGACAACGTCTGACTGCGGAGCAGAGCCTCCTCCGTTTGATCAGCGCTGACGGTGGGGCCCACTTCATCGTTTGTCTGCAAAATTCACTCCTTCCATTGAAAGCATGTCGAAAAACCGGTCAGGAAGGACGAGTTTTTTTCGAGTTTTGTGTGGCCCATTGTACTGTGATCTTCTCACCGTCCGCCTTACGTTTGAACGGTTGGATTTCGTTCTTCTCAACCTTTTGCAATTCTGTCACCTAGGCAGCGATAAGCCACTTCATGGGAAACCGATGGACGGTTCGGATTGGTCTTTTGAAACACGGTGGTGGCCCACAAACCCAACCGCAGCTTCTCCGTTCTTTCATTTTTGCAGACGGAAACAGGAATTTCTGTTTTGAGCTTGAGGAGTCGGTCAACACCGACTTTGACTGTTGCAGCCAGTTCGGTACACGGCCAGTGCACATGTGGTTTATGCACATGCTATACATGTGCGGTCCACTGCGATGTATATCAAAAATCCGCGCCATCCATTCATTTTATGACTCCATTTAAGGAGTTGAAACCAAAGTTGAAGCATATCCAGAACCCAGGTGGGCCCCACTTATTGAGTTAAGGGGCTGATCTGGCCGTTGGCCCACTTCCACAGGTGTTCAATGGATGAAAATTGACATGTACGGTTAATTTATGGTCCTCAGGCCATGTATGAAGTCTCGAGCCGAACAGATGGTGGGAACCCTGTGATCTTGCATTCTGGCTGGTTTTTGGGCCCGTTTGAAGCGAGTGGCTGGAATCCCTCTGATCTTTGGTGTGTGAATCTTTGATATTGATCCCATGAGGTCCCGTCCAATGCATTGGTGATGCCAAAGTATTAAATCTCATCTTTTAGCATCTTATTTCGATCTAGGCTCGTAGATACGCTCTGCATCACAAATACAATTAAACGGGCCATTAAACAGTATCATATTCGTAAATCCAAGCAATAATTGGAGTCTGATATGCAATATTTGACCCTCAACACAACCCCCAACCAGCATTTTGCTAGTCCTGAGCAAAGTATGCGAAATATGAGTTGAGAATTACAGGACAATTGCTATAAACGCGAGTGATTTTTTTGAAAAACAATCCAGATATGAGAATTCCAAGATTCATAAATGTTGGCATTACTCTCTCCTAGACTCAAGCGCACTGTAAACTTTATAGTTAAGTTTAATCTATTAATCCACCAATTAGAAAACCCCTAAACATTAAGATCCATGGGTGTATAGCGTAACCTCAACTTCTCACCTTCAAAGATTCGGTTCGCTATTTCATTATACCATTGGCAAGCAATAAGAGAATTCATGATAACCAAAACTTGAACCAAAGCCTGAACCAAAGCCTGCCTCATCAATTCCAACTCTTTTTTTTTTTTTTTTTTTAACAACTAAGTAGGGGAATTAAATCCTCACCGATAGGGAGCAAACCTATAGAAAAGACAATTCTCCTAGCCTTTTCCGACTATCATTCATGGGGAATCAACCTTCACCTATAGGGAGCAAACCTATGGTGAAGACCATTCGCCCAACCCGTTAAATTCTTCTTTATAAACATGATGGTAGAACTTTGCAGGTTGGTTCCTTTTGTGCTTAGTGATTACCAAGTTAATCCTTTAAAATCGAACTGAAATCTTCATATGTAAGCGAGATGTGGCATGTGAAATCATGACTCAATCAATATTTAAGACTTCTAATCATGGATTAACAATTCAAACTTAACTGTGAAATCTAACAGATACTGAATCTAAAAGTCATAAATTACCAACATCACGTACCTTGAAATTCTACATCAAGGATATCTGTCAAAATCACTTCGAAGTCACAAGAAATCTCAGAAAATTTAAAAATTTTAAAAATTTTCACAATTTTTGCTCAAGGCCAAGAAAACATTGATTAGGAAACCTAATCTTTCACCCCCAACGTAAAATCTACATTGTCCTCAATGTAAAAGATGTAAGCATGCAGTGCACATGGGACAACAAAAGTAAATGAGAAGTGATGGGAAGATAGTACCTAGATAACGAGTCGAGAGAGACTTTTCCGTAGAGATCTCAACATGAGAGTGGGTCAGCACAAGAGTGAAACCAATCGAAAGTAAAACACAAATAACAAAAATAAATTCCTACCTATACCACTTTCGCAGGTGCTCTCGATTGCATTTAGCGTATGCAACAAGCCTTTAAACCCCTAGGTTGCCCCTAGTGGACGAATTGTAGTCTCGTGAGGGTTTGCAGTAATGTTACCCACAAACATTAAACTAACTAGGAAAATGAAATAAATTGAAAAGCTGGGTTGCCTCCCAGGAGCGCTAAGTTTAACGTCTTCAACCAGACCAAAGTGACTACCCTAGTCCTATGCAAACAGGAAACTTACCTATACCTCCATCAGACTAGGAGATCAATCCTGATAAACAGGATCAGTCAGAGGCATGGACATGTCCTCTGAATCAAATTTCTCGACAAATGGCTTTAAGCGATGCCCATTTACTTTAAACTCCTTGCCATTGTCGGGGTCTCTTATCTCGACGGCCCCATGAGGATATGCAGTAACGACAATGTAAGGACCGGTCCAACGAGATCGAAGCTTACCCGGAAAGAGATGTAATCGAGAATTATACAAAAGGACTTTCTGACCTGGCGTGAATGATTTTCGTAGAATGTGTTGGTCATGAAACGCCTTCATCCTCTCCTTGTAAATTCTCGAGTTCTCGTACGCGTCGTTCCGGATTTCTTCAAGTTCATTTAATTGAAGTTTGCGTAGCGAGCTTGGCGTTGTTCAGATTGAAATTTAGATTTTTGATCGCCCAGTAAGCTCTATGTTCCAACTCCACAGGCAAGTGGCAAGCCTTCCCATAGACGAGTCTAAAGGGAGACATTCCAATAGGGGTTTTAAAAACAGGACGGTATGCCCATAAGGCATCGGTCAATCGAATTGACCAATCCTTACGGTCAGGGTTAACCGTTTTCTCCAAAATGTGTTTGATCTCCCTATTGGAAATCTCAACTTGCCCACTTGTCTGTGGATGGTATGGGGTGCTCACCTTGTGAGAGATACCGTATTTTTTCATTAAACTCTCAAATAGTCTATTACAAAAGTGTGAGCCCCCATCACTAATGATGGCTCGAGGCGTTCCGAATCGGGAAAGGATGTTTTCTTTCAGGAATTTAATGACCGTGCGATGGTCATTAGTTCGACACGGAATCGCTTCGACCCATTTAGTGACATAGTCTACGGCAAGCAAAATGTATAAATTCCCAAAAGATTGGGGGAATGGTCCCATGAAATCGATGCCCCAGCAATCAAATGCCTCTATGATAAGAATAGGATTTAAGGGCATCATATTTCGACGGGACAATGCTCCCAATTTCTGACAACGCTCACAAGCTTTGCAAAACTCATGAGTGTCCCTGAACATAGTGGGCCAATAGAAGCCACACTACAGAATCTTGGCCGTGGTCTTTTTTGCAGAAAAGTGACCACCACAGGCCCGTGAGTGACAGAAAGAGATGACACTCTGATACTCATCGTCTGATACACATCTCCTCAAGATTTGGTCTGGGCAATATTTAAACAAGTATGGATCATCCCAGAAGAATTTGCGCACCTGGTGAAAAATTTCTTCTTATCTTGTGCAGTCCAATGTGTCGGTATGGAACCTGTGGCAAGATAATTAGCAATATCAGCGAACCAAGGCGAATGAGAGACTCTGAACAATTGTTCGTCAGGGAACATGTCATTAATCGGTGTCGTCTCAAAGGAATCAGAGGGATTAAGGCGAGAAAGATGGTCAGCCACTACGTTCTCTACTCCCTTTTTATCTTTTATCTCTAGGTCAAATTCCTGGAGTAGGAGGATCCATCTTATCAGGCGGGGCTTAGTATCATTCTTAGACAGAAGATACTTAAGCGCTGCATGGTCAGTGTAAATAATGATCTTGGATCCGATCAAGTAGGACCTAAATTTGTCCAAGGCAAACACTACGGCTAAGAGTTCCTTTTCCGTAGTCGAGTAGTTCACTTGGGCAGGATTTAGAGTCTTACTTGCGTAATGAATAACGTAGGGTTTCTTATCTTTTCTCTGGCCTAGAACTGCCCCAAGAGCATAATCAGACGCATCGCACATAAGTTCAAAAGGAATGCTCCAGTCAGGTGGCTGTATGATGGGTGCACTAGTCAATATGCCCTTAAGCTTAGTGAAAGCTTCCTGACATGGTTCAGTCCACTGGTATGGTGCATCCTTTTGAAGTAGATTACATAGAGGACGAGAGATGAGACTAAAGTCCTTTATGAATCTTCTGTAAAACCCGGCGTGTCCTAAGAAGGATCGCACGTCCCTTATGTTCTTGGGTGGAGGTAGGTTAGAGATAAGATCGATCTTTGCCTTATCCACCTCGATTCCTTTGGATGAAATAATGTGTCCAAGGACAATTCCCTTCTGAACCATGAAATGGCACTTCTCCCAATTAAGTACCAAGTTCTTTTCTTCACATCTTTTCAGCACACATTTAAGACTTTCCAAGCACTCGCTGAAAGATGGACCGAAGACAGAGAAATCGTCCATGAAGACCTCTAAATATTGCCCCACCATGTCAGAAAATATGCTCATCATACATCGCTGGAAAGTGACAGGAGCATTACATAGCCCGAATGGCATCCTTCGGTAAGCAAAGGTGTCGTAGGGACATGTAAACGTAGTCTTTTCTTGATCTTCAGGGGCGATCTCTATCTGGTTGTAGCCCGAATACCCGTCAAGGAAACTGTAATAAGAATGACCAGCTAACCTTTCCAAGATCTGATCAATGAAGGGCAAAGGAAAGTGGTCTTTCCTCGTGACAGTATTTAATTTTCTGTAGTCAATGCACATCCTCCAACCAGTAGTGACTCTAGTTGGCACGAGTTCATTATTGGCATTGGCTATGATGGTGATCCCGGACTTCTTAAGAACCACCTGAGTTGGACTCACCCATTGACTATCAGATATAGGGCATATGATACCCACATCCAATAGTTTAAGAACCTCGGCCTTAACCACTTCCTTCATGTTTGGATTTAGTCTACGTTGTGTTTGCCGAGATGTCTTCGCATTATCCTCAAGATATATGCGATGAGTACAAATCGAGGGATCGATTTCCTTGAGGTCCGCGATTGTCCATCCAAGGGCTCTCTTATGCTCAAGGAGAGTAGATATGAGCATACTCTCTTGTTCTTTCTCAAGGTGGGCAGAAATCACCACCGGGTATGTCTCATCTTGACCTAAATATGCATATTTTAAATCAGAGGGCAAAGATTTTAGGTCAAGCTTTGGTGGCTTGAGGTTAAACGGTAGAGACACTTCATCAGTTTGGGGTAACTTTTCAAATTGAGGCCTCCACCGGTTAACTTCAAGTACCGGTACCGCATCAAGCATGGCACACGTCTCCCTAATTATGTCATCATCAAACTCATGGGAGTGAGCCAGGCACGTCTCTAGAGGATTAGAGGATAAGGTAAGGGGTGTCCTATCTTCCACGGAAGTATCGATCATGTTAATATCGTGGATATCGTCATCTTCCTCTACCCGTTTGCCAGTGTTGAAAAAGATATTCATTTCTAATGTCATATTCCCGAAAGACATACTCATGACACCATTCCTGCAATTGATAATTGCGTTTGAAGTGGCAAGGAATGGGCGACCAAGAATGACGGGAATCTGAGTGCTTGTATTGTTGATGGGTTCGATATCCAGGATAATGAAATCTACGGGGTAGTAAAATCAATCAACCTGGACCAACACATCTTCAATTATTCCTCTTGGTATACGAACAGAGCGATCAACAAGTTGTAGTGTGGTTAAGGTGGGTTTTAATTCACCTAAACCCAACTGTTTGTATACCGAGTAGGGAATAAGATTAACGCTCGCTCCTAAGTCAAGAAGTGCATGATCAATTCGATAGTCCCCAATTACACATGATATGGTTGGGCTACCAGGGTCTTTGAATTTTTGCGGCACATCTTGCTTTAGGATGGCACTCACTTTCTCAGTCAGGAAGATTTTCTTTTGAATATTTTGCCGTCTTTTGGTCGTACATAAGTCTTTCAAGAATTTGGCATAGGAAGGTATTTGTTTCACGGCATCAAGTAGAGGAATGTTGACCTTCACTTGTTTCAACACCTCAGGATATCCTGAGAGTTAGAGAGGTTTTGGTGTAACCAACCGTTGGGGAAATGGAGCAACTGGCTTTCCTTGAGGTTCCGGTTCTAACTCTGGTGGGGCATGGCTAGGTCCATCTTCTTTATCCACTTCCGGGTCCTTAGACTTTTCAGCCCTAACCAGAATGGTTTTGTCAATGATTTTTCCACTCCTAAGAGTGGTGATGGATTTAGCTTGCTCCATCTGATTTGAAGAGCTTGGGTCGCTAACTTCATATTGCGATTTAGGATTGGGAAGAGGTTGAGCTGGGAAGCTCCCCTTGTTCCCAATCGCATTTTCAGCCTTAAGTCCTTGTATTGCTTTTGTAAGGTCTTGAAAGGCTTGTAGCATACCCTGATTGAAAAGCTCTTGTTTTTGAAAATGTTTTATAACCTGGATCCTCTTGAGGTTTCTCTTGAGTTGGATTTTGATTTAGGAAACCTTGAGGTGTTGCGGTTTGTCCATTCCTCCAACCGAAGTTTGGATGGTTTCTCCAAACCAGATTGTATGTGTTAGAGGTGGGCCCCTGAAAGGTCTTTGGTAATTACTTTCAGTATTGGATTGCTCATTCAATACCTCTTGAAAGGCAGATATAGTTGGGCAATTCTCAGTAGTGTGAATGTTGCAACCACAAATACTACAAACAATTTCCTTGGCCTTATCCTTCTTTAATTCCATGGCCTCAAGTTTTCGAGTGAGATTGGCTACCTTGGCGTTAATATCATCATCCTCTTTCAGGAGGTACATTCCACCTTTTTCTTTGGAATGAGTCGGCCTAGGCGTAGTACTTGGTCTAGGGGAGATGTCCCATGTTTGTGTGTTCTCAGCAAGTTTATCAAAGTAGTCCCACACCTCATCGACACCTTTATTCATAAACTCCCCATTACACATTGTCTCAACTAATTGGCGCATGGGAGACGTCAGTCCATCATAGAAAAAATTCGTGATGCTCCACGTTTCAAAACCATGTTGTGGGCATGAACTGACAAGATCTTTGAACCGCTCCCAACATTGGAAGAATGTTTTATCTTCCCTTTAGGCGAAGTTCATGATCGACTTCCTAAGGGTGTTCGTCTTATGATATGGAAAAAACTTTTTAATGAACTCCCTTGTCATGTCATTCCATCTGTCAATAGATTGAGGACGTAGTGAATGTAACCACGTCTTGGCTTTCTCTTTTAAAGAAAAGGGGAAGAGTTTTAACCTGACCGTGTCATCAGACACGTTAGGAAAGTATAGGGTAGTCATGATCTCATCGAACTCTTTCAGATGTAGATATGGATTCTCTGACTCAAGCCCATGAAATTTAGGAAGGAGTTGGATCACCCCTGGCTTGATATCCATATGTCCTGCATTCTCCCGAAAACCATGCATGAGGGCGTACTCACCCCCGCTGGTTGTAAGTAATCTCGTAAGGTACGAGGCGGGGGTGCTTGATGCACCTCATTCTCATCCTGGACATCTTCTACCCTAGGTTGGGGTAAACGAGGTTGATTTTCAGCCATATCCTCAATTAACTCAGGGGAATTCGAGCGGTGTCTAGTCCTGCGATGGACAGTTAACCCCTCAACTAATCCTCCTTCAGTCAAGAGACGCCGAGTGTTGTCACGAGCCCACTTGGGCATGAAACACTCACAGCCCTCAATCAAATTCTAAACCTAATCCTATGAATGGATCCTCCTTCCTGTTTCTGGTCTCTAGACGCCTCAGGTAACTTCTCCACTAGATCTTCCTGGCAGCTGGGAAGGGTTAGGGGGCAGGGTCAGTGGTGGAACAACTGGATCTGGCATCCTTCCATTCCCCCTAAGATGTCATTGCTCGTTTGGCGTCTCCTTCAGGGGGCCCTTCCAGTGGACAGTCGGGTGCAGCGCAAAGGGGTCCACCTTGCTTCCAGATGTTCCTGCTGTCAGTTTGGCCCCGTATTCAGCCCGCAGGAGGAAACAATAACCCATCTGTTTCTGCTGGGTCAGCAGGCTACCTCTATCTGGCGCTATTTCTCGATTCAGTGCGGAATCTCTCTCCTCAACCACCTATCGGTAGAGGAAAGGCTTCGTCAATGGAAGGCTGCTGACGCGCCTGGGGCAGCTTTTGCGATTGTTAGGCGTGTCCTGCCGGTTCTCATCTTGTGGGAGCTTTGGTCGAGCTGCAATGGGGCCAGGTTTAATGAGCATCCTATGGAGGCGAACTCTGCGATTGCCCGAGTCAGGTGGAGGGCGCTGCATCTTCTTGAAGGTAACATCGAGGTTCAACACAGGCTTCAGGGGGACAGATCGGTGGAGGTTTTCTCCACCAGCCCCTCGCGTGGTTTTCAGGTCATTCGATGGGAGAAACCCGCCACAGGATGGGTGAAATTGAATGTTGATGGTTCGGCTAGTGGTGTCTGGGCCGCTCGAGGAGGGGGTGTTTGCAGAAACGAGGATGGGAAGCTCTGTTTGCTTTTTTTACGTGGGGTGCTGGGGGGTGGGCACAAACAACAAGGCTAAAGTTAGAGCTATTCACGATGGTCTTATGCTCTGTCTGGAGCGCTGTCTCGCGATATATTATAGTTGAATCGGATTCCTCTGTGGCGATCGGCCTCATTACCTCCACGTCATCTGTTCCCTGGCAATGGAGCCCGTGGATCAACAGATCAAGAGGCTGGGTTTGAGCGGGTCTTTTTCTTTTACGCGGATCCCTGAGAGGGGAATGGTCCAAGCATATGGCATGGCTAGGAGGCGATCGGCAAGAATGGTTTCCAGGGTTACTGAACATTTTACCGACCTCTCCCCTCATGTCCGTGGCCTTCTCTTCCTGGACGACTCGGCATTGGCTCAGTGAGATCCTCCCTTTCTTAATTCTCCCTGCCTCTTCTCCCAGTCCTTTGCTGGATCTTTGCTTCCTGTTCAGTGCCTAAGTGGGTTCGTGCTTTCAGCTTGGGCCTCCTTTGGGTTGGGGCTCTCTCTTTCAGCGGTTTTGGGCCCACCTGTAAAGCGTTTGCTTTGCTCCATTGTTCACTCCCCAAGTATAGGGTTGTGATGTAGTAATAAACTCGGTAAGACCGAGGTCGAATCCACAGGGATTGAAACCTGTACGTTATCTGAAACTAACCAAATCTAGAACTAGGCTAAGACAAAATCTAAACCAATTGTGATTTGAAGAATAATGGTGAAATAAGTATTTAAAACTTAAGAATTCAGAAAGAAGGGAAACTAGGGATTCAGAGGGTCCACTTGTAGAGATCAGGGAGATCTATGCTTGATTCACGAACTCAACTGGACTTCGAGTCCCATCTTCATCCAGTTGGAAGGTATATCGATTAGAGAACAATCTGAACTTCCTTTGATCAAGTTTTCAAAAAATGAGACGGGTGTAAATTAGAATGGATTCCATCACAAAACCATGTCCATGAGACAAAGCAAACAACAGAGTTAAACCAATCCACAACCAATCAGTGTGATGTATGAATGTTAGGAAGGATTCCGTCATCCAACCATGTCTAGGAGCATATCAGACCCCAATTATTGCCTGGATTTACGAATATGATACTGTTTAATGGCCCGTTTAATCGTATTTGTGATGCAAAGCGTATCTACGAGCCTAGATCGAAATAAGATGCTAAAAGATGAGATTTAATACTCTGGCATCACCAATGCATTGGACGGGACCTCATGGGATCAATATCAAAGATTCACACACCAAAGATTAGAGGGATTCCAGCCACTCGCTTCAAACGAGCCCGAAAACCAGTCAGAATGCAAGATCACAGGGTTCCCACCATCTGTTCAGCTCGAGACTTCATACATGGCCTGAGGACCATAAATTAACCGTACATGTCAATTTTCATCCATTGAACACCTGTGGAAGTGGGCCAACGGCCAGATCAGCCCCTTAACTCAATAAGTGGGGCCCACCTGGGTTCTGGATATGCTTCAACTTTGGTTTCAACCCCTTAAATGGAGTCATAAAATGAATGGATGGCGCGGATTTTTGATATACATCGCAGTGGACCGCACATGTATAGCATGTGCATAAACCACATGTGCACTGGCCGTGTACCGAACTGGCTGCAACAGTCAAAGTCAGTGTTGACCGACTCCTCAAGCTCAAAACGAAAATTCCTGTTTCCGTCTGCGAAAACAAAAGAACGGAGAAGCTGCGGTTGGGTTTGTGGGCCACCACCGTGTTTCAAAAGACCAATCCGGACCGTCCATCGGTTTCCCATGAAGCGGCTTATCACTGCCTAGGTGACAGAATTGCAAAAGGTTGAGAAGAACGAAATCCAACCGTTCAAACGTAAGGCGGACAATGAGAAGATACAGTACAATGGGCCACACAAAACTCGGAAAAAAAAACTCATCCTTCCTGACCAGTTTTTCGACGTGCTTTCAATGGAAGGAGTGGATTTTGCATACAATTGACGAAGTGGGCCCCACCGTCAGCGCTGATCAAACGGAGGAGGTTTCGCTCATAGCTGACGTTGTCCCATTGCTGCGACATGTTCCGCGTCCTTGGAGGCAATCGGACGACTGATCTGAACCGTCCATCGTGTAGGGGGTTCAAAAAAAACTCCCAGGAGACGTTAATCTTTTGGAGAAAGCGAAAGGATAGAAAGTAAGTTGGGAGGCTTCAATCTGGACTGCGCGAAGGTGTTGCGGTTTTCCTGCGCACGTGGCCCTTGCTGCGTAATCAATTCCACCGCCCCTGGCAGCTATAAGAAAGAGAGAGAAAACGTGAGATCGGGGAGCTGAAGACAGAGAGGAGAAAAACGGGAAGAGAGAGAGAGAGAGAGAGAGAGAGAGAGAGAAATTCGTTGTTGAAATCCTTATTTTTATGTGTGATTTAGCCAACATGGTTGGCTAAACCTCTTAGCTAGGGCTAAGAGGTGAAGCTTGTAGCGAGATGGGAGGATTCTCATGCGGCTTGGATTATGCCCGTTGAATTCGTTTTGATCGATTTGATTTAAAGGAAGATTTTAGTTTTTAATGATTTAGTGTGACTGATATTACATTAGATCTGTGATGCCTTGAGTTTTCCTTTTCCTTTTTCTGATTGTGGGGTTAGGAAGCCCTGTTGTTCACCATCGTCTCCTAGGCATGATTGGATGACGGAATCCTTCCTAACATTCATACATCACACTGATTGGTTGTGGATTGGTTTAACTCTGTTGTTTGCTTTGTCTCATGGACATGGTTTTGTGATGGAATCCATTCTAATTTACACCCGTCTCATTTTTTGAAAACTTGATCAAAGGAAGTTCAGATTGTTCTCTAATCGATATACCTTCCAACTGGATGAAGATGGGACTCGAAGTCCAGTTGAGTTCGTGAATCAAGCATAGATCTCCCGATCTCTACAAGTGGACCCTCTGAATCCCTAGTTTCCCTTCTTTTGAATTCTTAAGTTTTAAATACTTATTTCACCATTATTCTTCAAATCACAATTGGTTTAGATTTTGTCTTAGCCTAGTTCTAGATTTGGTTAGTTTCAGATAACGTACAGGTTTCAATTCCTGTGGATTCGACCTCGGTCTTACCGAGTTTATTACTACATCACAACCCTATACTTGGGGAGTGAACAAGTTTTACGCCTGTCTTTAGCATGGGTCCTGTGTGTAGCGTGCTTTTGTTTGGGTTTAGCCTCCCTGTAATTAGAAGTTCACGATAGGTGTGGCCCGTTCTTTTTGTCTGGCCATGCCCGAAGGGCTGTACAATCCTTTTCGGTTTCTAAGGAAAAAACGTTCAAAGCAAAAAAAAAAAAAAAACTGATTGACTTGGTTCGAGTCGTGCCAAGTTGCTTTGAGTTGACTCTATCAATGAGCTGGAAAAAAAAAAAAAAAAAAAAAAAAAACCCATATAAGGGGCCCAATGCTACTTACAGTAAATTCATGTGCCGAGCCCATTGACACCCCTATACCCATGTCAACGTTTGATGGAGGTTTGGTACACCCACAGACGTATATATACAAGCATCCCACGACCCAACTGCATTAGCTAGCCAGCGTTGTGCATGAATGCAAGATGACCTGTAAGAATAGAGCGGCTGACGTTAATTCAGTTTGCCCAGTCGTAGATAAAGTTGGACAGGATGTAAAAACCGTGGATGAGCTTTTAGAAGTAGATTTGTTATACGAACTGCGGCACACAAAACAAGTGGACCAGATTGATTTTGGGCCTAAGTGCCATGCTGGCACATGTGGAGTAGAGATTTTTTTTTTTTGTGTAACATCGTCAGATAGCCTGTACATATTAATAACAAACGTCCCTTCCATGGCACTATGAATAAGACTGGTCCTTGCCATGAAAGGCTCTGGCCATGATACTCTCAGGAGTTTCAACTCCCAGTACCCATCCGTGGTGAAATTCCACTAGCGTGAGTGTGCAGGGGTGCGTGGGCGTGTGTAAAAATTAAAAAAATTAAAAAAAAAAAAACAAAAAAACTAAAAAGGTTCTAGCCATGATAAATAATGATGAGTAATGTGCATTGATGCTGCACTTCATTTAGAATTATTCAATCAATAGCCCCTATACCTATATCAATGTTAGATGAAGGTTTGGTACATCCACAGGTGTATACAAGCATCTCTGGACGCAACCACATTAGCTAGCATTGTGCATGAGTGCAAGATCAAAGCTGTAAATCAGGTAAGTCCTACCGTATAGATGACATGTAAGAATAGAGAAGCCACACCAATTCAAATTGCTCAGTTGTAAAAATAGTTGGACAGCATGGAAAAACTATGGATCAACTTTTAGCTGTAGATTTGTTACAGAACATAAAACAAGTGGACCAGATTGATTTTGGGCCTACATGCCATGCTGGCACATGTTGATTAAAGTTTTTTTTTTTGTGTAACATTGTCAGATAGCCTGTACATATTAATAACAAACATACCTTCCATGGCACTATGAATGAGATTGGTCCATGCCTGAAAGGTTCTGGCCATGATAGACTCTCAGGAGTTTCAACTCCCAGTACCCATCCGTGGTGAAATTCCACTAGCATGAGTGTGTAGGGGTGTGTGGGCATGTGTAAAAACGAAGAAACAAAAAAGGTTCTGGCCATGATAAATAATGAGAGTAATGTGCATTGATGCTGCACTTCATTTGGAATTATTCAATCAATAGCCCCTACACCTATATCAATGTTAGATGAAGGTTTGGTACATCCACAGGTGTATACAAGCGTCTCAGGACACAACCACATTAGCCAGCATTGTGAATGAGTGCAAAATCTAAGCTATAAATCCAGTAAGTCCTGCCGTATAGATGACATGTAAGAATAGAGAGGCTGACACCAATTCAAATTGCTCAGTTGTAGAAATAGTTGGACAGCATGGAAAAACCGTGGATCAGCTTTTAGCTGTAGATTTGTTACGGAATATAAAACAAGTGGACCAGACTGATTTTGGGCCTACGTGCCATGCTGGCACATGTCGATTAAAGATTTTTTATTTTTATTTTTTTTTGTGTAACATTGTCTAATAGCCTGTACATACTAATAACAAACGTACCTTCCACGGCACTATGAATGAGACTGGTCCTTGCCATGAAAGGTTCTGGCCATGATAGACTCTTAGGAGTTTCAACTCCCAGTACCCATCCGTGGTGAAATTCCACTAGCGTGGGTGTGTAGGGGTGTGTGGGCGTGTGTAAAAACAAAAAAAACAAAAACAAAAACGAAAAAAAAAAAAAAAAAAAAAAAAACAAAAACAAAAACAAAAACAAAAAAAAAACAAAAAAGGTTCTGGCCATGATAAATAATGATGAGTAATGTGCATCGATGCTGCACTTCATTTGGAATTATTCAATCAATAGCCCCTATACCTATATCAATGTTAGATGAAGGTTTGGTATATCCACAGGTGTATACAAGCATCTCAGGACGCAACCACATTAGCTAGCATTGTGCATGAGTGCAAGATCAAAGCTGTAAATCAGGTAAGTCCTACCGTATAGATGACATGTACGAATAGAGAAGCCGACACCAATTCAAATTGCTCAGTTGTAAAAATAGTTGGACAGCATGGAAAAACTGTGGATCAACTTTTAGCTGTAGATTTGTTACAGAACATAAAACAAGTGGACCAAATTGATTTTGGGCCTACGTGCCATGCTGGCACATGTTGATTAAAGATTTTTTTTTTTTTTTGTGTAACATTGTCAAATAGCTTGTACATATTAATAACAAACATACCTTCCATGGCACTATGAATGAGATTGGTCCATGCCTGAAAGGTTCTGGCCATGATAGACTCTCAAGAGTTTCAACTCCCAGTACCCATCCGTGGTGAAATTCCACTAGCGTGAGTGTGTAAGGGTGCGTGGGCGTGTGTAAAAACGAAAAAACAAAAAAGGTTCTGGCCATGATAAATAATGAGAGTAATGTGCATTGATGCTGCACTTCATTTGGAATTATTCAATCAATAGCCCCTACACCTATATCAATGTTAGATGAAGGTTTGGTACATCCACAGGTGTATACAAGCGTCTCAGGATGCAACCACATTAGCCAGCATTGTGAATCAGTGCAAAATCTAAGCTATAAATCAAGCAAGCATTGTGAATGAGTGCAAAATCTAAGCTATAAATCAAGTAAGTCCCGTCGTATAGATGACATGTAAGAATAGAGAGGCTGACACCAATTCAAATTGTTCAGTTGTAGAAATAGTTGGACAGCATGGAAAAACCGCGGATCAGCTTTTAGCTGTAGATTTGTTACGGAATATAAAACAAGTGGACCAGACTGATTTTGGGCCTACGTGCCATGCTGGCACATGTCGATTAAAGATTTTTTTTTATTTTTTTTTTTGTGTAACATTGTCAAATAGCTAGTACATACTAATAACAAACATACCTTCCATGGCACTATGAATGAGACTGGTCCTTGCCATGAAAGGTTCGCCTCTCAGGAGTTTCAACTCCCGGTACCCATCCGTGGTAAAATTCCACTAGGGGATTGGGCGTGTGTAAAAACAAAAAAACAAAAAAGGTTCTGGCCATGATAAATAATGAGAGTAATGTGCATTGATGCTGCACTTCATTTGGAATTATCCAATCAATAGTCCGTATACCTATATCAATGTTAGATGAAGGTTTGGTACAGCCACAGGTGTATACAAGCATCTCAGGATGCAACCACATTAGCTAGCATTGTGCATGAGTGCAAGATCTAACCTGTAAATCCGGTAAGTCCTGCCGTAGAGATGACATGTAAGAATAGAGAGGCCGACACCAATTCAAATTGCTCCGTTGTAGAAAAACTTTGGATCAGCTTTTAGCTGTAGATTTGTTACAGAACATAAAACAAGTGGACCAGATTGATTTTGGGCCTACGTGCCATGCTAGCACATGTCGATTAAAGATTTTTTTTTTGTGTAACATCGTCAGAAAAGGCTGTACAGATTAATAACAATTGGACTTCTCATGGCAGTACGAATGAGACTGGTACTTGCTCGGACGCAGCTTGCCTGTGCCGCCTGGCCATAGGAATTTCCAGTGGTTGGAATCTATATGGGTCCTGCAGAGATACTTGTGACAGATCCACTCCGTCCATCCACTTCTCAAGAGAAAATAAGATAATATTCCAAAAAATCAGTTAGACCAAAAACTCAGGTGAGCCACATAGTAGGAAACAGTGCAATGGAAATTTACACCGTTGAAAGCTTCCTAAAGCCTACCATGAAGTTTATATGCCATCCAAACTGTTCACAGCGTTATTACCATTCAGATAAACAGTAGGCAAAAATACCATCGGAAACAAACTTTTGTGGCCTCACAAATAATTTTCAATGTTAGCTGTTAAATTCTCTGTTGTTTCCTGTGGTGTGGCCAACTTGAAATTTGGGTCTGCCTATCGTTTTTGAATCATGTCATATTGTGATCTCGTGAAACTGATGGACGGAGTGGATTTATCACGGGCATCCCTACGGATCCCAAATAACTTCCGACTACAGGAACTTCTCAGTAAGGCGCAGAGGCAAGGGGCGTTCCTAGCATTCCCCACTGAAGTAGACGTAGCACAGACACCCTTTCTGTTTTGGACACGTCTCAATAAAGATACTATGAATATTAACGAGGAACGGATCATGGTAAAGTGGGCCCACATACACCGATCTCTCCCTTTTGGAATTACGGGAGCCATGCAATGGGCGGGGCTATTTAATATTAGGTGCGGATTGCGTCCAAACCCCGCCTGTCTCGAGCTGGGAACAGCAGCAACTTTGAGTGGCCAACGTGTTATATGGGTCTTATCCACACCATTCATCCATTTTTTTCCATATTATTTTAGGTCATAAGCCCAAAAATAAGGCAGATCCAAGGCTGAAATGGACCACACAACAGGAAGCAATAGTGATAATGATTCTCACCGTTGAAAATTTTCTAGGGGCCACTGTGATGTTTATTTGCCATCCAAATTATTCATAAAGTTATATAGATATGGATGAAGAGAAAACACAAATATCAGATCTATCCAAATTATGTGGCCCCGAGTAAGTTTTCATCGGTAAAAGTTTAATCCCCATTGTGTAGTCCACTTGAGCTTTGAATCTTCCTTATTTTTTAATTTTATATATTAAAATAAAATAAAATAAAATAAAATAAAAGGATAAATGGTGTGAATAAGACACATACATCACGGTGGCCACTTGAAGCTACTGTCTACTCCTATTGTATAATCTACGGGGCTGAGCCATCGGTATGGGAAGCCGATTGACTGGTGTACCACACAGCAGCTATATAGCTAGTGTAGATACATGTCGTGTGAAGCTGAGCACCAACACTCATCGAGCTCCGAGTTGTACGAACAGTTTAAAAGTGATCAAAGTTACATGGCCCCACAATGATGTATTTATTATATCTATATTGTCCATTTAATTTTTTCGAGATCATTTTAGAGAATTATGTAAAAAATTAATCATATCCGAAGCTCAAATGGACCACACCAAAAATAACAGCGAGGACAATAATTTTCACAGTTAAAAAATTCGTAGGGCCCACCCAATTTGTTAATAAGGTTAAAAATATATGGATGAATAGCAAAAACAAATTTCATATTGATCCGAAACTTTTGTGACCCCTATAAGGGTTTCAATGATAGACTTTCAATCCCCAACTGCTTTTTGCAGTGTGGTCCACTGGATATTTACATCTATCTTATTTTTTCAGTTCAAGCCTTAAGACGAGTTCGCCAAATGAATACACGGTTCAGATATAACACATACCTCATGATAGGAACCACAGAACTTGCCGACGTCAATACACAAGCTATATAGCTGGTGTGTGATACACCAGCCAATCCGCTTCCTTCGCTATGGCAAGTGTACTTCGGTAGAAAAGAGGCCAGATCTCACCACACCATGTCTAAGTGCCGGTAAGCATGTTCCCTCCAAAGCACGAAAGATCACGGAACGATCCGCACCAAGGGATCATGAAATGAAAGGAATGTTGCTGCACGTAGCTGTACGTTAAGAAACCTATATATTACGACATCTTCCAATATGAGAGGCGATATATATATATATTTTATAATGGCATGAGAAAAGAAAGTCTTGGCCATTGTTTTAGTTAACAGTGATGCTACGTGGAAAATGATTGACTACCCACATGTGTAACCATAAGCAAGAGTTTCAAAATTTATGTTTATGATTAGCTAAGGTGGTGATCAATAAAGACACATGGTATGATGTAATTGGCACATCTGAAAACAAGCACTTACACCTGGCATACACCCACATACTCACACTAGAGTGTGATTTTACCACAATGGGTACTCAAACTCATGAGCTCATGTTGAAACTCTTGTGACTCTACCATATTGAGGCATGAGTAAGGACACTACCTGATAGGGAAAAAAATTCTTAGCATGCGTAACAACTAGCTGATTGGAAAAAAAATCTTACAAACTTATCTTAAGTCAAAAGTGTAATCGGCGATGTCCACTAATTGACCAATTAATTAAGAGAAGACTTTAAAAGTTGATCCTAAGACATGTCTCCAATAAATCGCCATACATATCTATAAATTCAGCAAAGAATGAAGACCTCGGGACACTACACTCCAAATATAATATTACTTTTCTATTCTGTACATGTTGTCTTTCCTTCATCCTTCATAGGCAATTACTTTATCTAATTCATCTGCCAAAACCAACGCCATGCTGCAAAAATAGTTTGGATTGAGTAAATTTAAAGCTAAAAGTAGCCAATCTATGTTTGTGACGACATTGTCAGACTTTAAAAAAACCTTAGGGTTCAAATTGATGGCTAAGGAGTTCATCTTGCCTGTTGCCTAGTGATCTGATCCACCATCTAACTATAAACTTTGACCAAGTTATGAATAGGTCACTATTTAACTACAATTGCCTTACTATGGAGCCCAGTCAAGCAAAGAACAAGTGATCATCCCCATGAAAGCCTCGCCCATGGAGTCAATGTTCATGCAACAAATAGATAATCATTCCAATCTCTCGCTATAAAGTGAGGACCCAAAGCAACGAACAGATTATCACCCCACCAACCTTCTTACCATGAAGTAACATGGCTAAGTACCAAATGATCAAATGTCTAAAAAATGACCAACTTGCCCACGAAGTTCATCTATGTGGAGTGATGAACATACTGTTATTTCCCAACGACCATTTTGTAAAAAAAAGATACCCATCATATGATTAATGGACCAGTGAAGATTTGCCTGTCATCAGTTATCTTACCATGGAATCTGATCCTATGTGGCAAACAAATAGTTGCCCCAATGACTATCGAGTTACGAAACGATCTGAGGGATGAACTAACATTCATCATCCCATGAACCATACAAACAAACTATCATCAATTATCCATTTTTCTTTTTCTTTTTCTTTTTTTCTTTTTGTATATTTAATTTGTTGGTCGAGTGTAGTTAAAATTCTTTTACTTAATTAATCGGCTATGGCCTAATTATTCATTTTAATTTTATTCTTTTATTATTGAACAGTGTTAAAGAAAATCACTCGCTTAATCATAAATAAAAGTCGTTCTAGTAAAGACAAAAAGAACTCATTAGAAGGACGAATCCTCTCCTTCACAAATCTCTTGATTCTGTGCAATTGGTAGCCGAATAGTCATGCCAATTTTCACAGATCCAATCCTAAGCTAGTTATTTTAGTGCCTTGAGTTACAAGGCGTTTGTTTTGGTTGAGTCACCATTGGCTCTAGCATGCCTAACACACATTAAATGCATACATAACATGTGTGATCGAATTCAAAACAAATGACGTTTTTAATTTGGTATGCTCAGTGGGACACGTGAGTTAAACATCCATTCAATAATATAATAATCCGATTAGAACAATTAGCAGGAAAAACAAGATTTCAGTAGAGTAAAAAATCAAACCCATACTGGAGAACATGCACATTCCAAATGAACACATGCTTGACTAGGCTGAAACCATGCCCGAACAGGTTGAACCCTGGTTTATGTTCTACAAGAGGTTGGTTCCTTGTCCAATAACAATAACTCATTGGAGTTTGTTATAGAGGCTCTATAGAATGAGCAATTTACCATGATGCAAATTTCGGGATAGAGAAGTGTTGGGTCCCCTAGCGTACAAACACAATTTAATATGGTACAATACAATTTGATCATGTGACCCCCACCAAGAATCCTCATTTACAATAACATCAAATTTCTACATTACAATAAGACATAAATGGTGGATATCATACTTGCATAAGATGTGCATAAAAAGATATAGCTTCAGTTAAGCTAAACTTAGTCTCTTCAAAAGGTATTTGGTGAGCTTTCAAGTATACTGGTCACATCCCTAGATACTACTTTGTAATCACAAGTTTTGAAGGCTTCTCTTTAAGTAGAAAATCCAATACATCGGTTAATGCGCTTGTGTAGTCTTGGAGATCTTCCTACATCTATCTCATCGTAACTCAAAATTGGACTTTCGTGGGTTCTCTAGAAAGTGATTTCGGAAAAATTGCCAATTAGCTATGCTCATTCTATTCTGAAGTCGACTAACCTTTAATCTATTGTACCAAATTTGGTCTCTCGAAACTATCCATTCATCATCACTTGGAAAAGGAATTTTGTTGATGTCAATAATGCCCCCCACCTTGGCCTAATAGGCAATCATTGCATGGCCCACCTGAGATGATGTTGAAGCAGGATTCACAGCAGGGGTCGTCGCTATGTTTGGAAGTCTACCAGGTTCAAGTGTAACCCACGGAGCACACTGCACCCTAAACTTTGTTTATTATCTAAACTGAAGTATGAGTGGGTATAGATGACACACACTTCTTACCAAATACTATAAATAGCATATAACCTCATGGAGGTTGTTCATGTGAACATTTCTTCATGAAATTTTAAAGTCACTTTGAAGGATTCGATGCCCCGACAAACTAGGTGGATTAAAAATCTCAAAAACCATTTAGATTTTGCTTTGTTCTCACCAATTCCCTGTGGAATGATATCGGTCTTGCCGAGTTTATTACTACAACGCGACCATACACTTGGGATTACCCAAAAGCAAGTGTTAATTTATCGGATATAGAAACAATTTCTATCGTTGATAATTTTGTCATAAATGCCGTGGATATGGAAACAATTTCGATATACTTTCAGTGAAACTTACGAGATATTAAAGTGCACCTATTTGCATATTTAAGAACAAAAAAAAAAAAAAAAATTATAGAAAGGATGCATATTAATACTAAAAGTATATATTGTTGTAGGAAATCAATCCAACCATCATCTATGTCCATCTAACCATCCCATATATCCATCCATCATGTCATGCCCCAAACTATATATATATAGAAAGGATGTATATTGACAAAAGTATTTTTATCATCCTATATGTCGGTAACCATCCCATATATCCGTCCATCTCCAAGTACTAGAAACTGAGCTCACAAAATTCTCGATCACCGAATTTGGTGCCGGCCTCTCAGAGTACCCCCTCAATGCACCCATAAGATTCGATCCCGAGATCCTATAAGGAGGATTTTCAACATGAATTTCTTTGTAAATAAGCATAACTACAAGTTTACCTAAATCACAAAGGCAACATTATCATCACATATCCACTAAAATAAAAAACTTGAGTACAATACATGAAGGGGAAATACAAGATAAATGTCAAAAGCTCTAGAAGCTCTGCCGCACGCTCCTGCCTCAACTCGACTGCGTCCTATCGTCACCTGCGTGCATCTATCGTGCATAAGCTTATAGAAAGCTTAGAGGGTACGTAGTGTACATGTGTGCACAAGATAAGTGTCAAGCACACAAATATCAGCGTAAGCGAAATACTGACAAGGTGACGTAGGGATGAACGTGATGAGGATAACTACTCCGAATCCATGGAGTTTCTCTAGACTCCTCATAGAGACTTCTCGAATCCACGAGGAAAGAAAGCAGAAAATAGAAGTAAATTCTAAGAAATTCGAAATTGATTAATTGATGACTAAAAACGAGTTCACAACCCTTTAAATAGGGGTAATAAGCAATGGGAAAGAAATCAGAATCAAACTACAACTAAAACTCCTAGAAATCGCAACTTACTATAAATAGTAAACTTACTATTTATAGACGGTCGTGATGTCTACTAGTGTGCAAGGTTTTTGGCCAAAAATAGTAAGTGTCCTATTTGGCTTCACCAAACCATTCTCCTAATTATTCTAAGCTCTTTTCACGTTGGGCGCAACTCCTAAAGCCCGACGGATGAAGAGTTATAACAAACTAAAACTTACTATTTATAGTAAAAATGAAATTAAAATAGGGAAATGACCATCGATACAGGGGTTTCTCACAATTCCGGGCATCATAACCTGGCATAGCGGGGTTGGTTGGCTAAAGTAGCTCGTTCTACCCCAAAATCATATACTTTACGTCAGGTACCTCATTCCGGATTGCAAGATACGCCCGATCTAAGGTCCGACAGTCCGGATCACTTCTGCCGTCGACCGGGCCTTTTCTGAACCATCTTGGCCATGAAACTGTCCGCGACCCACTCTACATCATAAGGCTATAAGTCATTCAATATTTGAGTATACAATGCGGAATCATAATGAGACAAATATCAGATACCGAGGATGCAATACAATATGCAATTCTGAAGAGCTACGAATACCATCAGCCTCATCTAGGCCATATAAATGCAGAAACATAGCAACCCAAATACCATATGTCGCGGATGTAATGCAATATGCAGATCCTAGCGAGTCCATAATGTCATCAACCTTATTCAGGCTATACAATACAGAAGTATAGTAAGCAAAATGCTATGTGTTGAGAATGTAATGTAATATGCGGTGCAAAAGAAGTGACCAAACTAAAGTGTGAAGTCGAGATGATAGTACGTAGTATCGCAAGCTGTGGGGTCTATCACAAGGGACTTCTATCCAAACTAATCTCATACCTAAATTTGAATAGCTAGACTCAATGTGATAACTCCTGATCTTAGGTTGGTCACGCGCCCAGCCGAAATCCTGGTCATTGCGAAGGTATACATCATGATTTAGTTGCACACCACTAGTCCGAGTGGATAGTACATGAATGAATAAATGAGTCAAATGATAAATACACAACTCCACATCTCAGTACAGTACGTCTCTGGGATCATCACCAGGGTCTAGTACACTCTACGCCAGCTTGTCGCCCCATCAAGCGCACAATTGGGTAAGTGGAAGAGACCTCACCATCCACCTGCCAATATCGGCCCGGCTCGTCGATAGTAGACTCATTCCTCAAGATGGTCAGACTAAGCCTAACATTGCCTACTCACTCAGGCGGGTAAGGCCACATCCCCTCCCAACCGACCACGACACAGTAGGAGACGCGACCTACTGGTATACGGCCCTCATGCGCTCATGTATATCCACTCTGTTTAGACGTTGGAGCATCCCTTAGCCTCAAGGGTTTAGGAATTTTCACTCAAGGACATCTATCGCGCCCATATGCTAGAACCAAACATTTTTGGTGTCCCATCTAGCCATTCACAATATGCTATGGAGGCCACGACCTTGATGTCGCTAGGGTACACGGTGGTCATATCACAAAATGTGAGATGCATGAGTCATACCATCTAGCCATGCATCAAACCTGTGCATACCATGCGCTCATGTAGGGCAACTCTGTCTCTCAGGGAGTCCCATAAACAATCAGCCCAATGGTACATGCTATGCTTAATCACTCCTCATAACAAGCATGCGGATGATGCATATGGGCATGTATCATGTAGTATACTAAGCATGATTATAATCACATACATCATAGTGGGCTGGTATAAGACGGCCCATGGCCCGTATACGTGAATAGGTAGTGTGCAATAATCATCTACACATGGTGGGCCTCACACATACAATGGGCCTCACGCATATAATGGTCCTCACACATATGATGAGCCTGTTACATCACGATTAGGTCTCATACAATCATAATGAGCCTTATACAATCACAATGGGCCTCATATAATCACAACGGACCTCGTACCATCACAATGGATCTCATACAATCATAATGAGTCTTATACAATCACAATGGGCCTCATACGATCACGACGTGCCTCGTACCATCACAATGGATCTCATACAATCACAATGGGCCTCATACAATCACAACGGGCCTTGTACCATCACAATGGATCTCATACAATCACAATGGGCCTCATACGATTACAATGAGCCTCATACCATCACAATGGATCTCATACAATCACAATGGGCCTCATACAATCACAATGGGCCTCATATAATCATTCACAGTGGGCCTCATACAATCACAATGGGCCTCATATAATCATTCACAGTGGGCCTCATACAATCACAATGGGCCTCATACAAACACAATGGGCCTCATGCAATCACACAATGGGCCTCATGCAACCGCACAATAGGTCTCATATAATCACAATAAGCCTCATACAATCACAATTAACTTTACAATTACCTTATACAATCATAATGCTATACTAACACATACTCAGTGTGTATACTAACATAGTTGTAATCAATGATCGACCTATATATGGCAGGGTCCATAGAAGGACAGTAATTTAATCCATAACTTGAGGGTTGGTCCTTAACAGTGGATATACCAAATCTAATACCACAGATTCTTCTACCTATGGCCAGAGGTGATGATGCATCCTCCTCATAACAAGGATGGGTCTAGATGGCCTACTCATGGGCCTAAGAGTGGGTTTTCAGGTTTGGGTACTTCTACTAGCATCAATGGGGACCCAAATAATTGAGATAGCCCAATAAAGCGAGATGGATCATATTAATAATAATAGGGCCCCATCAATTTGGGTTAACCCACTAAGGGGAATGAGAATGAGCCTAATACAATTATAATGGGCCTTATACCATCTTAATGGCTTGTATCATGATGTTATACTAGCATGTACTCATAGTCGACATCGATAATCGGCCTATACATAAGGCGGGATCCATAGATGGACAGCAGATCCATAACATGAGGGTCAATCCTCAACTATAGATATACCAAATCTAATCGCACGGATCCTTCTGTCTATGGTGATGATGAACTCTCCTCATATCAAGGTTGGGCCTAGGTGGCCTACCTATAATCCTATGCCTACCTATAATCCTAAGGATCCGGAATGGGCGTCCTTCACCATACTATCATATGGCCCGCTAGATGCCTTAGGGGGCCCAAATAAGTCCTAGATGGACTCCAAGATAAACAACCTTACTAGCAACTAATGGGCGCCCAACATTTTGGGTTAGCCCAATAAGAATAGATGGATCATGCAATTATCAATGGGGCCCAATGATTAGGGTCAACCCACTTAGAGAAGGATGAGAATGGGCCAAACAAAGGCCTAAGGGAAGGTCATAATGTGGACATTTAACCATCATTGCCCATCAATGTGGACATTTAACCAACATTGCTCCCAATGAGTGGCCCACATAGAGCCTAACATATAGTGGGGCCTATTGCCTCACATAAGGGCCTCACATACAATATAATGGGCCTCACGCAAGAGCCCAATATACATCACAATGGGCCTCACACAAGGGTCTAATATACTCCTCAATGGGCCTCATCATACGGGCCTCATATACATCACATCGGGCCTCATCATATGGGCCTCATATACATTACATCGGGCTTCATCACATGGGCCAAATATACATCATAATGGGCCTCATCAATGGGCCATAATTACATCACATTAGGCCGCACACATATCATGGTAGGCTTGCATAATGCAAATCGGCCCCACCAAATGGACAGCTTGGATAAAACACGTACAATATGGTGGGTCCATGCACCATTGTCCAAGGATGGACAGTGATGATATAATACGTAAATTATGATGGGCCACGCAGATGGGGTCCATGTCCAGCTGGACTGGATGGTATGGATAAAACAGATACATCATGTGGGTCTCATGGACGGATAGGGTGGATAAAGCACACATATCACAGCGGGCCCCATAGCCTGGACGGTGTTGATACAACACATGCATCATGTCAGGGCCCACCGTCTAGGCCCTGCTGGATGGTGCTAGTACACATGTGTAGGGTGGGCCCTGCAGATGGATGGCATGAGTATACAACACATATATTGGCGTGGGTCCCGCTGTCCGAGGTGCTGGATGGTGTGGATAAGACCCATTCATCACAGTTGACCCCACATAGCACCGTCTAAGAATGGACGGTGCAAATATACACACATCAACAAGGTGGGCCCCACGCCCATACATGCAGCACGTGGGGTGGGTCCCACGTCCCAAAAAAAGGGACGGACGACATTGATAAAATACATATACATGGTGGGTTCCCACCGTCCAGCAGTTAAACGATGGGGATGAAACTCATGCAACATGGTAGGCCCCACACATGTGGTCCCCACACAGATGGACGGATGGATATAACACATAACTTGTGATCTGGCCCCAGAACTTGTTGACGTCCATACAAATGGATGGTTTGGATATAACACATGCCTCACGGTCGGATCCACAGAACTTACTGACGTTAATGCAGTAGCTGCTGCTGTGTGGGACCCACCGTCCCTTGTTGGACGGTGTGGGTACACCACATATATCACGTGGGTCATGTCTAGGGATGGACGACCTGGATGAAAAACATACATCAGGTGGGTCCACACGTGTGGGACCCACCAGCTTTGGATCGGCTGATATTTGTGATTTCTTTCATCCAGGCCTGTCCCAATGGACAGGCAGCAAGGTGGGGTCCAACACATGGACGATCTGGATCAAGTGGGCCACACTCCATCACAAAAGAGAGAGAGAGAGAGAGAGAGAGAGAGAGAGAGAGATATGGTGTGGTGGAGGGACCCCACCACATGGGCCCCTCAATACATGCATCAAATGGGTCCCACCACATGTGGGCCTCAAATCATCAAGATCAATGGTGGAAATTCTAAGATCACCCAACGATTGCTAATCTTCTAGGCTCCTTGAAATGTTAAGCTTCTCGGCTTCGATTTTGAGGGAGGATGATGAAGATTGAAGGGCTAGGATGAGATATGAGGGGGTAAGAAGTGGGCCACACCTAGGTTCTTTCTCTTTAGAATTTTTCTATCATGGTAGCTTGGGAAAATGGTAGAGAGAATAAGAGAGGAGAGGGTGTTATAAGAGAGATGGGATGAGAGGAATGGGTGTGTGTAAGGAAGGGATGGGTGGTGTAAGGAAGAGTTGACTTTGGGGATGGCTTATGTAAGAGAGGGATAGGTTGTATACTTAACTAGTACTTGATTGATTAATATGATGGATGGTAGAGATTCTCTCGGGATTCGCAATGCACAGCGTTTTCTTTGAAATAAACGCGGGCCCACAACTCCTGGCCTGGGTATCGCATCGGTACGCAAGACATGACATTGGAACCGCGACGACAACGCAGTCGCTAGGGTATGGGTATCGAGTTGAGTTTATTCAGATCTACGGGATGCAAATTAGGGTCGTGCGCAAATGCCGACTAAAGGTCGCGGGTCGCCGAAATTCGACAGGGAGGATTGTGGGAGTCTAAGGAATGATACGGACTAGGTTACGGGCCTTACACATCCATCCAAACATCCATTGATATTTCAGAATATCAATAACACATGATATTTCTCAACTAGAGAAAAATGAAAGATTATAGTCTTGATATCGCTCATGTTGTGATAATGATAATATCATGATATTATCGATATTGTCGTCAACAAATTAAACACTACATACAACCATATACCGATAAAAAATTGAAATCATTTTTTTAATACCAAAATTTGGCGATATTATCGAAATATTGCTGATACATTGGCTATACAAGTGACACCTAGAATTCACATAGTCGAAAACATTGGCAATATAATACAAGCGAAACATGGAATTTACACAATCAAAAATATTAGTAATACATTAGTGGTATCAATGCATTGATGATACTATTGATGTTATTGGACCAACATTATTGGTATCACTAAGCTAGAGATATAGACAATATTGAGGGTATTTTGGTAAAATCGGGGATACTTCAAACAATGGGTAAGAGGATATGTTACATTATATATCCACCGAAGCTACTAGTAGTATCTTAATCACATTCTTTTCAATGTACTCCCTTTGGTATTTTTTGTTGATGTGTTTAGCTTTGCCATGATAATGAGGCTCCTAATACTGTGCAACTACTCTTGTATTATCATAATAAATAGGCAAAGGCCTATTCATTCTAAAGACAATACCCAACTCTTAGGCAAACATCTAAAGCCATACAACTTATTTGGATGCTTTGCTAGCAACAATGTACTCTGCCTCAATTATAGAATTAATAGTGTACTTTTATTTGGCATTAAATTCATTGACTGTTGCACCTGCTATGGAGAATATGAACCTACTAGTTGAACGCCTTACAATTAGATTTGCTTGAAAATCATCATTGGTGTATTCGACTGTAAACATGCCCCCATGCCCGTGAACTAATTAGGCGAGACCCCTTATTTTCTTCAAATATTTTATAATGTGCTTAACAGTCTTCCAATGACTCAATCTTGGATTGCTTTATTATTGGTCAACCTCTCACACTGAGGCAATATCTAACCTCGCATACAACATCACATACATAAGACTTCCAATAAGATACTTGTAGGGAACATTTTCTATTATCTACTTCTCTACGAAAGTCTTGGAACAATCATTTTGTGCCTGAAAGTTACATTAGTGTTTTTAGCTTTGGCCATGAAGAATTTCTCTAGAAGCTTCCCCATGTGAGTTCTTGATTGATGTCTTAAATATGTAAATCAATATGTCTGTTGATGGCAATTTGATGTCATCGAGCAGACTTCAATGCCATCAAAGTTTGGCTCGTTTCCATCGTAATAATTCAAAATTTATCAAGTTAGTTGTTGAACACTTTAGGTGCTTTGTTCGATGCCACCGAAGGCTGGTCGATGCCTAATATTTGTAAAATCTGAAAAAATCATGTTTATTCGCTGGAATGTTTTGTCATTAGTTCTATGCAATCGAAAACTATTCGATGACATTGAAGGATATATGTTCGATGCTATTGAAGTCCACGAATGCACAAAGTTACGCAAAGTTGCATATCTGCGGAATTTGTTTCTGATTTTGATTGTGATTCTTCCTAAGGCTGTATATAAGGTTGTAATCGGGATATTGGGGTGTATTTCAGAGCTTTCTAATTTGTTTCTACGGTTTTTAAAGGCTTGTGAGGGAGGATTCGAGGCTTGTTTGAATTGGGTATTTTATCTATCTCTTGTAATTTCTGCTTTCATAGTAATATTTGTCGCTTTGTGCTGTGTTTTTTTTTTTGTCTTTTCCAAAAGGGGTTTTCCACGTTAAATTTGAACTCTTTGTGATTGTGCTTGATTGTGCAATTGAAACGCTTTACTTGATTCATCTATGTGTGCTTTCGCGGTCCCCCAACACGAGCTGCCTAGGAATGCCCAAGGGTCTTCGCAGCTCAGTTCTAATAGCGCTTGATCTCAAGGATTGATGAAGCCTCTTCCAAATCTTTCCTTTGTAACAAAATTAGTAAAACGCCGCAGCTTCACCTCCATCGTAAATCTAAGAGAGATGCAATGTAGGGGAACTAAAGATGGATCATTCACCAACCATCTTAAAGGCACGTCATGTTCAAGGGACATCAACACTTTAATATGGGTAAAGTTCTCTTCAATTCAGGGAGGATGATGTGGAACATATAGTGGTGTGCACATGTAATGTTAGTTGCACGTGTAACTGACTATTTTTGTGAATTTGAATTTGTATCTAGCTATAAATTCCATAGACATGGAATCTGAATGACTTTATTATAAGTAGTCATCTTCTTAGAATGTAACAAAAGATTCCTAAGAAAGATATAATAAAGAAGGATTGAATTTGGTTTGAGTAAAGATGCCAATGGATTGGACTAGCCAGTCAACAACTAGGCTTGGACCATTTCGGGTTGAACTTGAGAAGGTTAGGCCCGGGTTTAAAAGTGAATCCCATTTACTAATAAAGTTGGGTTTGGGCTGCATATAAAGGCCCATCAACCTGGACCCGAGTCTAGCCCAAAACATTTATGATTTTCAAGAGTATATTCAAAAGTATCACATTTTTTTTTCCTTTTTAATGAAAATTTTAAATATTTAATGACTAACGTGCATTAGAAAATTTGTTAAAATCAATTAACATTCTCTTTTATCACTATTACCATACCATTAGCAATTAATATTATCTAGATAACTATTTCAATTTCCAAGGTGATAAATAAATTTGGGCTTAAGCTAGGGTTGGATCAGTAAGTACTTATTGGGCTAGTATTAGACCTATACATTTTAGCCCGTCATGGACCGGGGGTTGGCTTGGCTTGGCTTAAGTCCTATTATATAGGTTGGGCCTGGACTAACATTGGCCGGTCACAGTGTAGCTGCTTCGGGCCGTCGATTGGTGTTGCGGTGCACATGCGGAGAGAGACACATGTATTATCTATATCATAATAGGTGAATGGACAGGACACGGATTGCGTCCAACTCCTGCCCGGGTGGTAATCTGTCCGGGCAGGGATCCGTGGGGCCCACCGTGATGTAAGTATTTTATCCATGCTGTTAATCGTTTTTCTCGACTCATTTTAATGAATGACATAAAAAAATGAGGCAGGTTCAGGGCTTAAGTGGACCACAAAGTGGGGATTTAACGTTCACCATTAAAAATTTCTTGGGAGTTGGAGAAGCTTCGGATCAAGCTGATATTTTTGTGTTCACTTCATCCACGTCTGCATGACCTTATTAATAGGTTTGATGGTAAAAAAAAACATCACGGTGGCCCTTAGAAAGGTTTCAACGGTGAGTGTCATTATCACTACAGCTTCCTTTGATGTGGTCCCCTGGGGCTGTGGATGTGCTTTAAATTCTTTTATTCCTGCCTTAAAATGATCTGATAAAAGCAATGAACGGCATGGATAAAATACTTACACCACAGTGGGCCCAACAGATCCCTTCTTGGACGGATAAAACACTATTTTCTATGGTGGGTCCACTTGAACTTTAGATTTATCTCATTCTGTTTGTATCGACATAAAATGATCTCTAAAAATGGTTTAACGGTATGGATACAACACATGCATCATGGTGGGGTCCCAGAGCTTGGTGATGTCACTTCAGTAGGGATTTGGCTACTGACCTTGCCAGTATCCAATCCGCACAGCAGATTGTGTGGTGTGCCACACACCACCAACCTCGGTAGTTGGTGTACGTGTTGTGTGCAGGCTAGTGCCCGATAAGGTACAAATGAAGGAAGGAAGATGAAAATTATATATGCCCCACCATGATGTATTTATTATATTAAAACCATTTATCCATTTTTGGAGATCATTTTAAGGCATAATCCAAAAAAAAGTCGTTTCCAAATCTCAAGTAGACCGCACTACAAAAGGTAGTGGGGACGATGATTCCCACTGTTAAAACATTTATGAGGCTCACCATTATGTTTATCTGCCATCCATCTTTTTGTAAGGTCATAAAGGGATAAAAGGTAAACACAAATATCGGATTGATCCGCAACTTTTATGACTCATTGCTCAAGAAGGTTTCAGTGGTAGATTTTCAATCCCACTGCTTTCTACAATGCGGTCCACTTTTTTTTTTTTTTTTTAAAGGAGGGAATGGATCATGACCATTTAATTTGACGGATGGAATGAAGGAAGTGGATTGGCTGGTGTACCACAGACCACTAGGGTTGTACATCGAGTTAAGTCGAGTCGACGTGGGCCAAGCTTTGCTTGACTCGTCCGTGCTCTCCTCGAGCTTATCATTGGAGCTTAGCTTGTTTGTCAAACCTTTCGAATCAAGATTGAAGTGAGCTAGTGGATCAAGCCGAGTTGAGTTGAGCCTGCTCTCAACCCGAACCAACCTAACACCCAACCTGCACCCGACTTAACCCAACAACCCGATCCAACCTAACCACTCAACCCAACTGACTCAACCCGCACCTGACCCAACTCCCAAATTATATATATATATATATATATATATATATATATATATATATATATATATATATATGCGAGTCGAGCCAAACCGAGTTTGAGTCGAGTCGAGTCAAGATCCACTATGATCGAACTTGGCTCATTTTCAAAATTAGCTGGGTCATATGAAGCTTGGATCCTCTCGAGTCGTCGTTCAAGCCGAGTCAAGCTGAGCTAGATTGACTCGAGCCGAGCCGAGCGAGCTTGACTCGTGTACAGCCCTACAACTTGACTCAGTACAGCCCTATACACCACTGACCTGGCTGGTGTGGGTATGTGTCACTCCTCAAGCTCTGAGTTGCACCAACCATTCAAAGGAGATAAAAGTTATATGCTGGTGTACCACACACCACTAACTTGGCTGGTGTGGGTATGTGCAGTGCCAAGAAGAGACGCCCATGGAGCTCCGAGTTGTACAAATGAATCAAAGGAGATCAAAGTTACATGGTCCTAAAATGATGTATTTATATCCACATGGTTCATCAATTCGGCAAGATCATTTTAGATCTTCAAGCCCAAAAATTAGTCATATACAAAGTTCAAGTGGACCACACCACAAATGATAGTGGGACAATGATTGTCACCATTAAAAAATTTGTAGGGCCCATTGTATTATTTACTTTCCATCCAATATATTCATAAGGTCACACAGACCTGATTGAAGAGAAAAACAAAAACAAAAACAAAAATTGTGTTGATCTAAAACTTCCTTGACCCTAAAAGGATTTAAATGGTAGATGTTCAATTCCCCACTGCTTTTTGCGGTGTGGTCCATTTGATCTTTTGATTTGTCTTATTTTTTTGCTCAAGCCCTAAGAAGAACCCGCCAAATGGAAGGACAGTTTGGATATAACACAAACCTCATGGTGGAACCAACCGAACTTGGTGATGTCAACACACCGCCTAAGTTGGTGGTGTGTGGTACACTATCCAATCCGCTTCCTGGGAATGGAAGCGTCTGATTTGTATGTCAAGAGAGCATGTAAAGGAACATGGAGTCATAACATGTGAAGTGCACGCATCATTTCACACGGAGCAAGTACTGAAGCAGCTAGGGCGATTATTCATTCACACCAGAAAGATTTGAGAGGAGGAGCACTAATCGCAGTACGTGTCATAAAATGACACTGTGAGTGATCTGGCCGACCATTGGGTGGGGCCTCCATCAAGATGCCCAATCAGAAGGTGGCTCATGTATCAAGGACGTTTGAGTTTTATAGGTTAATGAAAATGCGATTCGTGAAGGAGCGAATCCAAATCAATGGTACCACACTAATTGTAGAGCAGATCACGGATAATTTCATTGCCAAGACGGACCAAAAAAGGCCCGATCGTAAGCGAAAGTAATCCGGACCATCAGGACCTTAAATTGGGAATATCTCGCAATTCAAAGTGAGTTATTTGACGAATCATATATGATTTTGGAGTAGGATGAGCTACTTTAGCCACCTAACCTCAACATGCTAGTTCCCACATCGAATTTACAAAATACTATTAGACTGGCAATCGAATTCCTATTTTAATTTTGTTTTTCCCACTTATAGTAAGTTTTAGTTTGATTACAACTCTTCATCATTTGGGCTTTAGGAGTTGCGCCCAACGTGAAAAGTGCTTAGAATAATTAGGAGAACAACGTGGTCAAGCCAAATAGGTTTTGCTCAAACTTAGCCCAACCTAAGGTTCTTGTAACTCAACCTTAACCCAACCCAACCCAACCCAACCCAAACTTAGGTTAGGAATTCTCAACCCAAGCACAACCCAAGCGGGTTCGGTCAGGTTGGTCAAGTGGATACATGCTAATATTTTAATGATTGTATTAGTTTATTATATTTTAATACCCGTCTTATTAATTATATATGTAGTTATTTATTATAAAAAAAAACTTCATTTATTCTAAACAAACAAGCTAAAATATAGAACACCTACTCATTTAAAAGTTGCGTTGCGTAGCACACAATCTATTTGGGAAAGAGAAATCCAACATTTCTTGTTAGCTTGAGTCATCGAAAATGATGTAGACCAATAAGACCTTATAACACAAGAATTTCCTATGTCTTCAACATATACAATCTACACTCAATTATAATTTATAAGTAACTTATATATTGATCGGGTTCAGGTTAGGTCGGGCAACCTCAACCCGAGCCTAACCCAATATTTATCGGGTTGGTGTTTGTATAGCCCAAGCCTAAGATTTGACTCGATACATTTTGCCCAAGCCTAACCCAATGTCAAGTTGGTCATGGGTCGGTCGGTTCAATCAGCCTAACTTTCAACCATACTATTTTAGACTGAAAACCATGATCACGAACATTTATAAATAGTAAGTTCACTGTTCATAGTAAGTCACGATTTATAAGAGTTTTAGCTGTAGTTTAATTTGGAAACTTTTTTTATAGCTTAGTATTCCTATTTTAAGGAGTGTAAACTAGTTTATTCACATATCAGTATAATTATGAATTTTCTTGAATTTATTTTCATTTTTTTTGTTTATTTTCTAGTGGATTCCATAAATACTATAAGGAGTCTTTAAAATAAAAAAAGTTACGTGGATTCAAAGCAGTTACCCTCGATCCTAGGAAGTGCTTCACCTCACGTCCTTCTCTGCGTCACCCACTACCTAAAATAACACACGTATGAGAGATCCAGCTCGTTCAATAGCCAGGGCAGTCCCAATGAATATGCCGTGGCCCACAAATAAGTTGAACACACACGTCAAGTGGGTCACGCCCATAAGAAGAAAATTGGTTAGACATAAAGCCTCGAACGGCCTCTATTTAACGCGCGTGTATACACACTACTTGATCAATGGTATGTTTTTGTTGAGGAATGCCTGATTAACGGTAGGATCTCACACGTGTGACACGTGGCCACATCTGCAATGTTTCCTTCGGAGAAGGCCCACCTCATTTTTCGTCCTCGATTGCACAACCAAAAAAAGGCATCACCTGTACGGCTGTACGATGTCCGTTTATCTGGGAAGCGGATTGGCTGGTGTACCACACACCAGCTATATAGCTGCTGTATGTACGTGTCGTGCGAAGACGAACACTATGCTCCTCGAGCTACGAGTTGTACGAACAGTTCAAAGGATATCAAAGTTATATAGGCCCACTGTGATGTGTTTATCATATCTACACCGTTCAAATATTTTTAGAGATCATTACAGAGCATTAGCCGAAAAATGAATCATATCCAAAGACAATCTGGAGCACAGCACAAATAGGAGCAGAGATAATGATTTTCACCGTTTAAAAATTCGTAGGGCCCACCATAACGTTTATTTTCCATCCAATCTGTTCATAAGGTCACAAAGACCTGAATTAAGAGGAAAAACAAATTTCAAATTGATCCAAAACTTCCGTGACTCGAAAAGGGTTTCAATGGTGGACGTTCAATCCCCCACTGCTTTTTTCAGTGTGGTCCACTTAATAGTTAGATCTGTTTTAGTTTTTTCATCTCAAGCCTTAAGACGAGCTCTCCAAAATGGATGGACGGTTTGGATATAACACATACCTCATGATCAGACCCACAAAACTTTCTGACGTGAATAGAACAGCTATATAGCTGGTGTGAGGTCCACCGGCCAATCCGCTTCCGTTTCTCAGCCTTTCAAATATAAAAGTGGGCCAACGGTTGAATGATTGAGGTTGTTGAAATGGTAGGCTGCGCTGTGGAGAGACGGTGCTGCCAGCACATAGAGCTGAATCCAACTAAATTGTCAAACTAAGCTCAAATTCAAATAAATTGAATTTAACTGTGAAAAAAAAGATTACACCACGAAACGATGATAATACATAAGCAGAAGATTACAAGAAATTAATAGAGATTACCAATTCGATCATACCTCAAATCCATCCCTCAAGAGTAAGCCATGCGCTTGAAATCCTTATGAACAAATTAAAAAAATTTAAAACCTTTTTATCCTCCTGACTCCCAATTCTTAATTATACGATATCATAATTGGAATAGAAAACAAATCTCCTACTTATACAGTTCTTTGCAAGTGTTCGATTACACATTTGATTAGATTTCGATAACATTGATGATTTGTCAATGATATTAAATATCTTTAATGCTACTGAGTAAAACACCAAAATATCAGATATTTTTTATGGCATCGAAACATGTGACGTATGCTATATGGCATCGACTGAACTGTCGATAGCATTAACAGACCCTACTACTAAAGATTTAAAACATCAACATCAAATATCTCTAATTGGAAGATCAAAATCATACAATCTTTGGTTTGCACTACATTGATTGTTAGCTGTAACTGTATTTCATACCCAACATTTTCTTTTGTAGGCCACAAATCCAAGGTTTGAGGTTGTCTCACCTAGATGTTTGAGGTTGTCATTGATTCACCGGATCATTGATGTCACTTTTTTAAAAGCACAAGATAGGTCACATTAACACCATACTGTCCATCCATGCGCATTGGGATCCAAGTGGGATTTAATGGCAAGTGGTCGGATCATTGATCTATAGGCTTCACTTTTACAAACTTAAAAGCACAAGATATAGGTCACATTAACACCATACTAAGTCAGGCTATCTTAACACCCCTAGATGAAAGAGTGAGAAATACGCATTGAAGATTGCCATTCATTAAGTGGGTCCCACCTTGTAGATCCCCTCGCCCAAAAAATCAACCCACCCTGCTCAAGGGGTCAGCGCCAGTTTATGTAAGAAATGGACGGCTGAAAAAGATTTGGTCTCCAACAGGCTGGTCCATAACTTACAATCCACCTAAAAAAATAAATTCCAACCTACCACGTGGCATCCAACACTTTCAACATATTGTCCCCACCATCATGTTCACCTTGTGTAAAAATCAGCCCCATCCACTCATCAGGAGGGCTACACAATAATAATACAATTTCTAACATTGATTCCATTGGACGGTTCGGATCTCACACCCTTGAGCTACTCTGGCATGCATGCTTGGTGCCTCGTGGATTGATTGCCTTGTCCAAGCGTGTGAGCTTGAGCAAACCTTCCATCAAGCTCAGGAACAACGTGTGGAGATATTTAAACGAGGTTTACAAACTCCATACGCAACCATACCATTACCCACAACATACGTGCCAACGTGGAGAGTATACGAGACATCTGAGCCGTGCATAAGGTGGCCCACACTATGAAACTAACTGTATGAAAATTTAAGCTGGCCCACTCATCAAATGGATCCTGCCCACACGATAAGAATGGACGGTTGCCAGATGTTCTTTACACGACAAGAATGGATGGATGCTTCCCTGACATGTGTCTTCATGCCAACCACAATAAAAGAACAAAAGAACAACAAACGTGTATCTCAAGCCCACTTTTCTTTTCCCGCTGGCATGGAGAGAGAGAGAGAGAGAGAGAGAGATCTTTACATCTCTACATGTGGGGCCCACTTTAGTCCACGCATGGAATCTAACCCGTCTAGACAAGTCGCCCCACCAAGAAAGTAATTCGCTTCCAAAGTAATGCCGATCCGTCCATCACATGAGCCACGACATGAATTTTGAAGTTTTAGGGTGGATGTCCAATATTTTCTGATTATGGTGTGGCTCACCTAATGATAATGATTTAGCAACCTTATCCTTTGGAATCTCAACACCATGATAAGGCTCACTTTATGTGTGAGTTGAATGGCTGGCATACATACAAAATGATGGACCCCACGCAGGTTATGATGGCCTAAATAGACTCTGTTTCAACGCTGAGTTTACAGGATCTAGTGCTCATGTGGTATGAGCGTAGAAGCACAGTTTGTTTTCTGCCAAGTGTAGTGTGTATCGGAATACAAGAATTGAACAAGCGACTTGCACCAAACAAATCAACTTTAACCTTAAAGGGTAAAAATAAATAGATATGTCCAATATAAACATATATAACCAAATTTTGAGAATACAAGTTGTTTACTCAACTACTCGTAGAATTTTTTAACTATCATGTGATAATTGAAGGGTATGATTCTTTTTTTAAAGATGAGTTATTGTGTGACTTCTTTAAAGAAAGACTTTTTAGAATACCAATACCATCAAATAAAATGAAAAACTCACAATCAAACTGTAGAAGCAATGAAAACAATGATAGAGAACAAATCAAGCATATAAATGTAGATTCGAATTACAATTAAATATTACGACTAAGAATTATCACTACTCCTAAAATCAGTTAAGATAAAAGATAAATTGATATATTGGTTATCTTTAATTGGATTGTGTTGGATCATGATTGATTTGGGTGTGTTTTTTCGCTAGGTTTCCTCTGTATTTTTTGATATCTCCTTCAACTTTTTTTTTTTTTTTACACACGCACGCGATAGTGGGATTTCACTTATTCTTCCAAATGCTTCTTCCATTATTGCAATAGTTACATTAGTCGAAAAGCCTTTTCTATATCCTTCTCTCGTGATGTTTTATTTTTGTGACTATTCTTTTTCTATCGGCTAAACATTGTTTCTTTTAATCACTTTCATAACTTAAATTGGTCGACGACATTTCTCTCTTCACTCATTAGGCTTTTGAGTAACTCAACCACATTACTCCATCAACCAACCTTTTAAAATAAATTTCTGCGAACTATGATTTCACAGAAAACACCCCATGTTCCTTAAAAATCTTTTCATCCACCTATTTTTTTAATACAATGTTACATATTGCCCTGCTATTGTCTTAATCCAAAATCACCAAAAATAAAGTACAACATGTTAAAAAATAAAATTAAAATTAAAAAATAAAACAAGGAAGAAAAAACTTTTCCACATATTAATAACATGTTCTTATTTACATGTTATATATTGGCTTTTTATCTTGTCCTTCTTATATTCTTCCCCCAATACAAATCATCTTGGTGAGAACAGCGAGAGCATGGAAACCCCAAGACTCTCACCCTCTTTACCACTCCCTATCTTCCTCTTCTCATGCTCCAACATTTTCATCCTCTCTTTGCAAATTGATTTACAGGCACTTCCATCACGTTTTATCATACTGGTGAGGACTATCAGTGCGATGTAGAATTGAACGGTCGGATTACATCTATAAATGACAAAGAACTTATTGTTGATTACTACAAGCCCACATCTGCTGAGGGCAAAGAAGTAGAGTGTCCCATTTGTTTGTGTAGGATTGGAGAATGTGAGGAGATTATAAAGCTGAGATGTGATCTGATGGGGTTTTTTGCCCCGTGCTCGACCAGTCGTGAGCCCTGCTCGACCGGTCGAGGGCTGGTACGACCAGTCGTGGGAGTCGAGTCGTAACTCGACTCAAAGTCCAGCGAGTTCGGACTATTTTTCTCCGGGGTTCTCGACCGGTCGTAGGTGTCCCACGACCGGTCGTAGGTGTCCCACGACCGGTCGTAGGTGTCCCACGACCGGTCGTAGGTGAGCTACGACCAGTCGTAGAAGGCTAAGACCAGTCCTGGAATTTCCAGGACTAGTCGTAGGTTACGCAGTTTGTTCCACGATTTTGCGCGAAACTGCGGATTTGAGTCCTTTCGCAACTGGGATGCGGAAAGGAGTTTTCCAAAACTATAAAAGGGGTTGCCTAGGGTTTTTTCTAGGTATCACAAAATAGCAAGAGAGTTTCCTAAAGCTTTGCAAGAAATTTGCTAAAGGGTTTAGGGCTATCAAAGGTGAGAGAGAGGGAGAAAGAGAGAGAGGAAGCTTATAGAATGGAGGTTCTGCTCGTAGAGGTTCTCTACTTTGCAATCTACATCTCAGCGCTTCTGTGTCCTCGTAATCGGTTAGATCTCTCCGTTTTCTCTATTTCTCTTATTGTTTATCCACTCCTGCGTGAGTGAAGAAGATTGTAACGTTCTACTTCATAGTGGATTGTTGATCTGGACGAGGTCCCGTGGTTTTTACCTCTTTGAGGGTTTTCCACGTAAAAATCTCTTGTGTGGTGTGTGATTGATGCTTTGATCTATTTCATTGCTTTATTATCCATAATTCTGGTTTGTTTCGGGAGGCTAGATCCTAAGGTTTGTGCAAGGCATCCCAACAAAGTGGTATCAGAGCTAAGTTCATTGAACGGGTAGGATCGGTTTGAATTATAGAAGGTGGCTCAAGGATGATCAGCCTCAATGGTTCTAACTGGACCATATGGAAGGCTAAGATGGAGGACTTGCTTTATTGCAAGGACCTATATTCTCCAATCTCAGGCATATCAGCAAAATCCAAGGATATGACTGATGATGATTGGAAGAAGATGGACCGAAAGGCGGTGGGGTTTATTAGACAATGGTTGGATGATTTTGTGTTCCACCATGTGTCTACGGAAACCTCAGCCGAAAGCCTATAGCTAAAATTACAAGGGCTGTATGAGAGGAAGACAGCCGGTAATAAGATATTTCTGATAAGGCGACTCGTGAATCTCAAGTTCAAGGATGGTGGTTCTGTGGCCGAGCATATGAATGAGGTCAGCAATATAGTGAACCAACTCACCTCTATGAAGATGGTCCTGGATGATGAATTGCAGGCTTTACTATTGCTTAGTTCATTGCCTGACAGTTGGGAGACATTGGTGGTGTCTCTAAGTAACTCCGCGCCAGACGGAAAGATATCCATGGAACAGGTAACCAGTTGTCTCTTCAATGAGGAGACAAGGAGGAAGTCTCAGGGGTCTACTCAGCAAGAGGCTCTTGTGACACAGGAACGGGGGAGAGGAAAGAACAGGAAGGGCGGGAAGGCCCGAGATAAATCAAGAGGCAAGTCGAGTAACAGAAAAGATGTTGAATGCTGGAATTGTGGCAAGAAGGGCCACTACAAGCATGAATGTCGTGGTAAGAAGAACGACAAGAAAGGAAAAGGGAAGGAAGATGAATCAGATTCCACTGCGGTCGCTTCAGATGGCGACATGGTAGTTATTCTTTCTACAGATCACGATGTATGTCTCACGGCTACGAGTCAGGGCACCGATTGGGTGATAGACTCGGGAGCTTCTTTTCATGCGACTCCACACAGGGACTCCTTCACAAGCTACAAGTCAGGTGACTATGGGACTGTGAAGATGGGAAATTCTGGCGTATCAAAGATCGTGGGAGTCGGTGATATTTGTGTGAAGACCGATGTGGGCTGCACATTAGTTCTCAAGGATGTGAGGCATATCCCAGACCTTCGCCTCAACTTGATGTCGACAGGAAGGCTGGATGATGATGGTTATGAAAGCCGGTTTGCTGGTGGGCGATGGAAGCTCATCAAGGGTTCATTGATCGTGGCTAGAGGAAAGAAGTGTTGCACCCTGTACAAGGCAAGTGTCAGTATGTGCAAGGGTGGATTGAACGTAGCAGAAGATTCAGCTATTGACATGTGGCACAAAGGCATCAGGCCACATGAGTGAAAAAGGGCTTCACTACTAGCAAGGAAGGCTCCTTCCAGACGTGACAGTATGCCTCTCAAAACCTGTCTTGATTGTTTCGGGAAACAAAGATAGAGTTTCATTCATTAAAGCGCTTCTCATGTTGATAAAGTGCATGCATTAGATTTGGTTTATTCTCGATGTTTGTGGTCCTATGAGGACAAAACCTTGGGTGGGGCATTGTATTTTGTTACTTTTATAGATGATGCATCTAGAAGGGTTTGGGTTTATGCTTTGAAATCCAAGGACGAGGTCTTTGGTGTGTTTAAATTGTTTCATGTTATGGTCGAGAGAGAGACAGTAGACCATTGAAGTGCATCCGCACTCGACAATGGTGGTGAATACATTGGCGACTTTCATGAGTACTTTGCAAGTCTCGGGGTATACGGCATGAACAGACTGTTCCCAAGACCCCCAAAGATAATGGTGTAGCCGAGTCAGGCGAATGAATCGCACCATTGTTGAGAGAATCGATGCATGTTATCCCATGCGAAGTTGCCCAAGACGTTCGGGGAGAAGCAATGCGCACGGCGGTGTATTTGATAAACAGGTCTCCATCCCCCGTTGAATGGAGAAGTACCGAGAAGGTGTAGATCGGACAGGATCCAGCGTACGGTCATCTCGGGGTGTTTGGATGCAGACATCCGTTCACGTACCAAAGGACGAGAGGTCCAAGCTCGATATGAAGATCGGGCGGTGTGTGTGTTCTTAGGGTACGGTGATGAAAAATTCGGTTACAGTGTTATGGGATCCGACCGAGAAGAAGCTCGTCGGGAGCAGAGATGTGATTTTCTTTGAAGATCGGTGTATCGAAGACATTGGTAAGCCGAGAAGAACCGGCCTGGTTCGGGTGAGCTAGAGGACATGGATCCGATTACTCCTCCCGTGGTGCCCGATGACGGGGAGTACAAAGAAGTGCGAGAGGACGAGGGAGTTCCTTCAAAGATGGACCAGGGAGCGCCCCCACTTGATCCACTGTTGAGCCACGGGTGAGGAGGTCATCTAGGGACGAGACGGTGAGTCAAGAGGTACTCGCCGCATGAGTACATTATGTTAATCGATGGGGAGAGCCGGAAGATTATTCTCCGAGGCCCTAGCCGACGAGCATAAGGGGAGTGGTTGAAAGCTATGCAAGAGGAGATGAAATCCTTGCATAAAAACCACACCTATGATATGGTGAAACCGTCAAGGGCAAGAAAGCTCGAGCAACAAGTGGGTGTCTGAAAGAAGATTGAGCGAAGAATTCACGAGACGAGGTTCAAGGCCAGACTTGTGGTGAAAGGGTTTGGTCAGAGAAAAGGCATAGACTTCGAGGAGATATTCTCACCAGTGGTGAAGATGACATCCATACGGGTGTTGCTTGGGTTGGCGGCTAGCATGGATCTGGAGATAGAGCAGTTAGATGTTAAAACTGCCTTTCTCCATGGTGACCTGGAAGAAGAGATCTACATGCACCAACTAGAGGGGCTCGAAGTCAAGGGCAAGGAACATATGGTGTGTAGGCTGAGGAAGAGCTTGTATGGGCTGAAACAAGCTCCACGGCAATGGTACAAGAAGTTCGACTCGTTTATGTTGAAACATGGGTATGACAGAACGGAGTCGGACCACTGTGTGTTCACGCGCAAGTTCTCAGATGGTGATTTCTTAGTTCTGCTATTATACGTTGATGACATGCTCATCATGGGAAAAGACATCAAGAAGATTGACAGGCTAAAACAGGAGTTGGGCAAGTCTTTGCGATGAAAGACTTGGGCCGGCTAAACAGATCCTAGGAATGGAGATAACCCTGTGTAAGCAGGAAACTTTGGCTGTCACAAGAGCGGTATATTGAGAAAGTCCTAGAGCGGTTCAATATGAATGCAGAGAAGCCGGTCAGTACTCCACTAGATGGTCACTTCAGATTGAGCGACAGACAGTGTCCCAAGACGAAGGCAGAGGTGGAAGAGATGCAGAAAATACCCTACGCGTCAGCTGTAGGAAGTTTGATATATGTTATGGTGTGTACACGCCCAGACATAGCATATGCGGTTGGTGTAGTCAGCCGGTATCTTGCCAATCCTGGCAAAGAACATTGGGCAGCGGTGAAATGGATACTACGGTATCTAAGAGACTCATCCAGGTTGAGCCTATGCTATGGTGACGGAAAACCTGTGTTAGAGGGCTACACAGATGCAGATACAGCAGGTGACATAGACTCCAGGAAGTCTACATCGGGGTTCATGTTCACGTTTGCAGGGGGAGCGGTTTCTTGGCAGAGCAAGCTACAGAAGGTCGTAGCATTGTCGACGACAGAGGCCGAATATATTGCAGTCACAGAAGCATGTAAAGAGATGCTTTGGATGAAGAGGTTCCTACAGGAACTTAGCCTAAAGCAGGAGGAGCACGTGGTCTATTGCGATAGTCAGAGTGCTATACACTTGAGCAAGAATCCAAGTCAGCATTCCAAGTCGAAGCACATAGAGATTCGGTATCACTGGATCAGGGATACTTTGGAACAAAAGGTGTTACAGCTTGAGAAGGTCCACACGGACGATAATGGGTCAGACATGATGACCAAGGCTTTGCTCAAAGGCAAGTTCGAGGTTTGTAGAAACCTGGCTGGCTTGAAGAAGGTGGATCCCTCCCGGGTCAAAAAGGGGGAGATTTGATGGGGTTTTTTTGCCCCGTGCTCGACCAGTCGTGAGCCCTGCTCGACCGGTCGAGGGCTGGTACGACCAGTCGTGGGAGTCGAGTCGTAGCTCGACTCAAAGTCCAGCGAGTTCGGACTATTTTTCTCCGAGGTTCTCGACCGGTCGTAGGTGTCCCATGACCGGTCGTAGGTGTCCCACGACCGGTCGTAGGTGAGCTACGACCAGTCGTAGAAGGCTAAGACCAGTCCTGGAATTTCCAGGACTAGTCGTACGTTACGCAGTTTGTTCCGCGATTTTGCGCGGCATGATTTGAGTCCTTTCACTGGGATGCGGAAAGGAGTTTCCCAAAACTATAAAAGGGGTTGCCTAGGGTTTTTTCTAGGTATCACAAAATAGCAAGAGGGTTTCCTAAAGCTTTGCAAGGGATTTGCTAAAGGGTTTAGGGCTATCAAAGGTGAGAGAGAGGGAGAAAGAGAGAGAGGAAGCTTATAGAAGGGAGGTTCTGCTCGTGGAGGTTCTCTACTTTGCAATCTACATCTCAGCGCTTCTATGTCCTCGTAATCGGTTAGATCTCTCCGTTTTCTCTATTTCTCTTATTGTTTATCCACTCCTGCGTGAGTGAAGAAGATTGTAACGTTCTACTTCATAGTGGATTGTTGATCTGGACGAGGTCCCGTGGTTTTTACCTCTTTGAGGGTTTTCCACGTAAAAATCTCTTGTGTGGTGTGTGATTGATGCTTTGATTTATTTCATTGCTTTATTATCCATAATTCTGGTTTGTTTCGGGAGGCTAGATCCTAAGGTTTGTGCAAGGCATCCCAACATGATCATCTCTTCCATAGGGTTTGCTTGTATAGATGGGAGGGACATCAGAGATTGGTGGCCCACCCACCATGAAGAAGAGCTCATCATTCCCTTATCTCCTTTCCTCTCCGCCAGTGTTCTTGGCATATAGTAGCTGAGGTAACTCTAGTCATGCATGCCATCTACTTGTCATGGTCATCTCACGGTCATTAGATAATGAGAAGGATTCTCGTCCATTGGATTTTTATCTTGTTGTTACACCATCATTGGAGAGACCATGTGAGAGGGATGATGTGACGTGAGTGTGATTGAAGGGGCCTCATCTGAACAGTTTAGCATGTAAAACATGTTGGAGATTTAGGCAAATCAGTTGGTGGGCCACAGTATGAGTACTCAACAGGTGGATCACGAGTGTTAGTTGGTACACTCGCTGTCCACTTGATGAGTGGACAACCTGGTTTAGGCCAGGACATGTCAACAGGGCCAATTGCATGGCAAATGGCTAGGATCTAGCATGCACATGAGCCATGTTAGTAACCCTGGCACTCTTTGGATCACCATCACCATCACCATTACCAGGCCACCATGGTTTTATAGAAGTGGGGTCCATGGCTGGGGATCCACGCCCCTAATATCATAGGCTCCAATATTGTCTACACACGTGCTGAAAATGGCACAGGGAGAGACGTGATGAGGTAGATCACTATCTTCCTAAGCGAATAATTACTCTATTTATTGACTTTTTTGGACTCCTTGCGCGCATAGCTTCCTCGATTCAACAAGGGATAAAAGTAAGAATAATTTCTAATAAATTTTAAATAATTTAATTAATAATAAAACTGATCAATGAGCATAAAAACAAGAATAATTCCTAATAAGTTTTAATTAATTTAATTAATAATTTAAAAAAAAATTACAACCCTTTAAATAATAAACTTAAACTTGAGATGGAGTTTTATAATGAGACTAGAACTCAAACACACTAAAAACATGACTTACTATAACTTACTATTTATTAACGGACTATTGCTACTCGACTTCAAGGTTTTTGGCCAAAAATAGTAAATTTGGCCCAACCATATTATACTCCTAATTTTTCATGCTGGGGACAATTTCTGCCACTCAAATGATCAAAAGTTACATTTGAATTAAAATTTATTATTTATAGTAAAGGTAAAAAAATAAATGAGACTTTTGACCGTCGATCTAATGGAATCATGCAGATCCTGCATGGGCAATTGAACATAGCAGAGTTGGTTGGCTTAAGTAGCTGCTACTATCCTAAAATCATGTATAATATGTTAAAAAACACATCCTAGTTTGTGAGATACAACTGATTTAAGGTTTTGACTATCCGTATCATTTCTGCCTTCAATGCCTTCCATGGTCCATTTTTGCCCTGAAAGTGTCTGCGACCCACTATATATCAGAAAATGAAGAAATTAATGGCAACCCTTCCAAAGGTGGCCAACAAATAGATGGTTTAGAAAGAGGACCACAATGGTTGGTGTTCACAAAAAAAATTGGTCAAAGAATCTATTGATCAGTAGAGGGTGGTCTGTAAACCATTGATATTATGGGCCTGCTATGCCTCATCACTAAAAAAATAAAAATAAATTAAAAAAAAAAAAACCACTTGTACAAATAGGCATGTACAAATATATGTCATTAGATACTCTGACTGCATATGATACTTGATACGCATGCACTTAGAAAAGAAAAACAGGCATATGTTAACTAAAATTAAACAGACTAAATTGTAGAACCCTTTGTGAGGGAGCTGCAGTACAAAAATAAGATTCATGGACCCTAACTTTTCTAAATAAAATGATCGGTCAATTTTTATTTGGACATATGTACAGTAATTTAATATTTAGAGAACTATAGAATATTAATGTTTGTTTCATGATACAGTTTATAAACTGGCACAGGTAATGTTTGTACACCACATATGCATTTCCAGTCATTTCTAACTTTCTGCATATCATCCTTCACATCCGCCAGATGATCTAAGGTAATTCTCCTTTGGAAGCATATGAAAAGCAGAACTGACACCACCACCACACAACGTATGGGGCCGTATCATTTCCTGCCAAGATGCCGGTCAGCCAATTAGCTGGTGTACCACACACCACATACCTGTCTTGTTACTGAGGTCACAAGGTTACAAAGTTCTGTGGTCCATGAGATTTGAATTATATCAAACTGTCCTTCCATTTGGCAAGCTTGAAGATTGGATGTCTACCACTAAAACCCTCTTGAGGTCATAGAAATCTTGAATATATATATATATATATATATATATATATATATATATATATATATATATATAAATATTTTTTCCTCTTCATCTGGGTCGTGTGATCTTATGAACAAATTTGATAGAAAATAAATGTTACAGTGGGCCCTAAGGTATGTTTTAATAGTGAGAATTATTGTGCCACTGCAATTTGTGGTGTGGTCCACTTTAGTTTTGGATATGGCTCATTTTTGAGCTCATGCTTTGGAATAATCTCACCAAATGGATTAAAACTGTGGATATGATAAATATATCTCATTGTGGGGTGATGTAATTTTGATCTCTTTTGAATCGTTCATACAATTAGCTAGAGGAGCGTTGGCGCTTGCCTTCACAGGACACGTACCCACACCAGCCAGATCAGTGGTGTGTGGTACACTAGCCAGGCCAGTGGTGTACGTGGTAAGTCAGTGCTTGTCTTCACATGTACTAGGTACATTGGCTGGTGTGCCACATGCCACTGTATGGGTCTGATCATGAGGCCATGTGTTATATTTAAGTTGTTCCTCCATTTGAGGAGCTCATACTAAGGCTTGAGCTGAAAAATAAGACGCAGCGGGGTTTTGAACTACTACCATTTGAAAACCTTTAGGGGTTATGGAAGTTTTGGATCCATATGATATTTGATTTTACTCTTCATCCAGGTTAATTGGTGTGATCTTACTACTAGATTGGATCGAAAATAAATGTTAAGTGGACTCTATAAATGTTTTAACAGTAAGAATAATTGTCCCACTACTATATTTATATAGTTCACTTGACCTTTGAATATGATTTATTTTTGGGATCATGTACTAAAAGAATCTTGTCAAATGGATGAACAGTGGGGCAGATGTAACTTTAATCTTCTTTGATTGCACGACACTTGTCCACACCAACTAGGCCAGCTATTCCATTTCTCCCTCGCTCAACACAGTGCAGCAAATAAAGGTTGAGTGCATTTGTATTTTATTTTATTTTATTTTACTTTATTTTATTTTATTTTTTTAACTCATGCCCTGAGTTTAGCTGGAAAAATGGATGGGTGACACGAATATGCAATAAATACGTCAAGATGAGCCCCATGGTCTGGGCCACAACGTGTTTGCTGAGGTCAGGCATTGCCTAATCTGCTCCCTTGATTAGGTAGCTGTAAAACATTCAAGCTTGCAGGCCCACCATGTCATATATCTAAAATCCACTCCGTCCATCAGATGCTATCCTATGTTCGAGGACTTGGGAAAAGTAAGCGATCTACAACTTAGGTGGATGCAATGCTAATTATCAATTTGTGTGTTGGACAACCATGATGTGTATATTTCATTAAACCTAAAAGGTGTAACTCACGGGATGAAGTGGAAGTACAAATTTCAATCTGATCCAACAATTAGATGGGCCACACTCGTATGAACTTAGAGGTTTTAAGAGTAATTTTACATTGCTCCTGTTATTACCAGATATCGAGATCATTTTAGGGTGTGATCCTTAAAATGAAGCAGATCCGAATCTCGGGTGGACCATGCTACTAGAAACAATGGTGATCGACTAGGGGTGCACACGGTTCAGACCCAGTTTCAAAAGGGATAAGAACTAAAGGTGGCCCCCTTCACATGAACAGGCCATATTGACAGCTGGCAGGACCAATTCAATTATCTCCTTGGCCATTCGGTCCCAATTTCAAAACCGAAACCGAACCGTGTGCACCCCTATGATTGACCATTAAAAACTTCCTGCGGGCCACAAAAGTTTTGAATCAAGCTGGGTTTTTTTTTTTTTTTTTTTTTTTGTTTTTGTCCCCTTCACCAAGGTTTCTGTGACCTAATCAACAGGTTGGATGGCCAATAAACATTAAAGGTGGGCATTTCAATGGCCCTTAGTACGTTCTTAATGGTGGGCAACTAATCCGCTCCTGTCCACAGTTTTAGGTAGCTTAGTAGAACATGAAAGGTCTGTGGGGTCCACCATGTTATATATGTGAACTCCACTCCGTACATAAGGTGGTAAGCATTATTAATACCGTATATGCAGATTAGAAACTTATTTGGGCCACACGGATGGGAATGATGTAAAATTGCTTGCAAGTGTGGCCCACCTGATTGTTGAATGAGGCCTATTTTTTGTCTCATCTCTTTAGCCGGGTGAGTTGCACCTGATTTACAAGTTTGATGGAAGATAGAAACCATGATTGTAGCACACAAAAACCTATGGTTGGTGATTGGCATGTCATCCACATTATTCCATGTGGTGTGACCCATATGAGTTGTGGATCTAGATGTATTTTTTGTCCTACAAAATAAAATTGAGGATATAACTTAATAGACGGAGTGTTTATTTCTTGTATTTTTATAAGGCCACATCATTACTAATGACATCATAATTGCTACATTTAATGCAAACTTATGTCATCGGTGATTAGCAATCCAATTACAAGGAGTAAAAAATCTCTGTTCCTGATGAACAAAGGACCTATATTCCTTAGGGGAGATGCTTGCAATGTTGGCATGTGTGGTGGCTTGCACCTTAGATGAGTTGTCTTAAAGACTTGTTAAACCTTTTTTGAAAAAATAAAAATAAAAAATTATTAGAAGATAAGAAGAAACTTTTATTTCCTCAAAGAGAGTTGTCAGGCCAAAAATTATAGCACAGGGCATGAGTATTTAACTATGGCATACCGTAGCAGCCCTAATGTAAAATTAATGACAGCAACCATCATATGTTATGGGGTCTTATGGCCATTATGAAAAAAATAACCCGTAACAACTCATTATGCCTACATTAAGATGGTAACAACTGTCTAATGGTCTATTATAAAATCGATATAATTTTTTCAAAAGTTTTTAAATAATAAAAAATTAAAAAAAAAAAAAAGAGACCATAATAGTTGTTACAAAAGTCGAAATGGCTGTTACAACCCTTATTCTAAGGATAATAGCAATTGTTGTTTTGACCACCATTATCATTATAATTGTTGTTATTTGCATAAATATATAGAACAAAGTTGAGCAAAATAATTGCAATAGCATAAACAAACCTAACAAGAAGGCAATCTGAATTTTATATGAAAAAAATTATTTTATAAAAAACCAAGGCACAAAACGACAAATAAAGGACTGAAAGCAAAATTACAAGAGATAGTAGATATTATTAATTCGAACAACCCTCGAATCTCCTTTGAAACCCTATTTACGCCCTTAACCCTTTAGAACACTTTAGAAAGCTCTAATATCCTCCCTAATTCTGATTACACTTTATATATATATATATATATATATATATATATATATATATATATATATATATAAACCAGCCGGAATATGAAACAAATCTCACACTTACGTAACTTTACCCCCACTCGATAAGACCTTTGATGGCATCGACATACATCAAAGATCCATCGATGACATCAAATATTGTTCGATGCCAACTATCAAAACTATCCAACAATCAAATACAATTTTATTTTTTTTTTCGAATTTTCTTAATAAGAATGAATAGTTTATCAATGGCATCCGCATCTACTCAATGAGATTTGGGAACAGATTTAAGACTTTCAACAACAATAACATGTAAGAACTATACAAGGTAGGCCTTATTGATCGATGGTCTGGATTATCCTATTGGTTAAATTGTGTGAATGGGTAAACCAGTGGGCCCCACTTCAGTGTGATCCACGCAGTGTATCTGTGCAAGTGTGCGTCAAGGGCTGGAATGCTATAGCTGTGATATGCACAGTTGTTTGCATAGAACTAGCATTGAACAACTGTAGAGCCGTGGAAGAGAGTTGTGATAGGTTTCAAATTCTCTTTTCCCAATAATTATATAATATAGTTGGGTCCCGATCCTACACTATAGTAGATGCTTAAGTCTCATCTATTGTTCTAAAAAGGGTGTAAAGGAGAGGAAGATTAATTTTCTGATATTCTGATTCTTTATACATGACATCTCTGCTAGATAAGCTATCTAAATCCTAAATCTCCATGTCCCATTCACAACTAGATCTCTGGAATTTCGGCATCATGCTAATACAACCTAATATTCAATTTAATGCAAGCAATTAGGATGAAAGTTTGTGATTTGACCATCAATAGACTATGAAATCTAAGATAGGACGATGCCACGTGAAGTGCATGCATCGTTTTGCCTAACAATGACCAGAGGACTTGTATGGATCTTTAATCGGAAAGCAACTTAGACACGCAACGGATCTTATTGATCATTGCCGGGAAGAGAAACCGGACTGGTGGACGCGGATTAGCTACTGACAGGTTGAGTGGCGAGATTGGCTATTGATGTGACGTCACTAAATTCTGTGGGCCCCACCATGATGTATGTGTTGTATCCACACCGTCCATCAATTTGGAGAGATCATTTTAGGGCATGATCCAAATAATGAGGCAGATCGAAAGCTGGAGTGGATCCCACCATAGAAAACAGTGGGGAGAGTTACATCCACCATTGAAACCTTCCTAAGGTCCACCATGATATTTATTTGAGATCCAACCTGTTCATGTGTTAACGCATACATGAAATAAGGGCAACCACAAATATCAGCTTCCTCGAAAACATTTACGGCCCTAAGAAGTTTTTAATGGTGGGTGTCACTCTCCCCACTGTTTTCTGTGGTGGGGTCCACTCGAACTTTGGATCTGACTTATTCTTTGGATTATGCACCAATATGATATCTCCAAATGGATGGACGGTGTGGATACAAAACATACATCATGGTGGGGCCCACAGAACTTGGTGACGTCACTTTAGTATCGATTTTAGCTACTCAACGTATCAGTAACTAATCCGCGTGTGAGAGATCTGGCCCGACCATTAAGTGGGCCTTCAGCAGTGGTTGAATGATTGAGGCTGTTGATACGGTGGGCTGCGATCTGGACAGACGTACGGTGCCCCAAAATCTCCCTGATTGGTAGATCATAGTCATCCAATCTTTAGTTTCGCCCGCTTTGAATGTTAACGGTTACTGTACTGCTTTCCAAACCTGATATTTCTGCCACGCAATCTAAACAACTAGGCCACCCATTGGACGGCTCGGATCTCGCACCCTTAAAGACTCCGGCATGCTAGCTGTCTTCTAGATTGATAGCCTTATCCAAGCGCTTGAGCTTAAGCAAACCCCCCGTCAAGCACATGTACAACACGTGTGAGATATTTAAATGAGGTTTGCTAGTTCCATACCCAACCATCCCTTTACCCACGACATACGTGTCAACGTGGAGAGTGCGTGGGACATCTGAGCGGTACATAAGGTGGTCCACACCGTTAAACTAACTTACGCAAGGATGAACGTGATGAGGTCCATCACTATCTTCCTAAGGGGATAACTACTGTGAATTAACGGACCATCTCTAGAGTCATTAGGGCAATACCCAGAATGCATCAAAAGAAAATAAGAAAATATAAATAAATTCTAAAAAATTAAAATAGATGATAAAAATGAACTTACAACCCTTTAAATAGTGATACGGAATCAAATCAGAATTATATTCAAACTAAAATTTATTATAAATACTATAAACAAAAATAAAATATATTTTCGATCGTGCATGAATTTGGTGAGCGTAAGCGAACTATGGCTAAAGTAGCTTCTCCATTTCCAAAATCATATATGATACGTTGAATAACTCATTTTTGCTGGTGAAATATGACTGTTTTAAGGTTCTGACCGGCCAGATCACTTCCACTTCCCATTGAGCTTTCTTTGGTCCATCGAAAGTATCTGCGGCCCACCCTATATCACTAGCTGTATACAAAATTTAGGCTGGCCCACTAATCAAATGGACAAGAATGGACAGTTGCCAGATGTTCTATACACCACAAGAATTCGCTGGTGCTTCCCTCAAATGTCCACTTCATGTCCCCTCAAATGTCCACTTCATGTCAACCACAATAAATAACAACAAACGTGAATCTTATGTCAACCTTTCTTTCCTCACTGGCTTTTATAAGGCCAGATCCTCTAGATAGCTCTCTCTACAGCTCTAATTGTGGGGCCCACTTTAATTCACACATGAAATCTAAACCGTCTAGACAAGTGACCCCACCAAGAAAGTCATCTATTTCGAAAGTAAAGCCAATCCATCCATCATATAGGCCACAACAGACCACAACGTGAACTTTGAAGTTTTAGGGTGGTTGTCCTTTCTATGGTGGGGCCCACCTAATGATTTTCCAAACCTTATTTTTTGAAATCCCATCATCATGATGGGTTCATTTTATATGCGAGTTGGATGGCATACATACATCATGATGGACCCCACACATGTGGTTGAATAACATATATAGGTAGGTGAATGACTTCCCCATGTTACTAACCTCAGCTTATATATATGTTACTAGCTATCCTACACTTCTTACATTCTCCCCTCGAAGCAAATCATCCTTCCCTGAGTTGCAAGAGCATGGAAACCCCAACACTCTCATTCTCTCTCCCTCTCATGACTCTCTTCCTCTTCTCATGCTCCTGTCTTTTTATCCTTTCCTGCAAATTCATTCTCCCATCACTTTTTCTCAAGCTGGTGAGGACTCATGATCCACCGTTGGATCAATGTAATGTAGAATCCAACGGTGTGTTCGGTTACTACAAGTGGGCTTCTGCTGGAGAAAAAGAAGTAGAGTGTCCCATTTGTTTGTGTAGGATTGAAGAAGGTGAGGAGATTAGAGAGCTGAGATGTGATCATATCTTTCATAGGGTTTGTTTGGATAGATGGGCTGGATATCTAAGTGCCACGTGCCCACTTTGTCGTGGATCCCTCAGGCTGCAGAGATTGGCGGCCCACCATGAAGAAGAACTCATCATTCCCTTCTCCTCTTTCCTCTCCACCAGTGTTCATAGCACATGGTGGTTGAGATAACTCTTTGGTATGGGTTATGCTATTTTCTTGCTATCTTCATCTCCCATCTTTTTTAAATTTATCTTAGTTTTGATTATTAGATATATAATCATATGTAAATATCTTCACAAATATTAAAATAATTAACTATCATATTTAAAGACAGTGGATTGTTGTCCATTCAATTCATATTGAATTATTGTGGGTCTCATCATAAGGTATGTGTTATATTTAAATTATTCATTCATTTAGTAAGCTTGTCGTAAGGCTTAAGTTAAAAAATAAGACAAATCTAAAGATCAAGTGAACCACGCTGCAAAAAATAATTAATGATTGAATGTCTACCATTGAAATTCTTCTGGGAGTCATGGAAATTTTGGATCAATATGATATTTGTTTTTTCGTCTTCATTAGCTCTCATGCTAACTTATCATGAACAGAGTGGATGGGCCTAGAATGTTTTAACGGTAAAAATTATTATCCCCGTTGCTATGTGTGGTGTCCTCCCTTTGAGTTTTGGATATGATACACTTTTTTGGCTCATGCTTAAATGATGAACGGTATGGATATAACAAATGCGTCATTTTGAGGCCATGTAACTTTGATCTCCTTCCGACAACTAAGAGGTTGAGGATTGTCAGCACTCAGGACACGTACCCACACCGTCCATCTGTATCACTTGTTTGTGGTACACCGGCCAATCCACATATTTGGAGAGAGACTGTGGAGGAAGCGGATTGGCTGGTGTACCTCGCACTAGTTATCTGCTGTACTGGTGTACTGATGTCAGTAAGTTTTGTGGGTATATATATATATATATATATATATATATATATATATATATATATATATATATATATATATATATATATATATGTGTGTGTGTGTGTGTATGTGTGTGTTTTATATCAAAATCACTCATTTATTTAGTGAGTTTGTCTTTAGGCTGGAGATGGAAAATAAAAGAGATGAAATTATTAAGCTGACTGTTGGGGGCCTTGCACAAAACCTTAGGATCTAGCCCTCCAGAACAAACCAGAATTATGGATAATAAAGCAATGAAAATAATCAATGCATCAATCACACACCACACAAGAGATTTTTACGTGGAAAACCCTCAAAGAGGTAAAAACCACGGGACCTCGTCCAGATCAACAATCCACTATGAAGTAGAACGTTACAATCTTCTTCACTCACGCAGGAGTGGATAAACAATAAGAGAAATAGAGAAAACGGAGAGATCTAACCGATTACGAGGACATAGAAGCGCTGAGATGTAGATTGCAATGTGGAGAACCTCCACGAGCAGAACCTCCCTTCTATAAGCTTCCTCTCTCTCTTTCTCCCTCTCTCTCACCTTTGATAGCCCTAAACCCTTTAGCAAATCCCTTGCAAAGCTTTAGGAAACCCTCTTGCTATTTTTGTGATGCCTAGAAAAACCCTAGGCAACCCCTTTTATAGTTTTGGGAAACTCCTTTCCGCATCCCAGTTGCGAAAGGACTCAAATCCATAGTTTCGCGCAAAATCGCGGAACAATCTACGTAACCTACGACTAGTCCCGACTCTCCTACGACCGGTCGTAGACCACCTACGGACCGGGTCGTAGCTCTCCACGACCGGCCCTAGCTACAAAAAAACAAAGACGAACTCATTTGGACTTTGAGTCGTGCCGGGCTCGAACCTACGACCGATCGAGCACCTCCCACGACCGGTCGAGCGGGACTCGGGATCGGTCGTAGACGGGCGAAAAAACCCCATCAAATCTCCCCTTTTTGACCGGGAGGGATCCACCTTCTTCAAGCCGGCCCAGTTTCTACAAACCTCAAACTTGCCCTTGAGCAAAGCCTTGGTCATCATGTCGACCCGACCCATTATCGTCCGTGTGGACCTTCTCAAGCCGTAACACCTTTTGTTCCAAAGTATCACGATCCGGTGATACCGAATCTCTATGTGCTTCGACTTGGAATGCCGACTTGGATTCTTGCTCAAGTGTATAGCACTCGACTATCGCAATAGACCACGTGCTCCTCCCCGCTTCGTGCTAAGTTCTGTAGGAACCTCTTCATCCAAAGCATCTCTTTACATGCTTCGTGACCGCAATGTATTCGGCCTCTGTCGTCGACAATGCTACGACCTTCAGTAGCTTGCTCGCGCAAGAAACCGCTCCCCCGCAAACGTGAACATGAACCCCGATGTAGACTTCCGGAATCTATGTCACCTGCCATATCTGCATACTGTGTAGCCCTCTCAACACGGGTTTACCGTCACATAGCATAGGCTCAACCTGGATGAGCCTCTTAGATACCTTAGTATCCATTTTACCGCCGCCAATGTTCTTTGCCGGGATTGGCAAGGTACCGGCCGACAACACCAACCGCATATGCTATGTCCGGGCGTGTACACACCATAAAGCATACATCAAACTTCCACTACGGTGACGCGTAGGGTATCTTCGCATCTCTTCCACCTCTCGCCTTCGTCTTGGGACACCGCCCGTCGCTCAATCTGAAGTGACCATCTAGTGGAGATCTTGACCGACCGCCCATTGCATTCATATTGAACCGCTCAGGACTTTCTCAATATACCACTCTTGTGACATGACCCAAAGCTTCCTGTCGCTTCGTCACGGGTTATCTCCATTCCTAGGATCTGTCTAGCCAGGGCCCAAGTCTTTCATCGCAAAAGACTTGCCCAACTCTGTTTCACTGTCAATCTTCTTGATATCTTTTCCCATGATGAGCATGTCATCAACGTATAATAGCAGTAACTAAGAAATCACCATCCGAGAACTTATGCGTGAACACACACAAGTGGTCGACTCGATTCTTCGTCATACCCATGTCTTTGTAACATGAACGAATCGAACTTCTTGTACCATTGCCGTGGAGCTTGTTTCACCCCATACAAGCTCTTCCTCGCCTACACACCATATGCTCCTTGCCCTTGACTTGAACCCCTCTGGTTGGTGCATGTAGATCTCTTCTTCCAGTCACCATGGAGAAAGCGGTTTTAACATCTAACCGCTCTATCTCCGGATCCATGCTAGCCTTGCCAACCCAAGCAACACCCGTATGGATGTCATCTTCACCACTTGGTGAGAATATCTCCTCGAAGTCTATGCCTTTTCTCGACCAAACCCTTTCACCACAAGTCGGCCTTAAACCTCGTCGTGAATTCTTACGCTCAATCTTCTTTCTGAACACCCACTTGTTGCTCGAGCTTTCTTGCCCTTAGGCAGTTTCACCATATCATAGGTGTGGTTCTTATGCAAGGATTCCATCTCTTCTTGCATAGCTTTCAACCACTCCTCCTTATGCTCGTCGGCTAGGGCCTCAGAATAATCTTCTGGCTCTCCCCCATCGGTTAGCATAATGTACTCGTGCGGTGAGTACCTCTTGGACGGCCGTCTGTCCTAGATGACCTCCTCACACCGTGGCTCAACAGTGGATCAAGTGAAATTTGCTCCCCTGGTCCATCTTCTGAAGGAACTCCCTCGTCCTCTCGCACCTTCTTTGTACTCCCCATCATCAGGCACCACGGGAGGAGTAATCGGATCCATGTCCTCTAGCTCACCTGAACTAGGCTGGTTCTTCTCTGGCTTACCAATGTCTTCGATACACTGATCTTCAAAGAAAACCACATCTCTGCTCCTGACGAGCTTCTTCTCGGTCGGATCCCATAACCTGTAACCGAATTTTTCATCACCGTACCCTAAGAACACACACTGCCTGATCTTCATATCGAGCTTGGACCTCTCGTCCTTTGGTACGTGAACGGATGTCCCGCATCCAAACACCATGAGATGACCTGTACGATGGATCTGTCCAGTCCACACCTTCTCAGGTACTTCTCCATTCAACGGGGCTGATGGAGACCTGTTTATCAAATACACCGCCGTGCGCATTGCTTCTCCCCAGAACGTCTTGGGCAACTTCGCATGGGATAACATGCATCTGATTCTCTCAACAATGGTGCGATTCATTCGCTCAGCTACACCATTATGCTGGGGGGTCTTGGGAACCGTCTGTTCATGCCGTATACCCCTGGGACTTGCAAGTACTCGTGAAAGTCGCCAATGTATTCACCACCATTGTCAGTGCGGATGCACTTCAATGATCTACCTGTCTCTCTCTCGACCATAGCATGAAACAGCTTAAACACACCAAAGACCTCGTCCTTGGATTTCAAAGCATAAACCCAAACCCTCCTAGATGCATCATCTATAAAAGTGACAAAATACAATGCCCCACCCAAGGTTTTGTCCTCATAGGACCACAAACATCGAATAAACCAAATCTAATGCATGCACTTTATTAACGTGAGAAGCGTTTTAATAAATGAAACTCTATCTTTGTTTCCACGATAAACAATCAAGACAGGTTTTTGAGAGGCATACCATCACGTCGGAAGGAGCCGCTTCCTTGCTAGTAGTGAAGCCCTTTTTCACTCATGTGGCCTAGACGCCTGTGCCACATGTCAATAGCCGAATCTTCCGCTGCGTTCAACCCACCCTTGCACATACTGACACTTGCCTTGTACAGGGTACAACACTTCTTTCCTCTAGCCACAATCAACGAGCCCTTGATGAGCTTCCATCGCCCACCAGCAAACCGGCTTTCATAGCCATCATCATCCAACCTTCCCGTCGACATCAAGTTGAGGCGAAGGTCTGGGATATGCCTCACATCCCTGAGAACCAATGTGCAGCCCACATCAGTCTTCACACAAATATCACCGACTCCCACGATCTTTGATACGCCAGAATTTCCCATCTTCACAGGGTCCTAGTCACCTGAACTTGTAGCTTGTGAAAGAGTCCCCGTGTGAGTCGCATGAAAAGAAGCTCCCGAGTCTATCACCCGGTCGGTGCCCTGACTCGTAGCCGTGAGACATACATCGTGATCTGTAGAAAGAATAACTACCATGTCGCCATCCGAAGCGACCGCAGTGTGGAATCGATTCTTCTTCCTTCCCTTTTCCTTTCTTTCTTGTCGTTCTTCTTACCACGACATTCATGCTGTAGTGGCCCTTCTTGCCACAATTCCAAAGATTCAACCTCTTTTCGTTACTCGACTTGCCTCTTGATTTATCTCGGGCCTTCCCGCCCTTCCTGTTCTTTCCTCTCCCCGTTCCTCGTGTCACAAGAGCCTCTTCTTTGTGTAAACCCCGAGACTTCTCCTTGTCTCTTCATTGAAGAGACAACTAGTTACCCTGTTCCATGGATATCTTTCCGTCGGCGCGGAGTTACTTAGAGACACTACCAATGTCTCCCAACCGTCGTGCAATGAACTAAGCAATAGTAAAGCCCTGCAATTCATCATCCAGGACCATCTTCATAGAGGTGAGTTGGTTCACTATATTCGACCTCATTCATGTGCTCGGCCACAGAACCACCATCCTTGAACTTGAGATTTACAAGTCGCCTTATCGAGAAATATCTTATTACCTATTTGTCTTCCTCTCATACTGACCCCTTGTAATTTTAGCCATAGAGCTTCATGGTGAGGTTTCGTAGACACATGGTGAAACACGGAATCATCCAACCATTGTCGATAAACCCCACCGCCTTTCGGTCCATCTTCTTCCAATCATCATCGGTCATATCCTTGGATTTTGCCGATATGCCCGAGATTGGAGAATATGAGTCCTGCACAAAGCAAGTCCTCCATCTTAGCCTTCCATATGGTCCAGTTAGAACCATTGAGGCGATCATCCTGAGCCACCTTCCATAATTCAACCGATCCTACCCGTTCAATGAACTTAGCTCGATACCACTTTGTTGGGGCCTTGCACAAAACCTTAGGATCTAGCCCTCCGAACAAACCGTAATTATGGATAATAAAGCAATGAAAATAATCAATGCATCAATCACACACCACACAAGAGATTTTTACGTGGAAAACCCTCAAAGAGGTAAAAACCACGGGACCTCGTCAGATCAACAATCCACTATGAAGTAGAACGTTACAATCTTCTTCACTCACGCAGAGTGGATAAACAATAAGAGAAATAGAGAAAACGGAGAGATCTAACCGATTACGAGGACATAGAAGCGCTGAGATGTAGATTGCAATGTGGAGAACCTCCACGAGCGAGAACCTCCCTTCTATAAGCTTCCTCTCTCTCTTTCCTCTCTCTCACCTTTGATAGCCCTAAACCCTTTAGCAAATCCTCGCAAAGCTTTAGGAAACCCTCTTGCTATTTTTGTGATGCCTAGAAAAACCCTAGGCAACCCTTTTATAGTTTTGGGAAACTCCTTTCCGCATCCCAGGTTGCTTGAAAGGACTCAAATCCATGATTTCGCAAGCAAAATCGCGAACAATCTGCGTAACCTACGACTAGTCTCGACTCTCCTACGGGTCGTAGACCACCTACGACCGGGTCGTAGCTCTCCACGACCCGATCCTAGCTTCTGATAAAAAACAAAGACGAACTCATTTGGACTTTGAGTCGTGCCAGGGCTCGAACCTACGACCGATCGAGCACCTCCCACGACCGGTCGAGCGGGACTCAGGACCGGTCGTAGACGGGGCAAAAAACCCCATCACTGACTACACTGAAAAAACCAGTAGGTGATTGAGCGTCTACTGTAGAAACACTTTTTGAGGTGATAGAAGTTTTGGATCAATATAAAATTTGTTTTTCCATTTCATTCAGGTCTTTATAACCTTATTAACAAATTGGATGGAAAATAAACGTTATTATGAGCCCTACAAATTTTGTAACGGTGAAAGTTATTATCTCTGCTGCTATTTATGGTATGGTTCGATGATCTTTGCATATGATCCGTTTTTTGGATAATGCTCTAAAGTGATATCTAAAAATAGATAAATACTGTAGATATAATTAATACATCACAGTGGGGACCATGAAACTTTGATCTCCTTTGTACCGTTCGTACAACTCGGAGCTCCAGGAGCGTCGGTGCTCGTCTTCAGCCATATAGTTGGTGTGCGGTACACCAGCCAATCCGCTTCCCATCACTTGCACTCCTGGCATCATCTGAGAGACAATGTGAAAAGGGAAGATGTGACATGTGAGTGAGATTGAAAGGGTCTTAGGTAGACATTCTGCCGTGAAAACGTGTGTGAGATTTGGTTCACTCGTTTGGTGGGGCACACCACGAGCGCTCATCAGGTGGGTCACAGGTGTAAGTTAGTAACTCGTTGTCACTCGATGAGTGGGGCCAACTTGGTTTTTGGGCCTGCATATATCCACCGGGGCAATTGCAGCGTCAATGGCTAGGATCTTGCACATGGGGTCACATTAACAACCCTGACACACTTGCATACCATCACCATCACCAGCCACTGATTATTTGTACAGGAGGGGTCCATGGCCAAGGATCCATGTTGCTGATATCATTGGCCCGAATACTGTCTGCATCTGTACTGAAAATAATCCAGATAGGAAGAAATCATAACCCTTCCATAGGTGGCCACAGATCGCCCGTTTAGAAAGAGAACAGAGCAATGGTTGATGTTCACCAAAAAAAAAAAAAAATGATCAAAGATTCCATGGCTAGGATACTATGTTAACATAGTATACTGACCATTGATCAATGGACCGCTATCCATAAGCTTGCCTTCTAGCACATTTTGGACCACTATACCACTGGTGCTTTTACTTTGTATCAGTGGGGCCCACGGTCTTGTGACACAAACCATTGATATTATGGGCCTACTATGTGTGGCCACTAAAATAATAATAATAATAGGCCCAAATAGGTGTGGAAATAATTATCAAACTAGGTGCTGTTTTTTAGGGTAATCACTTTTCTCATTGGCAGGAAACTTTGACGACGGAAGACAATTTTAAGGTCCGGACGGACGAAAATAACTTCTAGCCCCAAGTTCAGGTAAAAAGTGGTGAAAAAGAAGGGGTATTTTCTTCTAAAATAGGTTGTCCGTAAAAAACGGGTCTACTTTGGTTGTTTGTATTTGTGGTGGTCAAGCTGATAAGGCAGGTAAAAGGTGGTATCTACAGTAAAAAATTACCCGTAAGTGTGTGCAAACAGAAGTTATTGGATACTCCAACAGATTCTGATACTTGATACACAGTCACTCAGAAAAGAGAAATATGGTGTGTTTGTAAACTAAAACTAAACTAACCAAATTGTGAAACCGTTTGTCGCAGAGCTGCAGTAAAAAAATAAAATTTGTCGAATAATCCTGACCTTTGGTTCGTGGACGCTAACTTTTTTAAATAAGATGATTGGCCAATTTTCATTTCCAGCCATCCAATAAATGTATAGTAATCTAATATTAAGAAAAAAAAATAGAAGATTAATATTTGTTTCATGATACAGTTTATAAACTGGTTGGCATAGTTTGGATGATTTAACTTAAATTAATTGTCGGCCACGTATGCAATTCCAGTAATTTTTAACTTTCTGTGTACCATCCATCGCACTCCTACCTTATCCTTGGGAAATATGTGAAAAGTGAAACTGACGAACTACAGGCAGCGTCGCAGCGGCACCACAACCTGTGGGCGCAGATTGGGTACTTACCCTGCCCGTCTCGAGCTAGGTACATGCTAGGGTTCTGAGGACTACCTGAATCTATGGATTTTATCCACACCGTCCATGCATTTTTCCATATCATTTTAAGTTATGAGACCAAAAATGATGCAGATACAAATTCAAATGGTACACACCACAGAAAGAAGCGTTGCTAGTGATGTCTACCGTTGAAACCTTTATAGGGCCCACAATGATGTTTATTTCCCATCAAACCTGTTCAATAAGGTCATAGAGATCTGGATGAATGGAAAACAAAAATATATGCTTGATCCAAAACTTCTGTAGCACCAAAGAAGTTTTTAACGGTAAGTGTTTAATACCCATTTCGTGGTCCACTTAAGCCTTGGATATTCTTCATTTTTTGAATCATAGCCTTAAAAGGATATGGAAATATGCATGGACGGTGTAGATAAAATCCATACATTAAGGTGGCTCTCACAGCCCTAGCCTGTCCCTAGCTCTGGATGGGCGGGGGAAGTAACAAATCCGCGCCACATTAGGTGGTGCCGTACCATCTCCTGCCAAAGTTGCCGTGTGGAGCGGATTAGGTGTGGTCCCCTGACTGTGGGGCCCACCTTGATCTATCTATTGCATATCTAATCCATCCAGCAATTAAATGGGCCACAGCGCATGAACTTAGAGGTTATAAGAGCAAATCTTCATTCTTCTCGTTGTTACGGCCTATCAGAGCCGTTATATATCAAGCTGGATTCAAATCTTACCGCTGGAAATAGTGATGATTTACCATTATTAATAACTTATTATGTATACGAGTACTCGAACCCAAGACTTGAAACTCCTGAGAGCCTACCACTGAGGTAAGGACTCAAATCCAAGAATGGGATGTAATGTGAACATCACTTTGTCTTATATAACTTTTGGTCTTTTAGGTTTTAAAAAATTGAAATAAATCGTTCACAAAAGATAAGTTTACATAAATAGTCATTTTCGAGGGGGTTTTTATCAATGGGGGAACAAATGCATTTTAAATTATAATATATCACAGGTCATCATTTCATCACTTTTTTGCGATGCTTGCACCCCCAAGGCAACTAGAGGTGGGCACGAGATGACTCGATCTGGCTAATTTGACTCGTCCTACCTGTTTGGATTTAACTTGATCTGAACCGAATGGGTGAGTTAGCCCGAACTGAGTAGGCTTCGTCCAATCCAAACTCAAACCAAGTTGAGTTCGAATTACCTAGTAATTCTATCTAAAACTCGATTCGGTTAGTCTTAACTCGATTCGAAATCCAACTGAACTAAGTTTGGATAAATAAAAAAACTAAATAAATAAATAATAATAATAATAATAATAATAACTAATTTCTACCATCTCTAACCCTACCCGCCGCACCCTACCCCAACCCCAATCCGATCCCAAATTCTCTATTTCTCTCCCTCATCCTCCTCTTCTAAACCCGGCAACCATCTACCACCAACACCCTCCTCATCGTCCTCTCTCTCCCCTCCACTCTCTCTGTCTCTTCCTCCCTCATCTCTCAATCCGACTCGGTGCCAACTTAACCTGACTCGATACTTTTGACCGAATCGGACTTAGTCTGAATCAGTTCGGGCCAGACTGGACTCAGATCAAGTCAGGCATGCCAGACTTGATATCAAGTCGGATCACGTTCGGGTCAAGCCTATTTCAAAACCATATCGAGTCAAGTTAGCCTAACTCAGTCGACTCGGCTCAATATTCAACCCTAACGGCAACCAACACATCACCATACCACAGTGTGGATTTCCTACGGAAGTCTTCCACAGGAAGTTCCTGCATTGGGATGCTGGGGCCCAATGATTCATTTGCTTATCCACTCTGTTCATCCCTTCTCTCAGTTCATTTTAAGGTATGTGCACAAAAATAGGCACATCCAACGGTCAAGTGGACCACACCAAATAATAAAAATCTTTTGGGGGCCATAAAAGTTTTGGATCAAGCTGATATTTGCTTTTCCCCTTCATCTATTCCTGTCTGACCTAATTAACAGATTGGATGTCAAATAAACAGCACAGTGCGCCTTACGATGATGGTGGATATCCAATCGCTATTGTTTTCCTCGTGGTGTGGTCCACCTGAGATTTATATCCCTCTCAATTTTTGTGTCAGGCCCTAAAATGATCTTTAAAATGGATGAAACACATACATCATGGTGGGGCCCACATAGCACCGACCATCAGCTACGGGGCTGGTGGGGGGGAGTAGCCAATCCTTTCCCAATCAGATCGGCCACAATCAGATCGGCCAGAGTTGTAGAAAAAGTCGAACAGCACAGAAAGCTCTGGATGAGTTTTTTTAGCCGTACATTCGTTTCATGTATAGGAACTCAGATTCGGTAGTGACCCGTCACAGTGGGTGCTGGGAAGGTTTCAACGGGAACGGATTGGCTACTCCCCTGCCACAGCCAATGGTTGGTGGTCGGTGCTTTGTGTGCCCACCATGATGTTTGTGTTTCATCCATACTGTCCATCTATCTTTCTAGATCATTTTACATTATGAGACCAAAAATGAGGTATATCCCAATCTCAATTGGACCACATTACAGGAAACAGTGTTGACTGAACATCGACTATTAAAAACTTTTTGGGGGCCATAAAAGTTTTGGATCAAGCCGATCTTTTTTTTTTTTTTTTTTTTTTCCCTTTCATCTGGGTCCGTATGACCTAATCAACAGATTGGATGTCAAATAAACAATACACTGTGCCTTAGGAGGATTTTAATGGTGGATATCCAATCGCTATTATTTTCCTGTGGTGTGGTCCACTTGAGATTTTATCCTCTCATTTTTAGGATCAAGCCCTAAAATGATCTTTAAAAATAGATTAACAGAATGAATGAAACACATACATCATGGTGGGGCCCACAGATCACCGACCACCAGCCACCGGGCCGTGGCAGGGGGAGTAGCCAAACCGTTTTCGGTTTCAACGTTGGGGCCACATTATCCCCACTGATTTCTGTGGTGTGGTCCACCTGAGCTTTGGATCTATCTTTTCATTAATTAGGCTCATGCCTTAAAATGATCTGAACAATGGATGAACGGTGTAGATAAAACACATTTATCATGACGGGGGCCACAGATCATTCCAACTCCAACGTTGGTACTTGAGAGGTCACTACCGAATCCGAGTCTTCACGAGATACACAAAATGAGTGGATGAGATTGGTTTTGGGCCTATATGCCACGCTGGCACAAGTGGACGAGATTTTTTGGGTGGAAACCATCAGGAGACTAACTTTATCAGAAATGACAGTACATATTAATAACTCGAACATTTCATGCCCCTTGAATGAATTTGAACCTTATTCTGGTGGGCCCTACTGAAGTAGGCATAGTCCAAGAATCATAGTCCATAGACAGCACCCACGTCGGCTATGTGTGCTGCTGGAAAATATCTGTGGCCCCACCATGATGTTTGTTTCATCCACAGCATCCATTCATTTTGCCTGCCCATTTTAAGGCATGAACCTAAAAATGAGACGGATCCAAACTTCAGGTGGACCACACCACAGGAAAACATAGTCATTAAACTCTCACCATTAAAAACTTTCTAGGGTCAGCTGTAATGTTTACCTGCCATCCAACCTATTAATTAGGTTACACAGACCTGGATGGAGGGAAAACACAAATATCAGCTTGATCTAAACCTTTTGTAGTCCCAAAGAAGTAATTTGTAATGGTGGGTGTTAAATCACCACTGTTTATTATGATGTGGATCAGCTTGATCTAGACCTTTTGTAGTCCCAAAGAAGTAATCTGTAATGGTGGGTGTTAAATCACCACTGTTTATTATGATGTGGTCCACTTGAGATTTGGATCTGCTTAATTTTTGGAATGATAACCTAAAATGAACTGGAAAAACGGATGGAGGGCATGTATAAAACACACATAAATTATAAATTAATCGACATTGGTGTTGTGTGTTACACTAGCTAGGCAATCCGAGTCCAGGTATCACATGGATCCAACGGTGGTAACTCTTTCAGACATTCTCCATAAAAATATCATAAATGTTTGTTTGATAGGGATTCATGGTCCATACCAGCATCGTACCTTTGGGATTATTATAGCCGTACAATGGGTGGTGGCCATTTAATATAGGGATTTAACTGCTGGATCATCGATCTACACAGTTGGACCACCATTGTGGCACGTGTGCGTGTGCAGAAAACATGCTCTTCCCACATCTATATAACCAATTAGATGTGCCCACACGTGCTAACATGATACCATTGGGACTAATCCAAGCCATTGAGCAAGTTGCCCGTGATGAAGACAGGTATTCTCAATAAGTTGTACTGTCACCGGCCCTCGGACATCAGAATGAATGTAGTCGAGCACTTCACTGTCAGTATATATGTGGCAGTCTTAAACCTTAACATACGTTGCTTTCCTAGGATGCGATGCTCATAAAAATTCACAATGTATGCCTTAACTCTCGTTAATGGTTTTCATTTGTGGAGTTCAATCATGCCCCTCTCGCTCATACGCCCTAACAGCATATGTTAGAAATTTGTATCATAATGTCGAATTTTACGTGCGAGGCGGTAGCGGCTTTACATATAACTATACTTTCGACCAACTTATACAGATTTCCGATCTTATGTCTTTTCATCAACACCATTATACCTCTAGTGACCTTTAATACACTACCAGATGTGGTAAACATGTAACCGTTCGTATTTAAAACCCGCAAGAATATTAAATTTTTCTTTAGATCTGAGACATGCGGGACATTACTTAGTCTTCAATGACTCCATCAACCATCCTTAACTTAATGGTACCTATTCTGATGGCCTTGCATACTAAGTTATTCCTCATTGGAACACTTTCACCATCATAGAATTTGTAAGAATCAAACTAAGTTAAATACATTTTTTAAACCTTTACAAGTATAAAAAAATCTTCTCCTTTAACAAACCATTGTCCATCTAGTAAAAACACTCGTATTATCAAAGTCCTAATCATAAAACATGGACTTAAATATCATTATTTGTGCTTATCCACGCAAAACTAACGACCCCACCTTAGTCGACTGAGATATGGACAAAGACTCTTGATCAACTCAACCGGACCTTGGTCAACCGTGAAACAACACAGCAAGTTTCGGTCGACCGAAAGATTCCGAACTGCATGCTATGGTAGCGGAGTCCAAGTCACCATGCAAAACACATTCCTTATGCTAGTAGGCCACAGTATAATGGCTTAAATAAATTCTCTAGGCCTTCATTCTCTCTTTTCTCTGAACTTTGGCCAACCCAGGGACTGAAACAACCTGATGTTTAGCACAACAGATCTAAATAAAGTGGCCCCCATGAAAAGCTCATATTCCTAGCATGTACGTGTGAAGCTTCTTGCGCCTATCAAACTTCATTCTCATATTCATGACTCAAAGTTATGAAGCAGTTCCATATCTCTTTCAGCATTTCTGCCAATATTTGTATTCTCAACTCCTCTCACCCTGCATCACACCATGGAAATCCCAATGCTTCTAGTAATATTCCTTTTCCTTTGCATTCTCATCTCCTTTCCTAACCTCATTCGTCAACTGATCGAGTCGATCTTCCGGCTCGTGGTGAGGATCCACTTCACATGGAGATGGTGTTCATCATTCGGTGGGACCCACATCGAATCTACGGCCTGCATTGCACCCGAGATCATTGAAGAACTTAGCATGAGCCACTTCAAGCACACAGGCGGCGGGCCGGACGAACAGGTAGACTGCGTCATTTGCCTTAGTACGATCGAAGAAGGAGATGAGATTAGAGAGCTGAGATGTGTCCATCTCTTCCATAGGGCTTGCTTGGATCAATGGATTGGATATCGCCACGCGTCATGTCCCATTTGCTGGGCTGCACTGCAGCGGAAGAAAGAATCCATGGTTGAAGAAAAGGAAGATGAGCTTGAAGATCTGGTGTCTCTATATTCTTCCTATTTTGGCTCCATTTTTCATGCTGTCTATTAAGGGGTGTTTGGTTACACCGAATTTCATGAATCATGATATTTGGTGCAACCAAACAAGCCCATAACTAGTTGTCATTATCTTATGGATAATTGCTAGTGGATGATGGACATCATATTGTCCATGCCAACGTTGTAACTTCAGTTATTATGATGATTTTCATATGATCATCATCACCGTACATTTCGTTCTTGTGCCATAATCATGATTTTTCATCACGGATAGGTGTGATCTTTCTGTGGGGATTTCAGTTTGTACAAGTGGGGCCCATGGCTCGGTATCCAGAGTATTGATATGGCTCGGACCACTGCAGATGGACCACGCCCAAAGCCTCTCAGACTCAAAGATCCACACCATTCAAATCTTAAGTGGATCATATTATAGGAATTAGTGTTAATTGAATGCCCCATATTAAAAACTTCCTAGGACCAACCGTGATGTTTTTATCATCTTTATCTGACATCTAAGTTTGTGGTGGACATGCTCATCGGAAAGTCTCAACCGGTCTGGCACTGGAGGTACTGGTCGACCAGGATTGGAAAGCTGAAGCAAAGAGGGTAGATTAGTTTTCGTCACAGATGAGATAGCCCGCCTGAGATGTGAGATTCAGAACATTTCCCTTGTCATGCATGCAGATTTCGGACTTCCCTTCTGAGATTCGGGGTCTGATTTTGTTAGATAGAATCGGGCTAGGTTCCATTAGACAATCCCTGATGGGTTCTTAAGTTAGGTCTAGTAGATAGGTTGCCTGCTCCAGGCTTTATGATAGGCTTCCTCAGGGTCTTTTCTCCTAGGGGAAGCCCGAATTGTCTATGGTAATGTACAGCATTATATGTGAAATGAAAATTTTCAATGTTTATCCAAAAAAAAAAAAACTTGCTAAGGAGGTCACATAAACTTGGATGAAGGGAAGGAAACAAATATCAGCAAGATAAAATAATTTTCATGGCCCACAAGAAGTTTTTAACAGTCAATCATGACTGATTCTTATGATATGGCCCAACTTAGATTTGGATTTGCTTATTTTTTGGCCTCATGCCTTAAAATGACCGGGCAAAAGGGATGGATGGTGTGAATATATAAAATACATACATCAAAGGTATCCCCAAGATAAGGCCCGCACTATCTTCGGTGAGGAGGGAGTGGATTGGGTGATGACTCTGCACCACCCTACTTATGGGGCCTACTATAATGCATATGTTTTATCCATGATATCCTTCCGTCAGCTTATTTTAGGGTATAAGCCAAAAAATGAAGCAGATCAAAAACTCAAGTATACCACATCATAGGAAATAAATGTAATCTAACCCCGTCAATTAAAAGCTTTTTGGGGGCTACAAAAGTTTTGGATCAGGTTGATAATTTTGTTTCCCTTCATCCAGGACCATTGTCTCTGGAAAATTTTAAATGGTGCACGTCAAATGACCATTATCTCCTGTGGTGTGTTCCACTTGAGATTGGATCTGCTTCATTTGTTGGGACCATGGACAGCTTGAATATACAATACATATATTTAGGTGGCCCCACAAACAACACCACTAACGTGTTGCCTGGGTAAAACCTAATCCGATCCTGTCGGTCGGTGTACAAATCCACTTCCCAAGGTTTATATGGCCCTCAGCAATTGAATATTTACTCGGATATTTTCCTGCTGCACGTGATGTCTTAAATCCTACACTAGTAAAGGTTAGAAGGCTCTCAAAGGAGCAGGTCCTGTTGAGTCCTCGAACACCAGCTAATCAGAGTCAGTTATTGCAATGTCGGGGATATTTTAAGAACCAGACTCAGATCTGGGGGTCCAGTGCCCTTTGGTTCTTTCGATGTTGGTTTTGGGTTGGTAGGCCCACTTGAATAAATAAATTAGGTGGTACACTTCTATGATATTTTGACACAATCAAGGTGATAAAATTAGTACACGTCATTTCATTGTTAGAATAATTAATATATTTAAAATTTATAATGTTATTATTAAAATTTAGCTAAATCCAACTGGACCCATTGACCAAACCTAGACCTCACCGGACCCCTTTTTTATTCACCAGGTCTAAATGGTGGAGCTAAACCAACCTGATTACTAAACTGGTATGAGAAATTGGACCCGAACAAATCGGCCCAGACATCTACTTCTTAATAAAGCATGAGCAGGAGAAAAGCTTTGAAACTTGAGAAGGGTGTGATGTACAAGTGGAATAAATGTAATTCAAATTGAATATATGGCCCACTTTAGATAGCATTCTGCTTTCAGAAAACAGTTCAGGTGATTACTTAATTTTGGTATTGAGCAGCCTATAGAGCTCATCAATAGCATTCCAACATCATATTTGGAAGCTATAATATGCATTATGCCTCTCTCTCTCTCTCTCTCTCTCTCTCTCTCTCTCTCTCTCTCTCTCTCTCTCTCTCTCTCTCTCTCTCTCTCTCTCTCTCTCTCTCTCTCTCTCTCTCTCTCTCTGCCCTTGCTTAATTTCTCTATATGTTGGCCACCTGTACGTATAACTTGTTCTACATCATTAATTTGGAACATTGGCTATTTTTATTCCGACCATTCATTAAATGTCTCCAAACTGGCAAATTAAAACATCTAATTGAGTGTAAGTTTTGATTTATGATCTACAAAATTCGGTCCATGACTTGGACAGTTTGTCAAAGAAAGGTATATGAGATGAAGGCGAAGTGTAAAACAAGCATCGTGTAAAACACCCAAATATGTGGGACCACCGTGTTTAAATTATGTTAAATACCAATTAGCTGCATCCACAACTTGTGGTCGCTGGATCGTGGGTAGATCATGCTCACGTGTGTGCCCTTTCGGAGGCTTTCCGTTGGTGTAAGAGGGGATGCTATATTTGATTGGAGTCGCCACTAGCTAATTACTTTGTTCCCGCAGTTAGCTAGATCCTATAGAAATGTTAGGAGTGGGAATCTAAAGGATCTCAACCCTAAAATGACTCTTTGATCTTTGATTGAAGATTTCATATAAGGGACCACAGTTACAAAAATGAAAGGTATTAGGTACTCTCTCTGCCCATACACGTGTACGATCTTCACTTCACGGGATTACCCATCCATACTATGGATGGGTAATTGTATATATGAGGGTATTTAATGCAATGCTTATAACAAGATATAGCTTAGGTCAGATAAATCTACCTTGACTATCCCATTTGCCAAAGAGATAATCAATCAGTCCAAGTTTCTGATGGGCAAGATCTGATTAACTCAACAAGCCATAGATGATACGATTGAATGGATTGGGTGTTGAGTGCTATGTATGTAATGTTGCGTATGCAGAATTATGTAATGTCGTGTGTGGGATACAATGTTGGATAGAATTCCTATTAAAAGTTGTAGCCTAGGTTAGATAAATCAACCTTGACTCTCTTACTTTCCAAAGCGATAACCAACTAGTCCAAGTTTCTGATGGGCAAGATCCAATTAACTCTGCAAGCCATACATACGTTTGAACGGATTAGGTGCACAATGCTTATGAATGCATTGCTATGGATGGGGGTAAGCAGGGGGTCGAGAATAGAGTAAATGTTGCACAAAGCTTATGCAAGGATGGTTGAAGTTGATCGAGAGTTAGAAGGTAGGATGGATGCATGGTTGTGTTGCAAGGATTGAGTTAAGTGGCTCTGATTGGGGTATGAGTGACACAAGTACCTAAAAACTTGGCTGGATTGGAGTAAACCTGGGCTTGACTCCTCTAATTCCAACTCTTACTTCTCCTTCGGGGAGGCGGGGTAGCCCCAAGTCTAGTTTTCTTATAATTCTTAACAAGTCCAAGGTTAATTAGAAAGGGGATAAATGGCCTGGATTTAAGATTGCCATTTGGCATAATCTGGGTGTTTGGATTGATTGGCAAGATGGTTATATTTGGTCAAAAGGAGGGGTACTGGAGCCATTTCGCATCTCCACACAATTACACCTCGGACGAAGAGAGACCTCACATGCACTACACCTCCCCTTCCAAGGCAGGAGAGCTGTCACATGGCAGGCGACAGCCGGGGCGCTGCCACAAAACCTCTCCTATTTTAGTAGGTGTGTAGCCCCGAGTGTGTGGGAGCTCCGGCTTTCTAGTGTTATATTGTTATGTCTCTAGAATTTTTATGGGCCTTGGGATTTAGCTTTTTATTAGGTTCAACTTCGGATTGGTTTTTTGGCTTAATTTGACTAAGTGGATTGACTTGGTGAGTTGACTCAATGAGACAACTAGGTGGGTTGGTTGGGTTGCTGGGCTTATGGTTTAGGGTTAAGTTGGGTTTAGGTTTAGGATTTAGGTTTAGGGTTTTGTGGAGTTGACTTGGTCCAATTTAATCAACTTGTCAACCTGGGGTGGGGTGTCTATAGATACCCTTCTTTGGTAGAGGTTGTGTCTAACCGAATTCCAAAGCTAGTGAACACCCCACCCTCGTTAATCAGTCGTGATGGGTGACTTCATTCTAGTGGTCATGGCCTACCACCGTCCAACATAAGATGATAATGGCTAATTATTCCTCTGCCTTAAGATAGCAAAATCTGCTCTTCTGGGCACCGAGTTAAGATTGCGCACGAAATAATTGACAAATGCCTAAGAAAGTTGCTCTCGAATCTTGATTCAATGTTAGTCCAATGACGTGTACCAATCTAACGCGTCGTCTTTTAGGGACTTTTGAAAAAGATGGAACAATGCTCTGTCATTGCCGATCATGTCATTAAGCTTTCCACATAATGCTCTTAGGTAGTCTAAAGTATACCTTATACCATCATATCTTTTAAATTTGTGTACCTCAAGGTCTGAAAGTACATTTGCATTAGGAAATGGACAAAGGTCCTCGAACTTAATAGATGGAAAATCCGACACATGTTGCTTTTGTAATTTCCTCTTCGTGTCTTATAATTACTCTCGAATTTGTTTAACTTTGTAGGGATCAAATGAAAGGGATTTTGCCCCTTGCCATGCCTGAAGTACTACTCCCCTCTCATAATAATTAGCCTCGTTGATGCCCCTATAACTCCTTCTTGGAGGAGGTTCAACCCAGTGATTGCTCCCACTATGGAGAGTTTGTAGGATTGTGATTAAGAAAGGAAACCATAAAGAAACTCTAGTTATAATAGGATATTGAAATTGACTGGAACTCTTGTTAAGGAGAGGATTTTGGAATTGAATAGGAGTTCGAGCTGTGGGATGATGGAATTGATTCCCGTTCATGAGACGATATTAGAAGAAATGCCATAAGACGGAGGGTTGTTTTGGTTGAAGGTCTCCTTTGGGAGGGTATTAGAAGTCCTGTGTGGATCCTTACGGCTGCGATTGGACCGAACTGGAGGCTATAAGAAATGCAAAAGTTAGTAGAAGTTGCCATTGTGTTGGGCTAGCTTGTGTGCTGGTTGTCGGAAGATGTGGACTTCTGTCTTGCACTAGTTGGAGAAGCATTTTCTTACACGATCCTCGTATTTTGGACTAGCTCTTGGGTGCAAGACATGAACATTGATTCTAATGGATTTGTCCACGAAGGTGATCGTATTTGGGCATTTCAAGGGTTGTGAGAGTTTCTTCCTTGTAGTCATCCCAACCCTCATTTGCTGGGAGATATGACGAACAAGGAATGGGGTGAGGAAGGACGACCACCCTAGGTCTGCAACCCCTTCCATTTCTAGAATAAAATGGTGGGCTATGCTCATTTTGGAGGGTCAGTTGGACTGCCTCAGGGAGTTAGGTGTGGTAGGATTGGTTAACCAGTCCTGGCCCAGACAGGTTCATACCATGCAGACTGTCATATGGGCTAAGTCGGCTAGGGGATGGGTGAAACTAAATGTGGATGGTTCGGCACGTGGTAATCCGGGTCTATCTAGGGGAGGCGGAATATGTAGAAGGAATGATGGAAGCTTTGTCTTTGCTTTCTCGTCTGCCTATGGGGTGGGTTCAAATAACAAAGCGAAGCTACGGGCTATATACGATGGTATCGTCCTCTGTTTGGGAAGAGGGTTTTTTAGAATTAAAGTAGAAATTGATTCCAAGGTTGCGGCGGGCTTGCTATCTGGGACCTCCATCACCCCTTAGAAATGGAAGCCTTGGGTTTCTAGGATCAAGAACTTGGTCCAGATAGCCTCTTTTGTGTTTTTGGTCATTTTCAGGGAAGGGAATGGCCCGGCTAACGGCATGGCTAGGGAGGCTAGCAGGGGTCAATCGTCAGTAGTGATTTCCCACTTTGGGAATCTCCCTCCCCGAGTTCGCGGCCTTCTTTTTTTAGATAAGGTCGGATTAGGTGCTATTAGAGATACCCGTGTGAAGATGTAAAGTTGTTTTTTATGTTTTTGTTTGTTGGTGGTCGTCTGTGACTGCCTTTACGATAGGCGGCCCTGTTTTTGTCCCAGGGCTGCCCGAAGGTCCTTCATTGTAAAGCTTTGTCAATGGAAAAACCTTTAAAAAAAAAAAAAAAGTTTCTTCCTGGTAGTTCTCCATGGTTGTTCAAGATTGAGTTTGGATTTGACTACGGTGGAAGGTTGTAGTGGTGTTTTTTTGTTTTTGTTTTTCTTTTTTTTTTTTATAAAGATTGGGATGAATGCTAGATGTTGATGCAAAAGTTGTGCATAAGAACTATAATCCCTAAAAGTTTGTAAAGTCCTATTTTTCAAGCCGAGTTGCGACTAGTGGAACTTGAACATCCTTAGAGTCATCATTCTGTGGACGTTGGATTGCGAACAAATCATGCTCATGTGTTTGCCCTTTTAGAGGCTTTTCATTGGTGTAAGAGGGGAGGTTATATTTGACAGGAGTTACCACTAGCCAATTACTTTTTTCTCATTGTTGGCTAGATCCTGTAGAAATGTTAAAAGTGGGAATCTGAAGGATCTCAACCCTAAAATGATTCATTGATCTGAGGCTAAAGATTTTAGGTATAAAGGACCATGGTTACAAAGAAGGAATGTGTTAGGCACTCTGTCTGCTTGTACACTTGTACAGTCTCTACTTTACATGATTAACCAAACTATTAAGGATCAAAGTTGGCTCCTGTATATTATGGATGTTAAATGTGTGTAATGTCAGTGTTAAATGCAGAACAAGCTATAGTTTAGGTTAGATAAATTCACCCTGACTCTCCCACTTGCCAAAGCAATAACCAATCAGTCCAATTTTCTAATGAGCATGATCCAATTAACTTGGCAAGCCACATAGCACACATTTAAACAAATTGAGTGTTAAGTGTTATATATGCATTGCCGCATATGCATAGTTATATGATATTGTGTGTACAATGTAATATTAGATGCAATGCCTATGACAAGTTGTAACCTAGGTTGGATAAATCCACCTTGACTCTCCCACTTCTAGAAGAAATAACCAATTAATGTAAGTTTTTTTACGGGTAAGACTTGATTAACTCAGCAAGTCACATAACATGCGTTTGAACGGATTGGGCGCACAATGCTTATGAATGTAATGCTATGGATTGGGGTAAGCAAGGAGGTTGAGAAGGGAGTAGATATCACACAAAGCTTATGCAAGGATGGATGAAGCTGATTGAGAGTTAGACGGGCGGATGGACAATTGTGTCACAAGGATTGAGTTGAGTGGCTTAGATTGGGGTCTGGGTGGCATATGTACCTAAAGACTTGGATGGATTGGGGTAAACCTAGGTTGGACTCCTCTCTTCCTACTCTTACTTCTCCTTGGTGGAGGGATGGAAGATGAGAGGCTAAGCAGTTTCTAAGTGTGTGAGGGATTTCTGAGTGGAGAGGTGTGTTAAAATGAGAAGGGAGGGGGCTATTTATAGCCCCCAAGTTTTTCTTGTAATTCTTGGCAAGTCTGAGGTTAGAAAAGGGCTAGATAGCTTGGATTCAAGATTACCACGTGGCATGATTTGGGTGGTTTGATTGATTGGTAAAATAATAATGCCCTTATTTATTTTCAAATAACCAACGGGTGGCATTCGATAAAAGATTTTATGCCAACAGAAACTACTATCTTTAGAAAAGAAGGAATGTTGGGAACAACTCATTTGGTCAAAAGGAAGGATACTGAAGACATTTCACATCTCCACACGATTACAATATCTAGACCAGGAGAGACCTCACACGCATTGCACCTCCCCTTTACTTCTAAGTGGCATGCGACGACCAAGGCGCTGCTTAAGCCACAACACCTCCCCTGTTTTAGTAGGTGTGTACCCCCAAGTGCGTGGGAGCCCTAGCTTCCTAGTGTTCTATTGTTGTCTATGAATTTTTTATGGGCTTTGGGTTTGGGCTTGGTCTTAGGTTTGACTTTGGGTTGGTTTTGGGCTTCATTTGACTAGGTAGATTGACTCAGTGAGTTGAGTAAGTGAGTCGACTAGGTGAGTTAACTGGGTTGACTAGGCTTAGGGTTTAGGGTTAAGTTGGGAGCTTTAGGATAGGTTTAGAGTTTGGTGGATTTGACTTGATCCAACTTGATCAACCTATCGGCCTGAGGTGGGGGTGTCTACACAACTTCTAAAGGCCATGTCACACCGAAGACTGGAAATGGAATGCCAACCATAGGTTTGCGTGTGGGCCACCATATGGTGTATCTTTCATTAAACCAGTTAATTAGGTCTAATTCATGAGTTCGAAAGAAGATGCAAAAATTAGCCTAATAAAAAATTTAAATGGATCACGTTGTTACTAATTTTTACGATGATTTTACATTGTTGGCATTGATGTGACCATATGAGTTATTGATTGGGATTATCTTTTATATATTTCAAATAATATGGTTCTTACTTGATGGGCAAAGTGGATTTCACATGTATAACATGGTGGACCTTATGGAGCATCACACGATCTCCTCTTTGTGTGGGCTACATGCAAAGAAGAGAAGAATTCTTATGAGCTATGCACATTAAAAGAAGTGAAGGAAGTGGGTTTAATCTAAGCCTTCCATGATGAACTAGCTATATTTTTACGATAAATTTATCCTCTCTTAACAAATGTTGTGACTATTGCAAGGGAAAAAATGTCCAAAGCTATTGCCATGGTATATACCACGTATATTTGTTGATTTTAAGCGAGGTGATTATTTTATCTATTTCAACTACTTAATAATTATCCATAATCATCTAATTACAATATCAATCCATTAAACTTTACATTTTATGGATTGTTTGGTTAGTTATAAATGTATGTAAATGGTGGTAAACAAACAATTATGACAAGTGCTCTAATGTTGTAACAGGTAAACCTCACCAGGGTCCTTAACCTTACCTGGGTGGTAGACTCTCAGGAGTTTCAAAGGGTTCGAGTACCCACCAGTGGTGAAATCCCACGATGTGCATATGTGGGGTGTGTGTGTGTGTGCGCGTAAAAATTAAAAAAAAAAAAAAAAAAGAAAAAAAAAAGGTAAACCCCACCATGATGTGTATGTTATATCCACACCGTCCATTCATTTTTTTCATACCATTTTAAGGCATGAGCCCAAAGAAGAGATAGATCCAAATTTCAAGTGAACCACATAGTAGAAAACAATAAGGATCGACCACTTACCATTGAAAAACTCTCGAGGACTACATAGGTTTTGGATCTACGTCATTTTTTGGCTCATGCCTTAAAATAGTAGGGCAAAATGAATGAACCACAAAAATGAAACACATACATCAGAGTAGGGCCCATAGAATTTATGTGACACTCCTTCCAAAAATCATACCGATAAACATTTAATTTCACTCTCAACAAACACAAGTGAGCCATCATTGGCATTTACCACATTTTATATGCATTTACAAACTAAGTTAAATTTTATTATTTTCAATAAATTAAGGTTTTTAAAGTTTAAAGTCCTATAATAGCTTAAAATTCATATTTGAATCATGTGAAAGAGTCACATAAAAGAACTTGGTTTTTTTTTTTTTTTTTTTTTTTTTTTTTTTTTTTTTTCTCGTATTCAGATATTTCTCTCCTTATAAATTTAAGGGCTATTCTTGAGAAGAACATGGTTGATGTAGAGCGGGTCGCAGACAGTGTCATGGCCAAGATTGATCAGAAAAGGCTCGATCGGAAGCAGAAGTGATCCGGACCATCAGAAGTTAAAACAGACTTATCTCACAAACCGGAATGAGCTATCGGATGTACTATATACGATTTTGAAGTAGGACGAGCTACTTTAGCCACCCAACCCCGCTATGCCAGGTTACCCATGCCGAATTTATGAAAAACCATTAGATCGATGGTTGAAATCCCGTTTTATTTTCATTTTTACTATTTATAGTAAGTTTTAGTTTCAGTATAACTCTTCATCGGTTGGGCTTTAGGAGTTGCACCCAACATGAAAAGTGCTTAGAATAACTAGAAGAACATCATGGTTAGGCCAAATATGACACTTACTATTTTTGGCTGAAAACCATGCGCACTAGTAGACATCATGACCATCTATAGATAGTAAGTTTACTATTTATAATAAGTCGCGATTTCTAAGAGTTTTAGTTATAGTTTGATTCTGAAATCTCTCCCATGGCTTAGTATCCCTATTTGAAGGGTTGTGAACTCATTTATTCCATTCGTCAATCAAATTATGATATTTACAGAATTTAATTTCTATTTTCCTCGCTTTTTCCTTGTGGATTCGAAAAGTCTATGTAAGGAGTGCAAAGAAGTTTCATAGATTTTGAAGTAGTTATCACATTCATCCCTGCGTCAATGCTGAACTCTTCTTTTATCCACACACCCATTACACCGGTTGGTATCAGTCGCTGTGCCAATTCAATAAAGAAATGCCCATTAGTCAGATGATTAATGACTTCATGGCAGGGTAGACTCCTTGGAGTTTAAACACCGGGTCAAGGGTTCGAGTACCCATGGCGGTGAAATCCCACGGTGTGCGTGTGTGGGGTGTTGTGTGCGTGTGGCGTGAGTGTGTGTGGGGGTGTTAAAAAAAAAAAAAAGAAAAGAAAAAAAGAAAGACTTCATGGCAGGGTAGACAGAATTTCGTGGTAATGACCTATCCATGGTGGATCCATAGTTTGATTGGTTTATTTTGGGTTGATGCATACCACGCATACAACTTCTGAGTGCCCACATATCAACAACACACTCTTCGAGTATTAAATACCTTCCCCTTCATATTCTCTCTCCTGGTTTAAAGAGAAGTGTTTGCTCCCACCCATCTTGATAGATGCACCCTTATTTCCTTCATTCAGTGATAACATACACCCCAATACCTAAGCTGAGCCCAAAGAAAGTTAATTGCGCCCAGTCCTAACCTTGAGCTAGGGCTAACTCAAAAATGAATAAAAATATAAAATCCCTATTTCGTATTTAAATGTTCTTAATCTATCAGCTGACAAGTGGGCCACACAGGAAAAAATAAAAAGACATTTCAGAGGAATGAAACCCTGCATTCAACATAGACGTGTAGGATTGAAAAGGCATATTTGCAGTCTATAAAGCCTATTTGTTTAAGACAGGTGTATCTGGACTGGGCTGGGCCTAACTAGTATAACATGACTTGAGCCCAAGCCCAACTTGAAAGTTGATCAGGCCCCAAATCATGGGCCAAACTAGTACATCCAAGGCCAGCCCACGAACTGTGGGGACATCTGGGTCAGGGAGAGAGTTGTACACAAACCGAGTTAGCTCGGTTAACTCGCTCAACTCGACTCGAAAAAGCTCGATTCGACATGAAACTGAGTTCGAGCTGAATTGAGCTAATTTTTTGAGCTCGGAAAATTTTCAAGCTGAGTTCGAGCTTGCCTGAGCTCGATTCAACTCGGATCCAACCTCAACTTAACTTGAATCGACTCTTATCGAATTGGCTCGGTGATTCGATTATGTTGATATTGATGTTGCTCGCCAAGTGTTTAATGAAATGACTCAATGAAGTACTGTTTCGGGTGCATACATTCTCCACAGGATCAGCTAGTGGCAAAGAAGGAATGTATATGAAACAAATTACTTAAAAAAAAAAAAAAAAAGAAAAAAAGAAGAAGAAGAAGAATTTCACATTGGAAAACTACACTAAAAAATTATGATTTTGATGTTGCCTGCCCAATGTTTGATGAAATACCTATGAGCTACTGTTATTGTTTTGTATTCCGTGAAATTTTGAAGATGCCCTCTACATGTTTGAGAAAATGTCACTTTGGCTCGAACTCGGCTCAAATTGACCCAAGGTGCTGATTGAATTGAGCTCATGAGCTGGAGTTGACCAGATATGCTCGGGGGCCAAGCCGAGCCGAGTTCGAGCTAGGGTTAGCTACTGGCCGAGCCAAGCCGAGCTGGGCCAAGCTCAACTCAACTTGTGTACAACTCTAGTCAATGATATCCTCTTTAAATGAGAAAAGAACTTTGATGAGTAGGGCTATTAACGGGCCAGGCCTGGGGTTGGTCTTTCCCGGATTTTCAACTGTTTCAGGCTGGCCTGTTCAAAATTCTGAGTTGTAGGCCTGAGCCCGACCCATTGACACCACAGCATGATGGATGGTATGTGGGCATTAATATAAAAGTAATTCAAATTAACCTGCCCTGATTCTGGGTCCCACTTCAGATATATCACCAACGAAATGTCATACATATATATTTATCTAACCATCGGATTGGTGGACGTTTATTGGACGGTTAAAAATGAAATGCTCGTATTTCAACAACTAAATGGCCACAGCTTACATGTTAAGGTTCAACCAATTAGATTTTGGGACCGTGGGTTAACAAACAGTGGGTCCCAGAACTTCTGCTTTTGCAGTATCTGAGTGCCTGCATATCAAGAGTCATTCTTTGCCAGAGTATCAAACCACTCTCCTTGGATTTGGATTGGGTAGTGACCCCACCGGTGCCGAGATCTTGTTAGGTTCTGGAAAGGCTCTGGAGGCCCGCCATGCAAGATGCGTGTCTTTTATATCCACGTGGTCCATTCATTTTAGATCTAATGAATGACTCAAAAAATAGACAGATCGAAGTCTGAAGTGGACCACACCACAGAAAACAATGATGATTGAACACCCACTATTAAAATGTTGTTAAGGCTCGACTGTAATATTTATTTGCCATCCAACTTAGTTGGCTAGGTCAAACAGAACCTGAATAATAATTGGAAAATATAAATTACGTACCATTGTTTCATGTGGTTTGGTGGTCCACTTGAGATTGAGATCCTTCTCAATTTTTGGAAAATGCCTTAACTGAGCTGAAAAATGGATGAACGGCATAAATGAAATACATACATTATTGTGGGGCCTACAGCACCAGTCAGTACCGGATGTGGATTGGCTAGTGACTCAGCCACTAGACAATGGATAGTGGTAGGTGCTCTGTGGGCCCCATCATGATGTATGTGTTTCATCCATGCCATCCATTCATTTTTTTTCATATCATTTTATTATATAAGCCTAAAAGTGAGTAGATCCAAATCTCAATTTTACCACATCACAGGAAACAATGTTGATTGAACGCTACTGTTAAAAATTCATTGGAAGACACGAGTTTTGGATCAAGCTGATAATCGATTTACCCCTTCATCCAAGTCTGTATGACATACTCAATAGGTTGTATGTCAAATAAACATTACAGTGGCCATAAGAGGTTTTTAACAATGGACATTCAATCAATACTGTTTTCGTGTGGTGTGGTCCATCTGAGATTTATATCAGCCTAAATTTTGGCATATAACCCTAAAATGATCTTTAAAAATGGATGGACGGAGTTGATAAAACACATACACCATGGTGGGGCCCACAGATCACAGCGTCGCTAGCTAAACCCTGTCTATCAGTACCAGGTCACCACCGAATCCGTGTCGGAACTGAATCATGCAGGCGTTTGGCCGTTTGCGGACGCGGATTTCCTAGGAAAGCATTTCGCATGAAGTTCCTGTGCAAGGATGCTGGGTGGAGCCCACCGTGATGTTTGTGATCAATCCACCCCGTCCATACATTTTTATAGCTCATTATAGGACGTGCAACCAAAACTGATGTGTATCCAAAACTCAAGTGAGTCACACGAGAGGGAAAATTGGGGAAAGAAATTCGTATCATTGAAACCTTCCTGGGCTCCACTCTGATGTTTATAGGCCATCCAAACCGTTTATAAGGTCACTCCAAATGGTATGAAGTGAAAACACCAAAAAGAGATCCTGATACAAAACTTATATGGCCATAAGAATGCTTCAACGGTGCTCACTGAATCCCCTGTGTTTCCTCTCTTGTGGCTCACTTGAGTTTTGGATCCACCTCATATTTTGTCATATGTCCTAAAATGATCTCCTAAAACGTATGAACGGAGTGTATTTCTCACAAACATCGCACTGGGCCCCACCCAGCATCCTTGCGCAGGAACTTCCTGCGAAAGGCTTTCGCAGGAAATCCACGTCCGTCGTTTGCCCGAGATACTTACATTTTTATTCGTTTTTCTGATTTCACGCGCGCATGAATCCATGCCCAAACTAACGCAAGAACACATCAAAATATGGAAAACAATAGTAGATCTGATCTTTTCATAAGGTTTAGATTAATTATTAGGTATTTTTTCCATAATATAATGCATTTTACTTTTAGGTGGGCCACACTTATACAGACTAAACAGACGGTTAAGAAAAAATTTCTGGCTCTCCATTTTTTTTTCATACTCTGGCCTAGATGATATGTAAAATAACCATATTTTCAAGAAGATATATCTAGATAATATATACTACATGATAGAAAGGTTAGATTACTAACACGTGTTCCATGTTGGCACGTGTGACTGCATGTGAATGCGCAGGGCTCTCACACGCCTCGTCTATCAGCAAACCTCATCTTTTACTTTTATCTTTTTATGTTTTCTTTTTCCCTCTCTCTTTTTCTTTATCATAGATAATGCTCTCTTTCTCTCTATCTCTTTCTATCTCTCGTTCAAAAACAGAAATTATGGAAACTCTTCTTGGATTTGGGGTGTTTGGCTTGCATAGTTCCGAGCTGATTACAAACCCATCATCTCCACTTCCCAACAAAATCTCTCCATTCCACCATCTTCAAAGAGTTCAAAGGAAATCTCCAAGAGTTTCAGCCTCCAGAAGCTCTCTTTCTGGTAAAGTTGCAGTTTTTCTCAATTGGGTCTTTTTTCCTTTTTGATTTTTATAAATTGGGTTTCCTTTTCTACTGATTTTACTGTAGGTGCTTTCCTTTTTCTATAAAAGAACCCATTTCTGTCTTTGGGCTTGTTTTCTTTTTCTTTGTTTTTTTATTTTCTTTTTTGATATTGGAAGTAAATGGGAAGTGGGTCTTTTTTAATGTAGATTTTTTCTATTTTTTTAGAGAATTTTGGAGCTTTTGTTAATATTGTCCATAATCTGTTGTAGGAAGTGAATTAGAATTGTTCGTCATGGAACAATGAAATTGAGTCTGTATTATTATAGAATTATGAAAATGCAGAGTTGGGTGCATGTCGATTTGGAAATGCAGTGGACTTTTTCTTCAGTAAAATAAGATTGCTCTGTTTTCTTTCCGAAAATGCATTGTTAGCAACTTCTTGAATTAGATATGCATGTGGGTATAAGAAAATGTTGGCATTTTAGCTATGCCAGAGAGGAACGTTTATGCTTGTTTGGATGCTCAATTGAAATGAATTGTACTATGGGAATGCTAGTGCAATTTGGTCATTTCCAGTTTATTGGACTAGTAATTGCAGTTCAGTTCAATAGTGCAAGTCCAAAACACGCCCTTCATGTTTTTGTTAGTTTGCCAAGTAAGACAGATCTGTTGGCTTGGATGACCAAGCAGAATTCTCCATTTTCCAGTTATGTATGTATGAATGCAAATTGTACTGCAGCATAGTTGCCTGCTTCACCATCATTCCAGTGTATATCGTTGCACGTCCCAATAAAACTGAGGAATAATATGAACTGACTACTCGGTTTGCCAAGTCAATTCGTTATTCATAGGGGTCAAGAGCATGGAATTAAATATTGATTTTGGAGTGTAACAACCTGGCCTGGAAACCTGAATTGGTGTGACTCATCGTTAGCTTGGTAGGCTAGGGGTTTTGCTCTTGACTCAGCTAGCATTGTATGTGCGTGCATGTGTTTGTGGTAGTGGCGGTTCACTTAGTTCACCAATACTGAGTCCACTCAGTATCAGACTATTTAAAACCATTGGTTGGAATAGAGTTTCATGTTCTTCTAATTAGGTGCCGCTCCCCCGTCAGACTCATGCTCCCACTCTCGCTTCGTACCTGTTTATACTTGAAAACATTTTGAACAGGCGCTTCCCCACACCCACACCTGAATATGGAGCACGCTTTGTGCTGAATGAACTTCTAGCCATGATCCAAATGAACTTGGTAGCAATGATCTTCTCCCCCCCCCCCCCCCCCCCCTTTTTTTTTTCTTTATTGGTAAGCTGGGCTCAATGATCCCACCTCATATTTGTTGATGTTTACACTATTTTAAAGATATTCCTCCCCTTAGCCTGTAGGCTCATTCAACCAGAGAAGCTTTTGTTTTTTCATCATGAACCGAATACCCCATATGTAACCTAACAACGGAGACTAGTTATCTCCAAAGCCCTGAGATTTCATTGTTTTTGTTAATCTTGAGTGTTAGCTGCTAGGGGCTGCATAATTGAAAATCTTTTTTTTTTTTTTCCAGGAAGTGAACTTGCAGGAGATGACATTATACAAATGTTTTTAAGGGAAAGACAGTTCAATGGAGATTTTATATCAAAAGTTTCTGATGCACTTTGGAGAAGGGATGGATTGAATTTTGTTGATGCACAGGCTAATGTAGTGGATGAAATTGCTCAGCCATTTGAGGTATGTCATATCTTATGAACTTGGTGATTTTATTTATTATTATTTTATTTTTTGGGGGGTTGGGGGCATCCCACCTCAAAGCCTCTTTAAATTTTGAAACTTGGTGAGCTGAGCATTTATTTGTCCGTTAACCAAGAGATTGGCCAACATACCTCTGTATTTGTTGGACAGATTTTTTAACAAGATCCTAAAATTTTAGCATACTGAATTGCTTCTGATACTGTTTTCAACGCCTAATCTATAGGACTCAGACAATGAGAATCCAGGTGGGTTTTTGAAGCTGACCAAAACACAGGAATGGGTTTCTGGCAATGACATCCCTCCATTGAATAAGAAAATGGCTGCCAAGGTCTGTTGTTAGATTGCTATCCTTTGAATTTCTGCCGTATTGTAACCCTTTGTATTTTTCAGAAGAAGAAGTGGACTTAATATCCAACTTCTTACTTTTTGCATGCCTAATGACAGGAGTGGCAGAATGACAGCGAAAGAAGGAAGAGAATAAACCTTCTCAAATACGACGCTGTATGATATTTCCTTTCAACTTGAATAGTTTTTCTTTTTCTTTTTTCATTTCATCATCTTTCGAAGTCCGTTGCTTTTCTTGAACTGGGTTTGATGTTCTTTGTACCTGCAGAAATCCATGATAACAGATAACAAGAAACTATATGATCCTCGAGAAGATATAAATACTGTGTTTGATTCTTGAGCATATCCATATAAACAAAAATGTATTAGTGATCCAGACAATTTATTTGGTGAGCCTACCATTGATTTGGTCTGCCCCAAAAATCTTATGGTTCATAGATTCCGGACCTCCAATCCTTGGTAATTTTCTTTTGAATGTGGACCTTTTAAGTTTTTTTTAACCATCTAATTCCACGCAACTGATCTAAGGATTAGGACCAAGTTATTAATAAATGGTTACGTAATGGCCATTGCGGCAGTTATGGGCCTGTGACAGGCTGATATGGACCGATACTTCTTTCCTGTAATTTTTTTTTTTTTTACCATTACAGGGCTGTAAAGGCCGTTATGGCCCATGTCATAACGGTCATACAGCCAGCTGTTACACTGGCCATTACCATTACCAAATACCTTGGTTAGGACCACTCCACATAGGCATGGTCTATCCATGTTGGTCCCATCATATTAATGGCCTGGATTACTGAATGGCTCCCTGGAGTCCAAGAACATAAAGTTCCCCAGCTTAAGCAAGATGCAAATTATATGGAGTAAGGATTGAATTGAGATTTTTCTTGTGTTATAACCATAGAGCATCCTAGCAAGCATGCTTACAGAGGTACTTCATAGTTAAAGGCATTTGATCCTTAGCAAATTTATCATAATATATATATATATATATATATATATATATATATATATATATATATATATATATATAAACAATATCCATTGGTCTTGACAAATATAAAGTTATCAAGATACTAGTTTTTGCTGCTCTCCTTTTCATTCTAATTTGAAATTATGTAGGATGCCTCTGTTTATTCCAAGATATTGTTAGAAGTTCTTAATTTTTCTTGAATAATCTGCACCGTGTTTGACCATTCAGATTTTGGTGAAGGCATAGTTTAAAAACTAAAAAAATTGACTCGATTTGATATCCAGACAGGTTGGGTTGACCCGAAGACTCAATTTGACTGGACTCAATATTTAAATATCAAAGTAGGGTTAAAATTTTACCAATAATAGACACTTAAAAGTACAAGTATAAAAATAGGCTTGCAAAATCACAAACCAGCTGTGTGGCTTGCTGATAAAAGCTGGGTTATTGCTTGTTTGAGGTTGGGAGTGGCATTTGTTTTTTTATTTTATTTTATTTTATTTTATTTATTATTATTATTATTTAAAGACTTACTCAGCAAGTGACTCCATTCAAGTCACGCCAAGTCAGCCTGAATTTGAACCAACCCGAGCTCACCAGAGAGTTTCATGGTGACGCAGCTTGATTTCTGGACATGTTGAGTTAACTCAGCCGAGTTTTGGGTCGAGTCACAGAGTTTTAGAACTATGGTATAAGGTTCCATTAAAACATGTCTAATTAGACTATCTATGATGTTTTAGAATATTGTCAGAACCATCTTGCTCTGTAACTTAAGAGGTCGAGAATGCTCTATTGTTGCCAACAACATTAAGTATTTTCTATGCATGAACATCTTAGCGGCACACTGGCACTTATGGTTGTGGTTGGTTCACGGCTTTGGGCATTTTTCCAACATGAGAGTATTTTTCCAGTCTTGAAGAAGTACTCTTTTTTTTCTTTTTTCTTTTTTGGTGTCAGATTTCTGGAAACATTAGTTATTTGGATTGATTCTGAGAAACCCATGGGATATGAAGTTCAAGGGTGTATTCATTGGAGTAATTGCAGCGTCCTCATCAGCAAACATACAGTTTCCTGGTATCCAGGATTCCATACATTGTGGCGCCTATGGTTCAGTGATCCAAACCATTAATCTAATTGGTCCCTCCACAACAGAGGGATGTGTCGAAATGTCCCAGATTTAATGAAATCACCCTTCGATTGGTTACACAAAGTAGATTGTTAAGAGGAAAAAAACTACATCAATATCCACATTCAGTGTAAGAGATCAAATATCCTACAGTTAGGATTTTCCGGTCCAGAAGACTTCCTGGGCATCCCCATCTGCGTGGGTCCCATCAGATCAAGCATTTGGAAACAGTACATTTGCTGATGAGCAGGACCCCACAATTTCTCTTCACCAAAATTTGGGCCCATTTGGATACCTCCAAATAAGTTACTTTTTCTACTTAAGAGCAGTAGATAAGTAACTTATTTGAGTTGGTTTAAGATCAATTATAAGTAACTTTTTTACTTATAGTTAATCACAGCAGCTTAATAAGTAGAAACCAAGATAAGCTACTTATGTCATAAGTAGCTTATCTTAAGTAACCTATGATCCAAATGCCCCTTTAGAGACATCTTCGGTATCATCCCAGTTTTTTGCATGTGGGTCAGCCCAAGATTTCCAAATTCGCAGTGTATTTAGGTTATAGTTGCATTAAGTGTGAAGCAAAGCCACAACAAACTCGGCTGGGGGATCAGGAAAATGTGTCTTTCAAAATATAAACAAGTATGAATAGGTAGGAAACGGGATTCCGAAGCGGGGATTCGAAGCAGAAGCAGCACCTAGTTAGAAGGATCCTGCAATTAAGATTTGGATTGAAGACCATCAATGAGTCTTTCGAGGAATCAAATATATTAGCTATAAATGAAATCGAGCTTGGAAAGATTGTATGCATGGAGAGTATGCGCACATATCACCCACCATCCAACAATTTTGAGTGGGAATCTTAACACCCGTATTAAAATGAACTTTTTGATAATTCAATTTTTGGAATGTGTCTAGATTCCCTCAACTGTCATTCAATGATGTGAGATAAGGAAGCTCCAGCCTTCTTGCTCCCTGAGCGCATTGAATTCTTCTCAAAGTAGATTATCTTTTAGAGTCATGAAGTGTTAGAATCTGATAGTGCATCTTGACCTTCTGTTTTCATTCTTCCAGCTTAAGAGGGAATTGTTGCTTTTAACCACGGGTATTGGAACTGCTTGCACCGGATATTGTTTGGTAACCTTATCAGTTCAGGTATGTACTCTGATTTCTGCTTTCACATAACAACAACAGGTAGTTTGGAATTCAAAGGCATCTAATTTGAGTTGTTTACTGCTCATTTTTAAGAATTAAGATCAAGGCCATCGCCATTTAAAATTTTGGAAGCTGTAGCCTTGCCAGTAGGACATCACTAGGGTGCTACATCCCATCCATTGGACACATGGCATACATCCACGCCAATCCAGATAGTTCAAATGATGGGCCCCATTGTTGGTTGAGCGTAGCCTAAAAAACACACTTCATCGACAGATTAAAATTTAACGACAGAAGATTGTTAAAAATTGTCCTTTGGTGTCATCGGTCAATACTCCATCTTCAATGGGGCCCACATTTTTTAAGGTCCGCAATTAGCCACATGTTCATGTATGGATTTAGCACTCTGCTAATCACTACCAGACCGCACTGAGGAAGCTACAGTCCACCTGCCATAGAGACAATGATTACAGAAATGTATGATGGACATTTCTCAAATTGGTTGAAATTTGTGGTAGATGCTATGTTTTCAGCCCTGCATTAGATTAGTCCTGAAAATAGAATCTCACTTTATTCTACTGATGTTCATATCATGTGATTTTCTGCCGACTAACCGACTTCTGTTTTGAACTTACAGGCCGGTGTCAGTTATGCAGCAGGTGTCCTTTTCAGGTTAGTTGAAGCACTTTATTTTCTTTTATAGCTAAACTATGCCATTCTGAAGGACTCCAAATTAGAACTTATCTTTTCCCTTTTGTAACATTGCAGTTTTCTTCTACACAACCAAAGCATCATTGAAAAATCTGATCCAAATCTTCCTCACAAATACTAACGTTCCGGTTTCCCATTTCCAGATTTCTATATTCGTTTTGTGCTTCATGCTAGATTATTTACCGTGGTTCTAAAACTCACTGAATTTGAGAAGACTCAATGACATGGTCGATTTACCACTACTTGACTTGACTTGAACCGAATCACTCATGTTGAGAACATGTTTTTTCAACAAAGATATAAATAGGGGAGCCAGATTTGAACCCCAAACCTCTAGAAATGAAGTTGATGCTGCTAACCAGCAAGGCAGTCGTCGTCGCTTTGGCTACTGTTTTTTTATTACTTATCTAAATATGCCAAATGCCTATTTGAAATGTTTATTATCCATCTTAATATTTTGAGGGTGACTCCATGGTTGGTCTATCCAAGCCCCCATCATGGCAGATGGATTTCATATAACTCCTCAGCCGGACCAGTCACATGGGTCAACCTGGCCTGACTTGGTCAAATTGTCCAAGACTTAACCAACTCGCCGGAGTTAGGTCGCATGGTATGAGACTCATGGTATGTCAAACCAGATCAGCCTGAACCGAGTCCAAGTATGTTCATCCTAGACAAGTCGTCAAACCATGATGGCTGGTCTGATCTTTGACAAAGTGAACATGTTTTCATTGACTGAGCACAGTCAAAATCACAAGTAGATTCCAAGCTTTATGACATTGCTCAAAAGCTTATCTCGCTTACAGCCTACCCAAAAGAGCAAACACATGAAAACTCACAACAAGATCTATCTTCAAACACAAACACTAGTGTACGGATGTCCAAATGCATTGAAGAACAAAACTATACATCTCACACCACCAGAATTTGGACATTGAAGAACAAAACTATACATCTCACACCACCAGAATGTTTATACATCTCACACCGCTCACTTGTACTGCAGTTGTTTGTATCTTCAGCTCCTGTATCACCACGCAGACAACCTATCCAAGGAAGCAGTTCCTCAGATTTTCATGCAGAAGAAATTGAAAAAGTGAGTCGAGGCAACATACTGTCCTAGTTTTTTCTACTGATGTGATCTCTCTCTCTCTCTCTCTCTCTCTCTCTCTCTCTCCATTGATAAATGAATGGTCCTGATCTGGTTAAAGTATGCTCCATGTACAGCAAGAGACATAAATGACCAACAAAGGTTTTTCCATTTATATTTGTATTCATCTACAAAGCAGGATTGGGATAAGGAGCGAGGACCTGAGGAACGCATTTGAAAAGACAGTGAATGGTAGTATTGTTGCCCTTTCATCGCCAAGACTCGTAATTCCTGCAGCAATATACGGGTTTTGGGGACTGTCACACAATTTCACTGCCTTTGATTTCCAGGTAGTTTGATGGCATTCTTTAGTGTTTTTTTTTTCCCCTTTCCTCACTGGTTTCTGTATTCTTTAAGCTATTGAATAATGCTACTTCCCCTAAACATCTCTACTGTACACATGGCATTTGCATATGATGATCTGGACCCTCGATTTTGTGGGCTACCACATCAATGGGTCATACCCCAAAAAACATGGCCATCTGACTATGGTAACCATTCCAATTGGGGGCCTGAAAGAACATGCAACGGCTATATCAACAGGGAAAAACTCAAGAAATCAAATGGTTAGAGAAGTTAATTACTATGATGTTCAGTTTATACTTTATAGCCACCCATCGAACTGGTGGCCCACCAGATCAACAGTCCCAGTCGCTTAACATGTGTAAGATATGAGAGTTGTGTTCATTGATGTTCTTTGTATATCATCCATTTTCACAGCTTGTACCAGCAATGGTGGGAATGTTTGCATACAAAGCTGCTTGTCTAGTTCAAGTTTACAGAGACAATGAGGACCTGAGATTTATATTTCCCGAGAGCGAGGACAGTGTAAGTAACTGAAACAGCTTTTCTTCAACCCCATGAACAGTCCTGAGCTAGCTCTTCGAAAGTGGCAAGTGATGTCTTGCAGGAAAATTGCTTTTGTTATATATCTCTGAATGTGGATTCCTTGTCTGTCTCCACATTCAAATCCGCAAATGCATTGTGGCAGGAGTGGTCTAGAGCAAATGAAAGAGAAAAAGAATCAGAAATTTCGAAAAGAATAGCCATTGTCCGGATGGGAGAGTTTCTAACGTAACATCCCTGTTCTCTTTCGATAAATTGCAGAGAATTGCCATGAATTCTGAGCAAAACTGCCATGAATTCCGAAAAGTGGCAAGCGTTCGTGATTATTGAATTCTCTCAAAGTGCCCATTTCAACTCACCCAATCTCCATACACTGATGTGGAATTACATGATCCTCAACATGAGAATGTGCATGGCATGCTCAGGTTTTCCTTTTCTTTTCTTTTTTAATTTATGGGTTCATGTGGAGCCCATGGTTCAGATCAGCTCCTATAGTACCCATTCCTCTGAGCTAACCGGGTTCTGGTCTTGCTGGGTCCAGGTTTCGTTCTTTGAGACCTGGTTCGGTTATCCCTTGGGACTTCAGATTTTCTTGAGCTGGCTTAGGTACAAACAAGAGCATTTACATGGTTGGGCCCACCTAATGGATGTATTACATTGCCATACGTATGCCACTTAGACACATGCATGGGTGTAAATAGGCTCTTGTACATGCATATGGCTTAGAAAACCCGGCGTTGTTGCTAGAATAATCAATATATAGTTATGACATGATAGTATTATGAAAACTAACTGGACCCGACTTGAACTGTCCTGACCCAATTTTAACTGGTCCAAGTTGATGGACCTAGACCTGGCTAGACCCACTTTTCAACCAGCTCTAAGAAGGTGAGGCCAATACTTGACCCAATTGTCAATGGGTCCCAAAAAGGGGAACCAGACCCATTAAAATCAGGTCGGATCCATATGGTACCCAGGGATTCAGATTCCCATTGACAGTCCCAAATCCTCTAATCTTAGGTCTTGTTTAGGAAAATTAGGACCATTGCTGCATTTCTGATGTAGAGCGGGTCGCAGACAAGATGGATCAACAAAGGCCCGATCAGAAGCGGAAGTGATCCGGACCGTCAGAACTTAAAATGAATGTATCTTGCAAACCAGAATGAGCTATGAGACTACCATATATGATTTTGGATTAGGACGAGGTACTTTAGCCACCTAACCCAGCCATTGGGCTTTAGGAGTTGCGCCCAACATGAAAAGTGCTTAGAATAACTAGGAGAACATCATGGTTCAGCCAAATATGACACTTACTATTTTTGGCTGAAAATCATGCGCACTAATAGACATCACGACCGTTTATTAATAATATGTTTACTGTTTATAGTAACTCACAATTTCTAGGAGTTTCAGTTGTAGTTTGATTTCGAAACTTCTCTCATGGCTTAACATCCCTATTTAGAGGGTTGTGAAGTCGTTTATTTCATCAATTAATCAAAATTATGAATTTTATAGAATTTCTTTTCTATTTTCCTTGCTTTTTCTTTATGGATTTGAGAAGTCTATGTGAGGAGTCCAGAGAAGCTCCATGGATTCGGAGTAGTTATCCTTGAGGAAGACAGTGATCGACCTCATCACATTAATCCCTGCGTCAATTTTGCATCTTAACCATATATTGAAAGCATACAATTATCCGGCCAGTCAACCATCGGCCGGGCTTGTTAAAACAAAAACCCAAGTACATCTTGCATATACTTTGGCCGACGGTCAGAATTATGGCCCAATGTGCAATCCATCATTAAGCTAGTGGTTTAGCCATTAATGTCCATGTTGGGATTCCTGCACAAATTGGGATTGATCCCACAATAGAAAAGATGGTTTTACCACTTACAAAAGGTTGTTTGGATGCACAAGCAAATTGAATTTCAAAAATTCAAAATCAAAGAACAAATACCAGCAGAAATTAATGATGTTTTTTAGTAATGAAGTAGCCCTCAGATCACAGTTCCCTTGAGTGATGTAAATTGCAATAAGCCCAAACACTCCATACGGGCATGAGTAATCTAATTGCAATTTTGAGAACAAGGCTCGAAACGGATGCTAAGCATGGTGATTGTAATTGCAAATTTATTTATTTATTTATTTATTTTAATTATTTTTTTTTAATGCAGCCGAAATGATGATTATGGCTGCATTTGGATGTCCCGTCAAATGTAGTAGAATGCCCTTCTGCAAAATTTGCTGGTCAAACCTTAAACAGATCCAACAAGCATCGAAACCATTTACAACATGTTGTAGTTCTGGTTTTCTATGCCACACCAAACGCACCCTACATCCAAACAGATCGTGATTTGGTTTACATCCAAAGGCAGCTTCGACCCAGGGCGAGAGAGTAATAAATGCACATAAAAACAAAGCCTCAGCGAGAATTAAAAAAGAAAAAAAAAAAAAAAAAAAAAAGAAAAAAAAAAAGAAGCAGCTCAAGTAGTTTTTTTTCAAGGCTCCTTAGAAACGCATACAGCTAGCTACCCCAAGAGTTCAAAGGAACTCAGTTGGGCGGAGCTACCCAAACACGACGCAAAATTCAAGAAACCACCCCATTCAAATCTACAAAATTGCATATTAACACAGTTAGAAAGGGGCTGAACTTGTTCTTCGGAGCTGGTACTTTGGCTCTGGGGTAGGTGCACAGCGCAGTATCGTTTCCACTTCCTGCAAGAGAGGATTATGCCAAATCAGGGTTGTTACTTGAAGAATGCAAGGAGCATTCAAATCACTCACTCACGCAGGAAAGGATTTTTGTTAACAAGAGAATGAGCAATCCACGTTCTAATCATCTTACAAGCTACAACACCCAGAAACAGTTCTAATCATCTTACAAGTGACAACACCCAGATACAGTTCTAATAATCTTTACAAGCTACAACACCCAGATACAGTTCTAATCATCTCACAGGCTACAACACCCAGATACAGATATGGGTATGTGATTGGAGTACGGCTCTCCATTTTGCATAAAGGTCCGGATGCAATACGGCCATGGTGAGCTTTGCTCATTACACACCACCCATGCAGCATGGCACGATAGGTCCAAAGCCCACTCCATAAATCAGAAAGGAACCACTTTTTTTTCTTTCTTTTTTTCTTTTTTTTTTGGAGGGGGAGAGGACATGAAAGGATCCCTATATTGATGCACTAGCCCAAGAATCAGGTTGATCTACTGGTCAGGTGGGCCACAGTTTGCAAAACAAATGTAAAGTTTACCCATTCCACCTATTTCCAGTATTGGGGCCCACATGCTGACCGGACTATGATTTACTTTTGGGAAGACACCTAGAAGATTGTACCAACCTGATGGATGGGAAGGATCTCACACCTATGTGCCATGCTAGCATATGTGGCATGTACATGAGCTTTATTGTGCATGTGTGTGTGTGTGCTTGTAGCAAAGCCCCGGACACGGCTATCCATTTGTAATTTCAGTTCATCACGTCTCGTGCTGTCCATTTGTAATTTCAGTTCATAATTTGCAAGAGGTTCCATGGTGTATGTTGTTTACATATGACAGTTTTAATTGAAAAGCCAGAGGGGTGAACACAAAACTAGAACTATGGAGTGATGCTTTACAATCCAAAAAACAACTGCAATTTTGGTAACAATATGAATGGAAACGAAGAATTGTTAAGATTGTTGACCAACAAGTACCCAAATTGACCATTTTTTATATATTGGGTCGATTTTTCATGCAAAGATTGAGAACGACATCACCCGTAGAATTAAAGCTGGGTGGAAGAAGTGGAGATGTGCCTCCGGAGTTTTATGTGATCGCCGTGTACCAATCAAAATTAGGGGGAAATCTTATAGGATAGATATAAGACCACCCATGTTTATGGGACGGAATTTTGAGTGGTTAAAAGATATGTTCATACGATTAGTATTGCTGAAATGAGGATGCTGAGATGGATGAGTGGCAAGATGATGAAGAATCGAATTAGAAATGAATGTATATGAGGGAACTTAGAAGTAGCACCAACAAGTAATGAGATAAGGGTAAGCAGACTTACATGGTTTGGCCATGTTCAACCCAAGCCAAGAATTGTGCTGGTTAGGAGTAAGTTCAAGTTGAAGGCTCTAAAAGGGCAAGGGAAGGCCCAAAAGGACATAGGGGGAGATACTAAAAAAAGACTCATGACCAATGGTTTAACTGAGGATATGGTCCTTGATAGAGTGGAATGGTGGAACAAGATTCGTGTACCCAATCCCAATTAGTTGAGATAGGGCTTAGATGATGATGATGATTGCAGTTTTTACAGATACAAACACAAGCATATATCATGGAAAGAGAGAGAAAATCCTCGGAGTTCCAAAAATAACGAAACTAATACAATAGGATTTAGTTAGAACATTTCTTATATAAGTATGCGAGAGTACCTTGTACCAGTATAGGTATCGTATCATGTCCAACACGATACATTGAGCACGCACAAGTGTACGAGTATCATGGCTTATGAGATATTACTTTTGGTTTTTCTTTTCTTTTCGCTCTTTGGCATGCAAGGAAAATGATAAAGAAAAAACATGCAATCCACATTGAATCATGCTTAAAAAGTTGGAATTGCATTATTGAGATCCTCATTACCAAAAGAAGAAGAAGAAGAAGAAGAAGAGCCCCAAAATGTAATGGAAACTATTTAATCAACAGCATATTTCTAGCAAAGGGCGAAAAAAATAGGTACCCTGGTATAAATGACACTATAGAGCCATAAAATATGTCTAGTAAAAAGTAAACATATTCATCTGAGATTACTAAAATTGGGATCTCCCAGATCAACTATCAAAAAAGTTTATGGGATTTACCCCTGAAAGTCGGTGATAAGGTGGGGTTGCCACTTGGGATATGTCCCACCTGCAGTAGGGCTGTCAATGGGTACCCGGACCTGCAGGCATCCAATAGACCCAACCATGTAAATGCCCTCATTTGATGTGGACCTGACCCAGACCTGACTCAAACAGGTATAATGACCCAATCAGTACCTGAGCCAGGAACCTGATCAGATTCAGTCCTGGGTCCTCAAAAAATGAGACTCAGATCCAAAAGGACCTGGACTCAGCAAGACCCGGACCCAACCAATTAACAGCCCCAACCTGCATGCAATGGCTGCTGACAGGACCACATTGTGTTTTATGTTGGACAACCGTTGCAGCAACCAATGGATTGCTGTTCCTCATGCAAGTTACCGTTCTCTTCCATACATCAACATAACGAGACCATACCAACTGCGTTAAAAGTGGAAGTGGGTTTATCAGTGACAATTAACAAGTGATGAAAATGTGGGGTTTGCAATCGCCTGAATGATATAGCAACCTTTTTATACTCATGTTTCAGCACATATCATGAAACTTGTTTACACAGCTTTTTAAATCAAATATGCAATGCATGGAACTAGAGATGTTTAAGACCATGGTGGATGCAAAAGCTATTGCAGACTCGTGGGAAGAGCTGTACATGAATGAGAATGTCTACTATGCCCAAAAACTAAAAGCGGACCCCACATATGACATCATATACACAAAGGAATGCTCATTCCATATGAGACCATAACGATAAGTTCACCGAGTAACCAATGTTTAATCAGTCATCAACAGAGGCTACAAATATTATTGTTGGGGGTAAGGTGAAAAGTGTCATTTACCCCAATCATTTCTATTTCAAGTTTGCTTTAAGTTGCAGAGTTTTGCCAATCACAAGCATGTGTATAAGGCAGCCCATCTACATGCCACCAAATGTGCCCATGTAGAACATTGACACAACATCCAAGACATCCATCAATTGGGTCACACTTTATAGATTCCCTAGCCCAAATCATGCATGCCCACCAATACAGTTTATGAAACAATGATGGCTAACCATCCGATTTTCTAACGTTGTGGCCCTGCCTGATTTTTAGGTCAGGGCACCTACACAGTGGGACCCACCTGATGGCCTGGTTGGATCTCATGCCGTGTGCCTCATCGGCACGTGTGGTGACATCTAGATAGATCTATTATACAAGATAGTGCAATTAGCAACCCTCTAGTTAACATAAACTTCAATTCAAATGAAATAAGAGAGAATACATCATGGGAGAGTCCAGAATGAGTCTGTACACATAAAACTAAACTTGCATTTCAAAATGTTAGCAAGTATACTATAAACATCTATAATCGAGACCATAATCTAATAAGAAGAGGGAGCAGCATAGGGATAGAAAGTTTGTGCAACAACCTTGATATACCCTGTTTAGCCAGGTGGCCATCTATCCCATTGCTTCATCATCATCTAGGCCTTGTCCCAATTAACTGGGGTCGGCCACATGAATTTTGTACCACCATTCCACTCTATCAAGGACCAAACCATAGGTCATCAAGTCTTTTTACTACCTCCATCCACATCCTTTTGGGCCTTCCCCTTGCTCTTTTAGAGCCTTCAACTTGTACCAACTCATTCCTAACTGGTGCAATTCTCAATCTCTGCTGCATATGACCAAACCATCTAGGCCTACTTTCTCTCGTCTTATTACCTATTGATGCTATTCCTAAGTTCCCTCGAATGGATTCATTTCTAATTCTATCCTTCCTCATCTTGCCACTCATCCATCTCAACATCCTCATTTCAGATACACATCCTATGAACATGTTCTTTGATTGCCCAACAGTTTGTCCCACAAAGCATGGCTGGTCTTATAGCTATCCTATAATAGTTCCCTTTTAGTTTGAGTGGTACATGACGATCGCATAAAACTCTAGAGGCACATCTTAATTTCTTCCACCCAATTTGAATTACTTGATTTCTTCTCTTCAAAACAATGAGAAGAAGAAAAAGAAGAAGAAGAAGAAGAAGCTAACCTAGATGCTAAGTCTACCATTTCATCAATGCTAAAGGATAATCTCTAGGGACTTCTTTCGTCTGATGATGCCCGTTTGACCACATTAGGCAATCAACCCCTCTAATTTTTTGCATAGTGGCATAGCGAATATTCTTAGGACTTGCCATTTGAAATAAATAAATAAATAACCTTCTGAGTTCAAAAAGAGCCTGCACTTTGGCTTCACTTGAATCTCTCTGCTCAGCCAAGGTAGAATATGCCAATTTGATGACCCTCTAATAGGGCCCCCTACAATAATCATTAAAATTCATATTAAGCGGTTTGCAGCTGATGGAAGATCGGATAGTAAGAGGGGGTATCCCTGACTCTAACCCTCTTGAACTCGGACGAAAAGCAAACCAGCAATAATCCATTCACAGAAGGTAGAAACTATCGTGGAGGAGATGGCATTCCATAATCCTTTTTCACCCATCAATAAATCCCATCTTCCTCAACAACTGAGGAGCGAACAATCAAAATATGGCCATAAGCATTTTTCAATATCAAGTTTGCAAAGAATCCAGCGCAATTCATCCTTCTAAAATGCCCACTTCCAACTAACTCCCTATTTTGAGGAAGGGACCGTCCAACTTGGTCCACCTCATACTCCTTTTTAGTAGAGGTTCTCGAAGAAACCGATATTATCTGCAAGATTTTCCTTCCTACAACTTGTCATCTTTCATTGATCCTTTTGTATGATTTATTTCCTCCTTGTGCATTTTCAGTTCGCCAAAACAGACAGACTCACACACAAAAATTAATTCAAAAGAACAAACAATTGTTTTGTCTTCTCCATAAGCTACGTGGTCTTGAATTTACCATTCAAATCCTCTCTTCTTTCCTATAAACATTGGTTAGTCCTTTTTTTTTTTCGGGGGGGGGGGGTGTCTGTCTTTTGTGGTTAGCATCCCTTGACAATGGTTTCATTTCAAGGGAAAAGTTACACAGGGAGTTTCTTTGGAGAGGCTCTGAAGATAAAGCATAAGTTCTATCTCATGGGTTGGAGCGAAGTGCGTAAACCTGCGAGTGAAGGTGAAGGGATCTTTTCAGAAGTGATTGAGGAGATTTGGGGTGGAAGAAGATGGCTTTGAAAGCAGGTGATGTCTGGAAAATGCAGGGAGGTTGGTTAACCAAGTCCTTTTCTCTGTATAGAGCTTCAGGTGTTTGGAAGTCAGTTTTTTCGCATGTTGATCTCTTCAAGAATATAATTGGTTTTTGGTGGGTGATGGCTCATAGTTTATTTTGGGAATATGTATGGTGATTCTGATAGGCCCCTCTACCAGGCTTTCCCTAGATTAGCTCATTGTAATCAATAGGAACGCACTTGCGCCATCTTGGGTAACCAAGTAGTTTGGGCACTCTCATGCCACAAGGATTTCGACACACTCTGGCTGGTGAAAGACTCCTCATTCAATCACTAATAGAGTACTCCCTCCCATGTGGATCCACATAAGGTGCGTTTGGATCAAGTTATTCAATAATGGCAATGGTGGCCATAACAGCCACTACCGTTACCGTTACAGTATGGGCCCATAACGGTCATTACAGGCATTTTTTCCTTTATTTGAAAAAAAAAAAAAAAAAGCCTATATCAGCTCTTTAACAAGCCATTATGGGCCATTTTTTCCGTGATGACCGTTACGGTCCGTAAGGCACAATGGTTCCCACTGTTAGCGTTACTAACAGCATGCTATCCTCTTCATCGAGTGTGCATCCAAACTTTGAATTGCAATTACTGGTCTTATGGAGTGGAAACAATCAAATTGTAATTTCTTTCCTTGGTATTTGTATTGAGGATTTGGGCTCCAAATTACAATTGTGTTACTTTCAAGTTCAACTGATGGTCATGGCAATTTGAGGGCTACTTCCTCGTTGTGAATGCTAGAAGATCCCATTGTAAATAACATTATGGTACTACTCCAGATCTTTCCTGCAACCTGCTATACATGGCCTTATAAAGTAGCACATGGCAGTTTGCTTCACAACAGTGTCACTTCAAGAATATCATACATGGGCCCACCATATGAATATTTTCAAATTGAGGCCATTGTATGAAGGTACAGGAGTCCTACACTGACACATACAACCTGAAAATTTTATCAAGATCTTCAAATTGTTTATTAAAAAAAATAAAAAAACCCAGTAAGGTAAACTCTCCCAGTGTTGTCTGCATTTTGATACTAGATCTAATGCTGAAAATGTTACTCATATATCAAGTCAGAGTAATGTCATCAAAGTACAAACAGGTGCCGATGGCAAGGTAGCAGTCATGCGCATAACTAAAAGTCCAGAAGCTTCCTCGTTATCTTTTTCTTTTTTCTTTTTTGTTTATTTATTTTTTGGCATTTTCTTCTTCTTCTTCGGGGGGGAGTTGTTGTACTTTGTACTACTGATTGAACACCAATGGACTTTTAGGAACAGATATTTCTAGTGAAATACCAATGAAACAAAAGAGGGAATTGTATAGGATAGCTATAAGACCAGCCATGCTATGTGAGGACAAAATGTTGGGCAGTTAAGGAACAATATGTTCATAGGATGAGTATAGCTGAAATGAGGATGTTGAGATGGATGAGTGGCAAGACAAGGAACGAATTAGAAATGAATGCATTCGAGGGAGCTGAGTAGCACCACCAATGGGTACAAGATGGGGGAAAACAGATTTAGATGGTTTGACCATGTGCAACGGAGACCAAGAACTGCCCCAGGAGTGAGCCAGTACAAGTTGAAGCGTCTAAAAGGGGAAGGGGAAGGCCCAAAAGGACGTGAGTGGAGGTAGTAAGAAAAGACTTGATGATTTATGGTCTAACTAATGGCCCTTGATAGAGTGGAATTGAAGAATTGGATTAGCCAACCCCAATTAATTGGGTTAAGGCTTAGATGATGATGATGATGATGATGATGATGTTTTCTAGCTTTACCACCAACAAATCCAATATTCAATATACTGTTTAACAGTTGCACCATATAAATATACAGTGGGCAATTGAAATGCATGGTACAATAAAGTCCAAATTCAGGATGTGAGACATCTTGTGAATCAACCTCACAAAATCATATGTGATGAGCAACCAATCCCAAATTACCCAAAAGCATCACTGCTTTTTGCAACTCAAAGGTGGAAGATTTCTCAAAAAACTTGCAGATACGGAACATACTCTCATTTGTTTTCCCTGAAATAGTATATTTCTCTTTCGATTTACAAGAAATAAGTAATCTAGTTCTGATACAGATTCAAGCCATGATCTCAGATTGAAGAGAAAAGTTAGGGATTGTTTGAATGTACCCAGAATCAGAAAGGAAAGGACTACAACCCGCCAAATGTATATTTTGCAGAAGCAGAACCATTTGGCATCTCCCGGAAAATGCAGATGGTGCGATGCACTAATTGCACCCAGCCGCAAAATCCACTCCAAAATGAGAATGTGACCCATTATGATCCCATTCTCATGGGGATCCAAACAGGCACCTAAATCTTCACGAGGAGTCGGTATCATCCAACAGGAGTATATCTTGAATACAAGCAGAGAAAAGAAGGAAAAAAAAAAAATCCCAAGGAGAGATGAAATGCCGACCTTCTGCTTCTTGAGCCTTTCATTCTCTTCTTCCAGACGTGAAACCTTGTTCTCCAGCTCGTTCGTGTACGCCTGCCACAATGAGGAATAAATTCTCAGTCTTAAAAAAAACAGAAAATGGAAGTAACTGGTTTTCAAAACAAGCAACCTGATTTTACAGGCCCACCTGCTTCCTGGCCCGTGATCGAGCAGCAGACTCCCTGTTCTTGATCATCCTCTTCTGCCTCCTCTCAACAGTCTTCTCGACCACGTCGCCCGGTGCAACCCGCTTTCAGCCTGGCGTCTGTGTGTCCGACAGAGTGCCCATCAATGGGGATGACATGCCCATCTGATTCTCGGGATACGCAACATCCAAAAGCGGGCCTGCACCACCGCCAACGCCCAGAGGCTGTGATACGGGGCGGCCCGCCATATAAGTGCCCATCATATTTTGCTGCTGATGCTGAGGCTGTTGATGCTGCTGCTGATGCAACAATGGAAGCTGATACTGCTGCATCCAAGGTGGATGCTGTGGAAAGTTCTGTGGGCCCACCATTGGATCGGCGCCCAGAACAGAACCCACATTAGAAATCCCTTCCAGATTCTGCGGATCTCCCTCGCCCTTCTTTTTCCTCTCTTCAGCCACAATGCCAGCCTTCATCAAGAAATCCTCCAGCGTCATTTCTCCGAGCGTTGGCCGCCGTTCCTTCTCTCTCCTCTCTTCTCTACCCTTCAACTGCCCCTGTTGAATATCTCTCCACACCTCATCGACCGTCTTCTTGCTCAAGGCCTGTGTCAATGTCATGCTCCCCTGGCGATGCAAGCCAGACGCTGAGCTGACTGGGCCTGGCAGTGCAGAGTTCTCCATGTCCATTTCCATCACCGGATTCACTTCGACAGACCACACATTCTTAAGAAGCTCGTCAAGATCCATACTGCTCAACGGTTTTCCTAAATCTCCTAACTGGTTTTGAACTTCATCCAGCGTGAGGTTGTATAGAGAGTTTTGCCGAGCGAGTGGCTGGAATTGAGATGGCTGCCCTTTGCCTTGAGAACCCATCATCTGAATTCCCATTCAACGGCAATTTCACCCCAAACAGACTCAAATCAAAAAAACAAAAAAAAAAAAAAAAAACAAAAAAACAAAAACAAAAACAAAAACAAAAAAAAACAAAAAAAAAAATCCAAAAACTAGTCTAATAGATTTCAGTTTTGGAATTGAATATCTCCACCCAAAATTACAACCTCATGCATGAAAAAGAAGAGAAGTGGGAAAGCCCATGAAACATACCAAACCTTATAATCCTAAGAACTTCCCAAAGAAGCTAAAATAGGTTTTTTTTTTTTAAATCTTTCATACAAAAATGCCCATCCCACATCACATAGACACCAAGAAAAACCCATTAAAAGTGCTCAAAATGGGGTAAATTTTCACCTTTTAACCCCACATAAAAACCCATTTCTACCATCAATCAAAACCCTCAAAAACTCGTGTAAATACAACACCAAAATCTCCAAAACATCCAACACAACCCATTTCTCACCCAAGACAAATAAAATAAAATAAAATACTCAAAAATGATAGCTAACCCCACCGAAATTCAAAATCATTAACACCGTACAAACATTAACATTTTTCAAAAACACCCAAAAACCAAATCACACCAACAGAACCCACAAAATCAAAATATGGTAATGTCTCTTCTATATGTATATATGTATTAGTCCATGGATTTCTTCTGAAATTACCTTCTTCAAAAGATATAAAATCCAAAAGGCAGCCATCTAAATAGAAATAAAATCAGCCCATTGTACTTACATGCTGTTGGCTCTAATCTGAGAATCTAGAAACAAAATCACCCAATTCAACGCATTTGCAGTTGGAGCAGTGATTAGAAACCAAAACCCAGATACCCAAATTCAGAAAAAATAGAAATAAAAAAGTCCTTTATTTATATGGACACGGACAAGATCACTATGTGGTGTGTTATAAAGCTGCTTAAATAGTGGTGACTCATCTGTCATCCAAGTGGCATACATGTATGTAAATCTAGACCCTTCAAAGTATGGGAGCTAATGAAAATGACCCTAAATTGGACAATCTAACCATCTAATTGGTGGATAACAAAGAGAAGTTTTTAAAGATGCGGTCCAGATTCAATGACAGGTAACAGACGGTTAAGATTTTCCAATGATCTTCTGAAGTAGGTATTTGAACTGTCATCCATCCAAAGTGGAGGATGCATAATTTTGATGGTCAGGATTGAATTGCATGTCTGCAATATGTATAAAAGGATGAGTCAGCATCATTTAAGAAAGTGGCAAAACAAACAGGGAGAGCTACTGTCATGGCATTCACATTTCTGCTTGGGTCCATAGGAGGTGACTTTGGTCTTTGATGTGTGTATATTTGTTTGTATATATATAGGAATGATAAACGACTAATAGTTGTACGTCCAACTAATTGCATGTGGGGTCCACTATCTATTTTGTATAATATTTCCCTTGTCCAACAAGATTGTTCCACGGTGAAAATGGGATGTTTTGAAAATTAGGTCAATCCAAGGATGAAAATGAGAAGGCCCACTTCAATGTAGAGTTTTTTTTTTTTTTTTTTTTTTTCATGGTTTTCTGTGCTACTGTTAGGGTAGGTTGCATTAGAAATGTTTAGATGTATAGTCAATGTTGTTGGTGTCTTGAGTTAAGTTACATTGAAGAAGTTATTTGATACTCTAGAAAAGTGTAATGTGCATGTAGTCAATGTTGTTGGTGTCTTGAGCTAAGTTACATTGAAGAAATTATTTGATACTCTAGAAAAGTGTAATGTTCATGCACATGCTCCAAATTGTATACATGCAGACAATTGATAAAAGGTTTTAGAAAAATAAAAAATAAAAAATCAGATCTTAGACCTACTTTAGGCCTACAGCCCGATATCAATTTTATTAATAAGATTTTATGTATTTATTTATTTTTTAAATATCTATCTACTTATATAATTTATATGGGTGTTCGAATTAAAATATATACTATTAAAACCCAAAACATCTATCATTGATCTAGGCAACAAGATTCCACTATATTTAGCGCAAGCTCACACAACCTTATGTCACAAATCCATTTAAAACTACATCAATTTATAAAAGCACCATCCAATAATGTCAACTACAATGTCTCGACTTATTGTTATAAGATGTTTTGAAATTGTGGCTGGTTGTATCCGGTGTTATATCTCAATATCAAATCTATTTATATGATGGGATTCACCGTAAATAACATATACCAAAGAAATTTTTTTCAAATTGGAGTACCTCAGTGTTGATTCGACTTTTTTCAATTGAATGGCAACCGCCTTAGTAGTAGTTATTTTGCAGTCCAATGACCAAAAAATAAATAAATAAATAAAATACTAGGATATTTCAATCTCCAATATTTTGGAGGTAATCATGTCAGCTATGTAACTAATCAATTTTGGACCAGTAAATGAACCCATATACAACGGCTATAGTCTGAATGTATCCAATAACAAGCTAAACATGCTTAGCAAACATCACCTCCTATTGTTATTAGACAGTATTTTGTTGAAGTTGGACCTTTGAATATTTTCCACTTAAAATGTAAATTAGATGTCAATCAATCTATGGCATTGATCGCATCTAATTTTCAGTCAATCAACCCATTTTAGGTGTGGATTACAATTTCAACGGTTTGATTTGAGTAGCGTGTATTCCACTTCTGCAATTTCTGAGCGCATGTGCATGACGCTCCATACTCTCCTAGACAACCAAAAAAATTCACTTCTCTAAATGCAATGAGGAAGTTGGGTTTTACTCGTTCAAATGTGGGGTAGAAAATGGGAAGTGTTCTACCAAAACAGAACCCGGGAAGTGGGATCTGAACGTTGCTATGTTTGGAACCAAAATAGGAGCTTTCAGTGGAGGGATTGTAATGATACTCTGGTAGAGTTCAGTGGATCATACTCATGCATGTTAGTATCATATTCATGGGATACATCTAGTCCATCTAAACCTTCCAAATTGTGGGGCTCATCTTGATAGAATTAAATAAATTGGTCGGACAGTTCTTATTTTTTTAATCAATGATCATTGAATCAGCATTTAAAATGAAATAAGATGGTTAAGATCCAAAACCAACGGCTAAATATCGATGGATCGGAAATGTTAGGATCTTTGATCAATATAAATTTGGATCTACCATCTTCGGTGAGGTCCGCAATTAAGACAGTGTGGGTCCAGTCCATGTGTTTGTACCTTAGAAATACAGTATTGTTGAGATAGTTTATGTCAAAAAATGTGATAGCCATACATTAAAAAGGCTAGTATAACATTTTCTTTATAGCAGTTCAGTTGAGCTATGTGCGACTGTATGTTGTTTTGTACACATGCATTGTGGGTACAACATGTACCATATGTCTCACTGCACCACATGTCACAGCAAATTTTCAGACGCCCCCCATTTGTTGTATATGACATATGCAAAGTTCAAGCACCCACAAGTTCCATGCACATGCACCACACGTGTCATATCGTGTCACATGTGCCAACTGAATCACATGTGCCACCATCAATCTATAAGCAAATTGTGTGTTGCACATGCTATTGTGCTAAATGAATCCTTAGCAAGGGTTAAATAGACCAGCTTGCAATGGTCAAAAAAATAGGCAAAAATCAGGATCCTTCAGTAGAATCTAGCATAAGTTCGATGGCATCAAGCAACTTAGGATTTAAGTGAAGATGTTGTTGATCAAATTTATGTTCCAAATCTATAGGATCAAACAATTCTTCAATCCCATCTAACATCCCTCTGATCCCATCAAACATGACTTCGATCTCACCGAGCATTTTGGTTTTTCTTTTAAGAACTTGCTAGACATATTTGAATGTCCAAATCGATAGGATTGAATAGTTCTTCGATCCTATCAAATGTACCTTCGATCACATCGAACATGTCCTCAATCCCATTGAGCATATCGGGTTTTACTATAACAGCTTGTTGGATAAATTTGAATGTCCAAATTGATCCCATTAATAAGAATTTTGATCCCATCGAAGCCCATTAATAGGCTAACAATAGGATTGAGATCCTATCGACAAAGCCAAATGAGATGATGCTATTTTGTTCTTTAATGCCCAAGTTCGGCATTAGTACAAGAGGTCGAAAAGAAACAGTTGCCTGTGTACCACATCAACAAAGCCTTGGTACAAGCCAAGGCATGATACCCTGACATGGAAAAATTGGGGTTAGCCCTAATCGTATCATCGCGACGTCTTCGACCACACTTTCGGGCTCACACCATCATTATTCTAATCGACCGACCGCTCTGCCAAGTACTCCAGAAACCTAAGCTGTCGGGAAGACTAGCGAAGTCGGCGATTGAGCTCGGTGAGTTTGACGTCATATATCAACCACGAGCTATGATCGAGGGGCATGCTCTAGCCGACTTTGTCATCGAATTTACTTACCCGGTGCCCATGGCAGAAGACGACGATGAGGTAGGAGTTCGTTCACAAGAATGGATCCTCCGCGTGAACGAATCCTCGAATTCAAAAGGTAGTGGAGCGGGCCTGATACTTGTCACACTTGACCGGACCTGCGATACTTGAGGTTGTCGCAATACGAAGCAAAATATGACTAAAAAGCCAAAGCAATGGGGGCTCAAGTCTTGAAGATTTACTAATATGCCTTGAGGTTCGGATTCTTAACCTCCAATAACGTTGTTAATATACGGGAATATGAGTCTAAGATATGCTAGGTCTTGTTTGGTGGAAGAGTAGGCTTAAAATTAGCCAAAGCAATGGGGGCTCAAGTCTTGAAGATTTACTAATCTGCTTGATTCATCTCTATGTTTGCTTCTTTTATAATGGTTGTCCATTAATAGATGTTGGGTTTTTGGCCCATCATAGCTCTCTCTCTCTCTCTCTCTCTCTCTCTCTCTCTCTCTCAAGTGTTGTCCATATACGGGAATATAGGGAGAATCTAAGATATTTATCAAGGGGAGAGGTCATGTATAGTGGAAGAGTACTGGGAGAAAGTGATGATTCTTTAGTTTCCTACTCTTATTTTAATAAAGAAGAAAGCTAATATTATTGCCTTGATGTAAGTATATTGTTGAATCACTTAAATCTATATGCCTTTTATTTCTTTTTTCTCTTTTGTTTTTTTTGAGTTTTGCCATTCATTTAGTAGGATTTTTTATTTTAGCTCCTTTTTACCTCTTTGAGGGTTTTCCACATAAAAATCTCTTGTTTTTATAATTTTATTTTGTCTACATTAATTAGATGATCCTAAGGTTTTGTGCAAGGCCCCCAACAAGATGTGGGTGTTTTTCCGCAACATGCATGTTATACACCAAAAATCTTGATGGTAGACTCATCAATCAAGTTTGAATAGGGACTAATAGACTTCTTTTCGAACTACTTATTTTTCTCATACAAATTTAACTTATGAGCCAGTAGAACAACATTTATAATCCATAACATGTTCACAGTGTTAACGTACTTGATGAATGACTTGATCTATAACACGAATTGGAAGACATTCACAATAATAGAACAAGGAGGTTATTTCATATTCCAGTAGAGTATGACATTTGATAATAGGTATACAAGCACTTGGCATTTATACGGCCGTTGTTAGTGTAAATCCAAGCCATCTCAAGGCATACCAGAGCCCGCACTAATTGGACTAATGGTCAAAGTGATGATCGGGTTAATAAAAATAAATAAATCTTTAATTTCTACTCAAAATTAAAAATTACACATGATATATATTAAATAGACTAAACTATGGAACCTAATGTTGCTTAGCATGCAACCCAAAATCAAATTGGTTGATTTATCCTAACTAATAACTTGTGGACTCTTATTTGTCGAAATTGGATGGTTGGATATTTGCATGTTGATTACACTATCTAATAAATGTCCCCCAATCTAATAAATAAATAATCGAATAAAATAAATTTTTTTGGTTATTGTTGATGCAAAAATCTGGTCCACCCTCTTTAGACCTTCGAGTACTTGCATAGGAAAAAGACGAAGGAGACCCTGACTAGAGCAAGGGACCCTCCGATGCCAAAGTCAGGCTAGAAATCTGGGTCTTGTAGTATTGATGTGTTTTGGGTGAGAGATTCTGCGTATCTTTCACTATTAGAGATGCTTCTATTTATAGTTGAGGAGAGGTAGTAGCGTAGATGAGATCTCCGTACTTATTAGGGATGACTGTGGAGGGATTCAGATACTGAACGCATGGAGGAATCTCCCGAGATCCTTGGAGATGATCTCGGGCGGATCTTTCTTAGATAAGATCTTATTATTAGGAATCAGTGGAAGTGTGCGGTAGGAGGCTGAGGTGGTTTTAGCTGACCTGACCTAGGGGTAGTATGCCAACCTGACCTGGGTGTAGTCTGCTGACCTGACTTGGGAGTAGTCTGCCGACTTGCCGACCTGCCGATCTACATTTATATGTAGTAGGTGACCGACCTCTCTTCCTTGGCCATTGTGGAACTTATTGATTATGACCAGCATTGGCCGACCTCGTATCCCGCAAAAATGTCTGAGCTGACCTCCTATCTTTACCTAGTCCATTTTTACCCATAATAGTTATCATATATCTATATACAGTGGGCCACATAATTGAATTGTTCTTCAATTATTCAACCGATATGCTCAATAACCCAAATTTGATGCCACTCCAGTTACTCACAGGTTTTTCAGTTTATGACTTTTCAAATTTCCATTGCTTAAACCACTCACATGGAGTTTGAGGATCAAATAAAACATATTTATTTATTTATGGCTAAAGCACCCAACATACAGCTTTAGAGTGTCCTTCTAAAGTAAGGGTAAAGCCATTCACACCTATCTGGTTAGTTTTAATCATTTCATAAATGATAGTGACTCATCCTCCTCCAATGTGGCACCGATGTACAACTGTCCAAACGGTCCAACTTGTGGGTCCCAGTGTAGAAGAATTGTAACCCTAAGATCACACGGACCATGACATTAATGGCTAGTTAGTTGAAAAGTACAATAGTTAGTAGTCCAGATTTGAAGGGAAAAATCAAATGTTTAACATTATCTTCCCAGTGTAATTCTCGGTCATGATATATGATCGTTGGGTCATCTATTTGGATGGTCTAGATTGTCATGTATATAACATGGAAGTCTAGTCCAATTATCAGATTAGAGAAATGGTCCAGTGCACTCAAGAGTACTATATGTGTAACTGTGCTCCTCGTTGTATTGGAACATTTGGATAATCCAATAGGTCGATCAGAACCATCCATTAGATGAAGTATATAGCTTCACGGTATCATATAAAAATTAGACTAATCAGATAGTGCTAAGAGTCCGATATGTGACCAACAAAAAATGGTTGGTCAAGATCACTGATAAAAGAGTAGGTTCAACCAATAATTTGAACCGTCTATCTGTTGGAGATCATTATCAGTTATGCTTTTAAAGAATCCTTCTACTAAACCATCTTAAACATCCGGTTCTTCATTTCTTGGGAAATGAATGGCTATTACAAAATAACAACAATTTACAGATGAAGTGGATAATCTAATCCGTAGGATTTTTGCTTGTTAGTTCATGAAATGTGTTAGGCATGTAATGGATGGTCAGGATCAATATACTGGACTGTTTAAGTGTTCCAATGTGACTAGGAGCACTATAACTTATAATGTTCATGCAAACATATAGATCTATGTGATGAGTTCGCTAGCCCCACTTGTAGTATCAATGCCGGCTCGAGCTTGAAAAATCAGAATTTTTGAATAGGTCAGTCTGATCACCCTATCTGAAACAGTTCAAGATCAGGACCGATACCTACCTAGGCTTGGCCCGTTGACAGCCCTACCCACAAGCATCCACACACGTGCCAATCCATTGCATATGTTTACGATTTGAGATGTGTTGTTGGCTATTCAAACACAAGGGCACATCTGTGATTGATGGCATGTATTCAGATTTTGTATGTGATTATGACATGTGGGTGTGATAAAGTCTATTCAACTCAATATTTGATTGACTATCAGTGACCCCACGCTGAGTTAAATTGATTAGATATTAGACAGAGGATCTAGCTATCCTTTCAACTACCAGTTATAGTCAATGATCGGGCAACTTATGAAAGAGTTTTCTTTAATCATTTTAAATGAATTCTTTTTTACCCTATGTTTAAGGGTCTGTTCTTTTACTAGTAAAATCACAATGCACTTCTTAAAAAATGAGGATGAATAAATAAATAAAAATGACTGAACAATATTGATTTCATTAATTGAATATGTGGCTCATTACAATCGACAAAATGTTGAAAGTAACCTAAAGAAATAAACACTTGAGAGATAAATATTTAACCCGCTTATCATAACAAATGATCGAGGCAAATGGTCAACAGGATGTGACTAGAT